>OZ012735.1:75438813-76110126 GCA_963859935.3 Lathyrus sativus
CTTTCATGCATTAATTCACAATAATCAGATACAACAAATATGCATTCATAATTCAACCTCATTACCCTTTTCAAACAATGCACACATATTCACAATATATTCTCATGCATTCTTCACATACAAGCAATACGCATATATTTGTCAAAAGACTATATTTCATAATCGATTCCACCATCTAGGATTCACGCCATATGGCTACCCACAGCATATCATATCACAACATGCACAAGCTATACGTTATATAACAAAAGTATTCTGCACAATAACACATCAATCACACACATTCGCGACGGTAAAAATCAACACAACAATATGTTTTCAATTTTCTGCTATAATTAAACCAGGTACAGGCCTCAAAGCCATTTTTTTTACAAAGATAATCTCGTTAACTTACCAACGCTTCGAACGGGGGTCAAAACCGACTTACGGTTCAAGAGTTATGAATTTTTGAAGTTTTCCGAAAAACCAGAATTTTGCCTAAACACGGCTACGGGATTTTACATTTTCGCCCGAAAATCCGACCGATTCAATTCTTTTTTTCGAAACAAACATATACTCATACTCCCCTAACATATAGCAATGAATTAGAACCATTAAACACGATTTCTACGACGTCCGATTTTCACTCAAATCTCAAACCCTCAATTATCCAAAAATGTCAAAACTCACAAACTCAACCAAATTCAATCAAACGAAATCCAATAATCACGGCTAAACATTACCCGACTAAACTATGCAATTTATTTTGAATTCTAACCGTTCAAAACTCAATTCTATCGATTTAACTCATTTGCCCTAGAAATGGAAAATAGAGAAAAACACCCAACAAATCCAACACAACTCATACATAATCATACACATTGATCAAATAATAATGTTTCTCACCCTTACCTTGATTGGATTGAAGCTTGAAGTTGATTCTTGATGATTTCTCCAAGTTTCCCTCTTCTCTTCTCTTTTCTCCTCTTTCTATATTCTTTCTCTCCTTTTCTTTCTTTCTTTCTCTTATGTTTCTATCTCTTTTCTTTTCTCTCCAATTTCCCTTATATATCCTTCTATTTTCTTTCCATCATAATTCTTCTCTAAAAAATACCTATCAATTCATTTCTCACAAAATATCTCATCTTATCATTAATTAGAGAATATCTAATAAATCCACATTATTCTACCAAGTAGAATAAATTAATTAAATCCATTAACTCATTTAAATAAATCCAATAATTTATTTAAATTAGATAAATCACATAAACCAATTAATTAGCACAATTAATCACTTATTGAAAAATTGGGCTGTTACACGACCTTCTGTTGCACCCCGAATTTTGACCCCTTAGATCTTCATCATCATTTTAGGATCATATTAATTTGATTATCTAACCTTAACCTATTTCAAGTTTGTCTTTGTTAAGATACAGACAAATCAGGGTTCCATACAGCCGGGAATCGAGGTTTCAATGGTTTAATCGGTCAATGTATTGGATTGATTCTCCATAAAATAAGTCTCCACATCATCAAATATACTCCATTGGGTCAAGTATGAATCCAATTTGAGGTCGTTACCCAAAGATTAAAGACAGTGCAGTTCAGTATACCCGATTAGGGTTTTCGATTAGGAAAAGTCAACTGTAGTTTGAATTTTGATTTAAAAGGTGTTCCAATGGGGGGATTATGGTCCATGAAGTTCATATGGCTTAGTAAAGTCTACTCAAGAAGTTTCAAGGCCTTAAAAGACCCGGAACATCAACAGTCGAGTCGGTATCATCAATCGATCGTTCGGTTGACCAAAAAGTCAACTCCTCAACCATAAGGAATTTGACCTCAAAGTATGAAGCAAAAATGTTCCTAGTAACATATTACACCTATCCATGAAGTTTCATGACCATTGGATCAAGGGTTGAGGAGTAATCGAGAAATCGGGAAATTAGGGTTTTGAAAAGGGCAAAACCATAGCTCCCTAACCAAACACCCAATTGAGTTGGTTCAAAGCTTGTTGGAAAGGTCTTGACAATTCCTACAAAAGTCTCACAGTGGTCCATGTGCAAAAAATACATAGATTTGGAGTTATGGCCAAAATCATCACAAGATGGAGAAAACACTTAGAAAAATTCTAAGTTGTTGGCCTTTTTAGGCATGTTTTAAGCCAACTTTGAGGATATTTTTGACCTAGTTCTACTTGGAATTTGAAAATTCCAAAAACATTAAAGTTGTAGAGCTCCAAGAGGGATTTCCAAAAAGTTATAGAACTCTTCCATAGCCCTTGTGAGCTGAGAATTATGAAGTGAGAAAGTTAGGCCTGTGCACTAGTTTTTCAACTTGCCAAAACCCAACATGAACTTGATTTCCAACTATGAACTTCATCTCTAACCATGGATTGAAATCTGATATGATTTTTAAGAGTGCATAATGAACTAATTCATAAGGGAATCCAAGCAAATCCCAAAGAATCATCCAAGGCCATTGTTTAATAAGAAAAAGTACAAAAGTACAAGAGGAGAGAGATGGTTTGTGGCTGCAGCATGGGAGATCTGTCCTTGCTATCTCTATAGTCACTTCATACAACTCAAGATCATCTGGTTTTAGAGGTTTATGACCCTTGAAATCATGCACCAGCTGCAGAAAGCAATCACACTTGGATTTGCTAAGATTTTCCATCCAAAAACCACCTTGAAAACCACTTGAGCAAAGCTGTCCTCACCTTTTCCTTGCCTATAAATAGAGGTTTCCTCTATGCTAAAACACACACCAGAGCACTCTAAAACCCCAGAGAAAACCATAGCTCTCTCATCCTTGCCTTTCTCTTACTTGAAAGTGAAGAAAAGTTATTCAAGAAAACCTCAAAAATCTGTTTTGTTCAAGTTGCATACCAGAGCCATCACCAAGAATTTAAACACTCCATAAACCATCCACACAATCCATAAACCATGTTTATAAGGTGTTCCAACCACTAACTCAGTCACAAACACCATAACTCAAAAAGTCAACTTCCCACACCATGAATGTTGACTTTCTTGCACAAAACAACACCATTCACTACCTAGATCAGTTTTAGGTCTATTGACACCTTGGACACCTTGAATATATGTTTTACTAACTGCATAAGACACTAAAAACCAGCTGCAATATCATCTATTGAAACTGTCATCAAGGGTCACTTATTGCTTCAAAAGGAAGTAACTATTTCTTGCAAGAAACCAACTTAAGGAGAGTTGTTCTGAGTTTGCATCAAGAGGGTGGATAAATTGCTCAAAGTATTCTCAACAAGACAGCTTGCCTACATTGGAAGTCTACAAGAGGTAGGTGACCTCTGACCTTGCTCTATCTTTTTGATATGCACTAGTTGGAACTTCCTAGAATCTAAGTTATGTGTTTGTGATTATAATTGCCTATTTGTAACTATCATGTAAAGTGCATATTTGAGTTTGTGTTTGTCACTCCCTTTGAGGTATATTGTTGTTTCTGTTTAGATTCAGCTTTGTTGCTTATGTTAGGTTTAGTTATAGGTTTTGACTCATGAATGAGACCTCAATATAGCATGTATGTTTATTGCTTGCTTGAAATGTTTTGAGACTGCTAATACACTCCAAGAGGACAGGTCTGTTTGGTTTCTACCTGAACCAACTTGGCCTTGAGTTAGAAATTCTGTGTGCATGTGTTTGATTTTATGGTGTGTTGCTGTTTGAAATTTGTGTGCATAATATTGAATGATTGAGTGATCTAAAAACTCAGTTATGTGCCTGTTTGTATTGATTAAAGCATGATGGTTAAGTGATGATTTGTTTCTGCCACAATTTGTTTAAAGTTTACCATTGCAACATCTTCAACTCAGTGGTCACACCCTATCCTAGCCTGATTTTGATTTCTGTTCATGATTTATGTTAAAATGTATGCAAGTTTGTAATTTGGTTCAAATGAGACTTGATTGGAGGCTGGATCTTTGCTGTCAGTTATTATGAGTTCACTTTGCATCTCATAGCATAACTTTACAAGTTTAAGTTCATTTTGCATTTAAGAAATATGTTTGTCTAAACTCTTGATGTATTGGTTACTTGAAATTCATTCACATACTGTCATTGAATCATGTTTGATTGCTCAGTTGGATCTATCATAGGCCAAGGGAGCTCAGTGGACATAATGTACGCCCACTTGCTCACAACCCTGCAGCTCGACGAGAACCACTTGACTTCGTATATAGGCTACAACCTCCAAGGCTTTAACGGCACCACCACTAATCCTTGGCGATACGTAGAGCTGCTCGTCACCTTTAGGGCCAAGGAGACAGCCCGACAGGTGAAAGTTTGCTTCCTAGTAATTAAATACCCTTCCTTTTACCAGTGCATCCTGGGACGACCAACTTTGGCCGAGCTAACCGCAGTACCGTTGACAGTCCACTTGAATATGAAGTACTACACGACTAGAGGGCGGGTAGTCACCCTCCACAGGGACGTCGAGGCAGCCAGAAGATGCTTCGAGGTGGCACTCAAAGGACTCACCTCCATCAATGTCCCCCCAAAGTCGACCGCAGACCAACCCTGACAGAAGAGCCGAAACCCCTCCCGCACGTCAACTATATCGACCTCGACAATCGTTTCCCTAGTAAGTAGGGAAAAATGAAGGGTTCAAAGACATGCCCCCAACAGAAAATAGGAAGCTCTCCCATCTGACATGCCCCATTCCAAATGGGGACTTTGAACTCATCACTTTAGGAGAGGAACCCAGAAGAAGCGTGAAGATCGGCACGGGCCTCCCCGACTTAGCAAGGAAACAACTCAAGGCCTGCCTCTGGGAGAATGTTGACCTCTTCTTGTGGAGTGTTGCTGAGATGCTCGAGCTTAACCCTAACGTAGCTTTCCACCACCTCTCCATAGATCCGGCCGCTAGGTCCATAGTTCAACATAGGCGTACGAAGTATCCCGAGAAAGCGGAGGCTGCTGAAAAAGACCTCCTAGAGGAAAATTTTATATCGGAAGCCCGATACACAACCTTGTTTTCCAACATTGCACTTGTTAAAAAACATAATGGAAAATGGAGAATATGTGTTGACTATACCGATCTCAACTGGGCATATCCCAAAGATGCCTACCCATTACCTAACATCGACAAACTCGTCGACAATTCGGTAGGTTTTAAACTGTTATCATTAATGAACGCGTACTTGGGATACAATCAGATCCCCATGGAAAAGGATGACAAGCAATACACGGCCTTCATGAACGAGTTGGGAAATTATTACTACAACGTAATGCCCTTCGGTATGAAGAACGTCAGGGCGGCTTACCAAAGGATGATGAACAAGGTCTTCCGAGGAGAAATCGGAGACATGCTCGAAGTTTATATGGACGACATAATCGTGAAGTCGCGATAAGAGGTCGACCATACCGCCCATCTCAGGAAGGTCTTCGAAATGGCGAGCAAGTGCAGGATGAGGTTCAACCCTGAAAAGTGCACCTTCGGCGTACGAGCAGGCAAGTTCCTCGGTTTCTATATAACAGAACGAGGAATAAAAGCCAACCCGAACAAGTGCAGGGACTTCTATGAGTTCTCCACCCCGAACACAAAGAAGTCTATCCAGTCACTAAATAGGATGCTCGCGTCTTTGTCACGATTCGTCACTAAGTCTGCACAACATGCCCTCCCCTTTTTCAAACTGCTGCGCAAGGAGGCCATGTTCAAATGGATGGAGGAGTGCGAACAAGCTCTCCTCCAACTCAAGCAAGTTCTCTCGGATCATTAGTACTGTCGATACCCACGGTCGGGGAAACCTTATATATGTATCTCGTTGTCGCTACAAAAGCCATCAGCACAACACTGATCTGCAAAACCTCCGAAGGACAGAAACCGATATAATTCACGAGCAAAGCCCTCCAAGGGCCTGAGCTCAGGTAACAGCAGATTGAGAAGGTCACTTTGGCCTTTGTCACAGTGGCCAGAAGGTTACGACATTACTTCCTGGCCCACACGATCATAGTCAGAACCGACCATCCTGTCAAACAACTACTCGGGCAGTCATACATGTCGGGAAGAATGCTTAGATGGTCTCCCGAACTCTCCGAATTCAACATCCAATACGAGAGCAGAAAAGCCCTCAAGGGTCAAGTTCTGGCCAACTTCGTCGCCGAAATGGCTTCTGCAGAGTCCCCGACCCCCGGGGCCCACAAATGGACCATCTTCGTCGATGGTGTCTCTAGCTCGATGGGAAGTAGAACAGGCATCATACTAGAAAACGAAGAAGGTTCTTGATAGAAGTCTCCTTCATTTTGGCATTCCGAATGTCGAACAACCGGGATATGCACAAAGCATTCCTCGCAGGACTCCGTCTGGTTCAAGACTTTGGCGTGAAGGAAGTAAAGATCTTTACCGAATCCCAGCTCGTAGAATCCCAGGTATGGGGAGAATATCTAGCCAAGAACGACAACCTCGTCGACTACCTTTCCTTGGTAAGAGAAAGAATGAAGAGCTTTGATTCCGCAGAGGTGCGACACGTTCCACCCGAACACAATACCCGAGTAGACATCTTGTCAAAACTGGCTAGCATGAAGTCCAGAAAGTCTGCTCTTGCCCCAACATCGAGAGGGGAATGATAACGACTAAGGTAAATGCTATCGACGACAATGACTGTTGGATGACCCCTGTGTACACCTACCTCAGCATGGGACGCCTGCCCGACGATGCCCAAGAGGCAAGCATGGTTAGACGTCGAGCCTGTTCATACGTCTTGATCGAGGACAAGATGTACAGACAGGGATTCTCCATCCCCCTTCTCAAGTGCGTAGATGAATCCAAAGTACCAGGCATACTCCAAGAGATCCACGAAGGGATCAATGCCTAACACCTCGGCGAGAGATCAATTGCCCGTAAGGACCTACGAGCGGGATATTATTGGCCCACCATGCAGGAAGACACCAAAGAGCACGTTAATAAGTGCGACAAATGCCAGTGGCACGGGGATATGCACCTAGCCCCGCCAAACGAGCTCAAAGCACTTTCATCATTGTGTCCATTTTCATGGTGGGGGATGGACATCCTCGGGCCCTTTGTCACCGGGTCCTACCAAAAAAAATATTTGATAGTCGGCATTGACTACTTCACTAAGTGGATAGAATCCGAAGCACTAGTGAAAATCACAGCCCAAAACATACTTTGTTTCTACAAACAAAACATACTTTCCCGGTTCGACATACCCCAGGCCATCGTCACCAACAACGGAACACAGTTCACATACAAGAGCTTCAAGGAGTTCGTCACCAGACTAAGCACAAAACAACACTTCACGTCGGTTGAACACCCGCAGACAAACGGCCAGGCTGAAGCCGCAAATAGAGTAATCTTGCACGGTCTGAAACGAAGGTTGGGAGACTCCAAAAAGGGGTGGGTCGAGGAGTTACACAACGTCCTCTTGGCTTACAGGACCACTCCACACTCAACAACCGGGGAAACCTTCTTCCTCTTGGCCAGAAACAGATACATCGAAAATAGGCATGCATGCCAACAAAATAATACAGACACGCAGGCTAGAAAAACAATAAACAATCTAAGAGGCTTCCTCCTGCATGCCACCATCCTCGACCAGAGCCTCGTCTTCCTCTTCGGATTCCGACACGACCACGCGACCCTTGATGATTTGATGAAAGGGGCCTGTCCCCACTGTGGTAAATGGGACGTCCGGGTTCACAAGCCGCAGTTTCCCCACGGTACTGTCGTAGCCTACCTCAAGTGCCCCCGGACATTCCTATTTGAGCTGTCGGATTATACACACCAGGGCCGCCCGGGTTCCCATGAGCTTTTCTTCGTCGGTCTCGTTCGCCGCGGGTTGCGAAACCGCCTCTAGTTCTTCAATCCGCGCCAAGAGCCTTGTCCTCTCTTTGCCTGCGACCTTCAATTGCTTATCTACCTCACCATAGAGCTTATGCTGGGTAGCGCTATCTTCCTTCGCTTGGTCGAGATCAGCAACTAGTTTGTTCCTCTCCACCTTGATGGTCGCCAGATCGGCCTACAATTTAGAGAAGTCAACTAAAGAGCAAGCCTCATCATTAAAAACCATGGCTATCTCGAAGACCCGAATTACTACAGCCAGGTCCTCCGTTAGAGCCTTCTTCCTCTTCTACCGGTCAACACCCAAAATAGCTTTTGCCTCCACGGCACCCACCATGGGAGAGTTGCCCCACAGAAGAATGATGGTTGTAGGTGATAGGGTGGGAGGACGAACCTCTCATCAGCGCTACCTTCAGTGAGGTCGACAGTTTCTGGCCCCGTGATCTGTGGTCTCTTTGGCGTTCCTTCCAAGGAGGGAGACTGGCTGCCCTGGGGAGAAGAAGGCGAACCGCTTGGCTGGGGTCGAGAACAGGCATCTGCTGCACCTGGGCTACCTTCCCCTTTCCAAATTTATTTCTGGCCTTGGTGGCTGCCAACCTCTTCACGCGTTCATGCATACTCAACATCTTTCCTGCAAAAGAAAAATAAACAAAATCAGCATATCAAACCAACGATGAGCACGCAGAAAATAAAGTGAACCTACTACCTAAGAGGCGTAGAGCTTCCTCATCGGACGCGTATTTGAGGAGGGCCCTCGTGTTGATCAAGTGTGACTCTGTACGAATCTCCCCATGAGCATCGAGGATAAAGTTCCCATCTGGAGTCACACACTTTGCAGGGGGAAACTAGCCACAAAAGCGACCAGCTTTTGGTAAGCCTCCCGATCATCGGTGTTCAGCAAGCCTGGCCGCACTATATAGGTACGATAGCGTGAAATTATATCAAATATTTAACTTGACTTGCATGAATTTTATTTGTTTCTTTTATTGTTTTATTTGATTTATTTTCGATTACACTGTTATTTTCCTCTGTTTTGTAGGTTGCATTAAATTTGGAATAAAAGTATAAAAGAAAAAATAAATGAAGAAAATGTAGAGAAAATAGGAAGAAAAGATCATGGAAAGTAAAGAAGAAGAAATAAAGAAGAAGGAAAGAAAGAGAAAGGAAAGAAAAGGGTGTGGGGGCCACCATATACCAAGTGGCACTTGCCACTTGGATGTGGTGCCTGCCACACTAAGAAGAGGTGACGCCAACCACCATTACATGAAGGGGAAGGTGGCGGTTGCCACATAGCAAAGGGTGGCGAGTGCCACTCCTGAATATTAGGAAAGTGGTAACTCCCACCCCTATTCTAACGGGAAGTGGCGCCTGCCACTTCCTCCCCTAATTTTCTTGCACGAAGTCTCCCATTTCTTTCTCAACTTCCCACTAAACTTTCTCCGGAAATCTCTCCTAATTTGAAGCCCAAAGGCCAGCCCACTAACAGTATAAAAAGGGAGCAGTTTGTGAAGAACAAAAGCTTCCTTTCATGCATCATTTTTCCAGTTTTAATTTTAGGTTTTCTGCTTTTTGCTTTTACTTTCCTCTGTATTGTTTCAAATATTTGTAAGGCAAATTAGTAGGCCATTAGTTTATGATTGATTCGACCAAGGTTGTAAACTTTGTACTGACAATACAAGCCAACCTTCAAGAAATCAAATCCAAGTTCTGCTAATTGCCGGGTTTTATTTTATCTACCTTAATTTTACTGCTTTAATTTTATGCATTTCTTCTGCCTTCTTCTTAGTATTAGGATTGAACTTAGTGAAAATATGAAAGCCATGTTGGGCTAAAAACTGTATATCGGTATATAATCACAACCGGTCGGAAGGGGTTAAGTAAAACGTGACGTATATTTTAATTGAAATAAAAGTTTTCTGGTCTCTGTTTCTTTTGCCAAAAATTAATAACTTTTGTCACGAGAGTGAGAAAGTAACAAAGGTTAAAATCAATAGAGCGAGAGTTTGAGGTTTTAATCGGATAGCTGAAATAGAACATTAGGCTTAAAAACAGCGAGAGCACTTTAAATTTATTTAGGATTTATCTGTTTCCAAAAAGTGTTTTTATCTGCAAAATGAGAGAGCGAGAGTCGCAGTTTGATTTAAAAGCATAGTCTAAGTCAAGAGAACGAGAGTGTGAGATAAGGACTTTTAAATGAGTATTTTCTACAAAACAATGATTCTTTCTTAAAACTAAACGTCCACGAATTACCGAACCCCCGATGACTAATAAAGATTATATACCGATATTTAGCAATATCCTATTTTAATTAGTATTTTAATTCGGAACTTATTTTATTTTTCGCACCCCAAAAACTAGAAATTATTAGCCTTAGTTTTTCATAGTAGCATTAGATAGTGGTAGATCGACTCTTGGTCATTTGGGTTCGATAATCTTTTAAAACTACACGATCAGACTGTGCACTTGACGTTGCAAAGCATTTAGACTATTAAATAGCCGATCAAGTTTTTGGCGCCGTTTCCAAGGACCAATTAAGTCGATATCATAACTTTAGTGTTGTGTAGTATAGACTAAGGAAACTTTTTTCCCTATTTTAATATTCGATTGTATGCCAAACACTCGCTCTAAAGGTGAGAAACTTGTGCAACCAAATGACGACATCGAGAATTTTATTGGTTTAAGACGCAGTATTAACGAACTCCAAATTAAGCATAACCTTCCCCCATTTGAAATTCCCTTTCCAGAATTATCAGTACCTATGGTTGACGAACCTCAGAATCGACCCCTTAAGTATTATGCAATCCCTTCGCAGGATGAGCCACATAACAGTATTGCTGCTCCTCCCATCGAGGCAAATACCTTCAAGCTAAAACCATCATTGTTGTCTGCTGTACAACAAAACCAATTTTTAGGAAATCCCGCGGAGGATCCGAACTTACATTTGTCAGTGTTCTTGCAATATGCAGACACTGCGAAAGCAAATGGTGTCAGCCCTGAAGCAATAAGACTACGTATTTTCCCTTTTTCATTAAGAGATAGAGTTAGAGCTTGGCTCCAGTCTCTACCGTCCGCATATATCACTATGTGGAACGAGTTGAAGAAAATGTTCTTAGCAAGATATTTCCCACCTAGCAAAACGGCTATGCTAAGAGCCCAAATAAATGGATTCAAACAGAAGGACAATGAATCTCTTTTCGAAGCATGGGAGAGATACAAGGACATGATGAGGATTTGTCCACATCACGGTCTAGAAGAATGGTTGATCATCCATACCTTTTACAATGGTCTCTTGTATAACACAAGATTGACAATAGTCGCCGCCGCAGGTGGCACGCTAATGGATAAACCCTACAATGAGGCTTATGCACTTATTGAAAGTATGGCTCAAAACCACTATCAGTGGGGAAGTGAAAGAACCCCAGTAGAGAAACCTCCAATGAAAAGTGGTATGTACGAGATAAGCAGTCTTGACCAAGTCAATGCAAAGGTAGATGCTCTCACGCAAAACATTGAAAGTTTGACTATAACCCCTACAGCCACCATGGCTGCCGTAGCTCCAAACTGCGAGTTATGCAGAATTCAAGGGCATGCTGCCCCTGAATGTCAACTTTTAACAGGAGTTTCCACAGACTAAGTGAATTATGCTCAAGGAAACCCTTATTCAAATACCTATAACCCAGGTTGGAAAAACCATCCAAACTTTTCGTACAAAAATAATAATGCATTGTATGCACCTAGACAAACACCTGCTGTACCACCAGGATATCAGAAACCTACCGTAGCTGCTCAAAATGCTCCTAGGAAATTTAACCTCGAATTGATGATGGAAAACTTCATAGCCGCCCAGGCTCAAACAAATAAAGACTTCCTAAATCAAAACATACACACTAGTGAGAAAATTAAGCAATTAACAAACAAGGTAGACGCTTTAGCCACTCACAACAAAATGCCTGAAATCCAAATTTCACAAGTGGTGCAACAACAAGCACCTACTGCTGCTCCCGTAGGCACATTCCATAGACAGCCGCAACCTAATACAAAAGGACATGTAAATGCTATCATACTACGAAGCAGTACGAAATTGGACGAACCAACTGACCTGAGACTTGAGAATCCAACTATGTATCAAAATCCTAGAAAAGTAACTGAGAAGGAAACTGAAATGGAGAGCGACCAAAACATAAAGGAGAAAGAAGGTAGTGACCAAGAGGCTGAAGAAAAAGAATAACCATATGTGCCTCCACCACCTTACAAACCTCCTATTCCTTATCCTCAAAGATTTGCTAAATCTAAAAATGTAGGGCAATTTAAGAAATTTGTTGAACTTCTGAAACAATTGAATATCATAATACCTTTTACAGAAGCCATCACTCAGATGCCCTCATATGCTAAGTTTCTTAAAGAAATCTTAACAAATAAGAAAAAGATCGAGGATAATGAAATAGTTACACTTACTGTTGAGTGTAGCGCGATACTCCAAAATAAAATGCCTCCTAAGCTGAAAGACCCAGGTAGTTTTTCCATACCTTGCGTAATTGGAAAAATTTTCATAGACAAAGCTCTATGTGACTTAGGAGCCAGTATTAGCTTAATTCTCTTAACCATATGCAAAAGGCTTAAAATGGGAGAATTAAGACCAACTAAGATGTCTGTACAACTTGCCGATCGTTCTTTTAAATTTCTGATAGGAATATTAGAAAACATTCTGGTACGTATAGGTCAATTCTATATCCCTACTGATTTCATAATCATGGACATAAAAGAGGATGCCAACACTCCTATTATATTAGGTAGGCCATTCTTAGATATAACTGGAGCCATTATAGATGTAAAGAAAGGTAAGCTAACTTTTGAAGTGGGTGAAGAAAAAGTCGAATTTATTTTGACACAATTCTTACAAGCACCAGCTATAGACGATACAGTTTGTCTGCTAGATGTCATCGACAAATGTATAAGAGAAATGAAGATGGAACGACATTCTTATTCAGAAATCCTAAAAATTCCAATACCTCCAATTTTTGAAGATGATAATTGGCGTGATGAATACCAAGACGACAGTCTAAGTGAATTCCTAGTACTAACACCCAATCATTTGCCTTGCCCAAAGAAACCGACTTTAGAACTTAAAACACTAACCAATAATTTAAGGTATGAATTCCTAGACACTGAGCTTAAACAACCAGTAATAGTCAATGCAGACTTAGGACAAATAAAAACTAAGAAATAACTGTGTGTCCTAAGAAAATACCCATTTGCTTTAGGCTATAACATATCTGATCTGAAAGGAATAAGTCCTTCTATCTGTATGCATCGCATTATGCTAGAGGAAGACTGTAATACCTCTAGAGAACATCAAAGAAGGATAAATCCCATTCTGAGCGACGTAGTCAAGAAATAAGTACAAAAGCTACTTGAAGCAGGAATTATATACCCGATCTCCAACAGTCAATGGGTTAGCCCAGTGCATGTCGTACCAAAGAAGGGAGGTGTTACAGTTGTTAAGAACAAAAAAGGCGAATCTATAGCACAAAGAGTTGTGACCGGAAGTAGAATGTGCATTGATTATAGAAAATTAAACAAAGCTACTCGTAAGTGTTGCGGTGAAAATTGGATATCAAGCTATTAAATTAACTTGAACCTTATTTCTTTTACAGCCGAACTTTATTTTATCCAAAGGAAATGTCTAAAGAAAGAAAAACCTTTTTCACGATGTAATGATAATGCTTAAGAGATTCGGGGATCGGGGGTTGATTATACCTAGGGAAGGTGTTAGCACCCTAAGCATCTGTAGTACTCTACAGGAACCTTTTGTTTGATTGCTTGCTAAGTGTGAAATATGTACTATGGATTTAGGATTGGGAGTTGAGTGTAAAAATAATTAAAGACCTAGTTGGTTTTCTAAGTTTGCTCGCAAAGACGTCGCATCTTCTGCCTACGTATCCTAACTAGGATAGAATCAGAGCAATCGTAGTTTGTCTTACAAGGGGAGAAGAACACTTGATTATGATCAAGGTTCAAGAGGGGAACAAACATGACAATTTTTGTGTGGAGTTTGACAAAACTCCCTAATCTAAGTTGCAATATTCAAAGGGGAAAGTAAGAAATCATGACGATGATTCTCACACAGAGTTGACAAACTCTTTCCTAGGGTTCTAGTTGAAGAACACTCCTAGTATAGGTGGGTTTCTTAGACTTCAAGCAAAGTATAATGGCTTCTAATCTATGGTTAAACTGACTTAACAAAGTCAAGAGGGGGATGAGGGATGTATCCATGACATGAGGGTCAAGTGGACAGACTTTTCCTTTGGAAGTATACAGGGTAGGCAACTGGATGAGAGCTAACAAACTTCATCACTTGGGGAAAGAACATAACAAGAAATTTAACAACATGATAAAAGCATATTCATGGTGAAAACCATTTGATAAACATGTGGGATGATAAAGATGAAGGTACATTTGATGACAATCAAAGCAGATGAATTATCAGGAACTGTGACGACAGATCGAGTTTAATTACATTCAACAGAGGGAACATGGTAACAACCAAAATTTAAATCCTAGCATGTTAACTAACATATAAGGATATGAATACAAGCAAGTATCACAAACAAATTCAAGTGTAACTAAAGAAAAATTCATCTGTACATGCGTAAACGAACGTAAAATTCACTTAACTTGCACGAAGTCAAAAGAGATGAAAAATTGGTCAAACATGAAAATAAAAAATATGGCATGGAAGTACACATCAATATGAACACAATGAAAAAAGAACGGGTGAAAAACGATTAAAATTGAGAGAGATATGAATTTTTGAAAATGGAGAAAAAATGACAAAAATAAAAATAAAAGAGTTGCCCTCCTCAGGGGTCGAACTCAGGTACAAGGCGTGCAAGGCGTTTTTGGCATAATGGTCTTACCACTGGGGTGGCTATACATCCGTTTGTATATGCCACCCCATAAATATATATGGGTGATTCACTTGGAATTTCTGGGCAAGAGTAAGAACATTCAAATGATTTACGTTTTCACTCGTAACTTTCTCGATTCTTAACCAAACGCAATGAAATTGATATGTATCTTGACCAGAAAAATGCAAGGATCATGATGATGATGTTAGTTTTCTGAGATTCTTATTCTATTTAAAAATTCAAATGCACATGCGTTTGAAACTTGAAAAATGCATTTTGATGTCTAAAACATAAACTAACTATTGTGATAACCAAATGAGGGTTTGAACATTTTAAGAATGATGTACTTGATGTATTCCAACAGTTGATTTGGATCAAAACACAATAGAACAAATACTGGTATGATCATGCAAGTGAAATGTCTTAAAAATGCATTTTGAAGTATGGATCATGCACCAGTCAGTTTCCAAACATTGTGAATATGTACACTCAATGCAAACATGATAGTGAATGTGTTCAGTCCATTACTTTGGCTTAAAACAGTCTGTAATGAGAAATGAGGTGTGAGTTGCAAACTGATGTTTTGAAAATGCACATTTGAATCCAATGACCAAAACAAATGCCTTTGACAATTAGTGATTGTTTGTGCAAGTTTGAGATGTGTTTTAGATGAGATTTCAACACAAGATATCATTCAAAAACCAAATGAACAAAATAGTGTGTGTGGTTACACCTGTCTTCCAAAATGCATTTTGGTACTTTGTCAAAGCAAGAGAAAACATAAATCATGATTCTAAGCATTTCTGACTAACTCAACCATATGCACACTTCACATACATGTTATAGAGTGAGAATCAATGTCCAAAAGCTTTCAAAAACTGTTCAATATAAAAAAGGTTATGCAACCTGTTTCTTGATGGTTTGGCAGGGCAGTAGGGAGGTCAAAACCAGTTTCAAGCATATTTTGACTGTATGAGTCACATACACAAACTATGTTCATGATTTTAAATGAAGGCCAACAAGAATTAAGGGTCAAAATAGCCTGTGTTTAAAACTAGCATGCTGGCTGCAAGTTCAATGTTGTACAATGCCTCAAAGTAGCCAAAACATGATTAAGGCACAATGTCATCAAAAGGAACATACACACACACACACACACACCAATTACCTATAACCAAAGATGTCTAAGCAGGAAAAATGGGGCTTTAAACAAGTTGTGACACAAAAGTAATTTCAGGCTGTTATTGGTGTTTTTGACAAAAGCATGAAAAATCTCCAAATCATTTCCAGGCATATTCAAGTTAAACCAACTATGCACATAGCTTCTACACATGATAATGAGTAGGTTCAATCACACAATTGACCTAAAAGCAAGCTTGTATGAAACAGGGCAGGTAGTATGCATTTTGGCCTTTTTGATGATACACACAAAACTCAGAATTAGTTTAAGGCAGGCCCAGCTTAAAAGAAACATGTACACATATTATGTTTATGATTTTGGAGATGATTCAATCCAAACAAGAGGTTACAGCTCTGTCATGGCAGGATTTGCATAAAGGATATACATATCATACATTTCACATGATGAACTCTAAATGCCAAATCAAAGAATTATGATGCAAAGTGAGAAAGGATTGTTTACATGCCTCTAATAGACTTTGTTAAACAAGCTAGAATAACCAAGAAACCCAGAGAACTTCAATCTACCTTTTGCCTTGAGTCCTTTCTTCTCTTTGAAGAAATTTGCAAATATGATGTCAAATGGAGAAATGCAATTCACCAATGATTTCTAGCACTTTGGACAGTTGAAAAACAATATATAAGAGGTGTTAGGATGATTGGAACACCAAGGAGATGTATGGAACAAGATATGGCTGATTTTGTAGCTTTGCTCAAAGTAACTTGGTGATGAAGTTGACTTTTTGATTGGTGAAGTTTTTGGATGGTTTAATGGTTTAGACACCTTCTATACCATATTTAGGGATTGTGTGGATGATTGTTGGGGTGTTTTAGTGTAGAGAAATGGTTTTGGCAGCCCTAATAGCAAGGCATAATTTTTGTGTTTTTGGTGGAAATGGTGATTTTGTGGTTTTGAAGTTTTTGAGGCAAAGTGCAAGGGCAGAGGTTTCTTCTGGTTTTTAGAAGATTGTTGATGATGAAAATGAAGTGAGGGAGAGTCCTATTTATAGGAAAATGAAGTGGCTTGGGCAGATTTGAAGTTTCTTCACTTTGAAGAAAGGTTTTGAACTTTCAAAATCAAACCTCCTCAAGTGGGTTTCCTTGATCTGCAAGGCCAGCCTCAATAGTCAAAAAACATGATGAATTTGAAGTGTCTAAATGCAGGCTAGAGTGTAGCATCATGGCTATTTTAGAACTTGGCTTTACACCTCATGCTTACTTTCCACCTTTGAAGGCAATTGCAAGCTACTTGCAAAGTTTGTCTTTTTCCATATTTCTGCATTTCCTTGGTCCTCTTGGGTTACAAACTTTCTAAATATCAGATACAATAGGATTCACAAGTTAGAATTGGTCAATTTTGATGAAGGAGGTGATTTTTGAAATTGGGCAATGTGGGATTAAAGTGAAAAACCACCAACTTGCCATGACCATAACTTTCAGCTCACAAATCCTTTTGAGATGTGCTAGTACTTTTTAGAAAGCCCTCAAATAGCTCTAAAACAGACATGTTTTCATGAGTTTCAATTTTCCAAAGGAACTTGGCCAAAAAGCCCACCAAAGTTGCTAAAAAATGCACTTAAAAGTGAAATTTCTCCAAGTCTTTTTTTCCCTCTAGAAATGAATTTGATCATAACTCCAAATATATGCATTTTCTGATCATGGACCACTTAGGGACTTTTGCAATACTTGTCAAGAGCTTCCAAATGAGCTTTGAACCAACTCAATTGAATGTGTGGTTAAGGAGTTATGGTTTAGCCCCTTTCAAAACCCTAATTTCCCGATTTTTCGATTACTCCTTCATTTTTGATCCAATAGTCATGAAAATTGATATGCAAGTCCAATATGACATAAGGAACAACTTTGTTTCACAACTTGAAGTCCAATTCCTAAAATTTGGAGAGTTGACTTTTCGGTCAACTGTACGACCGATCGGTGATTACCGAGTCGCCTGTTGACATTATGGGCCTCCTGAGACTTTGAAACTTCTTGGATGAACTTTATTAAGATATATGAACTTCATGAATCACAATCCCACCATTTAAACATCTTCCAACATCAAAGTCAAACTACGGTTGACTTTTACTGGTCCAAAACCCTAATCGGGTGCTCTGAAATGCACTGCTCTGAATTATGGGGTAACAACCTCACATTGGCTTCTCAATTGACATTATATAATACCCTTGACCTTGTTTCTTATTTGAATGAGCCAAAAACATTGACTAATCACAAACCCTGAAGCTTCGATTTTGACTGCACGAAACCCTGATTCGTCTGCAACTTGACAAAGACAAACTTGCACTGGGTTAAGGTTAAATAATTCATGAGTATGCTCCTAAAATGATAGTGAGAATCTAAGGGGCCAAAATTTGGGGTGCAACAGCAAGGATCATTTTCCTTTACCATTCATTGATCAAATGCTTGAGCGTTTAGCTAAATATTCCTATTTCTGCTATTTAGACGGTTATTCAGGATTCTTTCAAATCCCTATTCATCTAGATGACCAATAAAAGAAAACCTTCACTTGTCCTTATGGTACATTTTCCTATCGACGAATGTCGTTTGGATTATGTAACGCTCCCGCAACATTCCAAAGACGCATGATGTCAATTTTCGCTGACTTTATAGACGACATCATGAAAGTAATTATGGATGATTTTTCTGTTTGTGGGCAGAGTTTTGAAGGATGCTTATCGAACCTAGAAATGGTACTTGAAAGATGCGTAAAAGTAAATCTCGTGTTAAATTGGGAAAAATTCCATTTCATGGTCCGACAAGGAATCGTACTTGGACACATAGTGTCTGATAAGGGGATTGAAGTAGATAAAGCAAAAATAGAAATTATAGAAAATCTTCAACCTCCTAAAACCGTAAGAGAAATACGAAGTTTCTTAGGACACGTCGTTTTCTACCGACGATTCATAGAGGATTTCTCTAAAATTACCAAACCGCTAATTGTCCTATTAATGAAAGACGCTGAATTCATTTGCGACGATAAATGCCAGAAAGCTTTTGAACAATTAAAAACAGCTCTCATTACAACACCTATTATGCAACCACCTGATTGGAGGTTATTGTTTTAAATAATGTGTGACGCTAGTGATTATGCCATATGAGCAGTTCTAGGACAAAGAAAAGATAAAAAGCTTCATGCAATTTATTACGCCAGTAGAACCCTATACCCTGCGCAAATGAACTACGCCACCACAGAAAAAGAACTTCTAGCTGTCGTGTTCGCTTTGGATAAATTCTGTTCTTACTTAGTAGGAGCAAAAATAAATATCTTTACTGATCACGCCACAATCAGGTACCTATTGAATAAAAAGGACGCCAAATCGAGACTCCTAAGATGGATACTACTGCTACAAGAGTTTGATTTAGAAATCAAAAACAAAAAAGGAATTGAAAATATAGTAGCTGATCATTTATTGAGACTGGAGGATATTGAGCCTGACCAAGTGCCTATCGATGATGATTTCCCCTATGAGAGACTCATAGCTCAGTTAGAAAACACGGTTGAACAATCCCTAATATATGATGACACTGAAACAAAAGACGTTGTGGAAGAGATCTTCACTAAAACCATGCTTTCATGGTATGCTGACTTCATCAACTACTTAACAGCCGAAGTTCTTCCACCAGATTTAACGTACCAATAAAAGAAAAAAAATTCTTCCACGATCTTAAACATTATTATTAGGATGAACCTCTGCTTTTTAAGAGAGGTGCCGATGGTATCTTCTGTCGATGTGTTCCCGAAGATGAAGTTGAAAATATAATCTTTCATTGTCATTCTGCTCCCTATGGAGGACATGCGAGCACTTAAAAGACTTGCGCTAAGATTTTACAGTCTGGCCTTTTTTGGCCCGCTCTATGGAAAGACGTCCATATTGCGAACATAAACTGGGACCGATGCCAACGCACCGGCAATATCTCTAGACGCGATGAAATGTCACTGAAAGGCATTCTGGAAGTAGAAGTCTTTGACGTGTGGGGAATTGATTTCATGGGACCCTTTCCATCGTCTTTCGGTAACAAATACATACTCGTTGCTGTTGATTATGTGTCGAAATGGATTGAGGCTATAGCTTCTCCGACAAATGATGCACGAGTAGTAATTAGACTTTTCAAAAACATAATTTTTCCTAGATTCGGTGTGCCGAGACTAGTCATTAGCAATGGTGGCTCTCATTTTATTTCGAGGATTTTTTAAAAACTATTGACGAAATATGCAGTCTGACACCGTGTAGCAACACCCTACCACCCACAAACTAGCGGGCAAGTAGAGGTTTCGAAAAGAGAAATTAAATAAATCTTAGAAAAAATAGTTGCGACCTCTAGGAAAGATTGGTCTTTCAAATTACACGAAGCTCTGTGGGCATATAGGACAACCTATAAGACCCCAATAGGAACAACACCATTTAAACTAGTTTATGGCAAATCATGCCACCTGCCGGTAGAATTAGAGCATAAAGAATATTGGGCCATTAAGACCCTTAACTTAAATTTTACTGCCGCAGGAGAAAAAAGAATATTAGATATCCATGAACTAGAAGAGCTTAGGTTAGATGCTTACGAGAATGCTTGTATCTATAAAGAACGAACTAAAAAATGGCATGATAAGCGTATATCGAGGAAATCATTTTATGAGGGTGACGTAGTACTCCTATTTAAATCTCGACTAAAACTTTTCCCATGAATACTTCAATCTAGGTGGTCTGGTCCCTATGAGATAATAAAAGTCTTTCAAAATAGCGCAGTAGAAATAAAAGGAAAATCCAGTGAACCATTCATAGTTAACGAACAACGCCTGAAACATTACCACAACATTGAAAATAGAGAATACTCCGCAAGTCTAACACTTAACGAGTTACACACTCATCCCCATATTTAGGAGAATTTAAAATTATGTCGAGCTTACGACATAAAACAAAGCGCTTAGTGGGAGACAACCCGCTTCTGTTTAATTTTACTATTTATTTTTCTAATCTTTTATTTTTAATTTCTTTTATATGCTTTTCATTATTTTTTTTCTGTTCCAAGAATAGTCATGCAATTTATCTATCATATTAGTCATTCCTAAATCATGTTCATTATTGACTTATATACAGGCTAACTTAGCATTAGTTAGTTACTAACTTTAGAGATGAACATAATCGACTATATGGGCATCACTTTCATAGGCAGAGCTCAGCGGAGGCGCTTTGAAGCACTTGCTCAGAGAGAGATGTCACTTACTTTATACCCAGATGGACTCACCATGACAGTGTTATGTACCTTCTCAACCAGATTGGTTGGGAGCGTTCTGATATCAAAAGGAGATTTAGTTCCTACCGTAGGCTTACCTTAGAATTCCTGAGCTCACTCATTTATCAGCCCAACCACGGGTACGACTTTAGTAGTGGCCTTATAATTTTTAGATTATTTATCATGGACTACCACTTTAACCACCCTGAGATGGCCGAACTTTTAGGATTTCCTAGCGAACCTGATGCTTATACCATATTACAAGAGGAACTGGTATCCAATCTTGAGTTGGATTATTTTTGGGGTAGCATATCCGGAAATAATCATCCTGAGCCTGACACTATGTATTCTAAGAGTATACATAAACTTGCTACCCGTTACCTGAATAAGTTTCTAGACCATACCCTATTTGGTAAAGAGGAAAACATTTATTCTGTGTCAAAAGAAGAGCTGTTCATTATTTATTATGCTTCACAGGCTCGACCCGTTAATGGGGCTGCCTTCCTGATGGCCAATTTTAAACGTATCGCAGAAGTTGACCACTGACCGATCGTTATAGGCAGCCTCGTAACCATGGTTGCCAATGCCATTGGATTGAGATAACCACTCCTTAGCATAAACCCCTTAGGTACTATAAGACTTATGGACATCCCTTTTTTCCCTAATCGTGTATCATTCAAGAGCTAGCCCTTATACCTTTGAATACCTGATCGATAACCAAGTCGTCCATCTCTTTACCTTACCGAATCATGAACGAACTAGTGTCCACAATCTGAATAACTGGATGTATGATTTAGATGAACCTGAAGCTCCACCACCACCACCTGAGACCCCACAGATTTATGACCATTATGACCAATATGCTGACAATCTCTCTAACACTGGCTCAAGCACTCCTGTTGTGCCTGCTGCCCAACCAGTGGATCATACTGCTGCCATTCGCGCGCTGGAAACAAACATTGCTGGCCTCAGAGGCGAACTTACTACTCTACGGGTGGATTTTCATCTATTCATGGATGTGGTGACGGAACAGTTAGATCACGTCTATCAACACCTTTTGAACAGTGAGGACACTGTTCGATTTAAGTATGAGAGAGGACCTTTACATTTATTATTTCTTTCGTACATTGTTATTTTTTCAGAGATTATATTTTTTGCTGTTTTTCGATTTTATGGATTTTGTAACGAATTATTTTATCTCTTAATTATCGTTATTAATTTTCATTTCCAATTATTTCATCTCTTAATTATCATTATCAATTTTCATTTTCAATTTATCATTGTTATTATTTTTCCATTTGATGAATAAAACAAATTATATTTCATAAAAACCATAAAAAATAATTTTTTTTGTCTTTTCCGCACCACAAGAGTGTGACACTCGCCACCCTGGTAGTTGAAGGGAGGTGGCACTCGCCACCTTAATGTGAGAAAAGTGTGGCACCCACCACACACTTAATGAAATTAGGTGGCACTTGCCACATTCCTTTAATGCATGTCGGCCACATATATTCCTCTTTCACATGCACCCTTCCACGTAACCTCACTCTAGCTTGCATGTATTACACCTTACCTGCAAATTCTGATTATTTTGACCACCACTAAATCAAAACTAACCCAACCACCTCATTTACTTCACATTTACGGATTACACCCACATAAAACCCACTATTTATATCATCTTTACAAACATAACAAATCACCATCAAAAATATTCATTTGCAAAAATCATAAGAAGCAGCAATATCATTTTCAAGCAACCATCATGGCAACATAGCAAATCATTTTCAGAGAAGCTGAAGCTAGTGAGAAGCAAGCAGAGTTATGTGCAGCTCTACTGAATAGAGAAATCGAGTCAACAAGGTATGCTGATGTACCCTGTTTAGAAGCATTAGGACTAAAAGACAATGTAGAATATATGCTAGAAAGATTAGGCTTACCCTACCTTTTATCATTTAAAGATCCTGTCTACATGTAACCGACTCTAGAATTTCTTAGCTCACTGATTTGTGATGTTAATGGAAACATCCATTTCCGCTTATTTAATGTTGAGTATACATTTACTTTTGAGGCATTAGCTATCTTATTTAAATGTCCTTACGGAGATAATGCTAACTATGATGTGCCAGAGGGTGAGGGATGCCTGAGCGCATATAAATACTTCTGGAGAGCAATAACAGGAACAATAACAAATAGTTTCCAAGGCAATAGAGCCTCGTTAATTCAAAACCTGTCGATACGCTATTTGCGACAACTGTTGGCCTGTACCATTTTCGGAAGGTCAGATTCTTATAAAGTAAGCGAAGCAGAATTTTTCTATTTGTTTACCGATATAGCAACCGACGAGAAAATAAACACCGTCCCATTTTTGTTCACTCGCATGAGAGCAATAGCCACCTCAAATAAATGAGCTATAGTTTTTGGTGGCTTGATAACAACACTAGGCTGAATTCTTGGCCTACAAAATAATTTTGCACCTTTAACACCCTTGCCATGAAGGACCATAGATATAGACATGATCAGAAGTATGAAAATGGTGAGGAGAATGAGCGATGGGAACTACGATCTGATGATAAATAACCAAGTATTCCCAAATATTATTTTACCAAACTCTGCTCGCACGAATGTGCGTAATCTAGATAATTATTGTTATATTAATAACCCATTCCCCGCGCACATTCCTGAGAATGCTGCTGCTAGCAGGGACAACACTAACGCACATCCACACACCACATGTGTTGCTTATGATAATATTGCAGGTACATCCTCAAGGCGCATGCCTAGAAGAAGCGAAGACACACCAGCCACTCTAGACGAGATATATGCTGAAATGTTGCAAAAGAGGGAATTAGACGCCCAGAGATCATAGGATTCAGAGCATTGAGGCCTAGCAGGCCGAGATGATGCAGATTCTCAGACAAATGCAAAGAGAACAACACATCATGTCAGGATTGATCGCCGAGATGGCAGACTTATCAGTAAGTGCGACAGATCCAGAAGATCCACCTGACCACCCTAGAAATAACAAGAGGGCACGAACTCGCGACAGAGGCCACAGATAGAAGATTTCCAAGTTCCACCTTCTTTTCTTACCTTAATTCTTTGCATTGGGGACAATGCTCGATTTAAGTGTGGGTGTCACACCCTACATTTTGACCATAAGACTCCACCTCTATAGCGCGTTTCTTGCCGTTATTTGACCTTAATTTAATATTTATGTTTTTTGCGACTAACGAGCTTGTGCAGGAACATCTAGCAAGCAACTTTTGTTTCTAACTTAAGCACTTCAGGTCATCTCTGCGACTAACAACGTCTTTATCAAGAGTCCCCCAAGTCATAAAATGTTGTTTTAAAGGAAGGCTGAGATGAATTTCTTTGGACTTTATGATCTCCTGAGGCATTACGGTTTTGTTTCGGTCCGTGCGACAGGTAATCAGTATTTTGGACGTACTTTAGATATTCAAGTGCCGACCAGTTGGTTTCATGGAAGTGTCTCTTAAAATGGAAAGTGAGATTTTGGTTATGGATATTCGTTTGCTTTTAAATCAACATGCACATAAAAATTGGAAATTTATAATCAAGGCTTTTGGAGTAGAGTTTTTACTCATTAATCAGAAATAATTCACATTTCTTATTACATTGGAGTGAACTACAAGTCTCGTACAAAATTATCGGATTACATTATTTCTAAAGCTACAGTCCTAAGGCTTATAACTTCTCGGATCTCCTAACTTCGAATCTTCATCTTCATCAGACACAAAACCTGCACAGTGAACAACATTTATTTTCATAATAAAGATTTTATTTGTTCTGCCTCAGCCCTTAGAAAATTGTCATCACCGGGTCGGGACGGAAGGGTAACGACCGAAGTCGCAACCAGCTTCCAAAATCAGGGACAATCTATTTTCGACAGTATCAAGGCAACTTTTGTTCTTATCAAATTTTAATAGTCAATCTGTGGGTCAAAAGTCCAAGTTCAACATTATCAAAAGTCAACGGGTCAAAGAAGAGGTTTTCTATTGGCCAAAACAAACGAAGCCCAAACAGAAAGCCCATCACAACAACGCCCCGTGAGGAAAGGGGGAGGTCACAATAGTGTCGCTACGTGAAAAATGACACAGAGTCGCCACCGGATTTTATTTATCCCACGGAAGGAAAGGAAAATAGCGATAAAACCTTTGGGAAAAGAGCGTGGTCATCGCAACCAAGTCTTAGGGTTCGGGAGTCGGTTATGCGAGGGGAAGGTATTAGCACCCCCTCGCATCCATCGTACTCGATGGGAACCTCCTAGGTTGTTTAACTTGAATGGGTGTTTTTATTAAGAGTTTGCTTGCTTAAGGAAAAGAGGGGTTGATTTATTTATTTTAATGCTCGCCAATGATTGTGGCCCTTGTGCCTACGTATCCTCACTTAAAAGAAGTGAAGAATCAGAGCCCCGTAGTTTGGAGGCTTACGAAATAGTTGTTTGTTGGTTGATTTTATACCTTGAAAAAGGGTTTTTTGATTGATGCCCTAAGGCGAAAAATAGTTTGATGAGTTGATGTTATTTTTAGGTTTTTTCTTAGGAAAGAATCTATTCTTGACTAAGATTATACAAAAGACTTTGGATAGAGATGAATGTCTCGAATAACCAAGTCGAGCGCCTTGTATTCAAAACATTCGGAACGAGTGTAGGAGGATTCCATTCTCATTCCTTCTCTACCACTTTAAAGCTCATGGTGCATAATACTAATCGTATATTTTATTGTGCTTTGGATTTTTATGAGAAAAGAGAACCACTTGACGTTGGATCAAGGTTTATTGTTTGTAAAGATACATTTTGAAGCGATACGGACAAGGTCGATGGCGGTGCACAAGGCAACCGACTTACAAAGTTAAAAATGGCTCGACAAAATCAAGAGTTTGTTTTTTTTTAAAATGGTTTTTGGAATCAAAAGTCAACAAGAACAATAGCAATATTCACACTAAAATCATGCAAACATATGGGGTTTGTTGGCTAAAAAAATTCGAGATATGCAAAAAAAACAGCATGAAGTGCCATCAAAGAGTTCGCCGTGCGAACTCCTTGAGAAAATTTTTTTGGAGGTAAAATATCAAAAAAAAAGAGTGAGAAAACAGTGGTGTAACACGGGTGGCCGTGTTTTGTGACACAACCCGTGTCATAGGGTACTTGCAATGAAAGGTTTTGAGACATGACAGAGGTGTGACACGGGTGGCCGTGTTGTGTGACACGGCCCGTGTCATAGGGTCTGGGAGAAAAATGTTTTTTTGGTTTGACAGAGGTGTGACACTGGTGGCCGTGTTGTGTGACACAGCCCGTGTCATGAGGTCTGGGACAAAAAAAATGATTTTTGGTTTGACAGAGGTGTGACACGAGTGGCTGTGTTGTATGACACGAGCAACACGGCCCGTGTCATGAGGTCTGGGACAAAACAAGTTTTTTTAGGCCAAATAGGGGTGTGACACGGGTGGCCGTGTTGTGTGACACGGCCCATGTTATAAGGTCTGGGTACTTTACACGTTGAAACCTCAAACAGAGGTGCAACACGGGTGGCCGTGTTGTGTGACACGGCCCATGTCAGGGGTCCTGGGCATTTTAGGCTATGAAAAGTTACATGGGGATGCAACACGGTCAGTCGTGTCGTGTGTCACGGCCCGTGTCAGGCTACCAGGTGAAAAAAAACCTAATTTTTTCTTTGGTTCTCTTTCATTTTTGTGGTTCTTAAAAAAGGTTTCTTGGTCCCTTTGGATCCTTATATGATATATATAGTACAACAACACACAAGAGAATAAATGAAATGAATATAAATGCAAAAAGTAAAGGGAGAAAGGTTTGAAGAAATGGATACCAAGAGCTTTCTATCCTTCTTGCAAGTACTCCAATGACCTTTGTTGGATGTGCTCTCCACTCTTCACTCTATGTTGAGAAGATTCTGCTTCTCAATGGTCCTCTTATGCTTCTATATCACTCTCTTTTTTCTGGTTTTTCTTCCTTTCTATTTTTCCTGGTTTTTTAGGGTTTCTATTGCTCTTTCTATTTTTCTGGTTTGCAATGTGTGTAGAATGGATGTTGAATGAATCAAGAGTGATCTCCTTTTGTTTACAGCCCCCTCCTCTTATCTCAGCTCCTCTAGGGTTTTCTCTTCTCCCCACATATCATATTTTTTCATGGAGTGGTGTCTCTTACCACCTTTTCTCATGCCACTCTCTTTCTTTCCATTTCCATGCAAGAGCTATGTTGCATTTTTGCTGTGGCACTTTGCCTATGCTGTTTTTTCTGCAGCACTTTGTGCCTTGCACCCATTTTGTTGGCTTGTGCTTGGACAACTCTTGTGGTCAATGCTACCACCTTTGACAGCATTTTGAAAATTCTGATATGTAGAAGCATTGTCACATGTTATTCCCTTGGTCTTGTGACATGTGATCTTGTGACATGAAGAAACTTGTCACCTCTTGCATGGGACTGTTTTGCCATGATTAAACATGCATAATCTTGGTCTTAAAACATTCCAATCTTGATTTAATTCTTGCATATTTCTTGGATGTTTGTAAGCATAATGTGGACTTGGTGTGGCATTACCATAACATGAATTTGATTAGAGACTTGAATGAAGATTAGAAATAAATTAATTTCTAAACATTACTTAGAGTTGGAAATCTTGCAACAAATGACATTCTTGTAATGTCATAAAATTTCTCTTGGTAATATTCTTGCCTCTAATTCATGAATTCATGATGGATTTCCCTAGAACCATCAAACTTAAAATGGATGAAGTCTTGAATTATGGACTTGTGATCTTGACTCATGCTTTGCAAATTTGGACTCCACTTGATCAAGAATTTTGAAACAAAATTGGATGAAGCAATCTTGAATTTAGCCTTGAATTTCATGTTCATTAGGAATATATTTTGAATATCCTAATATTTTGTCAAGTAACTTCTTCTTGAAGAAATCCACATGAGTAGACTTTCCAATTTAGATCAAACCTTAAATAATGAACCTTTTCTTCCATGTAGTCCAAGATAGACAAGTTATCTCATTTGAAATGAAAAATGACAAACCGACCCAATTTGTACCCACATGCTCGATATGCAATAGAACGATGTATGATATGGCGAATGTAGGGTATAAAGGTTAAAGGCGAAAATAAGGGTGTGACAGCTGCCCCTATTTAATCCTCTTGGACCTGAATGTCTGGAGGGTAAAGGTGCTCAAACATTCATGGTAGAAGAGAATTAAATACTAGAATACCCGGGATTTTCGACTGGATAGGTATGGGGTGAAAGTAAACAGTCAATGAGATGGCTTGAAAAAGGTGTCTTGTTATTGAAGAAGGGGTATGAGGGATATGATGATATGCTTGAGATGCAATGCTGAATGAACTTGAGTGCTTTGCCAGCCGGAAGGGAAGACACCTCGTAATATGGAAATATAATTGACCCAGAGACATTCTTTCTATAAAAGATAGAGAGGACTCAAGAAATAGGAATGTGAGATATTCCTTCCACGAAAGGGGGAAAGGACTCTAGAAAAATGGTTTTCCTCTTACAAAAGGCAAGGAGGACTCCCAAACAAAAGGTTAGGCGAAAAATATTCCTTCTACAAAAGGTAGAGAGGATTCCAGAACAAAAGGTTCGGAGAAATATTCCTTCTACAAAAGTTAGAGAGGACTCCAAAACAAAAGGTTTGAAGACAAAATAACTCCTTCTACATTATATAGAGGAGACTCCCTTGGGAGAATACGATCGTATTTCCTTCTGTCACGGCAGAAAGGACTCCAAAACAAAAGGTTAGGAGAAAATGTTCCTTCTACAAAAGGTAGAGAGGATTCTTGAACAAAAGGTTAGGATAAAAATTCCTTCTACAAAAGGTAGATAGGAAACTCCCTTAGGAGAGGATGATCGTATTTTCTTCTGTGAAAAGTATAAAATATTCCTGAACAAAAGGTTAGGAGAAAATGTTCCTTCTACAAAAGGTAGACATGATACTTACAAAAGGTAAGCTGACAAGAACCTGTACAAAAGGTACGAGAGGTCTTATTAAAGGTAAGTTGAATCTGTTGCAAAAGGCAAAACAGGGATATTTTGAAAGGACTCACAAAAAGTAAGTTGAGGGCAATAACCATCCTCTTGCAAAAGGTAGAGGAAATTTCAAAGGGTATTAGAACATCATTTGATCTCACAGGCACAACGGCGGAGATGATATTCCTTAAGTATGGCGACCATTCAGTTCTTGGCCACACAGGCCTCAAGCGTCCGAATTGATCGAAAATACCCAAAACAGAGTTTTGTCGCGTGTAAAAGACAGCGAGAAACGCTTACAAGAGGGAAGCGATGGGAGAAGATTTCATGCAAAAGGCAGTGAAATCCCTTACGAAAGGTAAGGTGAGAAAATATCTCATGTAAAAGGCTCAAAAGTACTTACAAAAGGTGAGTGAATGGATAAACATTCCAGAAGGATCCTACCAGGATTTCCACAGGAAATTCGCATCTTTGAGAATGACTGGCTAAGCACATGTAATGATGCAGCATGTATGCAAAAATGTCAGGGACGTAAGGACATGAAGGTTAGGGGTGATAATTTATGCCAAGTGATTGGGCTTTTATTTGGGGCGTCGAGTTTGACTTCCCAACATCCTCGTGACGAAATTTGGATCATCTCCAGATGGTCTTATCAGACAAGCTGTGCTGGCCAGTCAGGTTGCCCCTGATTTGATCAAGTCCCCGGCGAACTTTATGATCAGACGATGCTTAGTGTACACGTGCGCCTACTAGAGATCGCTTTTAATCTTCATACACCCCAGTCGAAGAGCAAATTTATGCTTTCTTTTGTTATTGTTATCGGCATCCCATAATTTTTCAATGCAATATTTATTAAGAATGAAAATTCCACTTTTTGCAAACATACAAGAAAATAAATGTGACACACGAATTGATGAAAGAGATTTTTATTGATGATAAAGTGACCCATAAATGGTTAATTTTACATAAGGTTACAACTCCTAAAAGAGGTAATTGCAAAAAAAATATGAAAAAAAGCACAGTGGCAATGTGAAAAAGGATTGGATTTCCATTGAGTTCCAATTCTGCTATGATCCCTAAGGCCTTGATGCTTCTCGTACATTGCTTCTAAGGAAGGTGAATGGATTAATCTTCCCCATGTGTAGTTCTCTTTATTCTGATGATGAGCTCACAAACTTTTCGCAGACCTCAATCTTTTCTTTTTTAGGTCCCTAACTTTTGCCTAGACCGCCCTTTCGGGTTTTCAGTCTACCGGGATACCCTTTTTTTGCCTAAGTTGCCCCTAAGGGTTTTCAACTTATCGGGTGTTATTTTTCATTTTAACCCTAACTTTTGCCTGGACTTTTCATTTTATTGTCCACCGGGTTTGCTTTCAAGCGTAGTATTTTTTGACTACGTCTGTGTTTACAGGAGATGACAGATCTTCACCGTCCATGTTGGATAATATCAAGGACCCTCCGGAGAAAACCTTCTTTACAACATATGGACCCTCATAGTTAGGTGTCCATTTGCCCCTTGGGTCTGTGTGGATTGGCAGAATCTTTCTCAATACCAAGTCTCCCACTTCGAAATCTCGAGGGCGAACTTTCTTGTCAAACGCCCTTTTCAACCGCTTTTGGTAAAGCTGGCCATGGCAGATGGCTGCCATGCATTTTTCATCAATGAGATTAAGTTGATCAAATCTCGCCTGCACCCATTCTGCTTCGTCAAGCTTGACATCAGTCAGAATCCTCAGGGAAGGGATTTCTACCTCAACAGGGAGTACCGCATCCATGCCATACACAAGAGAAAATGGAGTTGCCCCAGTAGAAGTGCGCACTGAAGTGCGATAGCCATGCAAAGCAAATGGTAGCATTTCATGCCAATCTTTATATGTTGTCACCATTTTCTGAACAATATTCTTGATGTTTTTGTTCGCTGCTTCAACGGCGTCGTTCATCTTCGGGCGATACGGTGACAAATTGTGGTGCTCGATCTTGAAACTTTCACACAATTCCTTCATCATCTTATTATTGAGGTTTGAACCATTGTCAGTGATGATTTTATTTGGGACCTCATAACGACAGATGATTTCCTTTTTGATGAAGCGAGTGACCACTTGTTTGGTGACATTGGCATAAGATGCGGCTTCCACCCATTTAGTAAAGTAGTCAATGGCCACTAAGATGAAACGATGACCGTTTGAAGCAGTTGGCTCGATGTGTACGATCACATCTATGCCCCACATGGCGAAAGGCCAAGGCGACGTCAAGACATTCAGAGGAACTGGCGGCACATGTATCCTATCTGCATAAATTTGGCATTTGTGACATGTTTGCACGTGACGATAGCAATTAGTTTCCATTGTCAACCAGTAATAACCAGCTCTCAAAATCTTCTTAACCATTGTGTGTCCACTGGAATGTGTACCAAAAGAACCTTCATGGATTTTGTTTATGATCCGGTCGGCTTCGTGTCTATCCACGCATCTGAGCAAGACCGAGTCATAGTTTCGCTTGTAAAGCACATCTCCACTTAAGAAGAATTTGTACGAAAGTCTTCTTAAATACTTCTTGTCTGTGATGGAAACATTTTCTGGATACTCTTGCTTTTCTAGATATCTTTTGATATCATAGAACCAATGTTGATCATCGGTTGCTAACTCTGCTTCCAGACAGTGAGCAGGCTCATCAAGATGTTCAATACGGATAGAGGGTGCCTCATTTTTCCATTTAACCTTGAACATGGATGACAACGTGGCAAGAGTGTCTGCCATTTGATTGCTTTCTCTAGGAATGTGATTGAAAGTAATCTCATCAAAGTATGGGATTTACTTCAAGACGTGATCTTGATATGGCACTAATTTGCTGTCACATGCTTCCCAATCACCTCTGACTTGGCTGATGACTAGAGCTGAGTCTCCATACACTTCCAGAATCTTGATTCTATGGTCAATTGCGGCTTCAATTCCGAAGATATATGCTTCATATTATGCCATATTGTTGGTGCATTCTAAATATAGTCTTGCGGTGAATGGAATGTGGAAACCGGTAGGAGAGGTGAGGATTGCCCTTATCCCATTGCCTTGAGCATTTGCGGCACCATCGAACACGAGCGTCCATCGCGATCCTGGTTGGGGTCCTTCGTTTGGGCCTAACATTTCATAGTCTCTGACAAACATGATATCTTCATTAGGGAAGTCAAAACGCATCGGCTGGTAATCTTCCACGGGTTGGCGGGCAAGATATTCAGATAACACACTCCCTTTGATAGCTTTTTGTGAGACGTACTGGATGTCATATTCTGTCAGTACCATTTGCCAACGGGCTACTCGTCCGGTGAGGGCAGGCTTCTCGAAGATGTACTTGACTGGATCCATCTTTGATATCAACAATGTGGTATGGGTCAACATATACTGCCTTAAGCGTTTGGCAGCCCATGCGAGTGCACAACAGGTCTTTTCCAACACTGAGTATCTCGTTTCACAGTCAGTAAACTTTTTGCTTAGGTAGTAGATAGCATGCTCCTTTCTACCTGTTTCGTCATGCTGCCCCAACACGCATCCCATGGATCCTTCCAGAACAGTCAAGTACATGATGAGAGGTCTTCCTGGCACGGGAGGCATCAAAATCGGTGGTTCTTGCAGATATTCTTTTATTTTCTCAAATGCTTTTTGGCAATTGCCATTCCACACGATGGCTTGATCTTTGCGAAGCAGCTTGAATATTGGCTCACAGGTGGCTGTTAGGTGAGATATGAATCTGGAAATGTAGTTTAATCTCCCTAAAAAACCACGAACCTCCTTCTCGGTTCTTGGAGCTGGCATATCTTGGATAGCTTTTACTTTGTCAGGATTGACTTCAATCCCTTTTTCGCTCACGATAAAACCTAGCAATTTACCAGATCTTACCCCAAAGGCACATTTATTCGGATTGAGCCTTAGCCTGAACTTTCTTAGCCTAGCAAACAACTTTTCCAAGGGGATGAGATGTTCCTCTTCAGTTTGGGATTTTGCAATCATATCGTCTACATAGCATTCAATCTCTTTATGTATCATGTCGTGAAAGAGAGTCACCATTGCTCGTTGATATGTCGCGCCAGCATTCTTCAGACCAAATGGCATAACCTTATAGCAGAAGGTTCCCAAAGGGGTAATGAAGGTAGTCTTCTCCATATCCTCTTGAGCATGAAAGAGAACACAGAGAATTGGGCCGTATTATCCACTAACACATCAATGTGTGGCAGTGGAAAATCATCTTTTGGGCTGGCTCTATTTAGGTCTCTGTAGTCAATGCACATTCGCACCTTACCTCCTTTTTTAGGCACAGGTACAATGTTGGCGACCCATTTAGGGTATTTTGATACTGCCAAGAATCTGGCATCAAGCTGTTTTTGTACTTCCTCAATCTTCAGGGCCATGTCAGGTCGAGTTCGTCTCATCTTCTGCTTTACCGGCAGACAATCTTCCTTGAGCGGAAATTTGTGTACCACGATGTCTGAATCCAATTCGGGCATGTCTTGGTATGACCAAGCAAACACATCTGCATACACGCGTAGGAGCTCGATCAATCTTCTCTTCACACCTTCTTCTAGGGCAGCGCCTACCTTGACCTCTTTCCTGTCCTCTTAGGTTCCAAGATTGACAACTTCCAATGACTCTTGATGCGGCTAGATGATCTTTGATTCCTGCTTCAATAGTCTGGCTAACTCCTCAGGGAGTTCACAATCTTCTTCACAATCCTCGTCGGCGTGGTAGATTGGATTATCAAAGTCATATGGAACCGTAGCAGTATCGTTATCAATGGAATCCGGGGTGGATCTGCATGATTGGTGATTTTATGCTTTATTTTCAGGAGATGGAAAAGAAACATGCAAAAAACATTGCCATTTATTTATGCAAAAATAAAAAAGAAAGACAGGGAACACAATTGAATGCAAAGAGGTTCATTTCATTCATGATAAACATTATTTGAAAACATGGGGGCCCTACAAAATAATCCTTTTGCCTTGGGCAGAGCATAGGATTTGAAAGCAGAACAAGGAAAATTACTCTTCGACAAGGGTGACCTCCGGTATTTCCGTAACAGTCCAATTGTTGAGTTGTTGATTTGGTGCCTTTGAGTACACCATGCAGACTTCCTTTAATGCATCATCTTCAGCTTCCGCAACGGCCACCTGATCATCCACCATATGTCCACCACTAACAAAGGCAAGTGGAGAAATGAACCTTTTGCCCTTGTCAATGGTTGTCTTCTGCTAATCTTTGTGATTGCCTGGGTAACCCAAACCAGTTCTGTTTTTGTTGATGGGTAGCTCCAACACTCTTCCCCAACCTTCGGGGTGACCGGACTCAATTACGGTCCTTGTGTCCTTCAAAGTAACCATGGGGGGTCCTGACCTTTCTGATTTCTTTTCCTCCTTCTTATCAGGGATCATTTCCACACTTATCACATCAAATGCTTGAAAAGGTGTCTCATGAACTTCCCCTCCCACTTCAATATAACAGAATGAAGACAGATGGCTTACTAGCATATCCTCCTCTCCCTCGATGATGACAAGCTGGTTATTAACCATGAACTTTAGCCTTTGGTGAAGAGTGGATGTTACAGCACCGGCCGCATGAATCCATGGACGACCTAGCAGGAAACTGTACACCGGGTAGATATCCATCACATAGAATGTGATAATGAAAGTGTGAGGTCATATTTTCATGGGGAGATCAACTTCCCCTATCATGGTCCTTCTTGCCCCATCAAAAGCTTTCACTATCACTGAACTGGGTTTCATCATCAATCCTTCAATGGTCAGCTTGGCCAATGAATTTTTTGGTAAAACATTTAAGGATGACCCAGTATCTACCAATACTCTCGACAACACAACATCAACACATTCAATGGAGATGTGCAAAGCCTTATTATGGTTCTTCCCCTCGGGGGGCAACTCTCCCTCATTAAAGCTCAGAATATGTGCGGAGGCAATGTTCGATACCACTCCTTCAAATTGTACAACGGATATTTCTTGGGGAACATGAGCAGTCTTCAAGAACTTGATCAATGACTCCTGATGGGCAGGAAAGCACATTAGCAATGACAACATGGAAATCTTTGAAGGTGTTTGGTTGAGCTGGTCCACCACCTTATAATTGCTTTTTCGGATGATCCGTAAGAATTCTTCGACATCTTCATTGGAACTCCTTTTTTGAGTAGAAGTCTGCCCCTGCTCCATTGTTGGCTGCTTTTCACTTGTACCATTTGGTGGTGGTACGGGCGCAAAAATCCTCCCACTTCTGGTTATTCCACCGGTCCCAACCATGTTCTCTACAGAATTATCAACTTTCACAGCATCTTCTTCCACCTTCTGCCCAGTAATGTAAACAGTTGGCTCATATTTCCAAGGGACAGCCTTGGTGCTCTCAAAAGGGAAAGGAGCAGGTGTAGATATCACTAATGGAGCAACTGAAGGTGGGGGCAATGGAATCTCTACTTGGTCATATGGTATTTGCAATGGTTCACGAACTTGATTGTATGGGGTCTGAACAGAGTACCAATCATAATCACATGGGATTTCCAAGGGCACACAAGGCTGGTCACATGGAATTGTCAGCGGTGTAACATCATATGGGATTTGTAGTGGCACTTGGGTAGGATACCAATCTTCATCATACGGAATTGTGAACGGTACACGGTTTTGACCATACAAATTGTTCAACAGTTCTTCATCATAAGTAAACTCCATTGGATCATAGGGAATATCAAGAGTTGCTATTTCTTCAGCACTAGACATCTGTTCCACCAATATGACACCTTGGTCTAACAACTTTTGAATGCCCATCTTCAATTTATGGCAGCTTTGGGGATCTTTCAAACAGTGTTGACAACTTTGAGTACATCCTGGGACGATATTCTTCATTAACAATTGTTCTTTAACAATAGCAAAGGGGGTCATCATTTTATCAACTTCTGATACCAACTTCTTTCCTTTAGATTCTTCAACCATGTTTGTGGCATGGTGCGGCATTGGATTTTTAGTCACGTTGGGAGTGTTCTTGGTGAAATTGATGGCTTTTGAATCAATGAGATCTTGTACCACGTATTTCAAAGTTTTGCAATTTTCAATGTTATGTCCGGGAGCTCCATAATGGAATTTGCAACGGGCATTTGCATCATAGCCGGGGGGTAGAACAGATGGGGGAGCCTTCATTTCTCTCAACTGCACCAATGAACCCCTAAGCAAGAGCGGAAGCAACCTAGCGTACGTTGTCGGAATAGTATCAAATTTTTTCTCGGGTCTCCTTTGTCTTGGAGGACCTTGATAATAGTTTTGACGTTGTTGTTGATAGGGAGCTTGAACAACCGGTTGACTTGCGGGTGTGGAGAGAGACTGATTTGGAGTAACAGCGGCCACATGATGATAAGAGCCTTGGTATGCTTTGGCCTTCTCCTTATCCATCAAAGCAGCGCTCGTTTCGCCTTCCCTTTTCCTTGCAAAACCTTGGTAGGGCTTCTTAGAAGCTTCATCAGCAATTTGAATCTTTCCAATCTTTATCATATTCTCTATCCTCTCACCAGCCATAACTAAATCTGAGAACACAGAAGACGTGCATCCAGCCAAGCGTTCTAGGAAAGGCCCTTGAAGAGTTCCCATGAACATATCGGTCAATTCTCTTTCAAGAAGAGGAGGCTGGACTCTAGCAGCTAAGTCCCTCCACCTTTGAGCATAGTCCTTGAACGCTTCACCAGATTTCTGGGTCAAGCCTTGGAGTTGTGTGCTATTAGGCGCCATGTCAGAATTGTATTGGTAATGTTTCAGAAATGCCTCGGCTAACTCTTTCCAAGTCTTGATGTGTGTACCTTCTAACTGCATGTACCATTCAAGGGAAGCTCCACTGAGGCTATCTTGAAAGAAATGCATTAGTAGTTTTTCATCATCAGATAGGCAGCCATCTTCCTACAATAAGATTGAATGTGAGTTCGGGGACAGCTTGTCCCTTTGTATTTTTCAAAGTCAGGGACTTTGAACTTGAGCGGAATCTTAACACCAGGTACCAAACACATATCCGCAGCCTCCAACCCAAAAGTGCTTGGGCCTTGTAGTCCTTTGACCGTCTCTTGCAAGGCGAGTACCTTCTTTTCCAAGTCACTAGTTGGTGCTCCAGAACCGTCTGCAGCCAAGTCATTGTGAGAGTTGTAGAAACCTTCGTGATCATCAAAGTGGATTTGAGGGGTAGTCGTACCACTACGAGGAATAGGGATTGCGCCTGCGCCAGCAGAAGTAGGGATCGTGCCACCAGGAACGGGGATTGCATTTGTAGGAGTAGGAATGACATTGTCAGGAGTGGGAGTTGAGCCTACAGTAGTAGGAACTGGAGTGTTGGCAGCGTTTTTCTTCATAGCTTGCTTCAACTCTTCTTGTCCTTTAGCTATAGCCTGGATGACTTCCATCAACTGGCCCATCTGAGTCTTCATGTGGGTCATATCATCTGAAGGCGGCTTGGGTCTGTTCAATCTGATCCATCAGTAATCTTTGCTTTCCACGAGTGTAGTAGGGATGTCGGGAAGTCAGCTTGTTTACTGCGAATGGAGGTCAAGTTTTTGTAAGTTTTGGTTTTGTTTTTATGAAATGCAATATGATGCGTATGGTATGCATATGAATAATGTTATGCGCAAAGCTCTTAGTGACCTTGTTAGTTATTGTTGAGAATATGAACATTTTCCATTGCAATTAATCAGAAGAGACATAATAGAACAAACTCTCATTTCATTAAGGCTCGAAGCCAAGTTCAAATACAAAATACAAAAGATACACTTCTTAAGCAAATTACAAATCGACTCTAAATGTGACTCCTTGGGCTCTACGAACCGCCTCTAAATCTATAACAAGTTCCCCCATTGTTTCCTTGCAAAACTTCACAAAGTCGAACACAGGAACAGGAGTGTTTTCAGGAGTCATCACTTGATCGGCTACCTTCAATCTTTCAGGGATCTGCTGAAGCACAAAGTTGGAGAATCCCGCCAAGTTTATGAATTTGTTCTTCCATTCCTCATAGAGAATTTGGAGATCATGGATGATGTCATCTCTCTAAAGTACCGCAGCTTCTGCCTGACGACAACTTTCTTCCCAATAGTGGCAGTTGTCCTTCAACTCCAGATATAGCTCATCATATATTCCAACTTTCAGTCTTCGGATTTCTTCGATAGCTCTACCCAACTGGTACTCTGCTTGCACGAAGTCTCGCTGCGCATTCTCCTTTTCCAATAGCTCACGAGCTAATCGATCTTCGCAACCTTTCATAATGCCTGTCAACTTGTGAATCTGAGCTTCAAATTTTTCCCTTTCATCTTTCTTCATCTGGGTGGCTATTCTCACATCATTTTCTCAGACTTTTTGCCACACTTGGTACAATTTTTCATTTTGGTGATCCAAGTCGGCGTTGGCGTTTTTGAGAGCTCCACCAACCTATTCTTTCTTTCCTTTCTCCTCCCTAGCCCTTTTCTTGCTATCCTCGAACTTTTCTTTCAACTCTTTGCTTTTGTCTTCCCAAGCTTCGCTTTTCTGCTTAGTCTCGTTGAGTCGAATTTGAAGCTGAGTGTTCTCATCTTCAAGTTCTTGGATCTTAGCCTTAAGCTTCTCCATATCCTCGGGTAAGATAGGCTCGGGCTCAGGATTCGATGGGAAAACAGATGCATCAAAGAAAAAAGGTAATCTGACCTCTTTCACTCTCTCTTTCACCCATTTGACATAAGGTTCACGAGCAAGGATGTTCTTCCGCCCATTGTCTGGATTGCTTCTTTGGACGTTTACCTATGCTCTTATTGCCCTTCGTACAGATGGATCACTTGGATCGACCGTATTGACAAGGAATGGCACCAAATCTTCTTCCTTAGGAGGGTCATCCATAGAGTGTCCAAACTGTCTCTTGAGTAACACCGGGTTGTAATTGATGCAACCTCGTATTCCCACAAGAGGCACGTTGGGAAATTCTCCACAAGAAAAGATAATATCTTTGGTTTCCCATTCCCTCTTGTACCATGTGATGGAACTAGCGGTGAGTGAAGCGAATCTTTGAGGCCATGAGAGTTCCTTGGAAGCAAAAGGACCTTTTTCAGGCATGTGGGTCCTTAGCCACTTATGCAGGAGTGGGGCGCAACAAAGGAACATTCCACCTCCTTTTGTATGTCTTGTATGGAGTGTGTGGTAGAAGTCGCCTAAGAGGAAAGACACAGGGTTCTTGGTCAAGAAGATTTCCACAACTACTTGGTCCACGAAATTTTCCCCATTTGGAAACATCACAATTCCATAGACCAAGAGTGCCAGAATTGAACCACATATTTCCCATTTCTCTTCCTTGGCATACTTCCACGCTTGTTCTTCCAAGAATTTCCTCGAGAAACCCCTAGCTTCTTTGAGTGCCCAATTGGCTATCACATCTGATGTGGGAATCCCTAAGGCAGAAGCCACTTTCTTCAAAGTGAACTCTTCTTCGAGCTTAGGAAAAGGATTGCGATCTTTGATGTAGATGTTCAAAATCTTCTCAAATTCTTCCAAAGTAGGAGCTATCTGAAAATCGGCGAAGGTGAAACAATGGAAAGACGTGTCATAGTACTGAGCCAAGGCTGTGAGAGCTTCAAACTCCACCTTCTCTGTCAACAGATCCAAAATTCTCCCATAAGAAGAGTGAAATTTGTTGTGCTTGATGGGAGTGATCTTGGCACTTAGAGCTTTTAGACTGTCGATTGAAGGATCTTTGTATTTGAAAATGAAAGTACTTTTTCGGTCGGTCTTCTTGTTTAGCTTCATTGTTCCTAAATTCACATTCATCATAACTGATTCTGAAAAATGCTTATATCTGCAACAAGAACAAGACACTAAGAGCTTTGTTTTTTTTATGAAGTATGCATGTATGAACGGATGAAAAATTTGAGCATATGGGTTCATAAGTCCGTGGTATGGATAGGGCCGATACGGACTGCTTTATAAAAAAGGTTCTCACAAGGTGTGATCCAGGGTTTAAAAGGGATCCCAAAGTCATGGATTCACATGACTGTTCATCATACATGACATGAATATGTCGAAAGATGACTCCATCACATGAATCTCTTTTGGGTGAGGTCCTCGTACCGACCCACACGAGAAGAACTTCTCGGGGACCCATACTACGAGACACATCGACATTGGGTTCTAGACAACGATTTCAGAATCATAGACTTTCTTGACTGTTTGTTACGTATGTCAGTCATTGCCAGGCAACAACTCCATCAAGAAAGTCTCTTCTGAACGAGGTCTTCGTATCGATCCACACGAGAAGAGCTTCTCGAGGACCTATACTACGCGACCATCAATCTTAGTTGGCCAAAGGTTTAGGGTTCTAAAAGGTCCTTAGAGTAATGGATTCTAGAGAAAATGTTGATCAAACACGCCAAGAGCTTGACGGTTCTCATCATTCTCAAATGAATCTACTCTAAGTGAGGTTCTCTTATCGTCTATCACGAGATGAGCATCTCAGAAGCCCATACTACTCAACCTCTCCTATCTCAATTTTAACACTCTAGACTCGGGTATAGAGTTTTTCCCTCAAGGTTTGTCACCAAAGTTTCCAAACCATACCAAGAACCAATGAAACCAAACACGGTGAGATACAATTAAAAAAAACAAGGAAAGCGATAAACAAAAAGGAAAGAACCCAAACACGTAAAAACAACCTAGGTTAGGCCTGACTCGCTTAGGAAAAAAGTCCCCAGCAGAGTCGCCAGCTGTCGCTACGCGAAAAATGACACAGAGTCGCCACCAGATTTTATTTATCCCACGGAAGGAAAGGAAAATAACGATAAAACTTTAGGAAAAGAGCATGGTCATCGCAACCAAGTCTTAGGGTTCGGGAGTCGGTTATGCGAGGGGAAGTACGTGAGAATTTCAGATCCATCGCATGTCATTCCTATGGACGATGTGCAAGTACGTGAGAATCTTACTGTGGAGACGAAGCCTGTGAGAATTGATGATCGGGAGGTGAAGACGTTACGAGTTAAGGAGATTGCTTTGGTGAAAGTGGTCTGGTTGGGAACTGCAGGCGAAAGCTTGACGTGGGAACTAGAAAGCAAGATGCGGAAGTCTTATCCAGAGCTGTTTGATTAAGGTAATTTCGAGGACGAAATTCTTGTAAGTAGGGGAGAGTTGTAACACCCGTTTTATTTTGATTAAATTCAATTATGACTTTGCTATGTCTCGTTGCGTCGTAGTCGTAGTTGAGTATGTGTTTGAATCGAAGGAAGGAATTGAATCGGTCGAATTGTCGGGAAAAAGTGTAAAATTCCATAACAGTTTTAGGAAACTTCAAAAAATCATATCTCTTGATCCGTAAGTCGGATTTGACCCCCGTTAGAAGCGTTGGAAAGCTAAAGAGATGTTCTATCTAGAAATAAATTGAAAAAAATTGAATTCTTCTGATCTGACGACCGTCATGGACTTGCCACGACCGTCACGACCCTCAGTTAAATGCAGAATTTGGCCGTGGGTAGCAAAAATATATTCCCATAGACTCTTTTACCCTCAATTACACCATTTGGGGAAAGAAAAGACTGGAAAGAGAAGTTACGCACTGAGGAAAGTTGAGAGCAAAGAATCAACCACCGGCGAATTTGGAGGATTTCTGCAGAAAAGTCACCGTAGAGCGGAAGCGGAACCGGAGAGCGTGGAATTTGACCTCAATTCTAAGCTAAGGGTGGGGTTCAATTCTATAACCGAGAGTATGATCGAATTCATGTGGGGATCGAGTCATAGGTATAGTTTTCATTAATCGATAAATGTTAAGGAAAAGGTTTCCCTAATGGGACTAGATTTCTATGTAGGAATGAATGTGTTATGTAGTTATTAGTGCGATGCTCTAAGGTTTTCCTTATGGGCAAATACGTAGAACGAATATGCTATACGGTTATTCATACAACGCTCTAATGGTTTTCCCTAATTGGCCAAAAAGGACAGTTACCTGGTTGTGATTGATTTGTAATTAATTATGTGAGAAGATGCCGTAATGTTGTTATTACGATAAGATGTTAAAGATTAATTGTTGAACTGATGTTGATGTTATACCTGTATAGGAATAGCCGTTTTGTATGAACACTTTGAGTTCCTATTTGTTGGTACGATGTTGTAATGTTCCTTTACATGAACAGTCGTAAATTTTAAAATTATGTTGCTATTGTTCCCGTATGTGAACGGGTAGAAAGTGATGGTTGTATGAGTGGTATGATGTTATGATGCTCTGTTATGGACATTCTGGTTGTAGGCGTAATGCCTTGTTATATGGTTGCTATGGTTGTGTTGTAGTCCATAATAGATGCATTTCATGGCATAGCATTTGGCCTGGATTGGCGACGGTTTTGCCTGTATTGGCGTTATTTGGAGTGTTGGCTCATAGATGGGTTTGGAGTGTTGGCCCTGTCCCGAGTTTTGGAGTGTTGGCTCCTAGATGGGTTCGGGATGTTGGCCCTGTCCCGAGTTTTGGAGTGTTGGCTCCTAGATGGGTTCGGGGTGTTGGCCCTGTCCCGAGTTTTGGAGTGTTGGCTCCTAAATGGTACCACATGCATATGCACAGTCGAGTCGCATTGTTGAGTCGCATGAAGTCGCATAATTATGCTAGTTGTATGTTAATGTTGTTTATGTGAGATATGGATTACTCGCAGTTGTTGTCGATGATGTTTATGATTTCGAAACCTATAATGCTGTGATGAGTTTCCGGCATGTTTTCTATCATGTTTTATGTTATATTATTGATATCTCACCCTTTTCCGTTGTATGTTACCTCCTCTGGTGGTAATTTGCAGGTAGTCAGGAATAGAGCGTAGTTCCCGTTAAGGTGTCGTTGGCCGCTCTGATACGTAGCACTCTTGGGGGGATGGGTGATTGCTGTTATTATTTTAGTCAATGTTATTGTTGATCGAACTTGTTACGATGTTTTTATTAAATTGTTTTAAGAGAGCCTGTTGTATACTTTATCAAACTTCCACCGGAAGTAATGACGAGTTGTTTTATGATTAAATGGTTAAGTAATACATTGGTGATTGTTCATCAAATTTTGTGCTACATATGATATTTGCAAGTTGTTGCATAATGATTGTTGTCTGTCAGGTTGAAGTGTAACATCTCTGATATGAGGGATTTTGCCCGTGTGACGACCGTCACAGGCTCATGACGACCGTCATGCAGTCAAGGTTTGCACTGATGCGCTTTGTTTGCTATATGAATTATTGTTTTTCCTGTTATCCGCAATTCTAGATTTGGGGTGTTAGATTAGTGGTATCAGAGCAGGTCGGTCCGTCCGGCCAAGTTGTCTACTGTCGTCGAGTCAGTCGTCGTGCCTAACAGTGAAGTCTGAAATCAAGAAAGCAATCGGGTATCAGAAGATTCATGTCTTTGATTCATTGGTTGAAAGCTGTAGGATTTATGAAGAGGATATCAATGCTCATTACAAGTTGGTGAGTGAGAGGAGAGGCAAATCATAACAGAGTCGTGGTAAGCCTTATGACCCTCCAGCTGGCAAAGGGAAACAGAAAGTAGCTGACAGCCGGAAAGCTAGTAGGGGAGATGCTCCTGCTGGTATTGTTTGTTATAAGTGCGGAAAGCCAGGTCACAAGAGTAATGTATGTAATTCTGGATCATTGAAATGTTACCGTTGCGGAGAGTTGGGACACGCTGTTGGTGAATGCAAACGCAAGGGAATGGTTTGTTTCAACTGCGGTGAAGAGGGACACCTGCGAGACAAGTGTCAGAAGCCTAAGAAGGAACAGAATGGCAGAAGAGTGTTCGCGCTATCTGGGACTCAGAAATCCAGTGATGACAGATTGATTGAAGGTACTTGTTTCATTAATGGTAGTCCTTTACTTGCTATTATTGACACTGGTGCGTCTCATTGCTTTATTGCTGTGGATTATGTTGAACGTTTGGGTCTTATGTTGTCAGACATGAGTGGAGAGATGGTAGTTGAGACCCCAGCTAAGGGATCAGTAACTACGTCTCTTGTGTGCTTGAAATGTCCTTTGTCGATGTTTGATAGAGATTTCCTGGTTGACTTAGTCTGTTTGCCACTAAGTGGGATAGACATAATTTTGGGTATGAACTGGTTAGAGTATAACTGCGTTCATATTAATTGCTTTGATAAGTCGATGAGATTCTCTACTCCTGAGGAGGAGGGAGCGCGTTGGGTAACTACCAAACAGATGAAGCAGATATTGCTAGAAGATGCTCAGGTGTTTGCGTTGGTGGCATCATTATCCATTGAGAATCAAGCGATAATCGATGAATTGGAAGTTGTTTGTGATTTCCCTGAGGTGTTTCCAGATGAAATTCCTGAAGTTCCTCCGGAACGGGAAATTGAATTTTCTATTGATCTTGTACCCGGTACCAGACCTGTGTCTATGGCACCGTACAGGATGTCTGCATCTGAATTGGCAGAGTTGAAGAAACAGTTGGAAGACTTACTTGAGAAGAAGTTCGTTAGACCAAGTGTATCACCGTGGGGAGCTCCGGTATTGTTAGTGAAGAAGAAGGATGGCAGTATGAGGTTGTGTATTGACTACCGGAAACTGAACAAAATTACGATTAAGAACAAATACCCGCTTCCGAGAATTGATGACTTGATGGATCAATTGGTTGGGGCGCGAGTGTTTAGTAAAATTGATTTGAGGTCGGGGTATCACCAGATTAAGGTAAAAGATGACGACGTTCAGAAAACTGCGTTCAGAACCAGGTATGGACACTATGAGTTTACGGTAATGCCTTTTGGCGTTACTAATGCGCCGGGAGTTTTCATGGAATACATGAACCGTATCTTCCATGAGTATTTGGATCGGTTCGTGGTAGTATTCATTGATGATATCCTAATTTATTCGAAGTCGGAGGAGGAGCATGTTGAGCACTTGAGATTAGTGCTGCAAGTGTTGAAAGAAAGGAAGTTGTTTGCGAAACTGTCGAAATGTGACTTTTGCTTGGAGGAAGTTAGCTTTTTGGGTCATGTTATATCAAGTGATGGAATTTCCGTAGATCCATCTAAGGTTGATGCCGTGTTGAAATGGGAAACTCCGAAGTCGGCAACGGAGATTAGAAGCTTTTTGGGATTTGCTGGTTATTATAGAAGGTTTATTGAAGGTTTTTCTAAGTTTTCCCTTCCGTTAACTAAGTTGACTTGTAAAGGGAAGACTTTTGTATGGGATGCTCAATGCGAAGCACGTTTTACGGAGTTAAAGAAAAGGTTGACGTCTGCTCCGGTGTTGATCTTGCCTAACGCAAAAGAACCGTTTGTTGTATACTGTGATGCTTCTAAGTTTGGTTTAGGAGGAGTACTCATGCAGAATAATAAAGTAGTTGCGTATGCCTCAAGACAGCTGAGAATCCATGATAAGAATTATCCCACGCATGATTTAGAACTTGATGCCGTTGTTTTTGTGCTGAAGATTTGGAGACATTATCTGTATGGCTCGAGATTCGAAGTGTTCAGCGACCATAAGAGTTTGAAATACTTGTTTGACCAAAAAGAGTTGAACATGAGGCAACGAAGGTGGCTAGAGTTGTTAAAGGATTCTGATTTTGGGTTACATTACCACCCGGGAAAAGCTAATGTTGTAGCTGATGCCTTAAGCCGTAAGACTTTGCATGTGTCAGCAATGATGGCTAAAGAATTAGAGTTGATTGAGCAATTCAGAGATCTGAGTTTAGTTTGTGAAGTAACACTGAAGAGTGTAAATTTGGGCATGTTAAAGATTAATAATGATTTTCTGGACAGCATTAGAGAAGCTCAGAAATTGGATGTGAAATTGGTGGATTTAATGCCTGGAGTAGATCATGCGGAAGATAATGATTATCAGTTGGATGCGCAAGGAGTGTTGAGATTTCGTGGTCGTATTTGCATTCCTAATAATGTAGATATGAAGAAAGCAATTCTGGAAGAGAGTCACAGAAGTAAGTTGAGTATTCATCCAGGAGCGACGAAAATGTATAATGATTTGAAGAATCTGTTTTGGTGGCCTGGTATGAAGCGTGATGTAGCACGCTTTGTGTATGCGTGTTTGACTTATCAGAAGTCAAAAGTTGAGCATCAGAAACCTGCTGGGTTGATGCAACCGTTAGAAATTCCAGAATGGAAATGGGACAGCATTTCAATGGACTTTGTAACGGGTTTGCCGAACACTTTGAGAGGATGTGATTCTATTTGGGTGATTGTTGATAGGCTTACAAAGTCAGCTCACTTTATTCCTATTAACATCACTTTTCCAGTATCGACGTTGGCAGAGATTTATGTTAGAGTGGTTGTTAAGTTGCATGGTGTTCCGTTGTGTATTGTGCCGGATAGAGATCCGCGGTTTACTTCTGAGTTTTGGAAGAGTCAGCAAGAGGCTTTGGGTTCTAAGTTGAGGTTGAGTTCAGCATACCATCGTCAAATAGATGGTCAGACTGAACGGACTATTCAGTCTTTAGAAGATTTGCTGAGAGCATGTGTACTTGAGGAAGGTGGTTCGTGGGATACATACCTTCCGTTGATAGAGTTTACTTATAATAACAGTTATCACTCTAGTATCGGAATGGCACCATTCGAAGCTTTGTATGGTCGGCGGTGTAGGACTTCGTTGTGTTGGTATGAATTGGGAGAGAGTGTGGTACTTGGACCGGAGATTGTTCGAGAGACTACCGAAAAGGTGAAGTTAATTCGAGAAAATATGAAAACTTCACAGAGTAGGCAGAAAAGTTATCATGATAAGCGCAGGAAAGATTTAGAATTTGAAGTTGGAGATCATGTATTTTTGAGAGTCACACATGTGACCGGTGTTGGTAGAGCTTTGAAATCTAAGGAGCTTACTCCTCGTTTCATTGGTCCGTATCAGATATTGGACAGAGTTGGAAAGGTGGCATATCGGGTGGCGTTGCCGCCAAATTTTTCGAATCTACACGATGTATTTCATGTGTCACAGCTCCGCAAGTATATTTCAGATCCATCGCATGTCATTCCCATGGACGATGTGCAAGTACGTGAGAATCTTACTGTGGAGACGAAGCCTGTGAGAATTGATGATCGGGAGGTGAAGATGTTACGAGGTAAGGAGATTGCTTTGGTGAAAGTGGTCTGGTTAGGAACTGCTGGAGAAAGCTTGACGTGGGAACTAGAGAGCAAGATGCGGGAGTCTTATCCCGAGCTGTTTGATTAAGGTAATTTCGAGGACGAAATTCTTGTAAGTAAGGGAGAGTTGTAACGCCCGTTTTATTTTGATTAAATTCAATTATGACTTTGCTATGTCTCGTTGCGTCGTAGTTGCAGTTGAGTATGTGTTTGAATCGAAGGAAGGAATTGAATCGGTCGAACTGTCGGGAAAAAGTGTAAAATTCCGTAACAGTTTTAGGAAAATTCGAAAAATCATATCTCTTGATCCGTAAGTCGGATTTGACCCCTGTTCGAAGCGTTCGAAAGCTAAAAAGATGTTCTATCTAGAAAAAAATTGAAAAAAATTGAATTCTTCTAATATGACGACTGTCATGGACTTGCCACGACCGTCACGACCGTGACGCTCGTCATGGACTTGCCACGACCGTCATAGGAACGAAATTCAGTTAAATGCAGAATTTGGACGTGGCTGAGAGTGGGTAGCAAAAATATATTCCCATAGACTCTTTTACCCTCAATTACACCATTTGGGGAAAGAAAATACTGGAAAGAGAAGTTACGCACTGAGGAAAGTTGAGAGCAAAGAATCAACCACCGACGAATTTGGAGGATTTTTGCAGAAAAGTCACCGTAGAGCGGAAGCGGAACCAGAGAGCATGGAATTTGACCTCAATTCTAAGGTAAGGGTGGGGTTCAATTCTATAACTGGGAGTATGATCGAATTCATGTGGGGATCGAGTCATAGGTATAGTTTTCATTAATCGATAAATGTTAAGGAAAAGGTTTCCCTAATGGGACCAGATTTCTATGTAGGAATGAATGTGTTATGTAGTTATTAGTGTGATGCTCTAAGGTTTTCCTTATGGGCAAATACGTAGAACGAATATGCTATACGGTTATTCGTACAACGCTCTAATGGTTTTCCCTAATTGGCCAAAAAGGACAGTTACCTGGTTGTGATTGATTTGTAATTAATAATGTGAGAAGATGTCGTAATGTTGTTATTATGATAAGATGTTAAAGATTAATTGTTGAACTGATGTTGATGTTATACCTATATAGGAATAGCCGTTTTGTATCAACACTTTGAGTTCCTATTTGTTGGTACGATGTTGTAATGTTCCTTTACATGAACAGTCATAAATGTTGAAATTATATTGCTATTGTTCCCGTATGTGAACGGGTAGAAAGTGATGGTTGTATGAGTGGTATGATGTTATGATGCTCTGTTATGGACATTCTGGTTGTAGGCGTAATGCCTTGTTATATGGTTGTTATGGTTGTGTTGTAGTCCATAATAGATGCATTTCATGGCATAGCATTTGGCCTGGATTGGCGACGGTTGTGCCTGTATTGGCGTTATTTGGAGTGTTGGCTCCTAGATGGGTTCGGGGTGTTGGCCCTGTCCCGAGTTTTAGAGTGTTGGCTCCTAGACGGGTTCGGGGTGTTGGCCCTGTCCCGAGTTTTGGAGTGTTGGCTCCTAGATGGGTTCGGGGTGTTGGCCCTGTCCCGAGTTTTGGAGTGTTGGCTCCTAAATGGTACCACATGCATATGCACAGTCGAGTCGCATTGTTGAGTCGCATGAAGTCGCATAATTACGCTAGTTGTATGTTAATGTTGTTTATGTGAGATATGGATTACTCGCAGTTGTTGTCGATGATGTTTATGATTTCGAAACCTATAATGCTGTGATGAGTTTCCGGCATGTTTTCTATCATGCTTTATGTTATATTATTGATATCTCACCCTTTTCCGTTGTATGTTACCTCCTCTGGTGGTAATTTGCAGGTAGTCAGGAATAGAGCGTAGTTCCCGTTAAGGTGTCGTTGGTCTCTCTGATACGTAGCACTCTTGGGGGGATGGACGATTGTTGTTATTATTTTAGTCAATGTCATTATTGATCGAACTTGTTACGATGTTTTTATTAAATTGTTTTAAGAGAGCATGTTGTATACTTTATCGAACTTCCACCGAAAGTAATGACGAGTTGTTTTATGATTAAATGGTTAAGTAATACATTGGTGATTGTTCATCCAATTTTGTGCTACGTATGATATTTGCAAGTTGTTGCATAATGATTGTTGTCTGTCAGGTTGAAGTGTAACATCTCTGATATGAGGGATTTTGCCCGTGTGACAACCGTCATGCAGTTAAGGTTTGCGCTGCTGCGCTTTGTTTGCTATATGAATTGTTGTTTTTCCTGTTATCTGCAAGTCTAGATTTGGGGTGTTACACACCCCCTCGCATCCATCGTACTCGATGGGAACCTCCTAGGTTGTTTAACGTGAATGGGTGTTTTTATTAAGAGTTTGCTTGCTTAAGGAAAAGAGGGGTTGGTTTATTTATTGTAATGCTCGCCAAGGATTGTGGCCCTTGTGCCTACGTAGTTCGGAGGCTTACGAAATAGTTGTTTTTTGGTTAATTTTATACCTTGAAAAAAGGGTTTTTTGATTGATTCCCTAAGGCGAAAAATAGTTTGATGAGTTGATGTTATTTTTAGGTTTTTTCTTAGGGAAGAATCTATTCTTGACTAAGATTATACAAAAGACTTTGGATAGAGATGAATGTCTCGAATAACCAAGTCGAGCGCCTTGTATTCAAAACATTCGGAACGAGTGTAGGAGGATTCCATTCTCATTCCTTCTCTACCACTTTAAAGCTCATGGTGCATAATACTAATCGTATATTTTATTTTGCTTTGGATTTTTATGAGAAAAGAGAACCACTTGACGTTGGATCAAGGTTTATTGTTTGTAAAGATACATTTTGAAGCGATACGGACAAGGTCGATAGCGGTGCACAAGGCAACCGACTTACAAAGTTAAAAATGGCTCGACAAAATCAAGAGTTTGTTTTTTTTTTAAAATGGTTTTTGGAATCAAAAGTCAACAAGAACAATAGCAATATTCGCACTAAAATCATGCAAACATATAGGGTTAGTTGGCTAAAAAAATCGAGACATGAAAAAAAAACAGCATGAAGTGCCATCAAGGAGTTTGTCGTGCGAACTCCTTGAGAAAACAGTGGTGTAACACGGGTGGCCGTGTTGTGTAACACGGCCCGTGTTATAGGGTACTTGCAATGAAAGGTTTTGAGACATGACAGAGGTGTGACACGGGTGGCCGTGTTGTGTGACACGGCCCGTGTCATAGGATCTGGGAGAAAAATGTTTTTTTGGTTTGACAGAGGTGTGACACGGGTGGCCGTGTTGTGTGACACGGCCCGTGTCATGAGGTCTGGGACAAAACAAGTTTTTTTTAGGCCAAACAGGGGTGTGACACGGGTGGCCGTGTTGTGTGGCACGGCCTGTGTCATAAGGTCTGGGTACTTTACACGTTGAAACCTCATATAGAGGTGCAACAATGGTGGCCGTGTTGTGTGACACGGCCCGTGTCAGGGGTCCTGGGCATTTTGGGCTATGAAAAGTTACATGGGGATTCAACACGGTCGGCCGTGTCGTGTGTCACGGCCCGTGTCAGGCTACCAGGTGAAAAAAAAAACCTAATTTTTTCTTTGGTTCTCTTTCATTTTTGTGGTTCTTAAAAAAGGTTTCTTGGTCCCTTTGGATCCTTATATGATATATACAGTACAATAACACACAAGCGAATAAATGAAATGAATATAAATGCAAAAAGTAAAGGGAGAAAGGTTTGAAGAAATGGATACCATGAGCTTTCTATCCTTCTTGCAAGTACTCCAATGACCTTTGTTGGATGTGCTCTCCACTCTTCACTCTATGTTGAGAAGATTTTGCTTCTCAATGGTCCTCTTATGCTTCTATATCAGTCTCTTTTTTCTGATTTTGCTTCCTTTCTATTTTTCTGGTTTTTTAGGGTTTCTATTGCTCTCTCTATTTTTCTGGTTTGCAATGTGTGTAGAATGGATGTTGAATGAATCAAGAGTGATCTCCTTTTGTTTACATCCCCCCTCCTCTTATCTCAGCTCCTCTAGGGTTTTCTCTTCTCCCCACATATCAGATTTTTTCATGGAGTGGTGTCTCTTACCACCTTTTCTCATGCCACTCTCTTTCTTTCCGTTTCCATGCAAGAGCTATGCTGCATTTTTGCTGTGGCACTTTACCTATGCTGTTTTTTCTGCAGCACTTTGTGCCTTGCACCCATTTTATTGGCTTGTGCTTGGACAACTCTTGTGGTCAATGCTACCACCTTTGACAGTATTTTGAAATTTCTGATATGTAGAAGCATTGTCACATGTTATTCCCTTGGTCTTGTGACATGTGATCTTGTGACATGAAGAAATTTGTCACCTCTTGCATGGGACTGTTTTGCCATGATTAAACATGCATAATCTTGGTCTTAAAACATTCCAATCTTGATTTAATTCTTGCATATTTCTTGGATGTTTGTAAGCATAATGTGGACTTGGTGTGACATTACCATAACATGAATTTGATTAGAGACTTGAATGAAGATTAGAAATAAATTAATTTCTAAACATTACTTAGAGTTGGAAATCTTGTAACAAATGACATTCTTGTAATGTCATAAAATTTCTCTTGGTAATATTCTTGCCTCTAATTCATGAATTCATGATGGATTTCCCTAGAACCATAAAACTTGAAATGAATGAAGTCTTGAATTATGGACTTGTGATCTTGACTCATGCTTTGCAAATTTGGACTCCACTTGATCAAGAATTTGAAACAAAATTAAATGAAGCAATCTTGAATTTGGCCTTGAATTTCATGTTCATTAGGAATATATTTTGAATATCCTAATATTTTGTCAAGTAACTTCTTCTTGAAGAAATCCACATGAGTAGACTTTCCAATTTAGATCAAACCTTAGATAATGAACCTTTTCTTCCAGGTAGTCCAAGATAGACAAGTTATCTCATTTGAAATAAAAAATGACAAACCGACCCAATCTGTACCCACATGCTCGATATGCAATAGAACGATGTATGATATGGCGAATGTAGGGTATAAAGGCTAAAGGCGAAAATGAGGGTGTGACAAATAGAAACAAGAATTCCACAGCAACAACTTAATCTAACATCAAACATCAATAATTAATTAAGTAAATTAATTAAATTAATCCAACAATTTAATCCAACCAACAACAGTAATTCAGTTTTGACGGCATCAAAAAAAATCCGACGACAACATTGATACGAAAGAAGAAGAATCCGAAGATTTTCCAAATCCGTTTTACCAAGATCAGCAGCAAATCGATATGAATCAAAACCGATAATGTCTCAATAACAAAATCGGACAGATCCAAACGCAAACGAAAAAAGAGTTAATACCCCAAAAATCCTTCCATTTCAAATCGGACAAGAATCATCGAAGAAGGAATGTTTTAATAGAAAAACTTCACTGCATGTCCACGAACCCATGTATAAAAGAAAGGTAAGAATCAGAAATTAAAGGGGGGGAGAACACAACGAAGTCAGACGAAATCACTATCGCATTCATAAACTCGTAAACCGAAACCACCACACAAAAGCTCAGGTCGCGAAAGACATCGTCACGGCCGAAGCTCAGATCATCTTCGCATCATCATCGCCACACCGCAAAAGCAAGGACAACATCCAAACGACATCGTCGCTCATACGTCACAAACCAGAGAACCACCAACAGTAAGCACCACCATTAACACGTTTTTTTTGCACCGTCTATGTTTTCTTTTTTTAGGTTTCATATGCATAAAGAGAAGAGGAATCGCGGTCGAAGAAGAAGATATTTATCAATGAAGAAGAAGATAGAGAGGCGGAGGAGTTGAGGCGGAAGAGGGTGAGAGAGAAGAGGGAAATGGATCGGCAGAAGAGAGAAATGGGGGGGGGGGTTAATTTTGTTTAGGGTTTTTAATATTTGTTTTAATTGTTGTAATCACCTACACACGCGCACACCATGGTTATGATGCACCACACACATGCAACCTTTGATCATCATCAGATCACGATCCAACACGCTATAACGCACCCCTACGCAACTGCCATACGCCTGCGCCACACTATATCCCTCGCCCTCACTAATCCTTTAATCTCCCTATTAACTATTAATTATTCCTTTAACCTTTAATTAACTCACCTTTAACTCTTAATCATTTCTTTTAATTAATTTAACCTTTTATTTAATATTTCAACTAAAAATCAGCTTTTTTATTTAAAACCAACTAATAAAATTTATTCCAATTAGTTTACCTACTTAATCAATTTTCTTTCTATTTAATTAAACTTTTTTTTTTAATTCAATAAACTCAAGTTGTTACTTTTATTCCATCAACCTAATAAAATTTTTGTTTAATAATGTATAATTTGTTCAAAAAAAAATATTTCTTTTAATTTATAATTTGTGTTTGTTTATTAATAATAACAAAAAAACCATATTTAATAAGAACCCTTTTTTTTACATAATAACTTTTAAATAATTTCACTTAATAAATATTTTCACTTAATAAGAACCCTTTTATTAAAATTAATTCAACTTTTTTCTAAAATTAATCTCACTAAAAAATAAATCTTATAATTTCTCTTAAATTAATTTGCCTAAAATTAATCAACATCGTAAATTGATCAACGCGCGCACGATTCCATATGTCTCCGCTCCGATTCCATTCGAACATTCACAAAACTTTTACACTCGTCTAATTTTAGCACTTCCATCTGTTTGTATGGATTTTACTTTATCGTTATTTTATTTTATCGTCATTTTATTTTTATCTCATTGCATTATGTCCAAAGGAAGAATCTGCGCATGACTTAATACTTGTACGTATGCATTTCATTTGCATCATTTTCCCCAACTTGATCCTTGATCATTTTCAAGTCGATCATTCTAAGTTATATCCTACCCCATAAGGAGGACCCCTTTTCCTTTTACAACTTAGATAAACATAAATCAACTCAATTCAAACTATTTCCCACGTTAGAGAATAAGACATGAGTTATCTTGATAGTCGAGAAATAAATCTCCTGCCCCATAACACAAATCATGAGATATAAGATCTTTTTCGCTTGAGGGAGATAGTGGCATACTCATCGACAATTCCGAGTGTTTGAGCCCTTCTCTCAAGACGATGCAAAGACCATCTCCTACAAGTTATGGTGGTTAAGTCGAGTGTTCTCCCTCGAGATGACAACTCGTCTTTTCTCCTAGAATCAATCAACCAACAACCCTTATCCCTTAGGAACATTGACCAACAGTCAAGAAGTTCCTCAAACCCTTTTAGGGGAACTACAAATACTCTGATTCCATTCCCATCAGGATATGTAAGCACAAGATGCGACATCTTGGAGAGTATACTTAGAAATAAACCATTAGGTCTTTCATCCTTAAGCAGATAACCCTTAGCAATAAACACATAAAACAAGAGGATCATGTAGAGTACTACAGAAACTTAGGATGCTAGCACCTTCCCTAAGTTTAACCAACCCCCGAACCTAAACTCTCTAGCTTTTGCATTTGCATTGCATTGTGAGTAATTCGATTTTTTCCCTTCCTTTGGATAAATAAAAGACCGCTGGTGAACCAATGAATTAAGATTCAAATTAATTAATAATTTGACATCCAATTCTCACCGTGACAGAAATGGAGACTTCACTGGGGAAGACACTTCTCGTGGGTTTCCCTAACTTGTTTTGATTTGCTTTGTTTATTATTATATCTGCTTGCTTGTATAATTGCTTATTTATGCTTTTGGGTTGATATCCTTGAGTGGTGAGACAAAGTCCTACACCCGGACTTAAGTTAACTTATTATAGGAAGGTGATATATTCGACGAGGCTTATAGGATTTTGAATCCCGACCAAGCTGACTTGAGAATCACCACTCAGTTGGGACCCTCTCGAAAACAGTACTATTGAACGATTTAATCGTGAAAACATTGACTACTTTCGACCTTGGAGTCTGTGATATTGAGGACCGTAGTTACCATTAACCTCACTTTGGCCTTTATTAGGACGTAGTGCGAGGACTATGAGGGAGTATTCCAAAAATAGTTGGTACGCGATGCTACACTTAAAAGAGGTTCTCTTGAGAATAATATTAACCACCGAGTAGTCGGGAAATTGATAATATCCGAAAGATGGACTAATGATTTTGGGCACCCTTTTAGAACCTTGTTCTGCAGGTACAATCAACCTTTAGTCCACACCCTTTGGGAATAGGTATATCCTTTGCTCCATGCTCGTTGTAAACCTAGGTTTCCTGTTTGTTTATCTTTGTGTCCTTATGTGCTTACCTGCGTTTGTTGCATCCATAAAGCATCATACTGCATTGGACTTCATGGGATTCACCTTTGTTTATGAACATTGTAGGACCCTATAGATTACAATAGAAGAAACACCTTGAAATACACTTTAAGAGTCCTAAGTTGGATGGCCTAAGGAAGTTGGGAGCCTTGATTGAGGACCAAGAAAGATTCAAGAACAAGTATGGGAAGCTGTTACCTTTATTAATTCACCAGGTGGACGAGGGACTTCTTTCCACCTTATTACAGTTCTATGATCCGGTTTATCACTGTTTTACCTTCCCAAGTTATCAACTCTTGCCTACCTTAGAGGAGTACTCTTATTTGGTTGGTTTACCTATTCTAGAAGAATCTCTTTTCCCTTTCTTGGAGGGTATCCCTAAAGAACAAGACATTGCTAGGGCCATCTATTTAAAGGTATCCAACATCAAGGACAATATGGTTGCCAAAGGTGGAACTTTTGGTTTGCCTACGGATTTGTTAATCACGAAGGCTCAATACCATGTTGATCATATGAGCATGGTTCCATTTGAGGCAATTTTTTCTTTACTTATTTATGGAGCCTTGCTATTCCCAAGTTTTGAAGGATTCATCGACCTTAACTCCATCAAGATCTTCATGAAGAATAATCCGGTACCAACTTTATTGGGTAACACTTACCATTCTGTGCATCTTCGAAACTTTTATGGTGGAGGAATGATCACATGCTGTGTACCTTTATTATACAAGTGGTTTATTTTGCACTTGCCCAAGTCTACTTCCTTTTTGGATCTTGACAAAGGATTTTGGTCTCTAAGAGTTATGGCGTTGACTCACTCGGACATTGACTGGTATAGCCGTGTGTATGGTGGCATACCGATCATTGATAGCTGTTGAGATTTTGCTAACGTACCTTTACTTGGCTTTAATGGGGAAATCAGTTACAACCCTGTTTTAGCTCATCGACAGTTAGGATATTCGTTGAAGGAACCACCCAAGAGTGTTCAGGTGGAAAGAATCTTCTCCAAAGATGATAAAGAACTGCAAGAAAAGGTTATGGTTGCTTGGCATCATTTGAATAAAAAGGGAAAGGAAAGTCTGGGAAAGCCTAATTGTGTGCCGTTGGAACCATATCTTCATTGGGTCAGAGAAAGAGAAATCAAGCTGAAGATGTTGTATCCTCATCAAGATCCCATACCTCCGAGAAGAGAACCTGTTATGGTTTTTATGTCTGAAGCTGAAGAGTTGAAGATCGCTTTGAGAAAAGCTCAACATGAGTCAGAAGCATGGAAGAACAAGTATCAAGTGGTTGTTGAAGAGAATACTGAACTCCAGAAGCAACTTCAGTCGAAGAATGAAGAATTACTTCCTTACAAAAAGAGAAAAGCTCAGGAGGATTTATTTTCCTCCAACTCTCAATCTACCCCATGGAAGTTGATTGTAGACAAGCTTATCCTCGAGAAGACTCAGCTGGAAGAGCAGCTCAAGCAAAAGAATTTGAAACTTCCTTAGGGCTTTATTAGCTTTTATTTAGCTATTTATTTGAGACTCTTTAAAGAATATTTATTTGTAATCCGCTTTTTAATTAATAAAATGTTTTTTTTTTCTTTTCGCCACAATGTTCATAAATATTGGAAATCCATGAAGTCCTTTCCATCTCTGCATTGCATGTTTCTTTGATCACTTCAAGAAACTCAATTTTGTTCTGCAGGTATTGTAATAATGGATTTCAAAAGAGAAACATTGAAGTACACCTTCCAGAGTCCCAACATCGAAATCTTAAGAGAATTAGCCGATCTCATTGACAACTGTCTCACTTTCTCATCAGAATATGGGGGAGTCTTCTATTTTCTCAAACTCAAGATGATAGATGGGATGTTGGAGACACTTGTTCAGTTCTACGATCCCCTCTACCATTGTTTCACCTTTCTGGATTACCAGCTGATGCCAACCTTGGAGGAATATTCTGAATTTTTAAGGATACCTGTAAATACCCGGCCCGTGTTTTCTGGATTGGAAGATACACCTAGTGACCAGGAGATTGCAAGTGCTACCCGCCTCAGTCTAGAGGATTTTCAAACCCACATGACCACCAAGGAAGGAGTCCTTGGATTTCTAGCCAATTTCTTGATCAAGAAGATCTGTTACCATGCTGGAAAGAAAGAGGCCCCGATACATGAAACTACCTTTGCCTTGTTAGTCTATGGGATTTTTGGTTCTCAAAGATTGATGATTTTGTCGGCATGGATGCGATTAAGCTATTCATTCATAAGAACCCTGTTCCTACCTGCCGCTACTGCAAAAAAAGGTGCCGGCAATGACAGAAGAGTCGCCACCGTTCGTTATTTATCCCATCAGCGGGAAAGGAAACGAGCAGAAAAAACCTGACGAAAATGGGATAAGATTGGTCATCGCAACCAAATCTCGGGTTCGGGAGTCGGTTACACAAAGGGAAGGTATTAGCACCCCTCACGTCTGTCGTATTCGACGGGATCCACGCTTGGTTGTCTATCTAAAGAGTGATTGAAACTATCTACACTAAAGGTTTGGGTAGAACTAAGAGTTAACGAAACTCTTGTTTATAAAAATGTTTTTCATTGATAAGGGTCCCAAAGGACAAAATGAAGTTTGATCATTTGTTTTTGTGTCTTTTAAGAGAAGAAGTGTTTTTGAATTATTTGTAATTCATATTGCACTAGAGACTATGACCTGAGATCGAATGCGTCACACATCATCCAAAGGGTGAACACTAAACACTCTAGGCCATCAAGAGGAAACCCCCCAATAACCATTTCCCAAGTACTTAAGGCTCGTAACGGACAATATTCATTAGCCTTTATTAAGTATTTTGAAGTTGTTTTGAGATTAGAAAGAGAGAGGAAAAACTAAAGGGAAACTAACTCAAAACCTAGTAGTTGTCATGCATCATGGTCATAAGGTTAGGATTAAGAAGGGAATTCTACCTTATTTGTTACCATGCAAAGGATTTAACCTAATATCTATCATCACTATCCTTAATCAAGGAAGTGAGAATTCCTAAGGGAACATGTTAAGAAAAGAGAAGAAGAAATCAACATGATATAAGACATGAAATAGAAATGAATGAATGAATGCATATGCAATGCAACACACAAGCAAAGGGAGGAAATTGTGTGGGGTGAAAACCTCCACAAGCTCATCTCAACCTTTAATGCAAGTAAGAAATGCACATAGAGAAAATAACATCCAAGCAAAGGGAGGAAATAGTGTGGGGCAAAGGCCTCCACAAGCTCATCTCAACCTTTAATGCAAGTAGGAAAAGAGAAGGAAAAGCCTACACATGCATACTTATATCCTAATGCACAAAATCATACAACATGACATGGAAATAAGGAGAGGATTGAATGAAATTATGGGAGGCAAAGTGAGAGCCAAGGAAACTCACAAGGGCTACTCAACCAACATACTACATCCAATATGCACACAAATCACACAAATAGTCCTCAAAGGTTCAACCACTTATGGCATGCCTTAAGTTCCTCCAAAGGAGGAACTAAGCTTCCAGAAGTAGGAGCCTGAAGTCCTAGGACAGAAAGAGATGAAAGCAAAGAGTGCACAAACTCAATCACAAGTTTATCCAAAGAAATTGCAAGTTCATGTACAAGACAAAGCAAAACATGTATCATGAAAACCCTACTTGAAATGCCTAAAAGAAAGCCAAACTTAAACAAGTTAGGAACACAATTAGGATCTCAAATTGAACATACAAACACCTTATTACATTCACAACATGAATCCATATGAATCGATAGCTCAAACAATGCACAAAATACTTTTACAAGGCAAACTAGTTCATGTATCAAGGTGAAAACCATGCAAGGATGACATAAGATGGAAAATACACTAAAAATAGAATAAAAATCCTAAAAATACCAAATAAAATCCTATAGGACCCCTATGGTATTAGGAACCAGGGGTCCAAACTATAGAGAAAGAAAAATCTAAACCTAACTATACAAATAGAGGGCAAACCCTAAGGCATACCCTAAAAACTAGGGTAAACCGGGGGTCCTAAAAACCCAACCAAAACCCTAACCAAATGGTACTAAGACCAGGGGTAAAAATGTCCATAAAATCTCCTAACAAGTCATGAGTATGTGTGAGAAAAATCAGGCATTGATATGAACATTTGATCACAAAATAAAATTCAACACAAAAGGTATGCATTTTTCAATTCACATAAGATACCTCAAAATGGAAAATCAATTTTAAATTGAAAAATGGCTAAGAAAATAATCCAAAAATTGGTAAAATCAATTAACATGATAAAGTGTACAGAAACATTTTTGTATGATTTTTTAAATGTCTTGAGGTATTTTTTATGAATTAAAAACCAATTAGAAAATAAAATGAAAAGTAAGAAAAAGAAAAAAGAAAAAAGAAAAAGTTTGGTGCAAACAACAATAAATCCTAGTTAATTCTATTGGGCTAGCGTGTAGGGGGTGCGAATAGGAGTAACAGCCCTGGTACACATACTCAGCATTTACCAATACGCACAGTTTCATTTATTCCTGGTCAACTACGCCTCAAATGAAATCCCAACCCTTGGTTTTAAATCTCAGTCAATTGATCCAATGCATGTGATGCAAACACGCACACGGAGGGGCGCTAAAACCAGACGATGGCTTTAACCCCTCCGATCATCTTCTCCGATGACCTCTTGGAACAGTGGCCTTCAAACTTCACCAAAACTCCAAATTTTTTACACCATTGTGATCCCCATGTTGTGTACATCACGAATACCATGTTCAATTCCATTTATCTCCTATAATCAAGCCTAACCGAAGCTTACAAGATTTGATCAAGAATCCTAAAAGTTCGAGAATCTATCCCAAACTTATCCAGAAATGATCACCATGCTTAGTACTGTAGGAACAAGAATTGTCTCTGCAAAATATCTCTGTGTTTTGATGATAACAACGAAGTATTTGTGAAAGAACCATATTATGTTCTAATGTTTGTTGTGTGCAGATCACGTTAATTATAGATATCAAATCAAACAAACAATATCTAGATGTGCGTTTAATACTATATGCGAGTTACTATGTGTGACGTGTCATAAAGCACTTATTGAATAAGCAAGTTTGCCTCTGTATCTGATCACTATCAATAAGATCCAAGGATGTTGTATATTGTGGTTGCAATGCTCTTGTGGATTCTTCTCTGAGAAGTGCATATAATCTTGAAGCTACTAACGCATCTGAGATATAGTCCTCTGAAGAACCAAGCTCTAAAGACTCTAATGACTTGAAGCTCTGAAGGCTGTAGGCTCTAAAGACCAAGTGCAGAAAGCCTCTGAAGACTTAAGGGTTCTGGAGATCAAGACTTTGAAGATATAATCCTCTGAACATCTACGTGCTGAAGACTCTGATGACTTGAAGCTCTGAAGTCTATGAAGACCAAGTGCAGAAAGACTCTGAAAACTAGATTCGGAAGTTGAAGATTATATAGCTTCACCCAGACAAAGACGTATTAATCATATAAGTTGTTGCTATCCACTCTGATAAACAAGGTGCTGAAGTCAAACAACTCTGGTGTTATTATGCTATCATACCAAAGTAGTTTCTGAACTACTCATCAGATACATCATCAGAAGAACCAAAGGCAGAAGCTGATCTGTCCAAGCTGATAAATGAAGATCACATCATTTGTGGATAAGAGTTGTCTCCCACAATGATATATTAACATTACAAGAAAAGGAAAAATAAAGTGATGTCACTGTACTATCCAACACGTGCCTATTCTATCCGTTGAGAAATGACCGTTGGAATTTTAAAGGACATCTCTACCCTCACAACGACTCTTTCAGATACACTATAAAAGAAGATCATTTGATTCATTCAAATGTTATCTAGTCAACGAGAAAGGCAGCTGAGCCAATATGCATTGATGATGCAATAAGCTAGCAAGCTGAACCATACATGTTTGAATGTAATACACAGATGCTGAATCTGAAGATGTAGCAAAGCTAAGTCAGTTAACTCAAACCTCATGGATTAGAGAAGAAAAGTTTTATGCTAAGAAGCCTCAGTGCTTACATAAGAAAGATTTTAAGCAATATGGAAACTAATGTTTTAATAATCTCTTTGAGATTAATCGTTAAATAGTTTCTGTATTAGAAAGCAAGGAGTTGTTGCTCAATACTTTCTATGTACTTTAATTAGGAGTAATCTGGTTGATAAGAAGCACTCATGTAATCTCCGGCAACACAAATTCAATTTAGAATTGGTGGTTCCTCAAGTGATCAAGTGAAGATCAGAATACTTGAGAAGAAGAGTGGTTGCTGTCATCGTGATTAAAATCCAAACAGGAGATCTTGAGGGATCGAATTATGTTAGCTCAATGAACATTATATCTGAAAGGATCACTGAACGTGTCATTGTCTGATTGTTAGTCACCAGCAGTTTGCTTGTGCATCTGTAATCAGTTTGGTTATAGTGGATTAAGTCCTTGATTGAGAAAGGATAAATCACCTTGGAAGGGTGGACTGGATTAGCTTGAGAGTTGCTCAAGTGAACCAGGATATATCATGTGTTCTTTACTTGTGTTATGCTTTATCATTTATGCTTCTGCAATGCATCTTATAGAATCATGTAAAGCAACAAGTGAAGAGGCGAAAAAGTTTTTTGAGGTGAAAACCCAATTCAAATCCCCCCTTTCTTGTGTTTTTCTCACACCTTCAATTGGTATCAGAGCTCCGGTTCTGTTATTGATGGATATCAAACGCCTAACAGTGTCAGATAAATATCCAAAAGCCTATGTGAAGAAATACTCTTGAGGATTTTTCACTTCTCTTACAATTTCAGTCTCATATCAGATATTGATGAAGATGAGTACTAAAATTGTAATCTATTGGGTTACCTTGAGCAAGTCACTAATTCCTTGAAGTTTGAAGTTTGAAGTTATCAACAACAAAACCTCCTCCATTAAATCTTCAGAAGATTGAAGAATCAGATGATAAGATAGACTCATCAGATAAGAAGTTATATCTGTTAAATGCCTATCTTAAAATACATGTGGATAAACAACGTATTCGCTCAAAGATCAAATCATCAAAAAGCAAGAAATCTTGTTTTGCTGAAGATTAATTTTATGTGAGTATGAGATGTTTTCAAGAAACGGATTAGTCCACTCTTGACTTTCTCATGAAAATCTCATTGGGAATTATCTTAAGTAAGAAAAGAAATATTGTTGACTAATGAATTTGATTCTTAAGAACATCATAATGAAGTCTGCAGAAAAGGGCAAGAACAACAAAAGTTCAAATCTGGAAGAAATGATCCTTCTAATTCAAGGCATTTGAAAGCTGCTTTCCTTGAAAAGCTTCAAAGAAATCTGTAGAGGTTTCAAGAAAGGAAGATCATTAACTCATCAGGGATTTGATGAAAGATGAATTATGGGATCTTAATAGAAGTAGCATGGACAATTAAGTTCTGTTAACTTGAGATTTTATCTCATTTGAACAAACAGTAATTGGTCAAATGTTATCAGACATTATTCTCAGAAATTCATAATGAATGAATCCTGAAATCAAGATTGTTTGGAAAGATACATTGACAGAAGTCATTTATTCTGATTTAAAAGGGACTTAAGTTTCTGGTGTTATTCAAAATGAATAAGTCAGTAGACATCCTCTTTCAGAAGCAAATGCACTGTCAACTCTTGATGAACTAACTCTATACAAGTTAGCTCAACATTGTAAGAACAAAATTGTCAGTTAGAATGTGTCATTTGATGCATCCGAGTTTGATGATAATTGTATCAAGACTGGATCTGTGTTTGATTCAAGCAAACAAAATCAGAAGATGAAGCCTGATGAAAGTTAGATGCTCTAATCATGAAGACTAGTTTATCAGTGCTCTGAAGATGTCTCTCAGAAATCAGATGGATGATCTGTTGATAAAGATGCTGCAGAATGCAACTGAAGGATATGAGATCATCTCTGAAGAGTTTTTCAGAAGCAACTCCATATGCGACTCCATTAGCTGCTTTTGGAGAACCAACTCTGAAAGGATCCTCCAGAATCAAATCTTCTTTTCCAGAGGAGATGTTTTTCTTTGGAAAGAAGAAAGATCTCATAAGAACAAGATCCTTCCTCATATCTTCAAGGCTACAGTTAGCAAGAAGGTTTTTGACTTCACATAGACATATGCTTCTGTGGCAAGGTTAGAATCCATACGCTTTCTAAATTCCTTTGCTGCATAGAATAACATCACTCTATTTTCAGATGGAGGTTAAAAGTGTTTTCTTAAATGATTTAATAGAAGAAGAAGTATATGTTCATCAACCTCCTGGATTTAAAAATGAAAGATTTCCAGAGTACATTTTTTAGTTAAAGAAATCACTCTATGGCCTAAAACAAGCTCTCAGAGCTTAGTATGAAAGGCTGAGTAACTTTCTTCTGGAAAATAATTTTATCAGAGAAAAGGTTGATACTACTCTTTTTCATAAATCAATTAAGAAAGATATCTTAATCTGCCAGATTTATGTTGATGATATTTTCTTTAGAACCAAATATTTCACTTGGAAAGGAGTTTGCTAAGTGTATGCAGGCAGAAATGAGCATGATGGGAAAGCTATGACTCTTTCTGGGCACTCAAGTTAATAAGACTCCAGAAGGCATCTACACACATCAGACGAAGTATGTGAAGGAGCTTCTGAAGAAGTTTAATCTGACAGAAAGTAAGTCAGCTAAGACTGCCATGCATCTGGCTAGCACTCTAGGAAAAGAAGAGAAGACTCTGAACGAAGAGAGCTAAGCTACAGATTCCTCTGAAAGATTAAGCGAAACTACAAAAGACTCTGAGCATTTGATGACAAGCGAAGTTTCATAAGACTCTGAGCAAAGAGTATAAGGAAAAGTTTCAGAAGACTCTGAGAGTACCAAACTCAATGCTGCAGTTGCAGAGGCTCTAAGAATCAGATCATGTATAGCTCTGAAGTGTCAGCAACAAAGAATTTCTGAAGAGCAAAGATCTTCTATGATCTGAAGCGTTCCTCTGGAAGAAGCTTACTCTGATTAGAAGAAAATGAAACTTCATCAGAGGATCTGATATAAGAAAAGCAGAGTTACAACTTCACTATCAGAAGAATCTATTATGGAAATTAGTGAAATCTAGTATCTGAACCATATCAGTCTCCAACCCTCTGAAGAAAAACTTTTGGGCTTAATGTCATTATTTGAGCTAACATATGTTGATGAAGCTACTCTGGGCAAAGACTGAATGTTGATGACAAGAAGAACATAACACTAATAGTCATGGTTAGAAAGTCTGATGTAGATAATCTCTCCAGAAGATAAAGCAGAAGCTTTGAAGTTTTCTAAAGACAAATCAGAAAGGAAATAAGTATCTAACGTTCTAGCTTTTCACAATCAAGTACAGATACTGAAGAAAGAACAAACTTCAAAAGAAATGTATGTATTCATGAATGATGAAAGCATTCTATACAGTAGTCAAAATGATTACTCAGAACCGAAGGCAATTAGTATCTATCATGATGTATATTGATTCTGGAAGTCCAAAAGCTACCAAGTTCTCAAAATTGAAGCATTGTCGCTGGAATTCAAGTCATGATTGATTTGATAACAAGCTTGGAATCAGAAACCAAAGGCGAATTAGCAGAAGAAGAAGAAGTTACCATCAGATGAACTGATAATGGTTGATAAGAACAAGATTGTCATTCAAATGGTTTCAAGAAATACATCTTGGTTTGATGACAGCTGTAATACCCCAAATTTTACCCTTATATTTAGTCAGTCATTTCGCATATCATCTCATATGTACATTTGCTAACCACTAACAAGTTATGAAGGTTTTTGTTTTGCAGATTGGGTCTCAGGGGTATTTTGGTCATTTTACACAAATTCTACCAATTCTTTGAAAACGGGCTGTTATTACGTTCTGAGGCATTTATTTTCCAATTGGGTCAAGGTGCCGGTATGTTTTGTCAGAAATATGATTGGACTCGGGGCCGCGTCTTGTTTGATGTTGAAACATTTCTAAAGCAGTTTTGTATCCTCTTAATAAGATGAAGTTGGTTTGAAAAAGAAGTGGGCACTGTTATGGTTATTTTGAGAAGTGATGTGATCAACGAGATTTTAATTTGAATTTGTTTGGATATAACTATATGGCGGGATATCATTTATAAAAGGCAAAAGAGAAGTAAGTTTGAACTTTGTGTTCATAAGTACTTATAAGCTACAACTCAAGAAGGAATTTAGTATTCATGGATACTTTGAATTTACAAGTGAGAAAGTAAATATGAATATTTGTTGAATTTCATTTCATAAATATTTATAATTTACAAATTGATAAGTGAATTTGAATTGTTTCACAAGGAATTACATTAAGTCAATAAGCATCTATCCTAAATCCTAAAAGTTCCTAAGGGTCTTCATGCTGTCTTTAAGCTTCGCCGCAAATCTCGACTAACCTGCACATCAAAGCAAAACAAACAATATAGAAAAAAGGTTAGAAGATGCTTTTGACACTCTCAGAACGATGTCATCATCGAGTGCCGGGAGTGGCACAACCGAAGCTGCGTCCTACCCCCGTTACCGATCCGCGCCGTGGGCGTCAGATCAGGTAATGCTTGTTCTTATCGATACGGGACATCCGAGAGATAGAAAAAATAAAAGAAGTGGGGCTGATTCGTTTTGCCGCGATTGGATTTCCAAACTGATACGAGAATAAGGCAACATAGGCAAGTTTTGACTCAGACCCGGATGCCGGCAGGTCTGAGTCACTTTGGTTTCGAAACTTCCAACACCTGAAAAGCCACAAGCGTCATCAGTACAACAGAACTCAAAGCATAAACAAAACTAGGTAAGAAGGAACTCGTGCCCATACAAGTATGAAAAGCCACCAAGGAACAAATCTGTACCAAACAGAATGAAGACCCAGGGTCCAGCAGAATGAAAATCAAGTTCGAAATAGAACAAGAGAAGCCAAACTATGGCATCAAGTTGCACAAAAAGAAAATAAACCATCAAACGATGCAAGTTCATGTGCAAAGGTCCTACCAATCTGTCATAACACTCAGCAGAATCCAAAGAAGCGCCACAGCTCTGAACCAAACAAGAGAGTTCACCTCATAAAAATCAGAAGTGAATAAACGGACTGCACATCCAAATATGATGCTTAAAGCGCCTCAACAAGAATGAGAAACGGAGGCAAGATGTAACTCAGAAAGATTATCAGAACCAGCTCGATTACAAGGGACTCAGTCCATAAAAACTGTCATAGATGTTGCAATTGGAGGCACTGGGCTCAGCTTAACATCATAGCCCATTGAATCAACCTGCCAAAGCTACACAGAAGAGTTGAAATTCATGTCAGTTCAGAATTGCAGGCAGTATTAAATCATGGCACGGTTTGTACCAGCAAGAATGATCCCATATAAACATGTCAGTTCATGAGATAAACAAGCTATCAAATCATGCACAGTTCATAAAATAAACAAATCATCAAACACGGGGCTCAGTTAATCAAACATCATAGCCCAGGTCATCGCCACCAATTCAAGCAGCAATATGATCAGAAGCCAGGATGTAGTATCCTGTTCCAAATGGTTCAGACAAAAGTCTTCACTACCATGAACCCGTCTCGACGGCAAAGACCAAGGCAAGGTGTCCATCCTGAAAGAAGAAAAAGAAAAGTAAGTGCTAGTGATCAGGATTGAATCAAAGCAAAATCGCATCAGGAATCAAATCAGTATCTAAATTCCCCAAAAGCAATTCAACTCGCAAATGGAAAGTTTCGAGTCAGGTCCAAATCATATCCCATTGGAACTCAATCTGGGAAAAATCAAAACAAGTCAAAATGAATCCATCAAGAAACCCCGTGAATTAATGCCAATCAATCCAATCTGAAGGCAAATCATATCAGAAAATAATAGAGATTTAGATTTGATGTCAATCCTAAATCAGACCAAAAACAAATCAGTCCAAAAACAAATCAGTTCGAAATCAAACAAATCAGTTCGAATTAATTCAGATATCAAACAGATCAACAGTATTTCCAAAAGCAATCCAATCCACATCTGCAAAAATCCAACAAAATCGAATCAATCAAGGAATTCTGGAAAAGGAAGGTATGAAGGTGTAAGACAAGCTGTATCAGAGAATAACAGAAAACAAATTTGACATCGATATCAATTCCAAATCAGGGATGGAATAAATCGTATCAAGTGAATCAAAACGAGTTCAGAATCATATCAAGAGAAATCCCAATCAAATCCTAAAAGGAGAAATAGGATTCAATCATGTATCAGCAAGAACCAAATCGTATCCCATTGGAATGTATTTTGGATCAATCAACGAACTAGTATCAAATTCATACCAGAAAAATGAATTGAGATCCCAATCGTATCAGAAAGCATCGCATTAGAACTCAATCTGGAAAATCAAAATCAAATAATATCACCACAAAATCAAATCTCAGAATAACGCTAGTTTAAGGCCCAAAAAGAGAGATAAAAGAAATTATAAATAGGGGAATACAACCTGATGCGCCGAAGGAGTTGAAACCCTAGAACGTAACCGCGAGAGAGAGAACGAAGAACACCCAGATCGCGGAGAAACCCTAGCGAAGAAATCGCACGCAGAAAACCCTAAACGGCGTGAGCTCAGACGAAGCGATCGTCATCATCGCTCAGAGAGATCACCATCACTGAACGCGAATCCACAACACCCCGAGAGATCACCTTCATCGTTCACGAAGAACGACGGGCAATCAACTCCACGGCCTCAGCTTCAGCATCATCGGCCAAATCAAATGTAAATGTGTTATCTCACATATTTTCGTGGTTCGTATTTTGTTTCAGGAACAGAGAAGGTCACGGCGCGAGGAAGAAGAGAGGAGAAAGAGATGAGAGAAGAGGAATGTGCGAACGGCGCCGAAGAAGCATTAGGGTTCCCAGAACCCTAATCTTTTTTCAATTAAGTTACTAACCGGGTTGGGTCCGGATGTGGTGACCGGCCCAACCCCTCCTCCTTTTTATTTTTTTTCTTTCTTTCTTTATTTCATTTTTTTTAATTTAATTTGTTTATGTTTTAAAAAAAAAACTACATTAATATTTTAATTTTCATAATAAAAAAAAATCTTAAAAAAAATAATATAATATTCTAGTTTTGTAATTATAAAAGGAAAACTTTTTTTAAAAAAAAATAAATATTAAAAATAAATTGAAATCTTTTTATAAACTTTTTACTTTTGTAAATATAAAATAATGAAAAACTCCTTTTTTAAAAATGCAAAAATAAAACTTTTTTTAAAAATTCTTTTGTAAGTTAGATTATTAAATATTAAATAAAACTATCTCAAATTTGTATCTCATTTTCTTCATTGCCTCGTAATTCCTCTGATAGCCGGTTGACTTTGAACATTGCTCATTGGTTTTGCAGCTTGTCATGTTTACCGTTATTTATTTCTCGATTCAAGTTTCGTTTATATTTGTATCTGCTTCTCAGTTGTAACCTCGCGAACCTAATAATCGCGTTTACTTTTCGCATTTAAATTTCCGCTAATGTATGGTTTAAATTTCTGCTGATGTATTGCAATATTTCTGTCACATTACACGCTCCGAAGGAACTAGGTCTAGCATTTGACCGCCGTGTCAATAGTCCTCAACTTCAAACCCTTTCACCTTACAAACCCTAATTTTCACAAATGCCTCGCCGCAGGCAAAATTACAATTTTACCCCTAGCATTAGGTCAAAGAGCCGCCGCGCTCATTTTAGGGTTTCTCGCCGCGGAATCCCTAACCTAATTTAACCCTAATTTCAACTAACCATTTCAACGTAGAGATTTGGAGTTTCTACACTCCACGTAAGCGTGTCCTTAAGATGCGTTTATTCCCCTTGAGACCTTGACCACAGTCAAGAAGTTTCTAACCTCCCTTTTGAGGGGAACTACGATTACTCTGATTCCACTCCCGTAAGGATACGTAGGCACAAGATGCGATGTCTTGCCGAGTAAACTTAGAATTAATCCCTTAGGTCTCTTTTCTCACTTTTAATCCTTTGTACATATACCTTAAGCAAATAAATAAAGCAAAATAGTAAACATTTGAACAAAAGGTTCCTGTAGAGTACTACAGAAGTTTAGGGTGCTAATACCTTCCCTAAATTTAACCAACCCCCGAACCCTAGATCTTTCCCCGCATTGTGTTTACGATGCAAAAATAGGTTTTCCCTCTTTTGACCTTTTCCTTCGGATAAATCAAAGAGCGGTTGTGAATTGAATTGCGATTCAAACTAATTAATAGTTTGTGATCCTATTTCCACCGCAACAGAAAATGGCGACTTCACTGGGGAGTCTTCTAAACTTTTGAGGGTTATCCCTAACTTGTTCATATTTATTACTATCTGTGTTATTATTCATTTGCATGTATATATTGGTGCTTTGATTGTGGGACTGTTCCTTGTGCTGTGAGATGAGTCCTACACCCGGATCTAGTGTACCTTAGGTAAATGGCAATAGACCAAGGAAACTGTACGACGTATATCGATACGGTTGATCTGGTGGCCATAGTTAGTGCGACTTCTTGGTTGGTGCTTATATTCCTTAAGTCAAGTTGAGGATAATATTGAGGCTGCCATATGTTGTCAATGCACTAACTGACTTTTAGAACCCTAGTTAACTCATCTTGGCCTTTAGAAAGTAGTGAGGTAACCGGCTTTGGTACAGACTGAAGTTGGTTGACACTCGATACTACGCTCATTGAGATCTTAAACTTGGAGGGTTTTGGTTGGCAAGTAAGTTGCCTTCTGAACAACCACCCTTGTGAAGGATCAATGATATTGAGATCCCTTAGAACCTGGTTACTTTTGTAGGACAGGATGAACCATCTAACTTCAGGGGAGGGTACTTGCCTTTGAACTTCATGAAATCTTCATCCGCATTTTAGCATCATTTACTTTTTTTGCATTGCATGTGTCTCCCGATTTCTCACACTCGGTTCTCTCACCTTCCAGTTTCGTCACCCTGAGTTCTCGGCACCAATACAACACCAGAGCTCAAACTCGGAAAAGAATGGAGGATCAGGCAAAAGAGATTGATCGCCTTAGCAATGAACTTGAAGACCTTCGAGGGGGTATGGGGCGTATGATGGAATTGTTACATGTCATGAATGCTAAGATGGATACCCAGCCCACTGTTGTTTCTGAGATTACCGGCGTTACTGTGGACCCTCCACCAAGTGTGACCGTAGCAAGGGACCCACCTTATGGTCTTGCCCCCGGTTTTGTGCCTCCTCAAGCCACTGTTCCGATTAATCAACCTGTTCAGCAAGCCGTGCCCTTGTTTTCTGAAGTTTCTAGGGGGGCTCCTATCTTTGCACCACCTGTTGTACACACTCGTGCGCAACCGTACTTCAATGAGACAGTTTTTGATAATCTTGATGAGAATGTTGAGGGTTATGAGAAACATGATAAGCTTCGTGAGGAAGTAAACACTATCGTCCAGAGATTGAAAAAGGTAGAGGGTGATCAAATTTTTGGGACTGCTGCAAGGGATGTTTGTTTGGTCTCAGGTTTGGTTATTCCCCCGAAGTTCAAAACTCCGAACTTCGATCGTTATGAAGGTGCCACCTGTCCTAAGAGTCATTTGATCATGTATTATCGCAAAATGGTTGCCCATGTTGAGAATGATAAACTGATGATTCATTGCTTCCAAGACAGTTTGAAGGGTGCTTCTTCCAAGTGGTATTTAACTTTGGACCAATCCCGCGTTAAGAGCTTTCAAGATTTATCTGACGCTTTCATCAAACACTACAAGTACAATATGGATCTGGCTCCTGACAGAAGACAGTTGCTGAGTATGTCACAAAAGAATTCTGAGTCATTCAAAGAGTATGCTCAAAGGTGGAGAGAGACTGCTTCGCAGGTAGAACCTCCTTTGACCGAGAAAGAGTTAGCTGATTGGTTTGTCGACACAGTCCGTCCAGAATTTTACGAGAGAATGGTGGGTAGTGTGACTTCAAATTTCTCCGACATCGTTGCTGTGGGTGTCAAGATTGAATTGGGTATGAAGAGTGGTAAAATGACAAATAATCATGGCGCTTCTAAGGAGCAGCCGAAGAAACCTCCGTATAGCTCCCAGAAAAAGAAGGAGAGTGAGACTAATGCTATATCCTCTGGTAGACCAAGGGAACGCTTTTATCGGCATCCGCAAGGTTATGCTCAACCTCAAGGGTACCCAGTCCAATATGCTCAACAACCCTATGTGGCAGCTATTACACCTTCTTTCAATCAACAGGTTCCCATGTATCAACCTATGCAACAATCTCCTGTTTGTCCGCCTCCTGTCAACTATCTACAGGCGCCCAATACTCCTGCTCCTCAACAGCCCAAGAGTCCGGCTCCTCGCCAGAATATGCCGAACAGAAGAACGTATAAACCTTGTCCGCCGATCCCGATGACTTTTACCGAGTTGTATCCCTCTTTGGTCAAGCAAGGTCTAATCACTACTCGGGCTTTGGGTCCGCCTCCTAATCCTCTACCCGCCAATTACAACGCCGCTGCTCATTGTTTATTTCATGAGGGTGCGCCTGGTCATGATCTGGAGAATTGTTATGCTCTCAAAAATATTGTTAGAGATTTATTGGAAAAGAAGATTTTGTCATTCGAAGATCCTCAACCAAATGTTAAGAAGAACCCTTTTCCTAACCATGAGAGTGTCAATGCCATTAGTGCTGATTCAGAGGAAGGTTATGCCCTTGATGTTGAACAGATTAAGACTCCTCTCAAGATGTTCCATTCGAAGCTGTTTGAAGCTGGTTTAGTAGATACTTCCCACGTTGCATGCGTAAGTTGTGAAGCCAGTATTAAGGGTTGCATGTTGGTTCAGAATGATGTTCAGAGGTTAATTAATGAGGGTGTTTTACAAGTGACAAGCCAAGCCAAGAAGGATGTAGTCGCTGTGGTTGAGCCTGTCTTCCATCAGCCTGAATCAAAGGGTAAGGTACCAGTGTTTAATTTATCAGGAGCAGGCTCCGCCAACCTCGTGTTCGATATACCGAGGTCGTATATCCCTGAAGTGAATCAGCCTAAGCCTATAGTTATTCGAAGACCGAGTCCGTTTCCTTTCAGTGATCCTAAAGCTGTGCCTTGGAAATATGACGTGACGATGATTGACAAGGAGTCCGGGAAGGTTATTCCAAATGAAGAGGTTAAGGATACTGTGACCAATATCGCAGAGGTAAGCAGGATGACCCGCAGTGGCCGTGTGTATACTCCCCATTCCAGTGAGGTCCCACCTAAGGAAACAGCTAGTATCCCAGTGCCTGCCAAAGACAAAGGTAAGGGAGCCGTTACGAATGATGAAGATGCTGAATTTTTAAGGATCATCAAGAAAAGTGACTATAAAGTTATCGACCAACTTCATCAGACTCCTTCCAAGATTTCGATTTTATCTCTGTTAATGAGTTCACCCGCTCATAGGATGGCCTTGCAGAAGGTTTTGACTCAAGCACATGTGGATCAAGATATTAGCACCAGTCGGTTTGATAGTGTGATTGCCAATTTAACCGCTTGTAACACCCTCAGTTTCAGCAATGAAGAGTTACCGAAGGAGGGTCCGAACCATAATCGTGCTTTACATATATCGGTGAAATGTCAGGAAGACAATTTAGCGAGAGTGCTAGTAGACACCGGGTCTTCTCTGAATGTGCTACCCAAGAGGGTTCTCGATAAGTTGGCTTGTAAAGAGACTGTGTTGAAACCTACTCCTTTGGTTGTCAAGGCTTTCGATGGCTCTCGCCGGTCGGTAATGGGGGAGGTTGAGCTACCCATCTTGATCGGTCCGCAAGTTTTTAATATCACGTTTCAAGTCATGGACATTAATCCCAACTACAGTTGTTTACTCGGAAGGCCGTGGATTCATGCCGCTGGGGCAGTGACCTCAACGTTACATCAAAAGATGAAGTTCGTGATCGATGGAAAGTTGGTTATTATACACGGTGAGGAAGATCTGATGGTCAGTAACCTGTCTTCTTTCCGTTACATCGAGGCCGATGAGAATGCTTTAGAAATTTCCTTTCAAGCACTTGAGATCGCCAATGCTGTTCTGCTGGAGGTCGAAGAGACAGTGGGTCAGGGTAATCCATCTTTTGCATCTCTGAAGAGTACCAAATCAACAATTGACAGGGGCATTCCTGAAGGTTGGGGAGAGGTAATCGATGTCAAGACCAAGACTGATCGCTCTGGGTTGGGTTACAAACCAACTCAGATTGGAGCTGCCACGACTGTCGAAGGGCGTCCGAAGGTTATCCAAGAGGTATTTGTCAGCGGAGGCTTCCAAGTCAATGCCATCAGCGACTGTGAAGAAAATGAAGAGCTGAGCAACCTGGTGTTTAAGGGTGATGCAGTTTTGAACAACTGGGAGGCCGTAGAGATCCCTGTTATTTTTCCTTTGTCAAAGTAATTTTTTTAAAAAAAAAAAAGTTTCATTTACATTTCAAGTAAAAATCCGTAGCTCTGCCCAAGGCTATAGGGTCGCTTTTATTGGGCCACCCTTCATTTCTAAAAGGATATTAATAAAAGCAGTTTGTTCAAATCCACTTTGGTTCATTTGCGTTTTTCGTTTTCACTTTTAAAAATGAAATTGGCAACCTTTCTTCCAAAAAATAATAATAAAAAAAACAGCATTTCATTCTTACATATCTTCGAGCATTTTAATTAAGTAAGCCTTCCATCATGCAGAGACATCATAAACCTTGTTGGATCCGATGACCTTACTGACACTCCTGACTGGGATGCACCCATCAATCAAGCTGAGGACGAGGGTGAAGAAGATTTTGAAGTACCCGCGGAACTGACAAGATTGATTGAGTACGAGTACACAGAGCTTCAACCGCATAAAGAGCAGGTGGACCTAATTAATCTCGGTACGGATGAGAGCAAGAAAGAGGTCAAGATTGGTGCAATGCTTGGGACGGAGATTAGGCTGAGGTTGATTGAGTTGTTAAAAGAGTATATTGATGTGTTTGCGTGGTCGTATCAAGATATGCCGGGCCTGAACACAGATATTGTTGTTCACAAGTTGCCACTTAAGCCAGATTGTCCACCTATCAAGCAGAAACTCCGAAGAACGAGACCCGACATGTCTTTGAAGATTCGAGATGAGGTTAAAAAGCAGTTGGATGCAGGTTTCTTGGCAGTCGCGAAATATCCAGATTGGGTTGCCAACATTGTGCCAGTGCCCAAGAAGGACGGTAAGGTTAGGATGTGTGTGGATTACAGGGACCTGAACAAAGCAAGTCCGAAAGACGACTTCCCTCTGCCACATATTGATACACTTGTAGACAATACAGCCAGTTTTGCGTTGTTTTCATTTATGGATGGTTTCTCTGGCTATAATCAGATCAAGATGGATCCCGACGATCGAGAGAAGACTACTTTCATTACTCCTTGGGGAACCTTCTGCTACAAAGTCATGCCCTTCGGTTTAAAGAATGCAGGGGAAACTTACCAACGTGCTATGACCACTCTTTTTCATGATATGATGCACAAAGAAATTGAGGTGTATGTGGACGATATGATAGCCAAATCTCAGAGTGAAGAGGAGCATTTAGACCATTTGGTGAAGCTGTTTGAACGACTCAGGAAATATCAGTTGAAATTGAATCCTGCAAAATGTACCTTCGGTGTCAGATCTGGAAAACTGCTTGGTTTCATTGTTAGCCAGCGAGGGATTGAGGTGGATCCTGACAAAGTCCGAGCCATTCAGGATATGCCGGCTCCGCGAACCGAGACGCAAGTTAGGGGTTTTCTGGGACGTCTGAATTACATTTCCAGGTTTATCTTTAATATGACCGCTACTTGTGAGCCGATATTTAAGTTGCTTTGCAAGGGGCAGACAGTTGAGTGGAACCCTGATTGTCAGAAAGCGTTCGAGAAGATTAAGGGTTATTTGCAAGATCCCCCTATTCTGATCCCGCCCGTACCTGGAAGACCGTTGTTTATGTACCTTACTGTTCTCGAGAAGTCTATGGGTTGTGTGCTTGGACAACATGATGAGACTGGGAAAAAGGAACATGCGATTTATTACCTGAGCAAGAAGTTTACCGATTGCGAAAACAGATACTCACCATTGGAGAAAACTTGTTGTGCATTGGCATGGGCCGCCAAGCGCCTTCGGCAATATATGGTCTGTCATACCACGTTGTTGATTTCTAAAATGGATCCGATCAAGTATATTTTTGAAAAACCTGCTCAAACCGGGAGGCTAGCCCGTTGGCACATGTTGTTATCCGAATATGACATCCAATATGTACCCCAGAAGGCGATTAAGGGTAGTATTTTATCTGATTATCTTGCAGACCAGCCAGTTGAAGATTATGAACCTCTTAAGCTCGATTTTCCTGATGAGGATATTTTGTTGATTAAAAGAGATTGTGAAGAGCCAGATCCGAGCGAAGGTCCAGAACCAGGTCTTTGGTGGAAGATGATGTTTGATGGTTCCTCAAATTTCAATGGGCATGGTATAGGCGCCGTTTTGATGAACCCAAAAGGCGGATTCACTCCATTTACAGCAAGATTGGACTTTGAGTGCACTAACAACGTCGCAGAATATGAAGCATGTATCCTCGGCCTCGAAGCGGCGATTCACCTCCGAATCAAACTTCTTAAAGTAAGTGGTGACTCAACTTTGGTTATTTACCAAGTACAAGGCAAATGGGAAACGAAGAATGAGAAGTTAATCCCTTATAAGGACTATATTATTGAGCTGATCAAGTATTTCGACGAGATAGAATTCGAGCATGTTCCTAGATCCGAGAATCACGTAGCTGATGCATTAGCCATGTTAGCATCCATGTGGAAAGTTAAATTCGTTAATGAAGCACCTCTTATCCATATTGAGCGCAAAGTTGAGCCCGCTTATTGTCAGTTGGTCGAAGAAGTTGAGGTGGATGAAAAGCCTTGGTTTCACGATATCAAGAACTATCTCGTCAAGCAGGAGTATCCCGATGGTGCTACTGGTCTGGACAAAAAGACATTGAGAAGATTGGCGTCCAAATTCTTTATCAGTAATGGTGTGTTGTACAAGAGAAATCACGACATGGTCCTGCTCAGATGTGTTGATAAACGGGAAGCGGACATGTTACTACAGGAAATTCATGAGGGGACCTTCGGAACTCATGCCAATGGTTATGCTATGTCCAAGAAGATGTTAAGGGCTGGGTATTACTGGTTAACCATGGAAGCCGACTGCATCCAATACGCTAGAAAATGCCATAAGTGCCAAATTTATGCTGATAAAATGCATGTACCTCCGTCACCGTTGAATGTTTTGTCTTCACCATGGCCGTTCTCTATGTGGGGCATCGACATGATTGGGGCAATTGAGCCGAAAGCTTCTAATGGACATCGTTTTATCCTTGTTGCCATTGATTATTTCACCAAGTGGGTAGAGGCTGCCTCCTACACTAACGTGACCAAGCAAGTGGTTACCCGATTCATCAGAAAAGAGATTATCTGCCGTTATGGAGTCCCAAGCCGGATAATAACTGACAATGGCACCAATCTGAACAACAAGACTATGAAAGAGCTGTGTGATAGTTTCAAGATCACTCACCATAACTCTTCTCCGTACCGTCCTAAGATGAATGGAGCCGTTGAAGCTGCAAATAAGAATATCAAGAAGATCCTGCAAAAGATGGTTGTGACTTACAAAGATTGGCATGAGATGTTACCGTTTGCTTTGCATGGATACAGAACCTCGGTGAGAACTTCGACAGGGGCAACACCTTTCTCACTGGTATATGGAATGGACGCCGTGCTCCCCATCGAAGTAGAGATACCTTCGCTAAGAGTGTTAATGGAGGCTGAACTTGAAGAAGCTGAGTGGGTTCAAGACAGATTGGATCAGTTGAATCTCATTGACGAGAAGCGTTTGACAGCCATGTGCCATGGGCAATTATATCAGAAACGGATGAAAAGAGCGTTTGATAAAAAGATTCGTATCCGTGAGTTCCGTCAAGGAGAGCTCGTACTCAAAAAGATCTTACCAGTACATAAAGATATGCGTGGAAAGTGGATGCCCAATTATGAAGGCCCGTTCGTTGTAAAGACTGTCTTCTCCGGAGGGTCTCTAATACTTACGACAATGGACGGTGAAGAACTAGCACATCCCGTGAATTCTGATGCAGTCCGAAAATATAATGCCTAAAAACCCGCTAAGTCGAAAACCTGCAAAAGGCGACTTAGGCAGAAGTAAGGGTTGAAAAAAAAAGAAATAATAACAAAAGCTCGCTAAGTTGAAAACCCGAAAGGGCGGCTTAGGCAAAAAAGAGCGTCCCGGTGGATTGAAAACCCGAAAGGGCGGTCCAGGCAAAAGTTAGGGACAAAGGCATTTCATTGCATCAGAAGACACTAATTATCTCATGAGAGCCATGTTTCAGTTCCTTCATCCTTACCCAAAGCAGGATTCTGGATTAGTCTTAGTTATTAGTGTCAGTAGGTGTCATTGGATTCAATGTAACCTTTTCCCATGTTGCCAATTTCAAAATATAATCATCTGTGGAGCTATGCCTTCAGCAAGCAGCCACCCTTTAATAAAAGATACCATCTCGTTACTTACATTCTTTGGTGCATTGCTCTTTGCTTTCTATTTGTTATGCAAAATGCGTTTATTCTTAAAATTTGAAAATGAAAGGTGCATTGTAGATTTTTCAAGATTGTTTTTCAAAAACAACAAATTTGAAATGTAATAAATTACTTTGACTAGTGGAAATTCCGACAGGATCTCTTCATTCCCCGGAAATATCATTATTGCAGAAACACTTTCAAACCATTGCCCAGTGATAGTCCCCAGAGAGACTATAAGCTGACAACTTCTTCTTGGGGTAACTTAAAAGTGTCCCTCAGGTTTTCTTCTCCTCATATGAAGACGTGATACTGTACACCCAAGCAGATTACCTTCTCCCCAGAGAATTCAGAACTTTAAAACCAGATTCGGTTCTACCATTGATCTTTCTTACCCATGATTGACGTATTGGTTGCAGAGAACGCAGGGTATTTCCGTCGAGATGTTTATTTCATCTCTCGTCCCGTCTCTAGTCAGCTTCGTCAGCATACGCAAGGGCATAAGCATCACAGGCCTATATTCATTACATATTCATTACATACTCATTACATACTCATTTCATAACATCTTGCATACATAAACATCAACATACATTCATATTAACATACGCAGTAACATATGCATTAGCATTCACAGGTGCATTATGTTTCACCATCATTTGGTTGTTACCGCCGAGTAACTGGGTTTGTCCATTCTCTCCAAATAGATTATCAGCCCTAAGCATAAAATACATATGTGTTTCCAGTTTCCCCACGGAGCTCGATCCTCGTGGATGACGGTTACTTCAGCTATCTTTCCTCACCAGGATAAGATATTTACCCTCCGAGATCATTCCCTCGATGGAGTTTTGATTACCAGTCTTCTTTCTAGCTCGATTCTAGATTGAATCTCAGTCTTGTCGGTCGTCAATCCCAACCGGACGTGCATTTATTTTGCACCATCTAAAGATTTTCACCATACCATGACAGATACGCGACTATATCGCTTGAGAAGTTTATCACTATACCCGGACGTGCATTTATTTTGCACTATCTTTCAAGAAAAACAGCACAATCCTTTACAGATACATGCCAGTTCACGCCAGGAAAATCTATCATTACAACACTACAACACTTTACAATCCTACATGTTACAACCCTTTACACTTTACATCTTACAGCATCAACACACGACATTTCTCACCTAAGAAGTCGATCATATCCTCGTTATGACTCGCAGCAAATGGCCATCTCCATGGAGCAGTTGGGCTTCCATTTCCCTGCCGTCTTGAGGTTTGAACCAAATCGTATTCAGGAGAGCACGATCTTGAGTTACGGGGAGGTTTGAGCAGTTTCATATTCAGGAGAGCACGATTCTGAGTTATGAAGAAGTTCATTTATCCTTTAGTAAAAGAAGGAGCGGAATCATATTCAGGAGAGCACGATTCTGAGTTATGAGGAAGTTCAGTTGGCCGTTTTTCAGGAGAGCACGATTCTGAAGAATGAAGAAATTTCAGGAGCCGAATCATATTCAGGAGAGCACGATTCTGAGTTATGAGGAAGTTCGATTATCCAGTTTCATATTCAGGAGAGCACGATTCTGAAATATGAGTATCTTCAGTCATCCAGTTTCATATTCAGGAGAGCACGATTCTGAAATATGAGTATATTCAGTCATCCAGAATCATATTCAGGAGAGCACGATTCTGAAGTATGAAGAAGTTCAGTTTACCCGTTTCATGTTCAAGAGAGCACGATCTTGAAGCAGTTTATTTATCCTTCAGTAGGAGAAAAATCAGAATCGCATTCCAGGCGCCGACCTTAAAATGCGAGAAGATTTATTTATCAGATAAGCAGCAGCCTCTTTATTTGAGTGCTTATCCATTTTTTTGCACATAAGTCCCTTCCAACGATAAGTGACAGTCCTCGCCCGAGAAGCTTATCAGGGCAATTCCCATCAAAGTCCATTTATTATGGCATACAGTCGGTTTTACCCTGTATATTTGCTACGGATTCCCGAAAAGTCCGTTTGATCGTGTCACGAGAGCTAGTTTACAGAAGCTGGGATGTTATTCTTTGCTCAATGCTCCAGCATTCTGTAATCGATCTTACAATCGTACGTGATCCAGTTTTATTTTTAGATTCCCCAGTGGAGGCCGTCTCATAGGTACCATCTCCATTTGAGGATCTCGTTCCTTTCCTAAAAAGTGACAATTGGTCATTCGCACCAGTTGACTATCATTTTTTAGAATTCCCCAGTGTTGTACTGTGTCTCAGCGCGTCACTGTCCCCAGTGTGTTCTTCTCATGGCGTCTGTCTCGGTGTCGTCATGTTCGTCAGCATTTTCGCATTCATTATTCCAGCATACGCATCATATCATAGTCATGGCGTCATCTGCATTAAGTCGTTCCAGTTTTGTCCATAGCATTGCATATCGTCGCATATAAGGGCAAAATTTTCGGTTATCTATATTTAAATCTCTCCACCACGATTCCTCGAGTCTCTGTCACTCAAATCGTCCGGTGTAGCTATTTAAATAGGGGCAACTGTAATACCCCAAATTTTACCCTTATATTTAGTCAGTCATTTCGCATATCATCTCATATGTACATTTGCTAACCACTAACAAGTTATGAAGGTTTTTGTTTTGCAGATTGGGTCTCAGGGGTATTTTGGTCATTTTACACAAATTCTACCAATTCTTTGAAAACGGGCTGTTATTACGTTCTGAGGCATTTATTTGCCAATTGGGTCAAGGTGCCGGTATGTTTTGTCAGAAATATGATTGGACTCGGGGCCGCGTCTTGTTTGATGTTGAAACATTTCTAAAGCAGTTTTGTTTCCTCTTAATAAGATGAAGTTGGTTTGAAAAAGAAGTGGGCACTGTTATGGTTATTTTGAGAAGTGATGTGATCAACGAGATTTTAATTTGAATTTGTTTGGATATAACTATATGGCGGGATATCATTTATAAAAGGCAAAAGAGAAGTAAGTTTGAACTTTGTGTTCATAAGTACTTATAAGCTACAACTCAAGAAGGAATTTAGTATTCATGGATACTTTGAATTTACAAGTGAGAAAGTAAATATGAATATTTGTTGAATTTCATTTCATAAATATTTATAATTTACAAATTGATAAGTGAATTTGAATTGTTTCACAAGGAATTACATTAAGTCAATAAGCATCTATCCTAAATCCTAAAAGTTCCTAAGGGTCTTCATGCTGTCTTTAAGCTTCGCCGCAAATCTCGACTAACCTGCACATCAAAGCAAAACAAACAATATAGAAAAAAGGTTAGAAGATGCTTTTGACACTCTCAGAACGATGTCATCATCGAGTGCCGGGAGTGGCACAACCGAAGCTGCGTCCTACCCCCGTTACCGACCCGCGCCGTGGGCGTCAGATCAGGTAATGCTTGTTCTTATCGATACGGGACATCCGAGAGATAGAAAAAATAAAAGAAGTGGGGCTGATTCGTTTTGCCGCGATTGGATTTCCAAACTGATACGAGAATAAGGCAACATAGGCAAGTTTTGACTCAGACCCGGATGCCGGCAGGTCTGAGTCACTTTGGTTTCGAAACTTCCAACACCTGAAAAGCCACAAGCGTCATCAGTACAACAGAACTCAAAGCATAAACAAAACTAGGTAAGAAGGAACTCGTGCCCATACAAGTATGAAAAGCCACCAAGGAACAAATCTGTACCAAACAGAATGAAGACCCAGGGTCCAGCAGAATGAAAATCAAGTTCGAAATAGAACAAGAGAAGCCAAACTATGGCATCAAGTTGCACAAAAAGAAAATAAACCATCAAACGATGCAAGTTCATGTGCAAAGGTCCTACCAATCTGTCATAACACTCAGCAGAATCCAAAGAAGCGCCACAGCTCTGAACCAAACAAGAGAGTTCACCTCATAAAAATCAGAAGTGAATAAACGGACTGCACATCCAAATATGATGCTTAAAGCGCCTCAACAAGAATGAGAAACGGAGGCAAGATGTAACTCAGAAAGATTATCAGAACCAGCTCGATTACAAGGGACTCAGTCCATAAAAACTGTCATAGATGTTGCAATTGGAGGCACTGGGCTCAGCTTAACATCATAGCCCATTGAATCAACCTGCCAAAGCTACACAGAAGAGTTGAAATTCATGTCAGTTCAGAATTGCAGGCAGTATTAAATCATGGCACGGTTTGTACCAGCAAGAATGATCCCATATAAACATGTCAGTTCATGAGATAAACAAGCTATCAAATCATGCACAGTTCATAAAATAAACAAATCATCAAACACGGGGCTCAGTTAATCAAACATCATAGCCCAGGTCATCGCCACCAATTCAAGCAGCAATATGATCAGAAGCCAGGATGTAGTATCCTGTTCCAAATGGTTCAGACAAAAGTCTTCACTACCATGAACCCGTCTCGACGGCAAAGACCAAGGCAAGGTGTCCATCCTGAAAGAAGAAAAAGAAAAGTAAGTGCTAGTGATCAGGATTGAATCAAAGCAAAATCGCATCAGGAATCAAATCAGTATCTAAATTCCCCAAAAGCAATTCAACTCGCAAATGGAAAGTTTCGAGTCAGGTCCAAATCATATCCCATTGGAACTCAATCTGGGAAAAATCAAAACAAGTCAAAATGAATCCATCAAGAAACCCCGTGAATTAATGCCAATCAATCCAATCTGAAGGCAAATCATATCAGAAAATAATAGAGATTTAGATTTGATGTCAATCCTAAATCAGACCAAAAACAAATCAGTCCAAAAACAAATCAGTTCGAAATCAAACAAATCAGTTCGAATTAATTCAGATATCAAACAGATCAACAGTATTTCCAAAAGCAATCCAATCCACATCTGCAAAAATCCAACAAAATCGAATCAATCAAGGAATTCTGGAAAAGGAAGGTATGAAGGTGTAAGACAAGCTGTATCAGAGAATAACAGAAAACAAATTTGACATCGATATCAATTCCAAATCAGGGATGGAATAAATCGTATCAAGTGAATCAAAACGAGTTCAGAATCATATCAAGAGAAATCCCAATCAAATCCTAAAAGGAGAAATAGGATTCAATCATGTATCAGCAAGAACCAAATCGTATCCCATTGGAATGTATTTTGGATCAATCAACGAACTAGTATCAAATTCATACCAGAAAAATGAATTGAGATCCCAATCGTATCAGAAAGCATCGCATTAGAACTCAATCTGGAAAATCAAAATCAAATAATATCACCACAAAATCAAATCTCAGAATAACGCTAGTTTAAGGCCCAAAAAGAGAGATAAAAGAAATTATAAATAGGGGAATACAACCTGATGCGCCGAAGGAGTTGAAACCCTAGAACGTAACCGCGAGAGAGAGAACGAAGAACACCCAGATCGTGGAGAAACCCTAGCGAAGAAATCGCACGCAGAAAACCCTAAACGGCGTGAGCTCATACGAAGCGATCGTCATCATCGCTCAGAGAGATCACCATCACTGAACGCGAATCCACAACACCCCGAGAGATCACCTTCATCGTTCACGAAGAACGACGGGCAATCAACTCCACGGCCTCAGCTTCAGCATCATCGGCCAAATCAAATGTAAATGTGTTATCTCACATATTTTCGTGGTTCGTATTTTGTTTCAGGAACAGAGAAGGTCACGGCGCGAGGAAGAAGAGAGGAGAAAGAGATGAGAGAAGAGGAATGTGCGAACGGCGCCGAAGAAGCATTAGGGTTCCCAGAACCCTAATCTTTTTTCAATTAAGTTACTAACCGGGTTGGGTCCGGATGTGGTGACCGGCCCAACCCCTCCTCCTTTTTATTTTTTTTCTTTCTTTCTTTATTTCATTTTTTTTAATTTAATTTGTTTATGTTTTAAAAAAAAAACTACATTAATATTTTAATTTTCATAATAAAAAAAAAATCTTAAAAAAAATAATATAATATTCTAGTTTTGTAATTATAAAAGGAAAACTTTTTTTAAAAAAAAATAAATATTAAAAATAAATTGAAATCTTTTTATAAACTTTTTACTTTTGTAAATATAAAATAATGAAAAACTCCTTTTTTAAAAATGCAAAAATAAAACTTTTTTTAAAAATTCTTTTGTAAGTTAGATTATTAAATATTAAATAAAACTATCTCAAATTTGTATCTCATTTTCTTCATTGCCTCGTAATTCCTCTGATAGCCGGTTGACTTTGAACATTGCTCATTGGTTTTGCAGCTTGTCATGTTTACCGTTATTTATTTCTCGATTCAAGTTTCGTTTATATTTGTATCTGCTTCTCAGTTGTAACCTCGCGAACCTAATAATCGCGTTTACTTTTCGCATTTAAATTTCCGCTAATGTATGGTTTAAATTTCTGCTGATGTATTGCAATATTTCTGTCACATTACACGCTCCGAAGGAACTAGGTCTAGCATTTGACCGCCGTGTCAATAGTCCTCAACTTCAAACCCTTTCACCTTACAAACCCTAATTTTCACAAATGCCTCGCCGCAGGCAAAATTACAATTTTACCCCTAGCATTAGGTCAAAGAGTCGCCGCGCTCATTTTAGGGTTTCTCGCCGCGGAATCCCTAACCTAATTTAACCCTAATTTCAACTAACCATTTCAACGTAGAGATTTGGAGTTTCTACACTCCACGTAAGCGTGTCCTTAAGATGCGTTTATTCCCCTTGAGACCTTGACCACAGTCAAGAAGTTTCTAACCTCCCTTTTGAGGGGAACTACGATTACTCTGATTCCACTCCCGTAAGGATACGTAGGCACAAGATGCGATGTCTTGCCGAGTAAACTTAGAATTAATCCCTTAGGTCTCTTTTCTCACTTTTAATCCTTTGTACATATACCTTAAGCAAATAAATAAAGCAAAATAGTAAACATTTGAACAAAAGGTTCCTGTAGAGTACTACAGAAGTTTAGGGTGCTAATACCTTCCCTAAATTTAACCAACCCCCGAACCCTAGATCTTTCCCCGCATTGTGTTTACGATGCAAAAATAGGTTTTCCCTCTTTTGACCTTTTCCTTCGGATAAATCAAAGAGCGGTTGTGAATTGAATTGCGATTCAAACTAATTAATAGTTTGTGATCCTATTTCCACCGCAACAACAGCTTGTGATGAACAATTGCGTCTATTCAGAGAATAAATTCTCAGGATGCAAGAAGTCAACAAGTTTCCTCAACACATAACCTTTTTAAAGATTATGCTTATACTGAGAAACTAACGACCATCTGGAAACAAGTCATATGGAAAATAAAGAGGCGTGATCATTTGTAAAGATAATAGATGGATGATCAGAAAATGAAGACCAAAGAAATAATATGGAATTCATAACTATTGATCAAGATGAAACAAACATCAGAGGAGATGTGTTTCTATCCAGATGAAAGGAAGCTGAAGAAGTCATTATGATTCATATGAAGATTGCAGCAGAATGAAGAAAGATAAAAGTCAGAATGGAAAGCACTCAGATAAAGAATCACTCTGAAGATCTTTGAATCTCAAAGAATAATCATGATTAATAAGCAATAACTGCATAAAGATGCTGAAGAAACGAGAATTCTAGCAGAGGAAGATTCCAGAAAAGAAATTTCCAGATTGGCATGAAAAGCTGAAGAAACTGAGAAGGTTAAGCAAGTTGCTATAGTTGGTTCTTCTTCTGAAACTGTTGTTGTATGCTCAGAACGTGCCATTAGTGAGATTCGAGGAGATCAACAAGCTATGAAGGAAGAATAACAAGTTTTCAGAGAAACTCTGATGAACATAAACTTGTCAACAACTCTCTTTAGAGCATGCTTAAAAAAACTCTAGTAAAGATGTCAACCTCTAAGTTTTAGGCTCTTTGTTTTTTATCTTGTTATTTAATGAAAATTCACCTTTTTGATGATTTCAAAAAGGGGGAGAAATAGAATATGATTTTGATATAACCTAAAGAGAATGAAAAACATCAACTCTGATATAAACTGCGTTTACTACTAACCATGTGTTTGATGTTTTACCGAGGAACTCTGAACAAGTTCACTGGGCATTCTCTAAACAGGTCAAATGAAAGAAATCTGAGTTCAAATGATCTAGTTTTTCATATAATCGAAGTTATACACTTCGTGAACATATGTTCAGAATCAGATGGACCCAATACTGTTCAGAGGTTGAAATATCTCTGAAAGTTAAAGCCATTTGGAATGATAATGTTCAGAAGATGTAAACTGTCTGTAAATATGATAATCAGAGCATAAGAGTCAGAACTCTTTATAAAAGTAAGAATTGGTATCAAAATCATAATTAAGCTTACTAATATCAGACTTAGAATCAATTACATTCATCAGATCAAGAATCAAATCTGATAAATGCATCAAACTCTGATTGGACCAAGGATCTGAGATGAAGACCTATGTTCTAGTCAAACTCTGAAAAAGCAAGTCTGTAATGAAAAATCTGAAGACTGTATCAAGTTCTAAAGATCTTATATCTGACCTACTGTAACCAGGGGGAGTTCACCCAGAAAGGTTCACAAGTCAGAATATTTGATTTTCACCCAGTTTGAAACTCAGGGGGAGTTTCTCATTTGAAAAACTAGTTCTGCTTCTGATAAATAGCGTGGCTAAGTTATTAGAAAAGAATTGTTTCGTCTCTGGGATACAGTTGTTCTAATGAACAGTAGAAAATGCTGTGAAGGATCTGAAGTTATATGGCTCTGATATGATGTCTAAAGAAAACAAGTTCTAAAGATCTGAAGATGGTAGTTCTGCTGAACAAGTCCAGATGCTAAAGACTTATTCTCTTTAATATCACAGGGAAGAATTCCTTCTCTTCTATTTGTTTTGCTCTATCAAAATTTCTATTTTGTGAGTCTTGGGATCAGAGAAAGTCTCTGAACACGCAAAAATGAATTTTTGAGGTTAACACATTCAAGAGGAGTTGTTGCTTGAAACTCTGAATACGTTATGCTTGGTGATCATTCTGTATAAAATGTTCTATCAAAATACATGTTTTTATCATCATCAAAAAGGGGGAGATTGTAAGAACAAGAATTGTCTCTGCAAGATATCTCTGTGTTTTGATGATAACAATGAAGTATTTGTGAAAGAACCATTTTATGTTCTAATGTTTGTTGTGTATAGATATCAGATCAAACAAACAATATCTAGATGTGCGTTTAATACTATATGCGAGTTACTATGTGTGATGTGTCATAAAGCGCATATTGAAGAAGCAAGTTTGCCTCTGTATCTGATCACGATCAGTAACATCCAAGGATGTTGTATATTGCGGTTGCAATGCTCTTGTGGATTCTGCTCTAAGAAGTGCATATGATCTTAAAGCTACTAACGCATCTGAGATATAGTCCTCTGAAGAACTCAGCTCTGAAGACTCTAATGACTTGAAGCTCTGAAGGTTGTAGGCTCTGAAGACCAAGTGCAAAAATACTCTTAAGACTTAAGGGTTCTTAACATCAAGACTCTGAAGATATAATCCTTTGAAGATCTACGTGCTGAAGACTCTGATGACTTGAAGCTCTGAAGACTGAAGGCTCTGAAGGCCAAGTGTAGAAAGACTCTGAAGACTAGATTCTGAAGTCGAAGATTATATAGCTTTACCCAAACAAAGACGTGTTAATCAGATAAGTTGTTGCTATCCACTATGATAAACAAGGTGCTGAAGTCAAACAACTCTGATGTTATTATGATATCATACCAAAGTAGTTTCTGAACTACTCATCAGATACATCATCAGAAGAACTAAAGCCAGAAGCTGATCTGTCTAAGCTGATAAATGAAGATCACATCATTTGTTGATAAGAGTTGTCTCCTACAATGATATATTAACGTTACAAGAAAAGGAAAAAGAAAGTGATGTCACTGTACTATCCAACACGTGCCTATTATATCCATTGAGAAATGACCGTTGGAATTTGAAAGGACATCTCTACCCTCACACCGACTCTTTTAGATACACTATAAAAGAAGATCATTTGATTCATTCAAATGTTATCTAGTAAACAAGAAAGACAGCTGAGCCAATATGCATTGATGATGCAATAAGCTAGCAAGCTGAACCATACATGTTTGAATGTAATACGCAGATGTTGAATCTGAAGTTGTAGCAAAGCTAAGTCAGTTAACTCAAACATCATGGATTAGAGAAGAAAAGTTTTATGCTAAGAAGCCTTAGTGCTCACATAAGAAATATTTTAAGCAATATGGAAACTAATGTTTTAATAATCTCTTTGAGATTAATCGTTAAATAGTTTTTGTATTAGAAAGCAAGGAGTTGTTGCTAAATACTTGCTATGTACTTTAATTAGGAGTAATTTGCTTGATAAGAAGCACTCATGTAATCTCCGGCAACACAAATTCAATTTAGAATTGGTGGTTCCTCAAGTGATCAAGTGAAGATCAGAATACTTGAGAAGACGAGTGGCTGCTGTCATCGTGATTAAAATCCTAACAGGAGATCTTGAGGGATTGGATTCTGTTAGCTCAATGAATGTTATATCTGAAAGGATCATTGAACGTGTCATTGTCTGATTGTTAGTCACCAGCAGTTTTCTTTTACATCTGTAATTAGTTTGGTTATAATGGATTAAGTACTTGATTGAGAAAGGAAAAATCACCTTGGAAGGGTGGACTAGATTAGCTTGAGAGTTGCTCAAGTGAACCAGGATATATCATGTGTTCTTTACTTCTATTATGCTTTATCATTTATGCATCCGCAATGCATCTTATAGAATCACGTAAAGCAACAAGTGAAGAGGCGAAAAAGTTTTTTGAGGTGAAAACCCAATTCAACCCCCACCCCCCCTTTCTTGTGTTTTTCTCTCACCTTCAAGTACTGCCAAAATCCATGAAAATGGCACACATTTGATACATAAACAGAGATCAATGGTGAAAGATGAATTACCTAACGGAGTACCTCAGTTGGGTCTTCGATTGATGATGAATCTCTTGCAAAACCACCCAAAAACGTTTTACAATCTTCAAGGAAGGTCCAGGTAATCTCAATTTGGCTTGAAATGGCTTGGATTGCAAAAATCGATTTCAACTTCTCCTTGAGTTGTTGTAACTGAATTCTAATCAGAACTTCATGAAAATCACCTTCTGAACATTGCTTCTTCATCTAGAAGCTTTATACTTTTGATCTGAATCCTTTGGAGGCCCAAATCATGGCATGTTTTGATCAATTGGAAATCCAAATTTCTTCACTTGAAACTCCAAAATTGGCACACGATTTTGTCTCAAAAAGCCTTGAGTTTGGCTTCAATGCATTGCTTATGATCTGTGCTAATCCAAGGGACATAAATAAATCCTTAATTTGATCTTATGGTGAGATTTTAACATGTACCTTCATGAGGATGCAACCTTGAAATTAACCATGTTAATGGCCTCAAATTTGATTTCTGATTTTGGCATTGGGTTTAGTACATTCAAGTGAATCAAAAAATGCATAAACATGCCATTATATGGTTCAAAATGAATTTGATCCAAACTATGCCCTTTAAGTACTTTTCCATGGAAATTCCTTCATCAATCTTCCAATTCAATCCAAACTCATGATAGGTGATGACTTGATGATGAAATTGAGCTCATTTGGAGTAAGTTTGATGTTGGACAAAGTTCCATTTGAAGTGCACAAAGTTGTGAAATTGACCTATAACCAAAATGACCTATAACCAAAGTTTCCCAAAATACCCCTTTCTTGCAAGCTTCATATCATGAGATCTACAAATTAGATGAAAGACTTATAGTACTTTTTGGAAACCTAGGATCATAAGGAAGAACTTTCATGTTTGGGTCAAAGTTAGGAGAAACATCCTTCTAGGTAAAAAATGTCTTGGAAACTGGTTGACTTTTGTTGACCAAAATCACATTCATCTGATGACCTGTAACTTGTCAGCATCATAACTTGAGTTCTAGAAACCCAATGGATGAGTTCTAGTACTCAAAAGAAAGCTAGAAACATGATCTACAAGTTTCATGTTGGGGTCAAGATGAGATGGGCTTGTATCTTGAGATATGTGGTCTTGAAGTTAAGCACTAAATAGGGGATTTTACAATGACAAGCTTAGAAACCCTAGCTTAGCAACTTCTCATACTCTTGATTCTGTAAGTAGTAACTGCGCCTAAGAGGGGGGGGGGGGGGGTGAATTAGGATCTTCAAAAATTATTATCAATCTTGTTAAGGCTCCTTGGTTCTATTTCTTGTTGTTATGTTATGACTGAAAGTAAAGGCAGAAAGAAAAAGAGACACATGAAGATTTATAGTGGTTCCCTTCACACTCCGAAGGTACTCCACTCCCCTTTCAACACGAAAGAGAATTTCACTATAGTTCAGAATTATTGTACAGCCTAATCACATCCAAAGTGATGCTTACTATGTAAACCTATAGGTAATCAAAGTGTTGAAGAACAATCCACTTCAATACACTTCACTTGTTTCAAACAATCCTGGAAAACAAGGTAAAACACAAAATGTTCTTGATAAAATAATTGATGGAAAGTTGTTTATCAATCTTTAAGGTTGATCTTTGAAACAAATTATACTCAGATAAGATATACAAGTGTTCTTTGTGAAAGAAGGTTGTGAGAGTGTGAAAGTTATTTCAATGCTTCTTTCAAAAAATGATTTGAACACTTAATGAAAATTCAAAAGGTTGAAGACAAAGAGTAATTTGATTAATTTGTTTCTTGAAGGTTGTTTTTTGATTTGAAATTGAAATCAATTTATAAGAGTGAAAAACCTTTCTAAAATGGTATGACTTTGGGACAGAAAAAATAGCCAGTAAGAAAATATAGAAGAATGCAATTCTTCATGAAAAGCTGCTATTTTTGTTTGCTGTTACAGTGTTAATCGGTTAACCAAATAGGTTAATCGGTTAACACCTTTCCAGCGTTTAAATATTTGAAATTTTACAAGTGTTAATCTGTTAACCTATATGGTTAATCGGTTAACACTGTTATGAAGTCCCAAAAACATAATTTTAAATTGTGTTAATCGGTTAACCCATATGGTTAATCGGTTAACACTGAAGGTTTTTGTAAAAATACTTAATTTCAATTAGAACAAGTATTTTAAAATAATTTTGAAAGTATTAGGTAAGTGGCGTAGTGAAATGTGGTTTTTAAAGAACAATTGCATAAATTTTCTTAAAGTAAAAATGTTATATCGTTCCATGAATCACCATTTTCACTTGTAGCTTGTAGATGAAGCTTTGATTGATAAAGTTGTATGTGATGATACTCTCTTGATCTTTGTTGATCTTGTTTGCTTGCTTGCATCTCTTGCTTTTTGCGATTGTCTTTAGAAGAATGATGATTCTGGTTTCATATTTAATATATATACCCCCACGGGTATATAGTGCTTCTGGTCATCTCTTCAATATACCCCTACGGGTATATAGTGTAAGTATCTTGCCTTGCGTACTAAGCTTGTATGAGTTGTCTTCAGCAAAACACAAAAGCCTTGAAGCTTGATTCTACAGATTCTTCTTGATTTGATCTTGGAATATCATCCTAAACATCTTAACACTTCATTACATGACCACAAAGATTTGGAATTGAGTTTTAATATCCTTCAAATTCACAGTTGACTTAGGGTTGACCAGATGAAAACCCTAACTGTACCACCTTTGACTGTGGCTTCTTACACTTGATATAATGACTTGCACAAGCCCCTCAATGACCCTCAAGACATACAATGTGCTTATATAATATTCTCCATCCATAACCATGGACTCAATATCATCTGATGCTCTCCAAGATAGGAGGTGAACCATATTCATTCATCTGCTCTTTCCAAAGAACTTTGACTTTCCTATGATGATTATAAGCACTAGATAGCTTGAATAAGACTTCTTGGTGAGGATTAGAACCTTTGGTAGTCTCCTCTTGCTAGGCGCACCTCTCTCAATACCCTGTAAATGAACAATGGTATGCAAATGCTAATGCTATGAAAATGCAATGAAACATAAACCAAGTTAGAAAAAGGTTGGGCAAATTTTGGGGTGCAACACTACCTTGCTAGCTGATACTTATCATTCAATCCATTTGCGGAATGTTGAAGGAGGAGGGCATATAGTCTGTTGTACCACTCTGCTTTATTCATGGTTCATTGCTCGCCTGACTTGGTATCCTTCTATCTGGGAGCTGAAGGAGGCACCCTGCTGGCCGGAAATAGTTATGGCTCTTACCCATTCTGACATTGTGTGGTATGATCCTGCATACGGAGGTGTTAGAATGATCAACAGTTGTGGAGATTTCCTGAATGTACCTCTTATTGGGACTAAGGGATGTATTAGTTATAACCCTGCTTTGGCTCGCAGACAATTGGGACACCCTATGAATGAAGTACCAGACCAAACTCTGCTTGAAGGAATCTTTCTCAGAGAAGGAGAGAATCCAGATCTGAAAGTTAGAATACTACAAGCTTGGAATCACATCAACATAAGAGGAATGACTACATTAGGATACCCTAACTGTGCTGTTTCCGAGGATTATCTGTATTGGGTGCGAGAAAGGGCCCTCGAACTCAAGATGCCTTTCCCTTTTCATGAACCCATGGTGCTGACCTTTCGAGATCCTGATTGGCTATAAATTGAGTGAAATAGATCAACTGAAGACTAGCTTGGACGAAGCTGAGAAGTTGAAGAACGCTTGGAGGAACAAATACTTCATCCTCAAGTTGGAAAAGGAGAAATCTCAGAAGCTGTAGGAAGGAGAATCTGTAAGGAAAAGAAAGGCGCGAGAGGATTTATTTTCCCCTCACACCTCCTCAAGGAATATTACCAGTGATGATCTTCCTCCGACTACTATAGCCTGGAAACAGTACGTGGACCCACTCATCAATGAGAAAGCGAAATTACAGGATCGTGTCAATAAGCTTACAGAAGAGCTTCATGTGAAGAAGGAACCTTTGGAGTAGACTTCTAAGTTTCTTTTGCTTTTGTATTGATGTAATAAAACTCTTAAAGGAGTAATTTTCTTTGTAATGTTCCTCAAATTTCAATAATAAAATAAGTTTTTCAGTTATCCTATGTTATAATATTGTTAAAAACATTTTGACTTTCCCGAAGTTTCATTCCGCATCCGCATTTTGCATTAGCATAGCATCCTTTGCATTCCAGGTTCTCACTCTTGCTTCATCTTCACAGACAAGCTGAATCACCAGTACAACACTCACGTCAGTCGACGTTAAAAGATGGATCAAATGGAACAAGAAAACAGGGTACTCCGTGATGAGGTTAATATTCTGAAAGAAAGCTTGGAGGGGCAGAATGGGTTAGTGGAAGCTCTGTCTAATCAGTCTGCACTCAACAATCAGGACATCCAGAGGACTGTTATCTCCGAAGTTGTATCAGCATCGATCCCAATGGTGCCTACTACTACTGAGCTTACCTACAGCATGCCAATAGGTTTCGCATGGGGGATTCCCCCTTATTTCACTCCGGCTGGTTATCATCCACCTATTTCTGAAGTTCCTGCTATGACCAATATTCAAGTCATTCCTGCAACTACTGCTATGATGACCATGCCACCTCCAATTGTGAACGATGCTCCGTATGTTCTGGATGAGCCAATATTTCAGGATTCACCAAGTGAAATTGTTGGATTCGAAGAAAGAATGGATGGATTTAAAGACAAGTTCTCAGAGATTCAGAAGGAATTAAGAGCCCTCCGTGGAAACGAATTGTTTGTGAAAATTCTGGCCAGCTCACGATGGATGTTCTAACAGAAGTTATATCATCCACTGTGACATTCACTACAAACCTACTATTATGCAGTAATTATAAAGCAGTAACAAACACAGTTGGTTGTTGACCTAATTCAGTGCAACACACTTACATCTGGGGGCTACCTAGCCAGGGAGAAATTTCACTATCAGAAGAATTAATTCAGAGTCAAACCTCCAGTTTGCACTCCTCACTTAAGACCTACCCAATGACAATTTAACCTATAGACACACTAGACCTGAGTATACCCACTCACTCCCTACAATCACACAACAGTGATATTCAAAACACTTTCAGATTAAATAGTAGTATGAAGAGACACTTCAACTACACACACCTTGATCTTGCTTCAAAGCTTTGATCAAGTGACACACACTCTTGCTTAACAGCTTCGAGTGGTACACAGCTTAGAAACTACTGAACCAATGCAATCAACAGTTGCTTGGATTACAAGTGTTCCTAAGACACAATCGTGAAGGACAACCTCTTCACTTCTAAACCACTATGGTGATTTCTCTGTTCCTCTATCTTCAACAGCTGCCTTCTAGGATTGCTTCTCCTGTTATTTATAGCAGCAGATCAGTCCTTGGGCCTGGGCGCATAAATTAGGTTTTATCCATAATAAAACCTCTCTTCAGTATTCTGCACGTTTGCCACTTTAGTCAGGTGCATATTAGTTCCCCTAGGGCTTCTAAAATGTCTCCTGCATTCCAGCTTGAGCTTCTGATTTGTTTCCTGAGTTCTAGCTACCAGAATAACAAACCTCCGCTTGATGTCATACGACCTATGTCATAACATTGAGTATGACATCCAGCTTAACTTATAGTTAGCTTAGTTAACTTACCCTGCACAGTCCATATTGTGAATGTATCAACATCAGACATGACATTCATACATGCACTAATATTTTGCCACAAAATGCAGCCAATCAAGAGCACTTACAAACTCCCTCTTTGGAAATTTTTTGGCTAAAACACTTTGTACTTACACCAGAGGTTTACACACAACAGAAGACTTAACATAGGTCCTGTTATGCAGGTAAGTCACTTGCTGCTCAAGCTCTCAGACTCCTCACAGTTGGCTTTCAGCCCTGTTAACATTCACTTTGTTAGCCACCTGTTAGTTATCACTACAGGTGTCATTCTTTGCTGAGTGAGTAACACACAAAGTTACTCCCCCTCAACTGATGCACATCAGTTGAACACTTCTTCAGCAAACAGCCTGCAGTCACACATATGAATCCAGCCTGCTCTGGATGTTATGACCTTCAGGATAACATTCTGAAGTCACACAGTTGTGCTACTCCCCCTGAAGGGATGCACTATGCTTTTATTTTATTCGAGCACATAGTTCCTAGTTCTAGCATACATGGAATACATACCATATCAGTAATAGCCCAAATAGTTGTTATCACACACACACACATCACATTAGCAGCACCTGTAGTTACCACTGTAAATGTACCTTGCAATTGTACCATGGTGCATATGCTCAAGCACAGCTCATGGTTGTCTTGTTCTTCCACCTGTTGTTACTACCACTACCACATACCCTGTGGTACTCATATTGGTTATCAACCAATTCTTCCATCTGTTGTACATGCTCATGTTTTTATCTAACACTGTCTCCCCCTTTTTAGCCACAAATTAAGATCCAACTAACACATAGCATAGATCATAAAATGTACCAATACATATGTTCTCCATTTTCATCTCTGGTCAACTTTAGATGAGTGGGGGCAGGTCTTCTCTTGTGACTGGCATTGTCCATCCCAAATTTTTTTACTATATTTTTGGTGTATTTACTTTGGGAAAGGAAGATGGAGTCTTCCATTTTCTTGACCTGTAGCCCAAGAAAATATGTCAATTCTCCACACATGCTCATTTCAAATTCAGACTGCATGTGACTGACAAATTGCTTCACCATCCTTTTTGACACTCCACCAAACACTATGTCATCTTCATAGATCTGAGCTATCATGATTTCTCCACCTTCATTTTTCATAAACAGAGTCTTATCAATTCCCCCTTTTCTGTATCCATTGGTGGTGAGAAACTCAGTGAGCCTTTCATACCATGCTCTAGGTGCCTGTTTCAAGCCATACAGAGCCTTCCTTAGCTTGTAGACATGGTCTGTCAGGTTAGGGTCCTCAAATCCCTTGGGTTGTGCCACATACACTTCCTCACTTAGATATCCATTCAGAAAAGCACTCTTCACATCCATTTGAAAGAGTTTAAATTTCAGGATGCAGGCAATTCCTAACATCAGCCTGATAGACTCAAGCCTTGCAACTGGTGCAAAGGTTTCATCAAAATCAATTCCTTCAACTTGAGTATATCCCTGTGCCACTAGTCTAGCTTTGTTTCTGACTATGATTCCTTCTTCATCTGACTTGTTCTTGTAGATCCATTTTGTTCCAATGATATTGGTTCCTTCAGGTCTAGGCACCAGTTCCCATACCTCATTCCTCTTGAACTGTTCCAATTCATCTTGCATTGCCTTGATCCAGTATTCATCAGAGAGGGCTTCCTTTACATTTTTGGGTTCAACCTTGGACACAAAAGAAGAGTTTGAGATGACATCTCTTGCTCTGGTCCTTACTCCACTGTTGAGGTATCTAATGATCAGGTCTTTGGGATGATCTTTTAGAAGCCTAATAGAAGGTTCCTTGGTGGTTGTATCTGGTTCAGTACATGGACTTGCTTGGGTGTCTTCAGTCTCCTCAAATGGAGTCTCAACCAATGTTCCCACATCCTCTATGACATTGATTTCATCAATCTGATCATCAATGATAACATTTATGGATTCCATTAACACTTTAGTTCTGGAGTTATATACTTTGTAAGCTCTGTTGTTGGTAGAATATCCCAAGAATATTCCTTCATCACTTTTGGGGTCCATTTTCCTTTTTTGTTCACGATCTGCCAAGATGTAGCATTTGCTTCCAAACACATGAAAATACTTCACATTAGGCTTTCTTCTTTTCCACAATTCATACAGAGTGGAGGATGTTCCCTTTCTCAGAGTTACCCTGTTATGAACGTAGCATGCTGTATTCATAGCTTCAGCCCAGAAGTGCATAGGCAGCTTCTTTGCATGGATCATGGCTCTAGCAGATTCTTGAATGGTTCTGTTTTTCCTTTCAACTACTCCATTTTGTTGAGGGGTGATTGGCGAGGAAAACTCATGGCTTATGCCTTCAGCTGCACAGAATTCATCAAACTTAGAGTTTTCAAACTCCTTTCCATGATCACTTCTGATCCTGATAACCACACTCTCTTTTTCTCTTTGGAGTTTGATACACAGTTCTTGGAAGACTTCAAATACATCAGAATTTTCTCTGATAAAGCTTATCCATGTGAATCTGGAGTAATCGTCAACCACCACATATGCATATCTTTTCCCACCAAGGCTTTCAATTTGCATTGGTTCCATCAGATCCATGTGCAATAGTTCCAGAATTCTGGAGGTGGTTAGATGTCCAACACTAGGATGAGAAGTCTTGGTTTGTTTGCCCACTTGGCATTCCCCACACACTTTTCCCTAATCAATAGTCAGTTTAGGTATCCCTCTCACAGCCTCCTTGGAGATGATCTTATTCATTCCCCTTAAATGAAGATGTCCAATTTTTGATGCCACAATTTTACTTCCTTTTCCTCTCTTGCCATAACACAAATTATGGATTTACTCGTGTCCTGAGGCTGCCACAGATAGCAGTTATCCTTGGATCTATGTCCTTTCATGACTTATTTATTTCCATCATTAGTGACCACACATTCTTCTTTAGAGAACTTCACACTCAGTCCTTGATCACAGAGCTGACTGATGCTGATCAAGTTGGCAGTTAGCCCTTTTACCAACAACACATTGTCTAGAGTAGGGACTTCAGGGCATTCCAGTTTTCCAAAACCTTTGATCTTTCCTTTTGCTCCATCACCAAAAGTCACATAACTGGTGGAATATGGTTTGATGTCTATCAACAGATTCTTTATGCCAGTCATGTGCTTAGAGCAGCCACTATCAAAATACCAGTCTTCTTTAGCTGATACTCTTAGAGAGGTGTAAGCTATTTGTGCAACCGTCTTGGAAACCCATTTTCTTTTCTTGTTAGGCACCTCCCTCATTAGTTTGGCATGATGATGCCTGTTGCCATGCATACCCTCTTTGGTTTTTCTTTGGCTAGGGAATCCATTCAGCCAGAAGCACACAGCTTTAATATGCCTAAGTTTTCCACAGTGGTAGCATCTATGCCCTTGGAATTTTCTCTTGATTTGGTTCCAGTTTCTGTGTGGTGAATGTTGTGTCATTGGTCGTGACATCCTTTTTAACATTTGAGACTCAGGCTGCAACCTCTTGAGGTTCAAGATAGGATTTTGTTTCTCAACAAATCCTATACCAGACCTATTTCCTGCAGTCTGCCCACTCTGAAGGATTTCCTCTAGGGTGTCAGTCCCAGAGTTGAGCATCCTTATGGATTTATCCATTTGATCCTTCTCATATTTCAAATCATTTAACTCACCTCTGAGGGTGTGTATTGTGGCTAGGTGCTCTTTCCTTTCAGCTTCTAAGACCTTGATGATTTCCTTCTGAAGCTCTCCTTGTTGGTACAGTTCTACACTTCTGATGTGAAGCTTCTGATATGAGGCTGAAGGGTCCTAAAAAATCAATTCCTCTTCACTTGAATCACCATCATATATGTACACCCTGCTGGGTGCAGTGACATGTTTAGGTGTTTCTTCTTCTGATTCACTATCAGAATCAGTCCATGTGACAGTCAGGCCTTTTCCCTTTTTCTTGAGGTATGTTGGACATTCCTTTCTGATATGTCCATACCCTTCACATTCATGGCATTGTACTGTACTGACTTTCTCCTCATCTTTTTCTTTTTCATCAGGCAAGCTTTTGGAATAAAGTTTAGACTTGGCATCTATCCTTTTGACCAGTTTGTTGAACTGTCTCCCAAGCATGGCTATTGCCTATGATAGATTCTCCTCTTCTTCCTCATATGAATCCTCTACAGAGTTTGAGACAAGAGCTATACTTTTGCTCTTTTTCTCCACAGCCTGATCACACATCCCCATCTCAAAGGTTTAAAGGGGTCCAATGAGTTCATCCACTTTCATGGGGCATATGTCTTGAGCTTCTTCAATGGCTGTTACCTTCATGGCAAACCTTTTAGGTAGTGACCTTAGTATCTTCCTTACAAGCTTTTCTTCAGCCATCTTTTCTCCCAAAGCTCCTGAGGTGTTAGCTAGTTCAAGAACATTCATGTAAAAGTCATGAAAGGTCTCATCTTCTTTCATTCTTAGACTTTCAAATTTTGTGGTCAGCATTTGAAGTCTTGACATTTTGACCTTGGAGGTTCCTTCATGAGTAGTTCTGAGAGTATCCCAAACATCCTTTGCTAGTTCACAGTGGTGGACCAGTCTAAAGATGTTTTTGTCTATACCATTGAAGAGTGCATTCAATGTTTTAGAGTTTCCATGAGCCAATGCCTCTTGCTCTTTGGTCCATTCCTCTTCAGGAATTTGGCAGATACTCCATCCTTGTCAGTCTTTACAGGATGTTCCCATCCAGAGTTAGCAGCTCTCCAAGCCTTGGTGTCCAAGTACCTTAGGAAAGCAATCATCATAGGCTTCCAATAGTCATAATTAGAACCATCCAAAATTGGAGGTCTATTGGTGAATCCAATATCATTATCCATAGTACCAGAATTTAATTTCCCTAGATCTCACCCAGTAATAAACAGGCAGGGTTCCTGCTCTGATGCCAATTGAAAATTCTGGCCAGCTCACGATGGATGTTCTAACAGAAGTTATAACATCCACTATGACATTCACTACAGACCTACTATTATGCAGTAATTATAAAGCAGTAAATAACACAGTTGGTTATTGACCCAGTTTAGTGCAACACACTTACATCTGGGGGCTACCAAGCCAGGGAGAAATTTCACTATCAGTAGAATTAATTCAGAGTCAAACCTCCAGTTTGCACTCCTCACTTAAGACCTACCAATGACAATTTAACCTAGAGACACTCTAGACCAGAGTATACCCACTCACTCCCTACAATCACACAACAGTGATATCCAAAACACTTTCAGATTAAACAGTAGTATGAAGAGACACTTCAACTACACACACCTTGATCTTGCTTTAAAGCTTTGATCAAGTGACACACACTCTTGCTTAACAACTTCGAGTGGTACACAGCCTAGAAACTACCTAACCAATGCAATCAACAGTTGCTTGGATTACAAGTGTTCCTAAGTTTCGTACCTCGAAAAATACGATCCTCGCGATGGACGCGGAAAATACGTTCGAAACAGAGTCACCACCGAACTTTATTCATTCCAGGGCAGGAATAGGAAAATATCGATAAAACGTTTAAAGAGATAAGAACATGGTCATCGCAACCAATATTCTAGGTTCGGGAGTCGATTACATGAGGGGAAGGTATTAGCACCCCTCATGTCCGTTGTACTCAACGGGAACCTCTTGATTCGATTCGAGAGTAAAATTAGTTACGCTTGTTAGTTTTCTTATAAGGTTTCTCCTAGGGGGGAATGGGTGGTTTATAGATAGGGTGCTCGCCAAGGATTGGGGCCCTTGTGCCTACGTATCTTCACTTGTAAGAAGTGGAAAATCAGAGCATTCGTAGTTCGTGGGACTACGGATAAAAAGGTGGATTGTGCTCGCCAAGATCATCGCAATCTTGTGCCTACGTATCTTACATTCGAAAGAGAATGAAGAATCAGAGCAGCCGTAGTTCGGCTAACTACGATAAAAGGGTTTGGAAAACGAACGAGTGTTTAGGTCGCATTCTAACTGCTAAACGTTGGCTTGTCTGCTCGCTAGGGGAGGCTGAAGCACTAGTTTGTTATGCGCGGAAGAAGGGACTAAACAATGTTCTTGGTAGAAGATGTATTGAGTTGAACGAGAGCTTAGGTTGCATTCTAACTGCTAAACATTGGCTTGTCTGCTCGCTAGGGGAGGCTGAAGCTCGAGTTTGTTATGCGCGGAAGAAAGGAGTAAACAATGTTCTTGACAAAAGGCGCTTTGGTTGGAAATCGCACGAGGGCGAGAGAATTTGTGTTTATCGCATTGGATGTTTTGGTTTGGGATATATTTGAATAAGTTTAAGGTTTCGATCGCACGGGGGCGAGAAAAAGAGTTCGGTTAGGTAATTTGATGGAGAATGACGACTATTCGATAAACGAGACGTCGGTCTCGCAATCAATTAATCGGGATATTATTGGAATGCTAGATCCCAATAACACCTTTTTATTCGAATAATTATGAAATATGTTTGAGAAAGTTTCAATCGCACGAGGGCGAGAGAAGAGAGTTGGATTGAATATTTTAAGAGAGAATGACGACTACTCGATAAACGAGACGTCGGCCTCACAATCAATTAATCGGGATAGTGTTGGAATGCTAGATCCCAATAACACCTTTTTCATTCAATTAATTATGAAATTGTATTTGAATGGACAGTGGCGATATTTGTCCAAATAGTTAGGGCATGTATTTTATAGACGAAAGGTTGAGTAATCCACAACCTAAAGCGTACGCCCCAAGAGCGGTTACTCAAGAATTCAAGGAGTGCGAGACTCCAAGAACTCAGTTCTTTCGCAATTTACTTAAGAAAATAGTTTGGATTTGACGTATGGTTTAGAGACATACTAGGGTTTAGACTCAATCGCACGAAGGTGAGGAACGAGGTTAGACGGGTTGAAAATTTGGAAGGAATGACGACTATTCGATAAACGAGACGTCGGCCTCGTAACCAATTAGTAGGGATATCGTTGGAATGCTAGATCCCAACGACACCTATTCCATTAATTATGAAATATGTTTGTTGGACAGTGAATATACTTGTCCAAATAATTACGAGAAGTGTTTTAAGAACGAAAGTTCAAATGACACACTGCTCGAGGCGTACGCCTCAATAGTTGTCACTCATGAATTCAAGGAGTGCAAGACCCCAAAAACTCAATTCTTTCGTGATTTACTTTAGAAAATAATTTGAATAGTTTAGCGTACTCGGACGAGGCGCGCTAGGTATTGTAGAAAATAAGATCGGAAGGATCACAACTCAAGGTGTGCACCTCGAGAGCGCTTAAAAATTCAAGGAATGCGAGATCCAAGAATTTAATTATTTTGAAATTTGATTAAGAAAAATAGTTTAATTTAATCAAGAAAATAGTTTTAATTTTCATATAAAATAAATTAATCGATTGCTTATAAAAAAAAAGATTTTAAGAAAAGCTAATTATAATTAATTGTTTTGAAAAAAAGTTTAATATTTTTTAAATAAAAAATAAAAAAGTTTTAAATGAAGTATAATTTTTGAAAAGTTTAATATTTAAAATATTAATTTGGTAATAATTTTGAAATGTATTTTATTTTAAAAGAATGAATATTTGGAATTTATTATAAAAATATGTAATTAATAAAAATTATTATTTTTTAAAGTATCGTTTTAGAAATTTCAATTAAATTGAATAAAAACAAGTTTTGAAAATCGAAAAAAGGAACAACCACAACTCAAGGGCGTGCGCCTCAAGAGCAGTTGTTCAAGAATCCAAGAGGTGCTAGACCTCAAGAATCCACTACTTTCGTTGTTTAATTAAAATATTTTGATATTTAAAAAAAACAAATTGAAATGAGATAATTAATATTTAATTAACATTAGAGAGAGATAGAAAAAACTAGCATTATTTATTTTAATTATCTAAAGTTAGTATAAGTTTACTTGTCCACTAATTTAGTAAAAAAAACTAACTTAAGAAAAATAATTTCTTCAATCATTAATTATTCTAATATAAAACAAATTATTAAACAAAATAAAACTCCTTACAGGCCCCGCGAGAATGCTTCCAAAATCCCTATGATACATATCAGTACCAATGCTTTTAACAAAATCAACCATATGAAACATAAACAAATCAATATGTCTAGACATAGCAACTTAAAGTCTATGCATTTCAAAAATGGAAAACAAACAAATGACAGCTCTAAGGAATACTAGCAGCGACAACAACATAAAACCATCAACCACATTAAACACAATCGAAATCACAAGATGATGTATTACCTAAACTACCCAAATCGATTAAGAAAACTTGAAACAACAGCAACTTCATAGAAAGACTTACAATGATCTATAATGTATGTTATGGATTTAACAAGAACTAGCAGCAGTGCATTACATTATCTATATAATTGCTAATCCACTCACAAAAATTTCAACCAAAATATAATGCAACAATTGAACCAAATATCATGGCAGTAAAACAAATTGAATTAATTTTAGACTGTTACCGTAATAGCTACTGCGACATTCAAATCAATTACGCAATTGCAATCAAATGCAAATCGAGGCGAACTCAAATATTAACATCAACAACACGGACTATCACAATGCTCAGAATTTGACATGAACATAATGTAGTCAGACCTCAAATCATACATAATTGAAGTGATTAGGGATACAATTATACTTTGCACTAATTTTCAATACATTGTCAAACAAACCACCAGTATGCAACAAATGTAATGTTTATCTTTACCAAAACACAAACAGCAGTAGAGCATTTACAAACTGCTATGTCTATAACATCTAAACTCAGCACATACAAATGTAGTCGGATCAAAATGGATGCAAACAAGATAACAGAATTGATGCACATATCCTACATAAGTAACTCAGACCGAAATAGATACCAATTCTGCAGAGTACAAACATAATAGAGTATGTAAAGCATGGTTTGTTTGAATTGTTACCACTTGAAACGCCAAGTTCTACTGCGAATCTGTATGGGCGCTGTTGTTTTCGTAACACACTACGGAGTTGCTGCTGTGTTTAGACATGGTGTAATTTGAGTTGCAAAGTCAACAGCACGACGCAGAGCGGACAATATCCAAACTGCAAAAACCAATTCTGAAATCAGTCAACTGAAACTACTGTGGTTGCAGATCTGCGCCGAATTGAGTCCGCACAAACTGTCGGCATGGCATCGTGTGAAACGTCAAGCTGGAACTCTCTTTGAGACGTCATTGTTGTTTGCGCCGTAACCGAAACACAATTTTCCGAACTGCAGACCCGAGTCAGCACCGCAACATCTTGCTGCTAGTAAGCTTGTCACATGAATCGAACTTAAATCTCAATTCTTCAAACCTTTCCAGCATCCAGTCCTTTAGAATGCAAAATATTCCTCCTGTCATAAGAAAAAAGAACCAAAAGTAGACATGAAGAATGAAATGGGCAATATTAAAAGAAGAATACGCCTGAACATTACAACAGCAACATTCTGCTACAAAAAAAAAGTCCTAAATGATGTGGTTAACGTTGCTATTGGTAAGTCTTTGATGCTTTGAAGTTGTTGTTGATGAACTGTTGTTGTATACAATCTGGCTTCATATTCCTGCTGTCAAAATTCGACGAAATCGCAACCTGCAAAAAAAAAGAAGCTTCTGCAATAACAGTGTTTATGGAGAGAAGGCATGGTTTTGGAATAATCCAAGTTGTTTCTCTAAGGTTATCAGCATCACAATGCTTCGATCCCTTGTCGTACAGTCGATGACTCGGCGATGCCGCAACCGAGTTAAAAAAAAACGAGACGAAACCGACTCGAATCCAAATGGAACCAGAGCTATAATCCTGGCATTCCCTTCTGAATTTCTTCTCTTAAAACCTGCATTGAAATATGACAAATAACAGAACACACCCCACGACTTCGAAGTTTTCAAAGCAGAATCATGTTTTCACGCATAAATATAACCTTCAAGACATGATTAGCTACGGTTGTTGTGAAAACTCTGTCGTCGCCGTTGCGGTGTCGGCACCCGGCCTTGTCGTTGACTGTGAAGTAATCCACTGTTGCTTGAAAAACCGTATGATGAGGTGTGTTGTTTGTTGAATCTGATGAATCACAGGAAATTTATCATCGTGTTATCAACGTTGTTTTCGCCACAAACTTGGTCGTTGGTGTGATTGTTGTGATGGTGGATTCATTTGAAAGACCGATTTGGTGAAAGAGAAATGTTGTTTGGTTCTAACTGCTGCAATCCACAAAAGCGAGTCTGAGTTGTTACCGATGAAAGCTTGTTGTTGTTACCATTCCTTCAGGATACTCTGCAGAACACACGGTAATAACAGCCTAATGTTGCCAAGCTTGTTGAACCTGCGTGCTCCGCGGTGTTGTGACCGCTCACCGAAATCAAATGCAACCTTGGTGAATTGGTGCCTTAAACTGTTGTTGTGCTGCTAAAGGGCGGTCATGTAAGAGCCGGAAATGTCGCATTGATGTTATCGTTGGAAACTGAGAGTAGCGGATACTATTCACACAATGATGCTTCAAGCACCTTCTGCATAATCTGCATAAAATCAATAGCCCACACCAAAATAGAGAACAGACACGGTGAAAATGAAATTCACAACAACCGAGTTAACTTAAACAAAAGCTGGTCTGTGATTTTTCCGTTCCTCTTAACAGCACCATTGGAGGTTCTACCGTCTTGTGGTGATGACTCCAAGTACCTTCTTTCCTTTCCGATGTTAGAACCCCTCATTTATTAATACTATAAATCAACCCCTTTAAAAAAATGTGAAAGCAAGGAAGCCGCGCAATCCGCTGTGTTATAAGTCACCCTATCGTCGGAGAAAGGTCATAACATTGTTGCTTGCTTGCATTCGACATCAAGGATGATGGTTTCTCGAAGGCGAGAGATCGGTGGTCGTATCTTTATCACGAAAGTGTCGCGATGAAAGCCAACTCGAGTCCGAAACTTGGATTTACAGCTCCAACCTACATATAGACAACAAAATAACTCCTTGGCGAAATTGAAATGGAACACGAACTGGGTCGTTGTGGTTGGAGTTTAATGGTGTCGCAACTTTGATTCCCCACATAGTAGTGGTGAATGTTCTCCTCCTTCTAGAAACAACCTTCCTCACAGCATCAAACAAGGCCCTCTTCAGCTAGTGCATCAATGGTGGACCCGTGCCAGTATGTTTGAGTGTTGTTTTTCTGCGAGATCCGACAGAATGATGTGGTCAGTGAGGGTATTTAAGGTCACGATGTTTGTTGTTGATGGATCCCAATTGTTATTGTTACAAACGCAAATCGGAAATAGGGGTTCTGGTGGTGTGGCAGTCACATGGCTCGAAGAAGAAGAAACGTGTATTGTATTGGATGTTTGAATGGTGAACACGATGCCTTTAGGAAATGTGTGGCGGAGGAATTTGGAGTTTAAGAATGGTGGATTGACGGTTTTGCGGTGGCTGTGTGTGAGAAGGAAGAAGGAGATGAAGAGGAGAGGTTGACGGCTAGGTCTTTGAGAGGATAATGAAGGGAGTTCTGCGGTGAGTTGTTTTCGAGGTGGTATTGAGAAGAGGGTCAGCTGAGGGAGAAGAAAGGGTAAGGTGGCGGATGGTTACCCTTCAAAATTGGGGGCGGCCGTTTTTAGGGTTCTCATAGACAGTGATTTTTAGGGTTCTCCCTTTTCTCTAGGGTTTCGGTGAACAGTAATTTTTTTCTCATTCTGAATTTTTCTTAAATGCTAGTGAATCCATAACCGGGCCGTTGAATATGGGCCTGATCCCCTTCAAAATTCTGAATCCCCCCTTTTTCTTTTATTTTCATTAACATTAAAGCTATTGATTTAATATGATCATAGAAATTAATATCTATATTTAAAAATAAACATTTACAAAATACCACAAAAAAAAACAAATTAAAATAAAAACAATAATAATCATTTATTATTAACAATTAATCAATAGTTTTCTCCAATTTTAAATATTGATAATATTAGCAAGATAACAAAACAAAAATTTAAAATAAACAAGATTAATATTATGTACCTATATATTTTAACTCATAACTAAAATATTTCTAATTATAAAAAAATTAAAAAAAGAAGAAAATGCGAAAACACAAATAGAATAATAAAAAACTCAAGGACAACTCTAAGCCACGTGTCACACTTTTACTGGGCAAAAAAGTGAAAAAGTTTATTTTTGCTGAAAAATACGCTACGCTGCACAAGCGAGGTAAATTAAAAACAAAGTCAGGAGAATGATGATTTTGAAAAAGGTAGGACAAATTTGGGGTATGACACTAAGACACAATCGTGAAGGACAACCTCTACACTTCTAAACCACTATGGTGATTTCTCTGTTCCTCTATCTTCAACAGCTGCCTTCTAGGATTGCTTCTCCTGTTATTTATAGCAGCAGATCAGTCCTTGGGCCTGGGTGCATAAATTAGGTTTTATCCATAATAAAACCTCTCTTCAGTATTCTGCATGTTTGCCACTTTAATCATGTACATATTAATTTCCCTAGGGCTTCTAAAATGTCTCCTGCATTCCAGTTTGAGCTTCTGATTTGTTTCCTGAGTTCTAGCTACCAGAATAACAAACCTCCGCTTGATGTCATACGACCTATGTTACAACATCAGACATGACATTCATACATGCACTAATATTTTGCCATAAAATGCATCCAATCAAGAGCACTTACAGTTTGGGAAAAGTGCTTTTGATTTGTGCTTGGTTCCAAATGTTAAGGTTCCACCGAAGTTTAAGGTCCCTGATTTTGAGAAGTACAAAGGGAGTACTTGTCCATAAAGTCATCTCATTATGTATGCTCGGAAGATGTTCGCGCAAACCAACAATGACCAGTTGCTTATTCATTACTTCCAAGACAGCCTGACAGGTGCAGCACTTAAGTGGAATATGGGGTTAGATAGTGCGAAGATTCGGACTTTCAATGATTTGGGTGAAGCTTTCATCAAACAATACAAGTATAATATGGATATGGCACCTGACCTTGATTAGTTAAGGGCCATGACTCATAAGGACAAAGAGAATTTCAAAGAATATGCTCAGCGTTGGCGCGAGTTAGCCGCCCAAGTCACGCCTCTATTAGAAGAAAAGGAAATGACTAAGATCTTTCTGAAGACTTTAGGTTCATTCTTTTATGAGAATATGGTAGCCAGTGCGCCCATGATTATGACGCCGTTTTACATGTTGACTGTTATACATTGATTATTATGAATTGTTTTAGTCACCCTGCCTGTTTGAATGTTACCTCCACGTGGATAACGTGCAGATGACCAAGTTTAGCCGTGGATGCCATCGAAGAGTATTTTTGAAGTTTAGAGTCGTTAGCCTTTATGGTTAACTTAGAGGGTCTTGCTCTGATATGTAACATCGGGTTGGGTTCTTTTGAGTTAAACTATATATCGTTGAGTTATTTTGCTTACCTTCCCATATGAGGAAAACCTTGGGTTATGTTTTGAGTTCCGCTGCTTCGTGCAATTTGATGTATTTTGAGAAAACCCGTTGTTTACGGAGCCTTGACTTATTTTGAGACATTGAGAAATGTACGCCCTTTTTAGTTGCTTTTTATGAAATTTATTTATATACTCTGATATCTGTGTTATTTTGCCATGATAATTTTGGGGTAGAAAAGGGTGTTACATTAGTGGTATCAGAGCAGGTCGTTCTGTTCGGCCAAGTTGTCTAATGTTGTTTGTTCCCTAGTATGCTACATGTGTGTGAAAACACTGTCGGTACACGTTTGTTTTCTAACCTTTGTCTGCAAAAGGGGGAATGAATCAAGTGGGTGAGAAGCTTATACTTCTCCAGGATGCTGCAAGTGTGGAGTGGTGGCTCAGTGTGTCGATGAACGCTCTTATAGTTTGGTAAAGATGGTTTATACCCTATCATAATTTTCTGCTGTCTATTGACAACTTGAGGGACTGATCACCCTTAATCTCTTGTTGATGGTGGGCGGAGTCATGTTGGATGGGGTAGATATGTCTTGCAGGCTTAGATGGCGTGAGCAGTGAATTGCTTTGAGTTAAGCTAAGTGCTCACAGATTGTTTTGATAAGTCGGTGCAGGATGGTGCTGAAATATTTTTTTATGGAAACTTTGAGTTTTAATGAAAGTGGGGAAGTTGATGGTTTGCCAATTATTTGTTATTATCCATAGGTTTTTCCTGATGAGATAAGTGATTTACCGCCGGAACGCGAAGTGGAGTTGCGATCGACTTTGTTCCTGGAACTAGTCCGATATTGATGGCTCCATATCATATGCCTACCTTGGGATTGAAGGAGTTGAAGAGGCAACTTGAAGATTTGCTTGAGAAGGTTCTGTGAGGCTTTGGATGGATTATAGATAAGTGAATAAGGCGACTATCGAGAATAAGTGTTCACTTCCAAGGATTGATGATTTGATGGATCAGTTGGTTGTTGCAAGGGTGTTTAGTAAGATAGATTTGAGAACTGGGTATCATCAGATTCGTGTGAAGGCTGAAGATATTCGGGAGACTACTTTTAAAACAAGATATGGATATGATGAGTATTTCGTAGTGCCATTTGGGGTGACTAATGCACCGTGTGTATTTGTGGAGTATATGAACAGGATTTCCCATACTTATTTGGGCAAGTTTGTGGCTAATATGACGAAGGTTGGAGCTGTATAGCAATGGGAAGCTCCAAAAACTTGTATTTGGAATTAGGGGTTTTCTCGGGTTGGCAGATTGTTATTGGAATTCATCGAAGGATTTTTCCAAGTTATCTTTACCATTGACACATTGGACTATGCAAAGTGTGGAGAAAAGTTGCAACAACTTTTGAGAAGACTGACAACAGCTCATGTTTGATTTTGCCGAATCTGGCAGAACCATTGTGGTATATTGTGATGCTTCATTGATGGGATTGGAAGGTGTGTTAATGCAACATCAGCAAGTTTAGCTTATGCATTAACGTAACTTAAAGTGCATAAGAAAAATCATCTGACGCATGATTTATAGTTGATTGTTGTTGTGGGTATGTCGAAGCTTTGGAAGCTTTATTTGTTTGGTTCGAGAATTGAGATGTGTAGTAATCGTAAGAGTTCGAAGTACTTCTTTGATCAGAATAAGTTGACTGTGAGGAAGAAGAGATGATTGGGACTTCTGAAGGATGATGGTGTTAGGTTGAATTACCATTCGGGTAAAGCAGATGTGGTAGCTGATGCATTGATTTGGAAATCTTTGCATATACCGATGATGACGGTAAAAGAGTTAAAACTAATTGAGCAATTTCGTGATATGAGCTTGGTTTGTGAATAGACTCCTTATAGAGTTAAGCTTAGTATGTTGGAGCTTACTAGTGGTATTCTTGATGAGATTCGAGAAGGTCAAAAATCTGGTTTGAGTTGGTAGATTGGTTGAATTTAATGAATTAAAGTCGAAGATCTGATTTTCGGATTAATGGAAATGGTACCATGAGATGTCGTGATAGAGTTTGTGTTCCATATATTGTCGAGTTGAAGAAGAGTATTCTTGAGGAAGGACATTTAAGTGGATTGAGTATCCATCCCGGTGCTATGAAGATGTAACTGGATTTGAGGAAATTGTTTTGGTGGCCATAGATGAAGGAAGAAGTGGTTAAGTTTGTATATGCTGGTTAGACTTGTCGAAAGTCGAAGATTGAACATCAGAGACCATTGGGTCTGATGCAACTGTTGAATATTCTAAAGTGGAGATAGGATAGTATTTCCATGAATTTTGTGTCGGGTTTGCCGAAGACTGTGAGAGGGATAGGATTCAATTTGGGTGATTTTGGATACATTGACTAGATCAACTAATTTATATCAATGAGGATTAATCATTCTATGTTGAAGCTAGCTGAGATGTGTATTGAGGAAGTTGTGAAGTTTTATGAGATATCATTGAGTATTGTGTCAGATGGAAATCTGAAATTTACATTGAGATTTTGGGAGAGTTTGCAGACACTTTGGGTACCATGTTGAAGTTGAACTCTGCCTATCATCCGCGGACGGATGGACAGACAGAGAGAACTATCCAGTCCTTAGAGGATTTGTTGAGAGCTTGTGTATTGGATCAAGGTGGATCATGGGATATTTATTTGTCGTTGGTTGAGTTTACCTACAATAACAGTTATCATTCTAGTATCGGAATAGCACCGCATGAGGATTTGTATGGTAGGAGGTGTAGGGCTCCTTTGTGTTGATATGAGTCAGGCGAGAGTGTTGTACTCGGACCTGAGAGTTTTGAGAGTTACGTCGATAATTGGTGTTGGTCGAGCTTTGAAGTCTCAGAAGCTCACATCGTGTTTTGTTGGTCTGTATTAAAGTTGCGCAGCAGAAGCGTGGGAGAAGTAGCATGTTAGACTGTTTTACCGCTGTCGCTTGTGAATTTGCATGATGTGTTTCTTGAGTTTCAGTTGAGAGAGTACAATTTATATATGTCGCATGTGATTCAGATGGATGATGTACAAGCGAGAGATTATTTGACTATTGAGGCATTCCTAGTTCGGAGTGATGAACGAGAAGCAACTTCGAAGTAAATAGATTGCCTTGGTAAAGGTAGTTTTGGGAGGACCAGCTGGAGAAAGTTTGACTTGGGGGCGTGAGGATCAGATGAGAGAGTCGTGTCCGACTCTGTTTCCTTGAGGTAATTTTCAAAGGCGAAAATTCTTTTAAGTGGGGGAGAGTTGTAACACCCCAAATTTAATTGAAATATTTTAATTTATTTATTTACTTGAGAATGTTTGTATTTTGGTGGTTTTCGGTGGTTTTGTGAATTATTAAGAATTATGCATTTGTGGAGTATTTATTTAATTAATAATATGTAATATAGAAATATTAGTATTATTATTAATATAAATGAATATAAGTGAAATAAGGGTAATTTGGGCATTATGAGGTGTTAGTAAGGGTATTACGGAAAAAGCCCAATTTTGAGGTCCAAGACTAGGTTTGACAAAATAGAATTCTGAAGGAAATTAGGGTTCATTTTTGTTAACCGTGAAAATCTCTGTCGCCAGAGCTCTGAGGGGAAGATTTGAGGCAGAAGATTTTCGGAGATAATCGTGAAGGCTTTGAATCGTCGACTAAGGTATGGGGAGTATAGCTTTTCATGATTTTTCATGTATGCCTTTCGATGTGTTTGTGGTTGATTTAAGGTTTAAGGGATTTTGGGTTTGATTGTGGGAAAAAGGGGAATTGATAGTGAGACCCTGAGGGTTGTGGTTAGTGGTGAGTATTCCTGACTATTTGAGCATAGATATGAGAATTAGGAAACTTAGGCCTTCGTGGCCAAAACCTTGTATTGTTATATGTATGACCCTGAAGGGATTGAATATTGAACAGTGAGTAACTCTAATTCCTTATGGTGTAATTGAAGGAAAAATTATGATTTAGGACGTGAATATGTTGCGGGATTAGCCGAATGAACCGTAGGTTTCGTGCCTTTATCGCTGTAAGACCTTAGGGATGATTTAGGGATGTTTTGGGGGCATTGGGTAAGTGAATCGTGTGGCCATTTGAATGGTTATAAGTTCTGGTGCGTAGCAGAATTTTCTGTTATCGCACAGTTTGCCTAGCGAAGAATGCTTCACCTAGCGAACCAGGTCGTTCCCAGACTTTCCTAGCGAAGAATGCTTCTCCTAGCGAAGAAACTCTCCCCAGACTCGCCTAGCGAACATGCCAGCGAACATAGCAGAGTTTCGCGAATGTTGATAGTATGCAGCGATGCTTTAATGTTTGATTTTGTGATTTCTGTGACGGATTAGCTTGAGTGGGACTGTGAAGTTGATGTGATTAGTAGGCGATAGTTTGAGGATTACCGCAAGTATAATTATGAGTTAATATGTGATAATATGTGATAATATGATGAATTGATATGAGTATGACTATGAGTGCTATGTGATTTGTACATGATTATATGATGATTTTATATGATGTATGATGATGATTATTATGATGAATTATGATGACATGATGTATGATGATGATTATTATGATGAGATATGATAACATGATGTATGAAGAGGATAGATATGGTGACATGATATATGAAGAGGATTATTATGATGAGATATAATGACATGATGTATGTAGAGGATTATTATGATGAGTTGTGATGACATGATGTACGATGATGATTATGATGATGAGTTATGACGTTTGATGATGATGAATATGATGAATGATGATGCACCATATGTTGTTATTATGAGGATTACTATTGACGTGTGCATCATGCATTCATGTGCATTCGGACTTCGGTTCAGAACCTCGATTACTTTGGCTTCAATCACATTGTGTGGATGTGAAGTGTTTTGATGTGCTCCGGTTCTCAAGTATAATCGATCCTATTGATGGGTATCTATGGAGGGTTGATGGCCCAGTGTCCATCGAGCTGTGATGATTGGTACCACATGCATTAAGTCTTGTTGCATTGTATTTATGAGTCTTTTGTATGAATTATGATGTTGTGACCTTTGAGGCATATTGAAGGATATGAATGTGTTGAATATGATTATGACGCCGTTTTACATGTTGATTGTTATACATTGATTATTATGAATTGTTTTACTCACCCTTCATGTTTGAATGTTACCTTCACGTGGGTAACGTGCAGATGACCAAGTTTAGCCGTGGATGCCGTCGAGGATTATTTTTGAAGTTTAGAGTTGTTAGCCTTTATGGTTAACTTATAGGGTCTTGCTCTAATATGTAACATCGGGTTGGGTTCTTTTGAGTTAAACTATATATCGTTGAGTTATTTTGCTTACCTTCCCATATGAGGAAAACCTTGAGTTATGTTTTGAGTTCCGCTGCTTCGTGCAATTTGATGTATTTTGGGAAAACCCGTTGTTTACGAAGCCTTGACTTATTTTGAGACATTGAGAAATGTACCCCTTTTTTAGTGGCTTTTTAAGTTATTTACTCTGATATCTGTGTTATTTTGCCATGATAATTTTGGGGTAGAAAAGGGTGTTACACAGGGCGACTTGCTGTCAAATATAGTAAGGAGCCAATCATACCTCTGTATTTTGTGATATCAACCGACACATTGATCTATATACGTAACGGATTCCATAGGTGTAGAAAAAGTCTTGCAATTGTTCATATCAAATTTCTTCAATAATTCTTTACAATATTTGAATTGATTGATAAAGATCCCATTTTTGAGTTGCTTGATCTGCAGTCCTAGAAAATAATTCATTTTTCCCATCATAGACATTTCAAATTCTCCTTGCATCATCGATGAGAATTCTTCACATAACTTTGTGTTGGTTGATCCAAAGATTATGTCATCGTCATATACTTGTACCAAAAGAGTATCTTCTTTAATTTTCTTGATGAACAAAGTTTTTTCAACTTTTCCTTTTTCAAAGCCTTTGTCACATGAGAAATTGCTGAGACGGTCGTACCATGCTCTTGGTGCTTGTTTTATTCCATAGAGGTCTTTCTTTACTTCGAAGACATGAGAGGTATTTTTTTAATATTCAAATTCAGGGGGTTGCTTGACATAAACTTCTTCATTTATGAATCCATTCAAAAATGCACTCTTGACATCCATCTGGAAAAGCTAAAAATTCATAGAGCAAGCATAAGCCAATAAAAGTCTAATTGCTTCTAAACATGCAACTGGAGCAAATGTTTTGTCAAAATCGATTCCTTCTTCTTGGTTGTATCCTTGTGCGACTAATCTTGCTTTATTTCAGACTATTATTCCATTTTCATCAAGTTTGTTTTTGAAGACCCGTCTTGTTCCTATGATGTGCTTATTGCTCGGCCTAGGGACAAGACTCCAAACTTGATTTATTTCAAACTGATTCAGTTCTTCTTGCATATATATTATCCATTGATCATCGCCTAAGGGTTCATCTATTTTGGCTGGTTCAATTTGTGAAACAAATGCCATGTTTAGACAAGCATCCTTGAGATTCAATCTTGTTGCAACACCTTGACTAATATCACCAATGACTTTATCGATTGGATGATCTCTATGAGTCCTCCATTCTTTAGGTAGATCATTATGTTCTTCATTGTGTTGAGAATCATCTTGTTGTTGTTCTGGTTGTGTTAGTTCTTGATTGACAGGAATTTTGGTAAAACTAGGTATAATCACAAGATGTCCTACAAGATGTCATGACATATGTCTTTAAGGTTCTGCAGGTTGCTTTGGTTGTTGCAGTAGGACTTATCTCATGATTTCAAACATAATGTCTTGACACTTATGGACAAAACATTCCATATGAATGTGTTTGTGTGCCTATTCCTTTTTGGTGTAAAATCTACGAAGACTTTGGTGTTTTACTAAGGCATTTCTAATGCAAATATTATGGATCATATTTGATTTAATATGAAACTTTTCTCAGAAAATTTGATTGAGGATTGGAAGACAGATTTGATTGGATCTGATTGATCAAATCAAATTTGTTTCATTGTTGCAAATAATGAAGATTGATTTCTTCTCAAATCTGTTGTTACTTTTACCACAACCCAAGCCCGTTCTACATTACTATTTAAAGAGGTGTAAACCCTAGCTTTAAGATCAGAGAAGCAAGGATTAAAAAGTGTGTGCATTTGTGTAAGGTTTAGCCTTCGTGTGTTTTAGCTTTGTGAGCCATTCACTCATTGTTTAATGTGTGAATTGGACTAAGTTGTTAATTGTAAATTGTTCACTCAAAGCTTGTAAGCAAGAGTGTATTGTACTTGATTGAAACTTTTAAGCAAGATCAAGTTGTGACTTTGAAGAGTGTCTTCTAAAGTCTTCTTTTTTTATTGATTGTTATCATTGTTGTGATTGAGGGGGAGTGAGAGGTGTCTCTTATCTAGGTGAGTCCTAGGTAAAAATTGCAAGGGTTGAGATTAGGTGAGAAGATGGTAAACTAGAGAGAGTCTACTGTGTATCTTCAAACTAATTCTACTTAGTGGATTTCCTTCCTGGCTTGGTAGCCCCCAGACGTAGGTGTGTTTTCACCAAACTAGGTTAACAATTATTGTGTCTCTTTATAATTGTTATTTGTTTATCTTTGTTCTTATTGTTGATTAAACAGATATTTGTGTCGTAAATATCACCTTCGACATCTAATATCTGATACTAGAAGTTCAATTGGTATCAAAGCAGGAATCCTGCTCTGGTTCTGGGTGAGATCTATGGATGATACTTTCTGGTACTATGGACAAAGAAGGAGGATTTGTGAACAAACCACCTGTTTTGGACGGGAGTAATTATGACTACTGGAAACCTAGGATGGTTGCTTTCTTAAAGTCTCTGGACAGTAAGGCATGGAAAACTGTCATAAAGGGATGGGAACATCCTGTGACTATTGACAAAGATGGAAAGGCTACGTCTGAATTAAAACCGGAGGAAGAATGGACAAAGGAAGAAGATGATCTAGCTCTGGGAAACTCCAAGGCCTTGAATTCTCTATTCAATGGAATTGATAAGAACATATTCAGGTTGGTGAACAACTGTGAGATTGCTAAAGAAGCATGGGAGATACTAAAGACTACTCATGAAGGCACATCCAAGGTAAAAATGTCTAGACTTCAACTTCTCACAACTAAGTTTGAAAACCTAAGAATGAAAGATGATTAAAGAATACATGACTTCCATGTGTATATTCTTGAAATAGCTAATGCTTCAAGTGCCCTAGGTGAAAAAATGTCTTCAGAAAAGCTGGTAAGAAAAATTCTCAGATCTCTTCCCAAGAGATTTGACGTGAAAGTAACTGCTATATAGGAAGCACAAGACATTTGTAATATGAGAGTTGATGAACTCATTAGCTCTCTTTTAACTTTTGAAGTAGGAATAGGTGACAAAGCTGACAAGAAAAAGAGCATAGCTCTTGTGTCAAATACTGAAAGAAGAGAGGATGAATCTGATGAGGAAACAAATGAAAGTCTATCAAATGCCATGGTTCTGTTGGGAAGACAATTCAACAAGGTAATGAAAAGAATGGATATAAAGACAAGACCAAATGTCAAGAACATCTCAATTGACATCAGTAAGTCAAATGATGCAGGAAAAAGAAATAGGGATGAAGTAAAACCCACAAACAGTAAAGGGATACAGTGCCATGGGTGTGAAGGTTTTGGTCATATCAAATCTGAATGCCCAACCTATCTTAAGAAACAAAAGAAAGGTTTAGCTGTTTCATGGACTGATGAAAACTATGACAGTGAGATTGAAGAAGAATCTGCCAAACATGTAACTGCCTTGACTGAAAGATACTATTCGAAGGTGAGAAAAACACTTAGAAGGGGGGTTGAATAAGGGTTTTAAAAACACTTTAGTAGATAGAAAAAATAACACAGTATTTTTATCCTGGTTCGTTTGAACTCAAACTAATCCAGTCCACCCTACCCAGATGATTTGCCTTTCTCAACAAGGACTTAATCCACTATATCAAACTTGATTACAGTGTAAACCACTAAGACAATTGTCTTAGTCTTCTCAAGAAAATATGACCACAACTTGGTCTTCTTGAGGAAATCTTTTACAAATATAAACTAACAATTTATGTTTAATGTTTTGCTTCTAACAAGCTATATCACAACAGTGATGTTTACACAAGATTAAGAACAAATATGAAAACTGTTAAGCTTGAAGAATATTTGAATGATAGCTTGTGAGTTGATTTTTTTTTCAAATGATTTGTATGTTATTCGTCTATATGCGTCAACGTTGGAAAGATGCTGAAGCTTGTATAAATACTACTTCAAGTCCTTATCTAGAAGACTGTGCATTGTTGTACGTTCTGCTGCCTCTGTTACCTTTTTGTCCTCTATTGACTTTTCCTTTCCAGGAAGAGGAATGTTCAGATATGTGCTTTGTGTCTGAATTCTTGTGTCATGCATAAATGAGGAATAGTGTCGTTGGAGCAGACGTTGGGATTAGCAACGGATCTTTTCTTTGAGCTGGCATCTTTTCAAGTGAACAAATATATCCTTCAAGTAATACTAACATCAGATCCTCTGATGTAATTCCTTGTTCTTCAGATCAGAGTCTTGCAGCAATAGTGCTTTAAGCGTGAATGTTACAATCAGCGTAGAGTTGAATATCAGAGCCTCTGTACTTGCAGCGTGAAGTACTTCCTGAGTCTTCTGAAACAATGATGTACGCTCTTACTCAAATTCTTCTTAGTTTCACTCAGAGTCATCTGTAGTAGATCAGAGTCTCTTCAGGCAGCGCTCAGAGTCTTCTAAAATGTTGCTTCTGACGCTCAGAGTTTTAACGTTCTTTTCAGTTGCAGATGTAGTTTTTGCTTCCAGATGAATATATAATTTAAGATCTGAAACAAAAATACTTAAACACAATTAGAGTATATATTTCCTTTATACAAAATTTCATTTATGTTATCATCAAAACAATGAGATATATTAAACACCAATCTATGTTCTAACAATATCCCCCTTTTTGATGATGACAAAAACATAGGAAATTTTGTTCAATAATAAGAGAAAAAATAACTCCCCCTGAGATTGTGAATCTCCCCCTGAATTGAATACCATAAGAAAAATAAATACTTCCCTTTTTAATTAAGTATTCTTTTCAGAATCAGAGCCTGGTTTATTCTTTTCAGAATCAGAGCCTGGTTTGGATCCTGATTTGGATCAGAGCCTGATTTAGGAGCTTTCAGAGTAACTTTTATGAATTAAGTCAGATGCAATGTTATAGTTCTGAAAGACTAAAATTCAATGTTAGTTATAATTATTATATCTGAATTCCATTCTGATAACTGTTTATTTGAACAATTATAATTTCCATTTTCTTTCCCTTTTGTCATATCAAAAAGAAAAAACTTTTTAAGACACAAAAGAAGAACAGAGAAAAACGAATAAGACAAAACAGATAGAAACAGAAACCAAACAGATGCATTGATAATCAAAATATTCAGAGGATAACAAACATAATCAGAACAAATATAATGTGCCTAAACAACAGAAAAATAAATAGGGTTGACGAGAGGCTATCATCTTCAGAAGGTTTGTGATCTCAGAAGTAGATTTTTCTTGCCTAGCCATCCATGTCTTGATTTCATCTGTTGTCTTTTCTTGCTTAATCATCCATGATCTGATCTCTGTGTTGCTGGCTTCGAGCTTAGAAAACTTTTCTTCAAGATCTGGATTCTCTTTCTTGACTTCAAAAGATGCAGGAGCAGATGCAGACGCAGTCTCAACAACCATAGCAGAGGCATTCTCTTGAATCACTGAGTCAGAGGCTTGATTCAGAACCATCAGAGCTGACTAGTTTGACACTAGAGTTTCTTTAGCAACAACCGCTTCTGGAAGAGCATCTTCAGACTTAGATTCTTCAGCAAGTGCATTTCCCAGAGGAAGAATTGGAAATCTTGAAATGAATCTGTTTCAAGTGGCTTCAGAATCATCTGGATTCAAACTTGACATGCACTCCTTCTTGATAGCAGACAGCCACATGTTTAATTCCTTTTTAAAACCATCAAATAAAGTACTAATATCCATCCTAGGTTTAGGTTTCAGATAGTTTTCTAGAGATGGTGTTTTGGTGGTTTCAGATGTGGAGGGTATGGAAAAAGAAGGAATGATGAAAAGAGGACGAGGATATGGTGTAGAAGGTTTAATTCTGTGTACAGATGGAATGACATCAGAAGGCATAGGATAAAATGGAACAAAAGCTTATGTAAGTTTTGGAGTTGACTGAGGGATGATAGGTTCAGATGAAATGGATACATCTGGTTGTTTTGGTTCATAACCACGGAGTGAAGGGGGTGAGTTCACTTTTGAATGTAAATCAGATTCAGAAGAATCAGATGATGCAGAAGAGTGACAGGATGTTGAGGAAACGTCAAAAAGAATTTTCAAGGGTTGAACATCAAGAATATCAGAATCAAGTATAAATGATTCAGAATTTTTAGGTTGTTCTGGTTGAGGATCAGAGGGAATGGGTTCTTCTGGTTATGGGTTAGAAGTTTGTGTTTTTGGTGGGGGAATTTCAGAAGTTTGTTTGGGTTTAGGTGTAGAAGGAATAGGTTGAGATGTTTCTGGTTCAGAAGGAATGGTTTCAGATTCATGAGGAGGAGAAGGTGAGGGTATGGGTTCATAGGTAGGGGAATCAGATGCTAGAACTTCTTTGACAGTTTCTAAGATGGAATCTAAACTAGCAGAAGGAGGATTACCTTTTTGTTTCTTAACCCGCTTTGGCTTTGCAGAAGCTGCCTCACCAAAAGCTTTCCTTTTTGGTTTAGAAGATCCTTCTTCTGATACTTTTCTTTTCTTCCTGTGTCTGTCCCCATAAAAATCTGGTTCAGGTTCGCCTGCTTTCTGAATCATATGTTCTGGTAGAGGTGTTCCATCTGCTAGACACGTTGCTATATAGGTCAGAATAATTTCCCTTGGTTCATTAGCATAGAACAGAGGAAAATCATCTACTGGTATCCTTTTCTTGCTGACTTCTTCAAAGTTGATCTGATCAGGTGCAGAAGTGAGTTCTTCTACAATTTTCATCCTCTAAAGACTTTTCCCATTCAGAGGTTTGCCATTCACAGAAGCTAAGTCTTCCTCCATTCCAGATTCTATCAGATGTCCAACCAAGCCATTCTCAGTCAGAATATCTGAGATGAGTCTTCCCATTGGAATCCAATTTCTCATCTTCTGATGCTTAGTTCTGACTTCTTCTCTTGATTGTTTCGCATGAGTCCACAGATGATTAAATAGCAGATAAGGCAGATCAACTTTTGTGCTTTGACTCAGACAGTACATGAAGTACATCTGATCAGTGTGACATAATCAGGAGAGTTTGAAGATTTCCTGTGATGAATGCATCCCATAAAAATCTTAGCCCAGATCCTGTAGGATGGCTTCAGATCTTTCACTTTGTTAGAGGCTTCTCCAGATGTGCAAACTTCACTATAAACCTCTGTCATATCAATACGCTCAGCTGGCAGATTTGTAACACCATCAGTTTCTTCATAACCAATAAGCTTCCTGATCAAATCCTCAGTTATGATGATTTCCTTACCCAGAACAGAAGAAACAATAAACTTAGGGTATGTAGTTGCATGAATCCAAAATTCTTTCACTAAGCATGGATAAACTGGTCCCATCAGTCTATCAAAGAACTTTGTCCAACTTTGAGCATCAACAATGGGATGAAGATCAAACCCATTTTCTGCAATAGATTCAAAATTCACTATAGATTCACATAGAACTTCAAGTTTGTCAACCGGTGTGAGGAGGGTTCTAACTGGTTCTTTGAAAGCAACAGTACCCAGATTTGTAGAAGAAATAGCAGCCATTGTTGATTGAATTTGTTGAGAGGTGGATGATGATGTTGCTATTGATGAAGTAGAGAGGTGTTTAGGGTTTCGTTGAGATTTGGGTTTTGAGGAGAAAATGAAAGAATGTAATAAGCAGAAATGCATAAGAGATGTGAACGAGAGTGAAAAGTGTGAGAAGTAAAGTGGTATGGAATTTATAGAGAAAGTTAGAGTATACAAGAGTCACACATTCAGCATTTAGCATTTAATTAAACATTAAATCACATCAAACATAATCATGACAAGAAAAGCATTTAATGATACTGACAATGCATGGGGGGAAAACGAGAATTAAAATTAATTCAAACAGTACCTCTGAATGGCGTTTCAGTGCTGGACACTCAATCGTTTCAGATTCAGATGACACGTGTTTGCTTGCATGTGCTTCTGAAACTCTTTGAGAAATGAAACGTTAGCCAAACGTTCAGATCCTCTGAGACTTGTCAGTTCAGATTTGCACATAATAAATAGAATAATAAACAATAAATAAGTAAATGAAATACTTCAGAGTTAAAACATTTTCCATCTGAGGAAATTTGCTTCTGATAAACATTTTATTCTGGACAGAAATCCATACTTATATTTTTCAGAATAAATTTAATTCTATCTTCAACAAGGGCTTTTGTAAAGAGATCAGCCCATTGATGGTCTGTATCAACAAAGTTTAAACTTATAATTCCCTTCTGAACATAATCTCTGATGAAATGATGTTTTAATTTCTATATGCTTTGCCTTAGAGTGTAAAATAGGGTTTTTAGACAAGCATATAGCAGAAGTATTATCACAGAAAATAAAAATGTTACTCTCATGAATCTGATAGTCTTCTAGTTGACTCTTCATCCAGAGCATCTGAGTGCTACAACCAGCAGCAGCAATGTATTCTGCTTCTGTTGTTGAAAGCGCAATTGTGGGTTGCTTTTTGCTGAACCAAGAGATCAGATGACTTCCCAAAAACTGGCAGCTTCCAGAAGTACTCTTATGTTCTACTCTGTCTCCAGCATAGTCAGCATCATAGAATCCTACTAGTTTGTATTCATCAGATCTTCTTTAACACAAACCCACATTAGTAGTACCTTTCAGATACCTCAGAATCCTCTTAACAACTGTTAAGTGAGATTCTCTAGGATCTGATTGGAATCTAGCACACAAACAAACACTAAATAGAATATCAGGTCTAGAAGCAGTCAAATACAGAAGAGATCCAATCATACCTCTGTAGAGCTTTTGATCTACCTTCTTACTTACCTCTTCTTTTCCAAGAGTGCTTGTAGGATGCATTGGAGTTTTAGCCAACTTACTTTCAGTCATATTAAACTTCTTCAGAAGCTCCTTCAAATACTTAGTCTGATGTATGTAGCTGCCTTCTGGAGTTTGATTAACTTGGATTCCCATAAACAATCTGAGTTCTCCCATCATGCTCATCTCAAATTCTGCCTGCATAGACTGAGCAAACTCCTTTCCAAGCGTAATATTTGTTGTACCAAAAATAATGTCATCTACATAAATCTAACAGACTAAAATGTCTTTCTTAATTGATTTATGGAAGAGAGTAATGTCCACTTTTCCTCTAATAAAGTTATTTTCCAGAAGGAAATTACTCAGCCTCTCATACTAAGCTCTGGGAGCTTCTTTTAAGCCATAGAGTGATTTCTTAAGTTTAAAAACGTGTTTTGGAAATTTTTCATTTTCAAAACCTGAAGGTTGATGAACATACACTTCCTCTTCTATGAAACCATTTAAGAAGGCACTTTTAACATCCATCTGATACTGAGTGATGTTATTCTGTGCAGCAAAAGAAATAAGCAAGCAAATAGATTCTAACCTTGCCACAGGAGCATAAGTCTCTATGTAATCTATACCTTCTTGTTGACTGTATCCTTGAGCCACCAGCCTAGCCTTGTTTCTGATCACTTATCCTTTCTCATTCATCTTGTTTCTGAAGACCCATTTTGTTCCGATGATGTTGAAACCTTGTGGTCTTGGAACCAGATCCCAGACGTCATTTCTGGTGAATTGAGTAAGCTCTTCTTGCATAGCAAGTATCCAATCATTATCATTCAGAGCCTTATCCACAAAATTTGGTTCAATGATGGAAACCAAACTAAATAGTGACGTTCCAGAAGATCTGAGAAATGACCTTGTTCTGATAGGGCCATCCTTCTTTCCAATTATCATATCCTCTGGATGAGAGGCTTTGATTCTGGATGATCCTTTAACATTTGGTTCTTCAGAAATTGTCAAGCTATCCATCTGAGCAGTCAAGGGAGTAGCATCTGACATTGCTTCTGGTGCTTTTGCTTGTGCTTTATCTGCCTCTGATTCTTCAGAGTCTGTGAGAAGGACTTCTCTATCTGCAGAAATTTCAAGCTGCTTTGGCTTTTGATTTCCAAGCTTATCATCAAATCTAACATGAATTGATTCCTCTATAATATATGTCTCAGTATTGTATACTCTGTAGCCTTTAGAGTGTTTAGAATATCCAAGCATGAAACACTTGTGTGCTTTAGAATCAAACTTGTTCAGATTCTCTTTAGTATTCAACATAAAACATACACATCCAAAAGGATGGAAATAAGAAATATTGGGCTTTCTATTCTTCCACAGTTCATAAGGAGTGTAATACCCCAAATTTTACCCTTTCTTTTTTATTTTTATTTTAAATTCTTATTAACTTAATAAATTACCCTTTTTTTTAGATCTTGTTTTTTTAACTAATAATAATTTAATTAACCTTTTTTATAACTTTACTAATGTTTTTTATTAACTTTTTTTTTTCTATTTAGTTTATTTATTTAAATCATTTTAAGCTCTTTTTACTAACTTTTAGGATTTAGATTAAAAAAAATTTTTTTTTCTTTTCTTTAAGAGTAAATTTTTTTATAACCTTTTTAAATTAATTTCTAACACATTTTTTTTATCAAATTCTAACTCCTTTTTAAATCTAAATCTTTTTTTCTAACTCTTTTAAAGCTAAATCTTTTTTTCTAACTTTTTTAAAGTTAAATATTTTTTTCTAACTCTTTTAAAGCTAAATTTTTTTTTCTAACTTTTATAAAGTTAAATCTTTTTTTCTAACTTTTTTTAAAAAAATTAAATCTTTTTTTTCTCTAACTTCTTTTTAAAATTAAATCTTTTTTTTTCTCTAACTTCTTTTTAAAATTAAATCTATTTCTAACTATTTTAAAAATTAAATCTAACCTTTTTTTTTATAAATTAAATCTATCTTTTTTTTTTTTAAATTAAATCTAAATCTTTTTTGACACCTTTATTTTTCAAATTAAAATTCTAAATTCTTTTTAAAATTAAATTCTAACGCCCTTTTCTTTTTTTTTCTATTTTTTTAATTCTAAATTCCTTTTAAAATTAAATTCTAACAGTTTTTAAAATAATTCTAACATTTTTTAAATCAACATTCAAATGTTTTTTATTTTAAAATTCTAACTCATTTTTTTTAAACTTAAAACTCTAATTTTTATTTAACTTGAAACTCTAACTTTCTTTGCTAACATTTTTAAATTTAAATCCCCACACTTTTTTTTATCAAATCCAATCACAATGAATCACATATGGAGCTAAATCAAATCAATCAGAGCATATCCTCATCATAAGGAAATCAGATCTAAATATCAACATCACCATCATTGAATCAAATCTGAAATCATCATAAAAATCTACTCAAATCAAATCCGAGATTGAAAAAGATTGAGATATTCAAATTAAATCTGAGATTAAAAAAATATTTAAAAATCAAGTATAAAAGGGACGAAAATCATAACAAGAAAGGGGAACTTTTTCGTAAAATCCAAGCAAACTCCGTCAAAATCCTCTAGCCTCAGGACAAAGCATCATCGGCCATCATCATTCCGTAAGGATCAAAAAATATAATTACAATTTTTGTGTTGCTTTTCATGTTTTTCAGGAAAAAGAGATGAAGAAGACAAATCGGCAGCCATGCAAAAGAAGAAGAAGATAACATCCGTGAGAGGCAAACAAGAAGGAGAGGAACACACGCAAACTCAGAGAGCAGAGAGAAGAAGAGTGATGACCGGCCCAACCCTCTTTTTTTATTATTTATTGTTTTTCCATTTGTTATTTTATTTTGTTTATCTTTTTTTAAAAAATCAAGAAGGCCCTTTCTTTTTTATAACCAAAAACCTTTTTCAAATTAATTAAAACTCTTTTTAAATAAAATAATCAAATGTTTTTTTCAAATAATAAAACTTTTTTATAACTTTAAAGTAAAACGTGTTTTTAACTAACATTAAGATTTTTTAAATTAAACCAATTGTTTTTTTTAATGATTAAATCTTTTTTCAAAATATTATCACTAAAACTCCTTTTTTAGAATAATTAACCAAACTTTCACTTTTTTTATTAATAAATTTTTTTTAAAACTCAAAACTCTTTTAATTAAAATTAATCTCTCTTTTCACAAATTTAAATCCTTGGTTAAAAAGACCATAAAAGTCCTCCAAAATTCATACGGCTTGTTTCTCGTCCAATTTTGATTTCGTTTTCGTCTAACCCCATATACTGACATTTTTGTTTGTTTTGTTTCTTGCAGCTATTATGTTCAATTTGAAACTTATTTTCGGTTTTATATTTAGCTATTATAATTGTAACTGCTCATGGGATGTAATTTCGCGAACATTTTGTTGCCTTTACCTTTTCCGCACTTTATGTTCTGCCATTGTATGTTTATCGCGTCTTTACCAATAATTTCACTCCTCCGAAGGAATTAGGTCTAGCCGTTTGACCGCCGTGTCAATAGTCCTCAACCTCAACCTCAAAACTTCAAACCCTTACAAACCCTAATTTTCCATAAATGTCTCGCCGCAGACAAAGTTACCATTTTACCCCTAGCATTAGGTCAAAGAGCCGCCGCGCTCATTTTAGGGTTTCCCGCCGCGGAATCCCTAATTTAACCCTAATTCAACTTAACATTTCAACGTAGAAATTTGGAGTTTCTACACTCCACGTAAGCGTGTCCTTAAGATACGTTTATTCCCCTTGAGACCTTGACCACAGTCAAGAAGTCTCTAACCTCCCTTTTGAGGGGAACTACGATTACTCTGATTCCACTCCCGTAAGGATACGTAGGCACAAGATGCGATGTCTTGCCGAGTAAACTTAGAATTAACCCCTTAGGTCTCCTTTCTCACTTTTAATCTTTGTATATATACCTTAAGCAAATGAATAAAGCAAATAGTAAACATCTGAACAAAAGGTTCCTGTAGAATACTACAGAAGTTTAGGGTGCTAATACCTTCCCTAAATTTAACCAACCCCCGAACCCTAGATCTTCCCCCGCATTGTGTTTACGATGCAAAAATAGGTTTTCCCTCTTTTGACCTTTTCCTTCGGATAAATCAAAGAGCGGTTGTGAATTAAGAATTGTGATTCAAACTAATTAATAGTTTGATATCCTATTTCCACCGCAACAGAAAATGGCGACTTCACTGGGGAGTCCTAAACTTTTGAGGGTTATCCCTAATTTGTTCATCTTTATTACTATTTGTTTTACTATTCATTTGCATGTATCTATTGTACTTTGATTTTGGGACTGTTCCTTGTGTTGTGAGATAAAGTCCTACGCCCGGACTAGTGACATTATTATAGGATGGGGATATATTCGATGAGGCTTATAAGGAGTGAATCCCGACCAAGCTGATTCGAGAATCACCGCTCAGTTGAGACCCTTTCGAAAATGGTTCGGTTGAACGAGTAATCGTTGAAAACTTTTTCCATGGTCGATTGGAGTCTGTGATATTGGGAACCGTAGTACCTTTACACCACCTTGGCCTTATTTAGGACGTAGTGCGGGAACTATGTGGGAGTAGTTCTACAATGGTTGCTACGCGATACTACACTCAAAAGAGGTTCTCTTGAGAATATTATTAACCCCCGAGTTAGTTGGAAGGTTGATAATATCCGAAAGATGGGCTGATGACTTTGGGCACTTTTTAGAACCTTGTTCTGCAGGTACAACTAACCTATAGTACACTCCTTTTGGGGATGGGTAGACCTTAACTCCGCTCACGTTCTTTTAACCTAGGACTTTGTGTGTTTTCATGCATTGCATTCATAAAACATCATATCGCATTAAGATTTCATGGAATTCAAACTCTATTTATGAACATTGCAGGATACCATGGATCACTCTAGAAAGCATACTTTGAAATTTACTTTTAAGGGTTTTAATTTGGAAGTCCTAGAGAAGCTAAGGGATTTGGTTCAAGATCAAGAAAAGTTCCAAAACAGATATGGAAGGCTATTGTCTTTGTTGAAGGTTCAAGTAAACGAAGGACTTCTTGCAACTTTGCTACAGTTTTATGATCCAGATTATCACTGCTTCACCTTTCCAGATTATCAGCTTTTACCTACCTTAGAAGGGTACTCTCAGTTGGTGGGATTACCTATCTTGGATAAGTCTTCATTCCCTTTCTTAGAGGAAGACCCTAAAGAACGAGATATTGCTAAAGCCATTTGTCTAAGGATATCCGATGTCAAAAACAATATGATCACCAAAGGGGGACCTCCGGTTTTCTCAGGGACTTCCTAATTAAGAAGGCCCAATTTTATGCCGATCATAAAGACATGTTTGCCTTTGAGACAATATTTGCCTTGCTTATTTATGGGTTGCTGCTTTTTCCTAGTTTTGAAGGGTTTGTGGACCTTAATGCAATCAAGACCTTCATGAGGAGAAATCCAGTTCCAACACTATTGGGTAATACTTATCATTCAGTACATCTTCGAAACTTTCATGGTGGAGGAATGATTACATGTTGTGTGCCATTACTATACAAGTGGTTTATTTCTCACTTACCCAAGTCTGGTCTGTTCTGGAGACCTAATCAAGAACGTTGGTCGCAAAAAGTTATGGCTTTAACTCACTCTGATATTGATTGGTATAATCGCATGTACGAGGGATATCGATCATTGATAGTTGTGGAAATTTCAACAATGTGCCTTTGCTCAGTTTCAATGGAGGAGTTAGCTACAATCCGGCCTTAGCTCGCCGACAGTTGGGATACCCCTTGAAGGAACCGCCTAAAGGTATTCATGTGGAGAAAATCTTTTTCAAAGACGACAAAAAGCTTCAAGATCAGATTCTATCCTCTTGGAATCATCTGCATAGGAAGGACAAAGAAAGTTTGGGAAGACCTAATTGTGTGTCCATGGAACCATACCTTCAATGGGTCCGAGGAAGAGCTATTGAGTTGAAGATGCCCTACTCTCGCCAAGATCCTGTACCTCAAAGAGAGGAGCCTGTCCAGTATTTCGTGACTGAAGCTGAGACTTTGAAGATCACTTTGAAGAGATCACAACTCGAAACAGAATCATGGAAGAACAAATACCATGTGATGGTCAGCGAGTACGAAGAACTTCAAAAGCAGATTCAGTCGAAGAATGATGAGATACAATCCTACAAGAAGAGAAGGCTCTACGAGTATTTATTTTCCTCCGGATCCTTGTCTGCTCACTGAAGTTGTGGAAGATGCTTCTCTAGGATTTTCTAGGCTTTTATTTAGCTGTTTTGGTTGCAAGAATATTATTTGTAATTTGTCTTCAATGAATTAAAAGTTTCCTTGATATTCTGCAATATTCGTAAATATTCGAATTCCATGAAATCTTCATTTGCATTCACATTTTAGCATCATACTTTTGCATTGCATGTGTCTCCCGATTTCTCATACTCGGTTCTCTCACCTTCCAGTTTTGTCACCCTAAATTCTCTGCATCAATACGACCCTTCAAAAGGATGGAAGATCAAAATCAAGAGATCAACCGTGTCAGCCATGAACTCGAAGATCTTCGAGGAAGTGTAGGGCAGATTTTGGAGATGCTACAAGCTCTTAGTGTGAAGGTGGATGCTCAGTCTACTGTTGTTTCTGAGACTACTAATACCGTTATGGGATCTCAACCAGCTGTTACTGTCGAGAATGTACCTCCTCACGGTCTTCAATCCGGTTTGGTGCCTCCTAGTGCTCAACCAGTTCGACGAGCTACCCCTCCAAAGTGCAAAACTCCTAACTCCGACCATGGTAAAGGACCTGCACGTTCGAGGAACCGCAAAATGGCTACTCCTCAACCTTGGCAACATCAGCAGAATTATGTTCAAGGTTATCCGCTCCCATATGTTCAACAACCCTATGTAGCTACTGTTGCACCTCCTTTCGATCAGCAGTTTCCTACATACCAGCCTCTGCAGTCAGCTCCGGTATATCAAGCGTCGGTTCATCAACAACCTTCCGGTTATCTGCCCATGCAAGTTCCTGTCAACCGTTAACGAGTGCCCAACGCTCCTGTTCATCAGCAATCACAGGATCAGGTTCCTTATCCCCGTAAGAGTCAGTATAAGCCTTGTCCTCCAATTCCGATGGCTTTCACTGAGTTATACCCCCATTTGGTACAACAGGGTCTGATTACCATTCGTGCTTTGGGTCCTCCGCCTGCAGGTTACAACGCTGCCGCTCATTGTTTATTTCATGAGGGTGCGCCCGACCATGATCTAGAGAATTGCTATGCTCTTAAGAAAGTTGTCAGAAATTTGCTAGAAGCAAAGAAGTTGTCTTTTAGCGACGCTCAGATGAAGATCGAGACTCCTCTCGGGGTCCCTCACTTGTCGGGTTCGAATTCTGCAAAGCATGCTACTCCTGTGGCAAATCAGCCGAATCCAGTAATTATTCAAAGGCCTGGCTCGCTTCACTTCAGTAACCCTCAGGATGATATGACCAGGATCAACAAAGAATATGGGAAAGTTATTTTAAAGCAACGACTGAAAACTGTTGAAGATGTGACCAGCGTAACTGGGGCAAGCCATGACGACTCGCAGTGACCATAAGTCAGACGACCTTACCGTTGAGGCTCCGCCAAAAGAAACTGTTGCTCTTGAATTTCATAAACCATTTAGAAGGATTTTTTCGGCAGTTCATTTGTTTATTCATTTGTTTTTCTCTTTGATTAAGCATATTTAGCATGTACGAACTTGTTTATCTGTGATTAATTAATGCAACGCATATGTTTTTCTTGAATAAATCCATTCGTTTCACTCATTCAAAATATATTTTTCATAAATCATAATGCCAACTTTACCCGATCTCTTGTTCTGATAGAGAATTGGGGGGAGGATGACGAACCTAAAACGTCAGATTTCTTGTCGTATGCTTTCAATTAAGACCCGCTGATGATGTAAGGCATTGTTTCAAATCCCGTACACTGGAGATATAAGGATGATAATCCCTCGTTAACCATCTTTGAGCCTTGAAGTAGGAGTTTTTTTTTTAAGAACCTTCATCCTAACCTGGGGCAGGGTAGGTTTCAGTTAAACCAATCGAGCACTTAGACTCTCAAAAAGTAAGCAAACCTTCGAGAATTTATCCTTAGCATCTTAAGAAGTCCAATACAATGACTATCCCTCGGTTACCTAAGGAGTGGGGCAGTCACGAGCCTTTCAAAAGATTTACACGACTTGTGCATAAAAGAATATTCAAAAAAATAAGAGTCCGCTAAGTCAAAACCTATGAAGGAGACTTAGGCAAAACTAGGGCATCCCGCTGGACTCCAAAGTCAGATCAAAAGACGTTGTCCAGGCAAAAGTTAGGGAATAAGAACAACAAACCAGTAGTTTTTTTAGGATCCCTATAAAGAACAAAGTTGTGTGATCGAAACGCCATTAGAAATAGGTGAGTGACTGCCATGTCCAAAGCCTTGATAAGTTCTCAACCATAGCAAATCCGCTTGAGATATGAGCGTTCGTATCCGATTAACTGAATTAGGATTGGAGAACATCACGAAGAAGGGGTGGGTGCAAATATAACTTCGAGCCTTTATCCTTTTGTTTCTTAAACCGTGAACTGATCCACGACACAACCTTTAAAAGACCTAATTGAAGTAGGACTTCGGTTGAAAGCATACTCGACAAGATCACGTTTCCTGACTCCTACGAGCTATGCTCAGAAAACAATTCAGGTTGGCATTATAATTAAAACTTATATCCTGACTAGTGATTTCGGTCACAAGTTATCACGATATCTTTTTCAAAACAAAAATTCAAGACAAATATATGTGTACATTGACAAGCTCAGGATAGGCATTTCAGGCATGATGACTTTGCTTGATATCTTAGAGATTTATATATGGACATAACCCATGGAACTTGAAGATCCTGCTAAACAGGGGCAGGCAGTTTCCCAGTTCGCTTACCAACGCGAGGCTGACGTTCTTAAGAGCTATTTCTCAAAGACTTCATCGTGACACGATTAAGTTGTGCCAGTTATGTCGAGACCTGATGAATCTCAAAGAGTTTGAAAACAATGGGGCAACCAGACTCCGTGTTCTCTGTAAAATCCTCTTGAGATGACCATACCTCACAACACAAGTATCCTGGGGCACCGTGTTTTTGAAGAAACAAATGGCGACTACTATAAGGTCCTTCATGTGGTTTCACAACTTTTCTTCATGCACCCGATGGATTTTACTCACGGCGGCCTTCATTCCCCAGTAAGTCTTAGTGTGCAACAGGCTCCTAAACTATTGCCTCGTCACAGTCCCCAAAGAGACTATAAGCTGACAACTTTTTCTTGGGTAACTCGAACGTGTCCCACAGGTTTTCTTCTCCCCATGTGAAGACGTGATACTGTGCACCCAAGCAGATTCCCTTCTCCCCAGAGAATTCAGAACTTTAAAACCAGATTTGGTTCTACCATTGATCTTTCTTACCCATGATTGACGTATTGGTTGCAGAGAATGCAGGGTATCTCCGTCGAGATGTTTATTTCATCTCTCGTCCCGTCTCTAGTCTGTTTCGTCAGCATACGCAGGGGCATAAGCATCACATGCCTACTTCATATACTCATTTCACATACTCATTACATACTCATTTCGCATACTCATAAATACTCATTTCATAACATCCTGCATATTTAACTACATACATAGACCTTAACATACATTCACATTAACATATGCATTAGCGTTCACAGGTTCATTGTGTCTCTCCATCATTGGTTGTTACCGCCGAGTAACTGGGTTGGTCCATTCTCTCCCGATAGATTGTCAGCCCTAAGCATAAAATACATAAGTGTTTCCAGTTTCCCCACAGAGCTCGATCCTCGTGGATGACGGTTACTTCAGCTATCTTTCCTCATCAGGATAAGATATCTACCCTTCGAGATCATTCCCTCGACGGAGTCTTGATTACCAGTCTTCTTTCTAGCTCGATCCTAGATTGATTCTCATTATTGTCGGTCGTCGAGCCCAACCCGACGTGCATTTATTTTGCACCATCTAAAGATTTTCACCATACCATGGCAGATACGCGACTGCTCTCTCCCGAGAAGTTTATCACTATACCCGGACGTGCATTTATTTTGCACTATCTTTCAACCACAATCCTTTACAGATACACGCCAGTTCACGCCTGGAAAATCTATCATTACAACACTATAACAATCTTACATCTTACAGCATCATTTCTCGCCTGAGGAGCCAATCCTATCTTCGTTATGACTCGCAGCAAATGGCCATCTCCATTGAGCAGTTGGGCTTCCATTTTCCCTGTCGTCTTGAAGTATGGGAAGGTTTGAACCAAATCGTATTCAGGAGAGCACGATCTTGAAGTACGGGGAGGTTTGAGCGGAATCATATTCAGGAGAGCATGATCTTGAAGTATGAGGAAGTTCATTTACCCTTTAGTAAAAGAAGGAGCCAAATCATATTCAGGAGAGCACGATCTTGAAGTATGAAGAAGTTCATTTACCCTTTAGTAAAAGAAGAAGCCGAATCATATTCAGGAGAGCACGATCTTGAAGTATGAAGAAGTTCATTTACCCTTTAGTAAAAGAAGGAGCGGAATCATATTCAGGAGAGCACGATCTTGAAGTATGAAGAAGTTCATTTACCCTTTAGTAAAAGAAGGAGCGGAATCATATTCAGGAGAGCACGATCTTGAAGTATGAAGAAGTTCATTTACCCTTTAGTAAAAGAAGGAGCGGAATCATATTCAGGAGAGCACAGATCTTGAAGTATGAAGAAGTTCATTTACCCTTTAGTAAAAGAAGGAGCGGAATCATATTCAGGAGAGCACGATCTTGAAGTATGAAGAAGTTCATTTACCCTTTAGTAAAAGAAGGAGCGGAATCATATTCAGGAGAGCACGATCTTGAAGTATGAAGAAGTTCATTTATCCTTTAGTAAAAGAAGAATCTGAAACGTATTCCAGGCACCGACCTTAAATATGAGAAGATTTATATATCAGATAAGCAGCAGCCTCTTTATTTGAGTGCTTATCCATTTTGGCATGTAAGTCCCTTCCAACGATAAGTGACAGTTCTCCCTCGAGAAGCTTATCAGGGCATTTCCCATCAAAGCCCATTTATTTTGGCATACAGCCGGTCTTTACCCTGTATATTTGATACGAATTTCCGAAAAGTCCGTCCGATCCCATCACGAAGGATAGTTTATAGAAGCTTGGATGTTATTCTTTGCTCAATGCTCCAGCATTCTGTAATCGATCTTGCAATCGTGTAGATCCAGTTTTATTATTAGACATTCCCAAGTGGAGGTCATCTCATAGGTGCCATCTCCCTTTAGGATCTTGTTCTAACCACTTAAAGTCCATTTATTTTGGCATACAACCGGTTTTTACCCTGTATACTTGCTACGGATTCCCGAAAAGTCTGTTTGATCCTGTCACGAGGGATAGTTTACAGAAGCTTGGATGTTATTCTTTGCTCAATGCTCCAGCGTTCTGTGATCGATCTTGCAGTCGTACATGATCCAGTTTTACTTTTAGATTCCCCAGTGGAGGCCGTCTCATAGGTGCCATCTCCATTTGAGAATCTCGTTCCAGTTCTAAAAATGACAATTGGTCGTGTTCGCACCAGTTGACCATCATTTTTTGGAATTCCCCAGGTTTGTGATGTGTCCCAGCGCGTCGTTTTCCCCCAATGTGTTCTTCTCGTAGCGTCTGACCCTGTGTCGTCGTAATCGTCAGCATTTTCGCATTCATCATTCCAGCATACGCATCATATCATATTCATGACATCGTCTGCATTAGTCTGTTCTCGTTTTGTCTATAGCATTGCATATCGCCACATATAAGGGCAAAATTTTCGGTTATCTATATTTAAATCCCTCCACCATGATTCCTCGAGTCTCCGTCGCTCAAATCATCTGGTGTAGTTATTTAAATAGGGGCAACTGTAATACCCCAAATTTTACCCTTTCTTTTTTATTTTTATTTTAAATTCTTATTAACTTAATAAATTACCCTTTTTTTTAGATCTTGTTTTTTTAACTAATAATAATTTAATTAACCTTTTTTATAACTTTACTAATGTTTTTTATTAACTTTTTTTTTCTATTTAGTTTATTTATTTAAATCATTTTAAGCTCTTTTTACTAACTTTTAGGATTTAGATTAAAAATTTTTTTTTCTTTTCTTTAAGAGTAAATTTTTTTATAACCTTTTTAAATTAATTTCTAACACATTTTTTTTATCAAATTCTAACTCCTTTTTAAATCTAAATCTTTTTTTCTAACTCTTTTAAAGCTAAATCTTTTTTTCTAACTTTTTTAAAGTTAAATATTTTTTTCTAACTCTTTTAAAGCTAAATCTTTTTTTTTAACTTTTATAAAGTTAAATCTTTTTTTCTAACTTTTTTTAAAAAAATTAAATCTTTTTTTTCTCTAACTTCTTTTTAAAATTAAATCTTTTTTTTTCTCTAACTTCTTTTTAAAATTAAATCTATTTCTAACTATTTTAAAAATTAAATCTAACCTTTTTTTTTATAAATTAAATCTATTTTTTTTTTTTAAAATTAAATCTAAATCTTTTTTGACACCTTTATTTTTCAAATTAAAATTCTAAATTCTTTTTAAAATTAAATTCTAACGCCCTTTTCTTTTTTCTTTTTTTTTTTAATTCTAAATTCCTTTTAAAATTAAATTCTAACAGTTTTTAAAATAATTCTAACATTTTTTAAATCAACATTCAAATGTTTTTTATTTTAAAATTCTAACTCATTTTTTTTTAACTTAAAACTCTAATTTTTATTTAACTTGAAACTCTAACTTTCTTTGCTAACATTTTTAAATTTAAATCCCCACACTTTTTTTTTATCAAATCCAATCACAATGAATCACATATGGAGCTAAATCAAATCAATCAGAGCATATCCTCATCATAAGGAAATCAGATCTAAATATCAACATCACCATCATTGAATCAAATCTGAAATCATCATAAAAATCTACTCAAATCAAATCCGAGATTGAAAAAGATTGAGATATTCAAATTAAATCTGAGATTAAAAAAAGATTTAAAAATCAAGTATAAAAGGGACGAAAATCATAACAAGAAAGGGGAACTTTTTCGTAAAATCCAAGCAAACTCCGTCAAAATCCTCTAGCCTCAGGACAAAGCATCATCGGCCATCATCATTCCGTAAGGATCAAAAAATATAATTACAATTTTTGTGTTGCTTTTCATGTTTTTCAGGAAAAAGAGATGAAGAAGACAAATCGGCAGCCATGCAAAAGAAGAAGAAGATAACATCCGTGAGAGGCAAACAAGAAGGAGAGGAACACACGCAAACTCAGAGAGCAGAGAGAAGAAGAGTGATGACCGGCCCAACCCTCTTTTTTTATTATTTATTGTTTTTCCATTTGTTATTTTATTTTGTTTATCTTTTTTTAAAAAATCAAGAAGGCCCTTTCTTTTTTATAACCAAAAACCTTTTTCAAATTAATTAAAACTCTTTTTAAATAAAATAATCAAATGTTTTTTTCAAATAATAAAACTTTTTTATAACTTTAAAGTAAAACGTGTTTTTAACTAACATTAAGATTTTTTAAATTAAACCAATTGTTTTTTTTAATGATTAAATCTTTTTTCAAAATATTATCACTAAAACTCCTTTTTTAGAATAATTAACCAAACTTTCACTTTTTTTATTAATAAATTTTTTTTAAAACTCAAAACTCTTTTAATTAAAATTAATCTCTCTTTTCACAAATTTAAATCCTTGGTTAAAAAGACCATAAAAGTCCTCCAAAATTCATACGGCTTGTTTCTCGTCCAATTTTGATTTCGTTTTCGTCTAACCCCATATACTGACATTTTTGTTTGTTTTGTTTCTTGCAGCTATTATGTTCAATTTGAAACTTATTTTCGGTTTTATATTTAGCTATTATAATTGTAACTGCTCATGGGATGTAATTTCGCGAACATTTTGTTGCCTTTACCTTTTCCGCACTTTATGTTCTGCCATTGTATGTTTATCGCGTCTTTACCAATAATTTCACTCCTCCGAAGGAATTAGGTCTAGCCGTTTGACCGCCGTGTCAATAGTCCTCAACCTCAACCTCAAAACTTCAAACCCTTACAAACCCTAATTTTCCATAAATGTCTCGCCGCAGACAAAGTTACCATTTTACCCCTAGCATTAGGTCAAAGAGCCGCCGCGCTCATTTTAGGGTTTCCCGCCGCGGAATCCCTAATTTAACCCTAATTCAACTTAACATTTCAACGTAGAAATTTGGAGTTTCTACACTCCACGTAAGCGTGTCCTTAAGATACGTTTATTCCCCTTGAGACCTTGACCACAGTCAAGAAGTCTCTAACCTCCCTTTTGAGGGGAACTACGATTACTCTGATTCCACTCCCGTAAGGATACGTAGGCACAAGATGCGATGTCTTGCCGAGTAAACTTAGAATTAACCCCTTAGGTCTCCTTTCTCACTTTTAATCTTTGTATATATACCTTAAGCAAATGAATAAAGCAAATAGTAAACATCTGAACAAAAGGTTCCTGTAGAATACTACAGAAGTTTAGGGTGCTAATACCTTCCCTAAATTTAACCAACCCCCGAACCCTAGATCTTCCCCCGCATTGTGTTTACGATGCAAAAATAGGTTTTCCCTCTTTTGACCTTTTCCTTCGGATAAATCAAAGAGCGGTTGTGAATTAAGAATTGTGATTCAAACTAATTAATAGTTTGATATCCTATTTCCACCGCAACAAGGAGTCTTCTCCAGACGAGGTCTTACAGACACTTTGTTCTGAATATAACAAGATGTATTCATTGCTTCTACCCAAAAATGTTTTGCCATGTTAGTCTCGTTGATCATGGTTCTGGCCATTTCTTGCAATGTTCTATTTTCCCTCTCTACAACTCCATTTTGTTGAGGAGTTCTAGGGCAGGAGAAATCATGTGCAATGCCATTTTCTTTAAAATATTTTTCAAAGTATTTGTTTTCAAATTCTCTACCATGATCACTTCTGACTTTAACAATTTTAAATTCTTTTTCGTTCTTGTTGCACCCCAAAATTTGACCAACCGAGTCTCGCATTTGGCTCGATGTTTCGACGCATAACCGCATTCGCATCTGCATATCGCATACACTGCATTGTTCATTTGTTTTGATTTTATCAGGGATCACAGCTCCCGTCTCGTGTTTCAGGTGTTTTTAATCAGTAGGATTGATTTTTGGGATATTTCGGTGCCCGTTTATTTTTACCGATTATTTTTGTGTCGTTCGGTGCTTATTTTGTCCCTCTGGGAATTATGGTGATTTTTCTGGATTTTATAGGATTTTTTAGGGTTTAATTAGCTTTTAAATCAATTTCTAGGATTTAATAGAATTTTAAGTAGATTTTAATATTTTTAAATCAATTTTTGGCATTTTATAGAATTAAATAGATTTTTAAATTCATTTTAGGATTTAATAGATCTTTTATAGATTTTAATATTTTTAGAATAGTATAGAATAATAGATAGATATTATTGATTTTCTTTTATAGAAATAATAATAATAAATGAATAGATCTTTTTTATTAAAAATAAATAGGTTTTATTTTCTTTTATAGAATAATAGATTTTTAGAATTTAATTAGAGTCTAATGAGAAATTAGAGGTTTATTAGATTTGTATTAATAGATTAGGAGTTAATTGGATTTAGTAGATTTAATTGAGTATTAGTTGCTGTTAATTGGGTTAGTGATATTAATTCAATTCAGTTTTTTGGTGGGTTTTCTATTCATTTTCGTTGGGCTTCAGTAGGCCCAGTTTGGTTTTTTTTGTGCATGCAGGTGGGTTTTTGTCCAAAAGATGAGTCCAGAATATCCAGCAAAAAAATCCAATTCGTTCCAAGCAATTTCCAGCGCCATCTGGATCCTTCCAGATCAATCCAGCGCAGAATCTCACCATAAATGCCATGCACACACGTGTCTACCGGAGGGAGGACCCACTTCTCGCGTTCACTGCACGCCACGCGTACACTTCACCCTCTCTCTCTCTCAGCCACGCCTGCTCCACGTGGAAGGCATGCAGAGCCACTCCACCCACCGTGCTACCACGCGTCCTCATCCCCACGCCTCACCGGAAGAGAGCTCCGGCCACCGTGCATGTACTCCGGCCACCATGCAACTCACCGGCGACCAACACGCCCAGATTCCGGCCAACCTCCGATCAACATCCAGAAAACCTTCAATCTTCAATCAACAATTTTCTGGAAGATCCAACGACCTTCTTCGTTTCGCGGCCAATCTTCATTAACAATCTAAGATCCTCCATGAATCTTAGAACCATCTCCAGAAAATTTCCAGAAAATCGTTCTTCAGCAAATCTCTGGAACTTTCATCATCAGTCTTCACCTAATAGATCAAGAATTCTACCCAACGGACTTCATCATCCATCATGTGTTCGTCACCCTTCGTCTTCAAGATCTTCAAGATCTTTGAAGATCTTCATCAGAATGCTTCAAGAAACCTCTAACAGACCTTCAGCAAGCTTCCAGTTCCAGAAGATTCAAAGCCTCAACGATCGTAACCAACATCATCTCCAAGAGAACCTCCAGATCGTCTTGATTCATCAACAACAATCAAGATCCAGGTTTCTTCGTCGTTCAACAACAACCACAAGGCCGGTCTTCAGAAGATTCTTTCTTCTTCATTTTTTCCGCAAGCGACTTCGTCAAGAACAGTGTTTATGCGCCTTCGTCAAGAACACAAACCCTCAATGACGTCAAGGTTCCTCCGAGAATGCCGAGCTGTAGATTTTCTGTCTAGATCAGTACTGATTGCGTTGGTATTGTTAGTTTGTTGACGGTGAGATTCGTTTTGAGTTTAGTTTGAGGTTATTTGGTAGCGAGGATTCGTGAGGGAGATACGAGATGAGAATGAAGATTACGGAGGAGAGAAAGAGGCTGAGAGTGAGACTTGCGGCGGCGGAGGAAGCATCTAGGGTTTTCTTCAGAGAATGACAGAAAGAAGAGGAAGGAGAAAGGGTATTGGGCCAGGCCCAATCAAGCATTTTTGGACAAACACACCTCCCTCCATTTTTGGCTGAAACGGGCTTTGGGCCCTAACTTTTCTGGCAGCACCCCAGAATTACCTACATACACCCCCCTGCGTTTTTTTGAACCTTGGGCTGGGCCCAGATTATGTTTTTTTTTTTGTATTTTTTTATTCTGTTATTCCCCTGTAACAGCATACCCCCCAGCCCCCATTTTTGTATTTTCTTATTCTTTTTTTTTAAGATTTGGAAAACATGTTTAAAAAAAAAAAAAAAAAGGAAAGAAGAAAAATAGAAAAGAAAATATTCAAAGAAAAAGAGAAATAAGAAAAAAAAAGAATATTGTGAAAAAAAAGAAAAAGAATAAAGAAAAATAGGAAAAATATTGTGAAAAATAAAAGAAAATATTTTAAAAAAAAAAGAAAAATATGTTGAGAAGGGAAAAGGAGAAAAAGAGGAAAAAATATTAAAGTGCCGATTTAATATTTTTAAAGCATTTTTTTTTTTAGGACATTTTCATAGAGAGTATTTTCCCGATCTTTTAGGATAGCTTAGAAGCCCATGTGTTAGGGGGCTATTTTCAGTCGACTTTTCAAGATAGAATAGGATAGCGTTTCCTAGGAGATTTATTTCAGTATCCACTCATTGTAATCACTTTTCAGAGATGAATAAAACGAGATTTGAGCTGTGGTCCGATGGTAGCCGAACTACAGCTGCTCTGATTCTTCGTACCAGACGAAGATATGTAGGCATAGGATGCGATATCCTAGCGAGCACACTAACGACTAACTTGTTGTTCTCTCGCGGCTGTGCGATCGAGACTTTCCCGCTGACGATTAATCGAGTACCCTTTTTCTCTCTTGCCCGAGTGCATTTGAGACTCAGCCATAGTTGTGACCATAGGTTCCCGACCCTGTGAAACCAGTTGTTTTTCTCACTGCTGTGTGAGAATGTTTGTTTAGCCGTAGTTAGTCTGAACTACGCAAGGCTCTGATCTTCCATTCAGTGGAAGTACGTAGGCACAAGACGCGATGTCTTGGCGAGCCAATTTTCCCTGTAGTCCCGAACTACGTTGACTCTGACTTTCTCTCTTGAGAATACGTAGGCATAGAGTGCGATGCTCTATCGAGTCAATTCCCTTCCCTTTAGATTTAGCAGCCGTAGATAAGATTGTTTTGCATCCAGTAGACAACCCAAGCAAGCGTGGATCCCGTCGAGTACGACGGACGTGAGGGGTGCTAATACCTTCCCCTTGCGTAACCGACTCCCGAACCCAGGCTATGGTTGCGATGACCATACCTTTTCCCCGTTTTTTGCGAGGTTTACTTCGAGCGTTTCCTTTCCCGCTCTGAGGGATAAATAACGCACGGTGGCGACTCTTCTGTCAGCCGGCGCCGATTTTCGCAGTAGCGACAGCTGGCGACTCTGCTGGGGATCCAACGTCCCCTGGCTGCTAAGGACTGCGATAGTTCTTATGCATGTGGGATCCAACGTCCCCTAAGAGAGAGTCAATCCTAGCGCTTGTTTGCTTGTCTATTTGGGGCTTATTTATCGATATTATTTGTTGCTGTTGGGCTGTTACGGGTATTCTATGATTGAGATAAGCCGGACCTGGGCTCGAGTATGAGTATACACCTAGATATAGTTGCGGAGAAGTAGTAGACGAACCTGTCTGCTGAGCAGGCGCAGTTCCCTACGAAAATTCGCACTCGGACGAGATTCTTGCAGAGGTGCTCCTTTCCGGTCCTGAGGATCTGAGGGGAGTCCAGACGTGAGGATTGTCGACTCTGGGAACCGATCAATTGGAAGTCAGCTAAGTGAGGCCTCTTCATGAGATGACGATGCCACTCCTTCTGGGAATCGTATCATTCCTCATGAAAGTCTGTGACGCTGACGACCGCATAGGATGCCGTACCTTGTCAGATATAGGTCCACACCTGTGAGTGGGGGGGTTTTTTGTGCAGGAAACTTGACTTTCAACCTACCCGTTATATTGGTCCTCTTTTCAGAGAGCGTCTCCGTCAGCAGCGCAGCAGTATTCAGATTTTGTGTGTGGGGGCTGTGGTCCCGTTGTTTGCTGCATTTTGCATATCATATGCATACCAGTGTTGCATTGCATATCATCCTCTAGCTAGCCAGAGTTCTGATCCAGCCTTTGTTTCCTGAAGGTGATTACCCGGAGTTTGGATTGAGCAGCTGTTGAGTGTCAGAAGACCTACCCAGGGGTTGAGTAGATTTGAGCAGAATCAAGTGTCGAAGTCAGCTGAAGATTATTGGTAGCCATGTCTGAAGGCAATTTCCAGTCTCCTAATACCTTGACAGGGTTCACTGTGGCGTCCAACCCTCTGTATGATTCCATGGAAGATTTCCCGCAAGTGAACAACGTTGCTGCAGACCAAGTTGTACAGCCTTCTGTTGAGAACCGAGGTCGGCATGAGCAGTTTGTTGCCCAGAATGAGCGTCCTCCTCCTGTCAACAATCAAGGTGTTGCTTTCCCTGTGATGAATTACCGAAGAGATATTCCAGCAGCTGGGATGGTAGACCCAAGAGCCCTTGACGAAGCTAGAAGAGTCCGAGTGTTGGAAGAGCAAATGAAAGCTTTGAAAGCCAAAGATGCTGTCAACCTAGATGCTGTAGGCATGTGTTTGGTCCCTGACCTAGTGTTGCCTTACAAGTTCAAAGTGCCGAAATTTGAGAAGTACACGGGAGATAGCTGTCCGAAGCTGCATTTGATGATGTTCTGTCGAAGAATGACTGCGTTTGCGCGAAATGACAAGTTGATGATCCATTGCTTTCAAGATAGTCTGACTGGGGCATCTTTGAGGTGGTATATGCAGTTAGAGAGGAATCAGATTCAATCATGGATGGATTTAGCCAGAGCTTTTCTGAAGCAGTACGATTACAATTTAGACATTGCTCCTTATCGCATGCATTTGCAAGAGTTGTCTCAAGAGATCAATGAACCGATCAGGAGGTATGCTCAGAGATGGAGAGAATTTGCTGCTAAAGTGCGTCCCCCGCTGTTAGACCAAGAGCTGGCAGGCATGTTTGTGGATTCCCTACAGTATCCGTACTTCAAAAGATTGCTCGGAGTTCCGGCAAGTTTCTCTGACGTGGTAGCATTAGGAGAACGCCTTGAGTACTCCATAAGAATGGGGAAAATTCAGATTACTTCATATGATCAAGCTGGTGAAACTGAATACCCTTATGACTATCAGAGTGAAGAAGAAGTTGTGATCAACTCAGTCATGCCAAAGATTGAATATCCTCAAAGCGAAGCAGTGAATTTTGTTGGTTCATCATCTTATCAGAGATCAGTACCTCCCGTGGCTTGTTATACTGAGCAGACAGCCGTGCCCGGGGCACCATATCAGGAATCTTATGTCGCTTCCATTGCAAATCAGCGAACTCGTGGCCGAGGTTATCAGAATCAGCGTCAGAATCAGAACCGACCTCGCAACAATTTGGAACGAAGGAAAGTTCCTTTTCACCCAGTGCCGATGCCGTATAGCCAGTTGCTACCATCTTTGATCCAGAAGTCTTTGGTGGAGCCGAAAGCTCTTAAGCCAGTTCCAGAACCTTACCCTCCTGGGTACAATCCCCACGTTCAGTGTGGTTATCATGGTGGCTCTCCGGGGCATTCGACGGAAGATTGTAAAGCATTTCAGGCGAAGGTACAGCAGTTGATTGATCAGGATCGCATTTCCTTTCGAGAAGGATTTCTGTTTGTTCATCCCTAACCGCTCAGCTGCCTAAGCTCGTAAACTCAGAGGGTATTCCCCAGCATAAGCCAGTGGTTCAGACAGGCAGGCGCCTCAGCATTGGCAGTTCTCAACCTTTTACATCATTTGCATTTGTAGTTTCTTCTTCTGTTAGTTACTACCTGCTTTTAAGCATTGTATGTTCTGAATGGTGATAATAATAAAGTGATTATGCATTTTTCTGAATTAATCATGTCGCTGTCGCTCATTTATTGCATTGCACTGACACTTGCATTTATTTCACTCCACTTTTTCGCTGTGACTAGCAAAGTTAGGAGGGAGGATGACGAAACTGAAACTCATAACCAATGATTGTATGCTTTCAGATAAGACCGTACCGATGACGTACAAGGCATTGTTTCAAATTCCCCAAACACTGGAGATATAAGGAGTTAGTCCCTTGTTAACCACTTCGAGCCAGGAAGTAGAAGTTTTTCGGACTTATGAACCCTCACATCTTAACCCGGGGCAGGGTAGTTGTCAGTTAGCTTGACCAAGCATTCAAGTCTTACAGAGGAGTGTTGTCTGTCGAGGACCAATCAGTTTATACCTTTCAAGAGGTCAAACCTCACCAATCAGGAGTGAGACAGTTACAATCCTTTCGGAGCAATCAAGACAACCAGTGTCGCACGACTTTGTTCCAAAAGAAAGAAAGAAAGAAAGCCCGCTAAGTAAAAAGAAAGAAAAGCTGGAAAGCTAAATACTTAGGCAAAAATTAGGGCATCCCGCTGGACTTCAAAAGAAATCGGAAAAATCGAAAAGAACTCAAAATGAGTCAGTCCAGGCAAAAATTAGGGAACCAAAAGAATGAAAAAGAAGGGGTTAAAAAGAAAATTTTTCCCAGCAAATCACAAAGTCGTGTACACAGACACCAAAGCGAAGAAGGAGTAACTATCACTTTAGAAGAAAAGCTTGTGAATTCCTTAACTGTAGGTTCTTACCATTCAACACACTTCTCAAAGAGGCGAGTGCTTGTGCCAAGTTAACCGAACCTTAGGATCGGAGATCATCACGTAGACGGGGTGGGAACAAATCAAATTTGAGCCAAATATCCTTTGTTTCACGAACCGTGAACCCGACCACGATACAACCCTTAAAAGACCTAATTGAGGTAGGGTTATTCTGAAGCGCATTACGATAAGGTCGAGTAACCTGACTCCTTCTTGACTTGCTAGTTATATCTTGTTGTATTTTCACTGACCACGTAAGCACTGCGTTTGAACTTTGGTTCATTCGTCACTCTCAATCATATGCATGTAAATGAGTGACAGCTCAGAATTTTTTCAGAATCTGCATGAGCATTGCATTAAGATTACCATTCGTGGACAGACGATTCTAATTGCAGGTTAGTAGTTGGCATGAAAGAAATTCCATCAGGGAGTAATCAAGCAGGACTGAGTAATTCAGCAGTCTGAACCAGAATGGTGAATGTTGTGAAGCCCAATGAATCAGGGGCATTATCTTCCGATAAGTTCAGTATCAGTCAGTCTGAGGACAAGTCCCGAAGTTCCAGTTGAGCAGGGGCAGTTCATTTGAGAAGCAGTTGATCAGGAGGAGTCTTCTCAAGATCCAATCAGGGGCAATTATGCAGAGCGCTGAGATTTGAAAGCAGATGCTTCCAATGGATAATCAGATCGGGTTAAGTCGCTAGAACGCTCATTCAGGGGCAAGTCATCGCAGAGAATGTTGAAATCAACTGGGTTGTTAGGTGTTTAATTGGAGATTGAATCCTTTTGTCGTGCAGATACCGGGGCAAGTATTCTCGAAGTATTCTCGTAGCAAGCTGTTCAGAGCCATATTCCCAAGAGTTAGATTGGGGCAAGGTGAATTGTACTGGGGCAAGTTGTGCAAGCTAGTCTTCTATCCCCCAGCTGAGTATACCAGGGGCAAGTCATTCAAACAAGTCTGTTTATCCCCAGCCAGAGTTGAGTATCGGGGAATCATGTCAATACCCTTATCGAAAACCTTTCAAATAAGAAGATCTTGTTGTCGTTGGATCACTATCCTGCAGTTTAAACCTGTTGCGTGTCAGTAACCAGTTCTCGTCTGGCCCACCTTCTGTAAGCATCAGTTCCCGTCCTGGTGCAGTTTATTGTAAGCAGCAGTTCCCGTCCTGGTGCAGTTTATTGGTAACCAATTCTCGTGTGGTCACCGTTTCTTCAAGTGTTGTATCAGTTCTCGCCTGGTACATGTCGTCGCATAATCAGTTCTCGTGTGTTTTAACCTATGTGTTATACCAGTTCTCGCCTGGTGTACGTCAGCTTTCAGCCAGTTCTCGCCTGGTTGTCTTTACCTTAGTTTGTTATCCAGTCAGCTTGTCTGATGTCAAAAAACACAAAAATCAGTTTTCCTAACCTATTTTCCTATCAGTTCTCGCCTGGTAGCCTACCTTTGAATGCTAGTTCTCGCCTAGTATTTTCCATTCCACTGTGTACATAATCCATGTTTATTCTAAATCAGAAAAGCAAACAAAACAAAAACCTAAAGGTATCTGACACAATATTTCCCAATGACCCGCATGTTGACATGTTCCCCGATACGAAGCTCGACAAATACCAGTGCTCCGAGTAATGTTTGAATTCCTTGTGGATGTTGTTAAATCAGAATTGTTACTCTTCAGCAGATGAAAGTTGTTTATTATCCCCGGAAGAGTCGAGATGGTATTTTACCCCGTATCAGAGTAGGATCAGGAGTATCTGCAGCAGATTAAGATTGATATCCTCGATAATATGAGCATTTCCAGCAGTGTGCTGCGCGCAATCAACCTCAGTTTGGGTCAATCCCCCGCAGAGCGCAATCAGTTGTCAATGGTTTGAGGAGAGCATTCCCGAGCAGAGTTATCTTTCTTTCCCCAGTGAAGTTGTCAAGCAGGGTTGCCTTTTCATTTCTCCAGCAGGGTAGTTATCCCCAGAGGATCTGATTTCTCGTTTCCGGCATTTATTTTGCTGAGATGGTTCTGTGACTTCAGGTCATCCCCAGTAGAGTTGACGTTTCCTTCGGCATTTATTTTGCCAAGTGGTTTTCAGACCTGGTGTTCTCTGGCAGCTAAAGCTTGCATTAGCATTTGCATATATAGTCATAGCATTTATACAAGCATATAGCATATCCATGCCGTCTAAGCATCGCATTTTCAAACAAAACGCATAGCATTTACATATCATATAGGGCATTGCATCATTATCAAGCATACGCATGTCGAAACATAGACCAAGATGGTTACCTATTGGATGTCGAATTTGTTCACCTGCAGAGTTGTGTGGTTCAGCTTCTTGACTTCCCCAGCGGAGTGATTCTTCATTTGATTGTTACGTCAGCATCGGAAAAAAACAACAACAACAAGGAGATTGACATATATCAAGCTCTTCTGAAGCTGCCCCCTTTGTCAAAACAGGTGCAAGGCAGTTCAATTCAGAATTTCCCCAGGAGAATTGTCCTCAAGTTCGCAATGAACTGTGAGTTGACCAGACTTGATCCCACGAGAGAGATGGGAATCAAGGTGTTTGCTTTATGAAGCATTATTTCAATACTTGTGGCGTCACACAGGTTTTGGAGAAGAAAATTGTATCAGAAAATTGACCAGATGTTGCCGTGATAACCAAACTTCAGTTTATTGGAAGCTATTCCTCAAGCAGCTTTGCAGTATATTCTCGCGGTTGGCAAATTTCAGGGTTCCATTTGTATTCAACCGTCATCTACCTTGAATGTCTGAAGGCTAAGCGCTCTTCATCCACTCAGGTCGAAGTCGCTTGAATAGGGGCAGCTGTTGCACCCCAAAATTTGACCAACCGAGTCTCGCATTTGGCTCGATGTTTCGACGCATAACCGCATTCGCATCTGCATATCGCATACACTGCATTGTTCATTTGTTTTGATTTTATCAGGGATCACAGCTCCCGTCTCGTGTTTCAGGTGTTTTTAATCAGTAGGATTGATTTTTGGGATATTTCGGTGCCCGTTTATTTTTACCGATTATTTTTGTGTCGTTCGGTGCTTATTTTGTCCCTCTGGGAATTATGGTGATTTTTCTGGATTTTATAGGATTTTTTAGGGTTTAATTAGCTTTTAAATCAATTTCTAGGATTTAATAGAATTTTAAGTAGATTTTAATATTTTTAAATCAATTTTTGGCATTTTATAGAATTAAATAGATTTTTAAATTCATTTTAGGATTTAATAGATCTTTTATAGATTTTAATATTTTTAGAATAGTATAGAATAATAGATAGATATTATTGATTTTCTTTTATAGAAATAATAATAATAAATGAATAGATCTTTTTTATTAAAAATAAATAGGTTTTATTTTCTTTTATAGAATAATAGATTTTTAGAATTTAATTAGAGTCTAATGAGAAATTAGAGGTTTATTAGATTTGTATTAATAGATTAGGAGTTAATTGGATTTAGTAGATTTAATTGAGTATTAGTTGCTGTTAATTGGGTTAGTGATATTAATTCAATTCAGTTTTTTGGTGGGTTTTCTATTCATTTTCGTTGGGCTTCAGTAGGCCCAGTTTGGTTTTTTTTGTGCATGCAGGTGGGTTTTTGTCCAAAAGATGAGTCCAGAATATCCAGCAAAAAAATCCAATTCGTTCCAAGCAATTTCCAGCGCCATCTGGATCCTTCCAGATCAATCCAGCGCAGAATCTCACCATAAATGCCATGCACACACGTGTCTACCGGAGGGAGGACCCACTTCTCGCGTTCACTGCACGCCACGCGTACACTTCACCCTCTCTCTCTCTCAGCCACGCCTGCTCCACGTGGAAGGCATGCAGAGCCACTCCACCCACCGTGCTACCACGCGTCCTCATCCCCACGCCTCACCGGAAGAGAGCTCCGGCCACCGTGCATGTACTCCGGCCACCATGCAACTCACCGGCGACCAACACGCCCAGATTCCGGCCAACCTCCGATCAACATCCAGAAAACCTTCAATCTTCAATCAACAATTTTCTGGAAGATCCAACGACCTTCTTCGTTTCGCGGCCAATCTTCATTAACAATCTAAGATCCTCCATGAATCTTAGAACCATCTCCAGAAAATTTCCAGAAAATCGTTCTTCAGCAAATCTCTGGAACTTTCATCATCAGTCTTCACCTAATAGATCAAGAATTCTACCCAACGGACTTCATCATCCATCATGTGTTCGTCACCCTTCGTCTTCAAGATCTTCAAGATCTTTGAAGATCTTCATCAGAATGCTTCAAGAAACCTCTAACAGACCTTCAGCAAGCTTCCAGTTCCAGAAGATTCAAAGCCTCAACGATCGTAACCAACATCATCTCCAAGAGAACCTCCAGATCGTCTTGATTCATCAACAACAATCAAGATCCAGGTTTCTTCGTCGTTCAACAACAACCACAAGGCCGGTCTTCAGAAGATTCTTTCTTCTTCATTTTTTCCGCAAGCGACTTCGTCAAGAACAGTGTTTATGCGCCTTCGTCAAGAACACAAACCCTCAATGACGTCAAGGTTCCTCCGAGAATGCCGAGCTGTAGATTTTCTGTCTAGATCAGTACTGATTGCGTTGGTATTGTTAGTTTGTTGACGGTGAGATTCGTTTTGAGTTTAGTTTGAGGTTATTTGGTAGCGAGGATTCGTGAGGGAGATACGAGATGAGAATGAAGATTACGGAGGAGAGAAAGAGGCTGAGAGTGAGACTTGCGGCGGCGGAGGAAGCATCTAGGGTTTTCTTCAGAGAATGACAGAAAGAAGAGGAAGGAGAAAGGGTATTGGGCCAGGCCCAATCAAGCATTTTTGGACAAACACACCTCCCTCCATTTTTGGCTGAAACGGGCTTTGGGCCCTAACTTTTCTGGCAGCACCCCAGAATTACCTACATACACCCCCCTGCGTTTTTTTGAACCTTGGGCTGGGCCCAGATTATGTTTTTTTTTTTGTATTTTTTTATTCTGTTATTCCCCTGTAACAGCATACCCCCCAGCCCCCATTTTTGTATTTTCTTATTCTTTTTTTTTAAGATTTGGAAAACATGTTTAAAAAAAAAAAAAAAAAGGAAAGAAGAAAAATAGAAAAGAAAATATTCAAAGAAAAAGAGAAATAAGAAAAAAAAAGAATATTGTGAAAAAAAAGAAAAAGAATAAAGAAAAATAGGAAAAATATTGTGAAAAATAAAAGAAAATATTTTAAAAAAAAAAGAAAAATATGTTGAGAAGGGAAAAGGAGAAAAAGAGGAAAAAATATTAAAGTGCCGATTTAATATTTTTAAAGCATTTTTTTTTTTAGGACATTTTCATAGAGAGTATTTTCCCGATCTTTTAGGATAGCTTAGAAGCCCATGTGTTAGGGGGCTATTTTCAGTCGACTTTTCAAGATAGAATAGGATAGCGTTTCCTAGGAGATTTATTTCAGTATCCACTCATTGTAATCACTTTTCAGAGATGAATAAAACGAGATTTGAGCTGTGGTCCGATGGTAGCCGAACTACAGCTGCTCTGATTCTTCGTACCAGACGAAGATATGTAGGCATAGGATGCGATATCCTAGCGAGCACACTAACGACTAACTTGTTGTTCTCTCGCGGCTGTGCGATCGAGACTTTCCCGCTGACGATTAATCGAGTACCCTTTTTCTCTCTTGCCCGAGTGCATTTGAGACTCAGCCATAGTTGTGACCATAGGTTCCCGACCCTGTGAAACCAGTTGTTTTTCTCACTGCTGTGTGAGAATGTTTGTTTAGCCGTAGTTAGTCTGAACTACGCAAGGCTCTGATCTTCCATTCAGTGGAAGTACGTAGGCACAAGACGCGATGTCTTGGCGAGCCAATTTTCCCTGTAGTCCCGAACTACGTTGACTCTGACTTTCTCTCTTGAGAATACGTAGGCATAGAGTGCGATGCTCTATCGAGTCAATTCCCTTCCCTTTAGATTTAGCAGCCGTAGATAAGATTGTTTTGCATCCAGTAGACAACCCAAGCAAGCGTGGATCCCGTCGAGTACGACGGACGTGAGGGGTGCTAATACCTTCCCCTTGCGTAACCGACTCCCGAACCCAGGCTATGGTTGCGATGACCATACCTTTTCCCCGTTTTTTGCGAGGTTTACTTCGAGCGTTTCCTTTCCCGCTCTGAGGGATAAATAACGCACGGTGGCGACTCTTCTGTCAGCCGGCGCCGATTTTCGCAGTAGCGACAGTTCTGGACTTGTTTGCAGAAGTCAATGAATTCAGAATGAGACTCATCCTTGTGTTTCAGGAGTTTTACCCATGCCCATCTGCTGTAGTCATCAACAATGACTAATCCATACTTCTTGCCTCTGATGGATGCAATTTTCACTGGTCCAAACAGATCAATATGAAGCAGCTCTAATGGTCTTGAGGTTGAAACAACATTTTTTATTTTGAAAGAAGATTTTGAAAATTTTCCTTTCTGACATGCTTCACAAAAAGCATCTGAGTTGAACTTCAACTGAGGAAGTCCTCTGACCAAATTGAGTTTATTAATTTGAGATATACGTCTCATACTAATATGCCCCAATCTTCTGTGCCAGACCCATTGCTCATCATTAATAGACATAAGGCATTTTACATTCTGAACTTTAAGTTCTGAAAGATTGATTTTGTAAATGTTGTTCTTCCTTTTTCCACTAAAGAGGATTGAGCCATCCTTTTGACTGACAACTTTACAACATTTTTGATTGAAGATTATGTCATAACCATTGTCACTTAATTGACTTATGGACAATAGATTATGTGTTAATCCTTTAACAAGTAAAACATTAGAAATGGAAGGGAGGTTACCATTACCTATAGTTCTAGAGTCAATTATCTTGCCCTTCTGGTTCCCTCCAAACTTCACATCACCTCCAGATCTAAGCTCCATGCTTTGGAACATAGACCTTATTCCCGTCATGTGACGCGAGCAACCAGAGTCCCGGTACCATGATTGGTGTTTCAACTTTGCTGCTAAGGATGTCTGCAACAAAAATCATTTTGTCCTTAGGTACCCATATTTTCTTGGATCCTCTGGGGTTAGTAGGTTTGAAATTCTTTCTGAATTTCTTTCCCTTATAAGCATCCTTGTTCTGATGGAATTTTGGTTTATTAAACACAGGTTTGTTCTGATCAGAACGTGTGTGTTTAATATCATTTAAATGACCAAATTTGAAATGAGTATATAGAGGAGAATACTTAATGGTCAGTTTATCAATAGGTTTTAGATTTAAATCCTTCCCAGAAGGTGATTCATATTCAATTCCCTTTCTGCTGTTTCTGCTTACGCCATAGATCATTAAAGCCATCTTGCTTCTATCTAGGCCTCTGGCCAGAAACTTCTGAAAGCTATAGTCATACTCTTCTAAAATATTTTTAGAGCATGATATAGGATCTGAGTCAGTTTTCTGAGCTTTTTCTAAATCATTTTTTATTTTAAGATTGTTTGCCTTAAGCTCAGCAACTTCAGACCTCAGCTGATCATTCTCAGATGCAAGACAACTTTGAAGCTTCTTGTATTTGAGTTTGATTCTGCTGTAACTTTCCAGAATTTCTGATAAACTTTCAGAAAGTTCTGCTCTAATGAGTTCAGAATATACCTCCTCAGAATCTGATTCTGATCCAGATTCAGCAGCTTCTTCGTGGTCCTCTACGTCAGCCATTAGTGCTACATTAGCACACTCATCCTCTGATTTTGATGAAGATTCAGAAGCATCTGAATCATCCCACGTGGTCATTAAGAATTTCTTCTTCTTTTAAAACTTCCTTCTGAGTTTCTCCTTTAGAAGTTTGGGACATTCATTCTTATAGTGGCCAGGCTCCTTGCACTCATAGCACACTATATCTTTCTTTCCAGATTTTTTATGTCCAGAAGAATCACCATGCTGATCAGATCTTTTGAAGTTTCTGAACTTATTTTATTTACGCTTCCAGAGTTGATTAATCCTCTTGGATAGTAGAGACAGTTCATCTTCTTCTTCTGAAGATTCTTCAGAACTTTCTTCAATAACCTGCAACGCTTTAGCAGATTTGTTAGATTTTAAAGCAACTGACTTACCTTTCTTCTAAGGCTCGTCTTCCTCCAGCTCAATCTCGTGACTCCTTAAGGAACTGATCAATTCTTCCAGAGTGATCTTATTCAGATCCTTCGCGAGCTTCAGAGCTGTCACCATTTGTCTCCATCTTGTTGGCAAAATTCTGATGATCTTCTTGACATGGTCAGAAGTAGAGTAGCCTTTATCCAGAACCTTCAACCCAGCAGTTAGGATCTGAAATCTTGAGAACATTGTTTCCACTGATTCAGACTCCTCCATTTTGAAGGCTTCGTACTTCTGGATGAGGGCCAGAGCCTTTGTCTCCTTTACTTGGGAGTTTCCTTCATGCGTCATTTTGAGAGACTCAAACATATCAAATGCCGTATCTCTGTTAGTTATTTTCTCATACTCAGTATGAGATATTGCATTTAACAGGATGGTTCTTGCTTTGTGGTGGTTTCTAAACTCCTTCTTCTGTTGATCAGACATAGATTTTCTGTCAACCTTTTTCCCTTCATCATTGGTAGGATGAATGTAACCATCAGTTACCAAATCCCACAAATTAGCATCATAGCCTAGAAAGAAGCTTTCTATTCTATCTTTCCATTAATCAAACTTCTCACCATCAAACATGGGAGGTTTGGTGTTGATTCTGTCTTTATCATCGTATCTGTTATTGTATGAAGTTGAAGTTAAAGCTTCAGCAGCCATGATGAATAAAGAACAAGATATTAGGAGTTTTTCTCAACTGGATCTTTTTCTGTCACGATTAAGTGAGAGCACTAACAGAACCGGAGCTCTGATGCCAACTGAAGGTGAGAAAAACACTTAGAAGGGGGGTGAATAAGGGTTTTAAAAACACTTTAGTAGATAGAAAAAATAACACAGTATTTTTATCCTGGTTCATTTGAACTCAAATTAATCCAGTCCACCCTACCCAGGTGCTTTGCCTTTCTCAACAAGGACTTAATCCACTATATCAAACTTGATTGCAGTGTAAACCACTAAGACAATTGTCTTAGTCTTCTCAATAAAATCTGACCACAACTTGGTCTTCTTAAGGAAATCTTTTACAAAGATAAACTAACAATTTGTGTTTAATGTTTTTCTTCTAAGAAGCTATATCACAACAGTGATGTTTACACAAGATTAAGAACAAATATGAAAACTGTTAAGCTTGAAGAATATTTGAATGAGAGCTTGTGAGTTGATTTTCTTTCAAATGATTTGTTTGTTATTTGTCTATATGCGTCAACATTGGAAAGATGTTGAAGCTTGTATAAATACTACTTCAAGTCCTTATCTCAAAGACTGTGCATTGTTGTATGTTCTGCTGCCTCTGTTGCCTTTTTGTCCTCTATTGACTTTTCCTTTCTAGGAAGAGGAATGTTCAGATATGTGCTTTGTGTCTGAATTCTTGTGTCATGCATAAATGAGGAATAGTGTCGTTGGAGCAAACGTTGGGATTAGCAACGAATCTTTTCTTTGAGCTGGCATATTTTCAAGTGAATAAATATATCCTTCAAGTAATACTAACATCAGATCCTCTGATGTAATTCCTTGTTCTTCAGATCAGAGTCTTGCAGCAATAATGCTTTAAGCATGAATGTTACAATCAGCGCAGAGTTGAATATCAGAGCCTCTGTACTTGCAGCGTGAAGTACTTCCAGAGTCTTCTGAAACAATGTTGTATGCTCTTGCTCAAATTCTTCTTAGTTTCACTCAGGGTCATCTGTAGCAGATCAGAGTCTCTTCAGGCAGCGCTCAGAGTCTTCTGAAATGTTGCTTCTGACGCTCAGAGTCTTAACGTTCTTTTCAGTTGCAGATGTAATTTTTGCTTCCAGATGAATATATAATTTAAGATCTGAAACAAAAATACTTAAACACAATTAAAGTATATATTTCCTTTATACAAAATTTCATTTATGTTATCATCAAAACAATGAGATATATTAAACACCAATATGTGTTCTAACACTATTCTGATGAAGACTCCAGTGAAGATGAATTGACTTTTGAAGAACTAGCAGCTTCCTACAAAGAACTGTGCCTCAGAAGTGAAGAAGTTTGCCAGCAAGGTGAAAAACAAAAGAAACTCATCATCAATCTAAAGACTGAAAAGGAAGAACACCTGACATGTATCAAGAAGTTGAGTGATGATGTTGCTAAACAGGTTAAAACTATCACTAAATTAACAGATGAAGTTGCTCAACTGACTTCCCAACCTAACCAAATGGGAAGTCTGTTAAAATGATGAACAGTGGAACCAAAACTTTGGAAGAGATCCTTCAATCTGGCAGAAGAATGGGAGACAAGACAGGGCTATGATTCAATGAAGACAATAAAGACAATAACTCTGCCTCTCACCACAAGCCCTCTGGATCAAGGTAAACAATGTCCCATCAAATGTCTCAACATCACAACAGAAAACAAACCAGCCAACCAAGAAAATTCCAAAGATGGAGATGTCATCACTGTGGTTGCTTTGGTCACATAAAGTCTTTTTGTTTCAAACGGCATGGATATCCAAATTCTACAACTCAGACAAGACCTAACCACAACAATCACCTCTCTAAGAAGCAATGGGTTCCCAAGACTCCTGCTACAAAATAATGGGTACCCAAAACTGCTACTACTTGCTTCATAGCTCATATGTCCCTAAAGGTCTCTACTAAGGAAGATTGATACTTTGACAGTGGATGCTCAAGACACATGACAGGGATCAGAAATCTGTTAGTGGACATCAAACCTCACTCAACCAGCTATGTGACCTTTGGAGATGGGGCCAAAGGGGAAATCAAGGGAGATGGAAAACTAAACTGCTCAGGAACACCTGATCTTGATAATGTGTTGTTAGTCAAAGGATTAACTGCCAATCTGATTAGCATTAGTCAACTGTGTGATCAAGGTCTAAGTGTCAATTTCACTAAACTTGAGTATTTGGTTACTAATGAAAAGGGAGATCTGCTCATGAAGGGAGTCATATCCAAGGACAATTGTTACCTATGGGCTTATCAGGACTCTAAGTCTACTCTTGCCAAAGAAGATGAAGTAAGAATGTGGCACCAGAAACTTGGGCATTTGCATCTAAAAGGAATGAAGAAGATCATATCTATGGAAGCTGTCAGAGGTATTCCTAATCTAACGACTGAGGAAGGAGAAATCGGTGGTGAATTCCAAATAGGAAAACAAACTAGGATGTCAGATGAGATGGTTCAACATTTTGTGCAGCAAATGCAATCTGAATTTGAAATGAGCCTTGTTGGGGAATTAACTTATTTTCTTGGACTACAAGTCAAACAGATGGAAGAATCCATATTTCTATCTCAGAGTAAGTATGCCAAGAACATTGTTAAGAAGTTTGGAATGGAAAATTCCAGCCACAAAAGAACTTATGCACCTACCCATCTAAAATTGTCAAAAGATGAAAAAGGAGTTAATGTGGATCAAAGTCTGCATAGAAGCATGATATGGAGCTTGTTATATCTTACAGCAAGCACACCTAACATTTCTTTTTCTGTGGGAGTTTGTGCCAGATGTCAAGCTGAACCCAAGATTAGTCACATTAATCAAGTCAAGAGAATTTTGAAGTTTATCAATGGGACAAGTGAGTATGGGATGATGTACACTCATGGATCTGGGTGTGTGTTGTCTGGATATTGTGATGCTGATTGGGTAGGAAGTGCTAATGATAGGAAGAGCACATCTGGAGGCTGCTTCTTTTTGGGAAACAACCTCATCTTGTGGTTTAGTAAGAAACAAAACAGTGTATCCTTGTCTACTGCAGAAGCAGAATACATAGCTGCTGGGAGTAGCTGCTTTGAACTTGTATGGATGAAGCAGATGCTTACAGAGTATAGTATCACACAAGATGTCATGACATTATACTGTGATAATCTGAGTGCTATAAATATTTCTAAGAATCCTATTCAACATAGCAGAACTAAGCATATTGATGTTAGACATGATTTCATTAGGGAGCTTGTTGAAAGTAAAACCGTTACTATTGAGCATGTCACTACAGAAAATCAACTGGCTGATATTTTTACCAAAGCCTTGGATGCAAATCAATTTGAGATTTTGAGAGGAAAATTGGGGATTTGTATTTATGAGGATTAATAGCAATTATTTCTAAGAGGGATTTTTACTTTTAAAAGATGTTTTTTCCTAAAATATATATGTTCCAATATCCCTCTTTATTACACAACACGCCTTTGTCTAATCTAGCACGCTATCCCACTCAATTTTTTCCCTCCAACTGCCTCTTCAACTCCCACACCTCCACTACTGTTTAGACTACCTCCCACTCCCTGTGCATTCTCTACTTTGCAACCTACCATCATCCTCCTTAAAATTTTTCGTCTCTCAGAAATACTAAGATGTCTCCCAAACATGATGCTACCTCATCAAAAACTTCCCACACTGATGCTTAACCCATGAACATCTCCTTCAAATATGTTCTTAACATGACCCCTATCTCCATGGTTCCTGGCCATACAAATAAAGCTCTAATGACCACACCTCCACATGCAAACAATTCCCAACAACCTTCCAAAGGTAACACTTCTGGATCCTCTACTGATAACATTACTAGAATGAAAAACAAGGAAGGCTCTGTGTTGCACCCCAAAATTTGCCTAACCTTTTCTTACTTGGTTTATGTTTCATTGCATTCGCATATCATTGATATAACATTTGCATAGCATAGCATTGTTCATTTGTGCAGGGGATCAAGTGTGGTTTATATCAAGAGGAGCCTATCTAGAGGTCTTACTCAAGCCTGAGAAGTCACCAAAGTCATCAGGAAGAGGGTTGGGTTCTTGAGAGGTTCATTGTTTGTATAGGGTTCATCTCCTAATCTGAGGACCAATTGAAGACCATCAGTGGGTTGTGAAGCCTTGATCAAGGAGAGAGTGTGTGGATAGAGCTCATAAAGTGCCTTTAGGGTCATGGTGGAGCTCATTCAAGTCATTATACCAAGTGTGAAGAGCCACAGTTGAGGGTGTTGCAATTAGGGTTTTCATCTGAGTAATCCTAAGTCAATTGTGCAATTGAAGAGGATCAAATCTCAATTCTAAGTCTTTGTAATCATGGATATTTTTGTTTAGATACATGAGGTTATAGTCCAAGATCAATCCAAGAAGAGTTCAAAGTGTGAGGAGTTGCTAAACTAGGGTTCTCAGGGTAAAATCCCCTATTTAGTGCCTAACTTCAAGAGCACTTATCTCAAGATACAAGTTTCATCTCCACTTTTGGCCAACATGAAACTTCTAGAGCATGCTCGTAGCTTTAGTTTGAGTACTAGAAGTCCTCCATTGGATTTATAAAACTCAAGTTATGGTCCAGACAAGTTACAGGTCATCTGAGGAATGTGAAATTTGTCTGTGAAAGTTAACCAACTTCCGTGGATCTTTTGACCTAGAAGGGTGTTTCTCCTAAACTTTTGGCCAACATGAAAGTTGTAGGTCTTGATCTTATCTTTCCAAATTGTATTATAAGTCTTCCATTGGATTTGTAGAACTCAAGTTATGAGGCTTACAAGTTAGGCGTATTTTGGGAAAGTGAGATTATAGGTCATTTGGCATTATAGGTCATTTTCACTATCTTGCAAGCATCAAATGAACTTTTTTTCAACATGAAACCTGTTCAAAATGATGTTTTTAGGTCAACCATGTACTCATGATGAATTGATTTGGCTTAGGGTGAGAGTTGGTTTGAAAGAAATTGACAAAAGGAGGATTAAAAGGCATTTAAGTGAAAAATTCTCAAATTAATTCTATGTGCTCAAAAAAAGACCAAGTGAGTACTCATTTTAATCAGAAAGAGCATTTTGAACACATTGGCAATATTGGAAATTCATTTTGATGCATATTTCATAGCATTTCAACTTGTTACTTCACAAATAAGTAACACATCAAACCATAGTCTTATGATGGAAACAAGCTCTCCAATTGATCTCTGCACTTTCTACAGTTAACAAGCAAGGGAATTGAAGCTTCTTGGAGAGGTTTTGAGTGCAAATTCGTGCATTCCATGTTTGGAATTTTCAAGGAAAAGTGAAACTTGGATATTCTGATTTGGGCCTTCAATGGACCTCAAAAGCCCACAAATCACTTCTATATAAGTTCAGAGGAAGGTTTTGCTCAAGGTTGGTGATTGTTTCGTGCCAGAGCCATAGATTGCATAGTGAAATTCAAGAGGAAAAGTGCAAATCGTGTTTGGAGTTTGAGGGTGATTCAGAGCAAATTGAAGTTTCTAAAGGCTTTATCATTCATCAAGGAAGGAATCTGCATCATCTGGAGGCTTGAATCACAGTGGAAGTACTCCAATTTGAAGCTTCAACTCAGGTATGTAACTTTCAAAACTGCACTGATTCTAGGATGATTTAGTAGGAATTGATATGAGGTTAAGCATTAGGAAGGAACCTAGATCATTTTAGGCTAGAAAATTGGAGGTTTCGTGATGATCAAAGGTGAGGTGCCATTTCTGTTTGAGGTTATATATGGCTGTTTATTGAGAGATAATGGAAATTAAACCGATCAAAGTGATCCTGGTGAGGAGAGGAGAAGATCCATGGCTTTAGTTTTGTGTTTGATGAGGATCAAGGTTTTGGTGCACTTTCTGTTTGCCTTCGAGTTTCACAATTCATGGAGGTTTAGCACAAATGAAGGTTAGATTCTTGCTCAGGGTGAAAAACTGAAGAGAACGGTGCTGGTTTGGTTAAGAATAGCGAGGTTTGGATGACTGGTTCTGTTGACCTCGCCGGAGAAGACGACCGGCGTCTTTCTCCGGCCACCGTGCTGTAATTCCCCCCCCCCCCCCCCCTTTCAGAATTCAAATGTGGAAGATAAATGAGGAACCGTCAGATCATCCTGGATCCATGACTTTGTACGCCAATTTGATGGCTCTCTTTTAATCCCCAAAACGCTGCAGTTTTATTTAATGCGTTGGCAGCCTTAGAGCGCGTTAGATCTGTTGACTAGTACACGTATCTGATGGTCCTGTTTTTTTCTAACCGTTAATTCAATTTTTATTTCTTTTTCTTTTTCTTTTAATCCATTTGCATTCCTAAATTCATAATAAATCCAATATTGATCAGAAAAATAAAATAAAAATATGAGCATGTACCTGATTTTATTTCTGATTTTATGATGCTTTTACATATTATTTTCATGCCATTTTCAATTTAATTTGATTTGTTGCATTTTTATTAATTTCTTTAATTTGGCTTATTTCTTCATTGTTTTGCTGATTTTCGTATGGCTGATTGGTATTGATTTTGGGGCTGATTTTTAGCTAGTTGGTAGATTAGAGGTGCATGATCCCTTAGGATTTAATTCAGATTTTTTAGACAACATTAGGTTCTGTTTTGGATTAGGATCATTAGACCTTCCATTTAGGGTTTTCATTTGATATCTTATGATCTAGGATTTTTTAGGTGACCTTTCCATTTGATTTGATCTCTGACCTTTCTACTAGAGGTCCTTAACCTTCTTAGGTTCCCCTAGAAAATCTTATAGGATTTTAGAATTAGTTTTGGTATTTTAATTTGATTTATTACTTAGGCTAGTGTTAAGATGCTTTCAACATAGCACTTACGTTAGAATGACCTCAATGGTGGCTTTTAGTTCATAATAGGTTTGCTAATATTTTTTGTTGGTTTTTTAGACATGTATAAGCTTCTGTTTGCTTGATGTTGGTGCTTGATTTTGGTGTTTAGACCTTCTTTTAGTAGCTTTCTTTGAGCTTGTTCAATTAGGGCTTAGGAAGAGCTTAGTTTGCTTTCTCTTTCTTCACATAAACATGGATTGCTTTGATTGCTCTCTATTCTCATCCTATGATTCAAGGTCCCTATGTGAAAGCCTCATCTTTACTTTGGAAGGATGTGTGGCATTTCACAAGAGGTAGAACCTTTGAGGATGCCTATCTCAGATGACTGGTTGAGTGTCAGGAGGGGCTCCCTTGGTTTCCTTCCTGCTTCCCATCATCAATCAATAATCTTGATGTTAATTCTCTTCCCTTTTGTTGGAGCTTGTTGAAGCTTGAAGATGAAGACTTCTCTTGAAGATGGCTTGGACTTGAAGTTGTTTGCAGACTGTTTGTTTGTTTTGCTGTTTATCTGCTTTGCTGTTGAGCTGTTTGTCTGCTGTATTTTCTGATTGCTTGATTGTTGCTTGTGTGACTGTTTGGTGTGCTGCATTAGACTAGGCTCTCATATAAAGTTTTCTAGGCCTAAGAACATCCTAAAGGTTGAGATTATCTCCCTTTGCTTGTCTGCATTTAGAGATTGAGTTTGTCTCCCTCTGCTTGACTGTTATTATCTGGCTTTGCTTGCTGGCTTAAGGTTGAGTCTGTCTCCCTTGCCTGTGATTTGTGTGTTGCCTTTGGGCTTACTTGCTCTAGAAGTCGAGCTTGGCTCCTTCTGCTTGTTTGTTGTATTGCATGCATTTTATTTACAGTAATTTCTTTACAGTTATTTCTTTTGCTGTTGTTTTCCTTTGCCATGTTCCCCTAGGAACTCTGACTTCTCTTGTTCAAGAGAAGTTACGACAGACATTAGGGTTCTAACCATGCATGATAACATTAGGTAGTTCCCTCCTAACCTCAACCATAGGTTCAACTTTGCATGACAACTTTAGGATTGGATCAGTTCCCCTTTAGTGCGTCCTTTCTCTTCTCATCTTCAAACAAATCAAGATACAGTAATAAAGGTTAATTGATGTCGTGCGCTACGAGCCTTAAGCTACTTGAGAAAGGGTTGTTGAAGAGTTTCTTTTCAACAATTTGAATGTTTAGTATGGAACCCTTTGGGTGACATGCGACGCATTCACTCCCAGGTCATAGTCTCTAGTGCGATATCAGTTGCAAACATCCATAAAAGATACTTCTCTAAAAAACAAAAAACAAAGATCAAACATCTTTTTGTCCTCTTGGACCTTTAATCCCTGGAAACCCTTTTCAGAAGGAGAGTTTTGTTAACTCTCGGTTCTACCGCAAACGGTAAACGCCTAAGTCTCCATCGAGCGAGCTGCATACACCAAACTGAGGGAACCGTCTGTTAACCCTACTCGGATAAAAAAGACAAACCTGTGTCTCTCGTTGTCCCGAACTACGTTTGTTCTGATCTTTCACGCTGTGTGAAAGTACGTAGGCACGAGATGCAATATCTCGGCGAGCAACCTTCCCCGTAACCCGTAGTTAGGCGAAATACGTTGACTCTGATTTCTCGTTCCATACGGGAATACGTAGGCATAAAGTGCGACGCTTTGTCAAGTCATTTTCTTTTCTTTTCAGACCAGACCTTTAGCGTAGATAGTTAAATCAACCTGTCAAATAAACACAACAATCATGGATCCCATCGAGTACGATGGACGTGAGGGGTGCTAATATCTTCCCCTTGTGTAACCGACTCCCGAATCTAGACATTGGTTGCGATGACCTTCTCTTATACCCTTTCGTCAGGTTTTTTCCGATCGTTTCCTTTCCCGTTCTGAGGGATAAATAACGAAAGGTGGCAACTCTTCTGTTTTTCCGGCCTCGCTTTTTGCAGTAGCGACAGCTGGCGACTCTGCTGGGGAATTCTGGTTCCTTATGCGAGTCAATCCTAGCGCTTGTGTTTTTACCTGTTGGGTTTTATTTATCGCATTTTATTTTCCGCATTTTATTTTCAGTATGATTATTATTATTGTGTTGTTGTGGGAAGGGGCTCTAATGAGTGAGAAGCCAGACCCAGGCTTGAGTGTACTTAGCATTAGTTGTGGAAATTAGTGGGCGCGTGCTTGCTTTGCAGGCACTAGTGTCTCATGAAATCCACGCTCAAACGAGGTTCTCCCGGTTGACTACTTTTCCAGCCCTTTGGGCTTGAGGGGTTGTTGGTTTGGAGGATTGTCGACTCTGGGGACCGATCATTTGTGACTCAGTTGAGTGAGGCCACTTTAAGAGATGATGATGCCACACCTTCTGGGTATCGTATCATCGTTTCTTGAAAGTCTGTGACGCTGGGAAACGCATAGGATGCCATACCTTGTCTGTGATTAGGTCCATACCTGTGAGCGGGGTCGGGTTATTGCAGGAAACCTTAACCTTCAGACTACCTGGTTTTCTTGACAGTGAATCAGTGTTGTTGGGTTCAGAGGGTTCTTATCATCAGAGATATGGTTGTTCTCGACAGTGCATATTTATTGGTCTTCTTCAGGGTTGTATTATCATAGCAGTTGTAATTGTGCTGGAACAGAGCCTTGGCCTCCTCAGCAGCACAGTCTTGATCCCCTATTGCATGTTTGCATTTTGCATTTTGCATACTCATTTGCATATCATTAACGTGTGTCTGTGTTGCAGGTGCATATTTTATCCCTCGGTTCCGGTATTTCTTGCCTTCTGTTGTGCTAGCATGGGATCTCTGAAGAAGAATGTGGCTTACAAGCTCCCTACCCCAGATGTTGCTCTATTGTCCAGTTTGATTGCCTTGGCAGATGATACAGTGAGAGGGGAGTTCAGAAAATCTTATGGGAAGCTGCTCAGTCTGGTTCGTAAACCTTGGGTATATGAGTTGAATGGGTTGTATGCGTTGCTGCAGTTCTATGATCCTCCATTGAGATGCTTCACTTTTCCGGACTTTATTCTTGCACCTACATTAGAGGAGTATGCTGAGTTGTTAGGTGTGCCTATCAAGAGTCAGATGTCGTTTGTTCATATGGATGCTAAGCCTAATATGGCTAATCTAGCTCTTGCTCTTCAGCTGGATGCCTCTGATTTGCTTCTATCCAGTTGGAATGGGGTTCTTGGATTTTCCCTGCAGTTTCTAGTTGGGAAAGCCCAACAATGTGCCAAAGACGGTTGTCGGATCGTATTCAACGCCATTCTCGCCCTCTGCATATATGGCATCATCTTGTTTCCCAACATGCCTGATTTTGTAGACTTGGACGCCTTTCATATCTTTGCATCAGGGAATCCAGTTCCTACCTTGATCGGCGATGTGTACCATTCCGTCCATTACAAGAACGAAAATAGAAGGGGTAAGAATGTATCATGTTGTGTGCCCTTACTCTACAGATGGTTTGATAGTCACCTGCCTAAGAAGGGTCTCTTTCCTTCATCTGCAACCACAACTGAGTGGTCTGAGCGCTTGATGGGTTTATCAGCAGAGAGTGTTGTTTGGTTTGATAGAGATATGTTGGGTACTAAAGTCATATTCAGACGCAGTGGATTTCCAAATGTGCCTTTGATTGGAAGAAAGGGTTGTATCAACTATAACCCCTCTTTACTTGTCAGACAGTTTGCCTATGCTTTGAGAGGTCCGCCAAAACAGGAAGAGGTGCAGGAATCTTTATACCTCACTGGTCTTCTAGAGGCGGATATGTTAGGTAAACTTCAGCAGGCCTGGAATGATATTAGTAAACGAGGGAAATCATTATTGGGTAAAAGCAATAGCCAAGCTTACTCTCCGTATGTGACCTGGATCAAGACCAGAGCAGAGACCATAGGGATGCCATTTCCACCTGCTAAGCAAGAGTGCCCTCCAGTGGTCAAAGAGCCTATTACCGTGTCTATTCAGCAGTATAATCAGGTGTTAGCTGAGAAAGAAGAGCTGAAGAAATCTAATAAAGAGTTGGAGAAAGAGCTGGCACAACTTAGAAGCGAGAGAAACGAAGTCATCCACTCCTTCAAGAAGCAGACAGAGCTGGTGAACAGGTTAGGCACAGATTTGACTAAGCAGATAGTTGATCGTGAACGTTTGGGTCTGGACTTCAAATGTGTCAATGATGTACTAGCTAATAAGAAGCAGAATCTGGATGAAGCATACCGGAGAATCTCCAAGTTCAATCAGTAGTGGAATGCCACTATAGCCAGCAACAAAGAGAGGGAGGACAAATTGAAACAGCAGATCTCTAGAAAGGGAGTTGGGTAAAGATGCTCTGGATATCAAGGAAGTGATGAACTTAATAAATGAGGTTGGATTGCTCAAAATCGTCACTAGCTTCTCCAAGTGTTATGAAGGGATGGTGAAAGAATTCATTGTGAACATTCCTGACTCCATTACTGATAGGAATAGAAAAGATTATATGAAGGTATTTGTTAGGGGTAAATGTGTGAAGTTTTCTTCATCTGTAATCAACAGATTTCTGGGAAGGTCAAATGATGGTGAAGAAGAGTTGACTGCTTCTGACAACCAAGTGTGTAAATTCATCACAACCAACCAAGTTAAAGCCTGGCCTTTAAAAGGCAAGCTCTTAGCTGGGCAACTCAGTGTGAAATACGCCATCCTTCATAGGATTGGTGCTGCAAACTAGGTTCCCACCAACCACACCTCCACCATTATTGTTGGACTAGGAAGATTCATATATGTTGTAGGTACTAAGGTTGCTTTTGATTTTGGTTTATACATTTTTGATCAAATTATTAAGCATTCTACCACTAGTGCCATAAAGCTGCCAATTACCTTCCCTTCCCTCATCTGTGAAATTATTCTGAATCAACACCCTGGGATTCTAAATTCTAATGATGTTGCTAGCAAGAGGAAGTCTGTGTTGTCCCTTCACTACAAACTATTTGCTGGAAGACATGTTCCAGATATTGTCTTGACATCTGTGAAAGGGCCACTGCTTCAAGGGCAGGGATTATCTTTGAGTTAAAAGAAACCTGCAGGGAACTAAGAGATACAATTAATGCAACTACAGCCAGAAAAATCAAATTGGAATCGTTAATTCAATGCCTTGAAGATAACACTGCCAATGATGATGATGTTAGTGAGGCTGGGTCTGGGGATGAATCTGAGGATGGTAGTACTGATGTGCCAACTGAGAAAGAAGATGATGTTGACATGTCCACGTCTGAAGATGATGTTTAAGCTGGTTGCTTTGATATTGGTTGTTTTTTTTGTTTTTTTTCTATGTCTGCCTTAGTAGAATGAACTGAGTTGTTGCACTTCATGTGCCTTTGGGTTGTAATATTATTGGGTCTCTGTGCCCTTAACTTGCTTGTCTCTGACTTTATGACCTATGTTATCTATTAGTTTTTGTTCTTAAATTTGTGGCTAAAAGGGGGAGAAGAGTTGTTGTATACAGTTTGGTATATGGCTATAGCAGGTGTGTAGCTAGTTGGAAGATGGTGCTTGCTGCAGGATGGTTGTTTTGTTTTTCTTGGGCTGACAGAATGATTATTTTGTTTGGGGTTGTTGCTGAATTTTTGTTCTACAGGTTGTTGTATATTATAGCTTTGTTATTTGTATGCCTGTGTGCTTGGATTGTTCTGTTGTGCATTACAAGTTGCTGAAGGTTGTTGAGATTGTGGGATGCTTTCTGTAATTGCTTGGGCTGTTGCTTGGGCTATTGTGGTTTTTGTTGTTTTGTTGCTTATGTTGAGGGGGAGTTTTTCATTTACTCTCCTTACTGATTAGTTTTTCTTTTGTGACTATGCTGGTTTTTGTTCTCTTGTGATCAGTTTTATGTTTTAGCCAAAATTTGCCAAAAGGGGAGTTTGTTAGTTCTTGATTGGCAGGCATTTTGGTAAAACTAGGTATAATCACAAGATGTCCTACAGGATGCTGTGACATCTATCTTTAAGGTTTTGTAGTTAGCTTTGGTTGTTGCAGCAGGACTTATCTCATGATGTCAAACATAATGTCCTGACACTTATGGACAAAACATTCCGTATGAATGTGTTTTTGTGCCTGTTCTTTTTTGGTGTAAAATCTGCGAAGATTTTGGTGTTTTACTAAGGCATTTCTGATGCAAATATTATGGATCATATTTGATTTGATATGAAGCTTTTCTCAGAAGATTTGATTGAGGATTGGAAGAAATATTTGATTGGATCTAATTGATCAAATCAAATCTATTTCATTGTTGCAAATAATGAAGATTGATTTCTTCTCAAATATGCTATTACTTTTGCCACAACCCAAGCTCGTTCTACATTACTATTTAAGGAGGTGTAAACCCTAGCTTTAAGATAAGAGAAGCAAGAATTAAAAAGTGTGTGCATTTGTGTAAGGTTTAGCCTTCGTGTGTTTTAGTTTTGTGAGCCATTCACTCATTGTTTAATGTGTGAATTGGACTAAGTTGTTAATTGTAAATTGTTCACTCAAAGCTTGTAAGCAAGAGTGTATTGTACTTGATTGAAGCTTTTAAGCAAGATCAAGTTGTGACTTTGAAGAGTGTCTTCTAAAGTCTTCTTTTTTTGTTGATTGTTATCACTACCATGATTGAGGGGGAATGAGAGGTGTCTCTTATCTAGGTGAGGCCTAGGTAGAAAGGGTAGAGATTAGGTGAGAATATGGTAAACTAGAGAGAGTCTACTGCGTATCTTCAAACTAATTCTACTTAGTGGATTTCCTTCCTGGCTTGGTAGCCCCCAAACATAGGTGTGTTTTCATCAAACTGGGTTAACAACTGTTGTGTCTCTTTACAATTGTTATTTGTTTATCTTTGTTCTTATTGTTGATTTAACAGATATTTATGTCATAAACATCACCTTCGACATCTAATATCTGATACCAGAATTTCAAGTTGATCACTTGCAACATCATTGAGAGTATCATCTTGAGAGGTTTCTACTACATCATCATCATCATTAACAAAAATATTATCCTCCTTTGAGGGGTTAGTTTCATCAAAATATACATGTATAGATTCTTCAATAGTTAAAGTTCTTTTGTTAAAAATTCTAAAAGCCTTACTAGAGAGAGAGTAGCTGAGAAAAATACCTTCGTCGGATTTCTCGTCAAACTTACCAAGGTTATCTTTGTCATTGTTCAAGACATAGCATCTGCACCCAAAAATGTGAAAGAATGATATGTTTGGTTTTCTCCATTTGAAGAGTTCATAGGGGGTTTTCTTGAGAATAGGTCTAATGTTGACACGATTACTTATAAAACACGCTGTGCTCACCGCATCTGCCCAAAAATATTTAGGTAAGTTTGAATCGCTAAGCATAGTTCTTACAAGTTCTACCAACGACCTATTCTTCCTTTCTACGACACCATTTTGTTGTGGAATTCTTGGTGCAGAGAATTTGTTTGAGACTCCATTTTCTTCGCAAAATTCTTCAAATAAAGCGTTCTGGAATTCTCCACCATGGTCACTTCTAATGGAGACAATTGAAAGTGACTTCTCATTCTAAATTTGTTTTGCATACCTCTTGAATGCCTTTAAAGCTTCACTCTTCTGCACTAAGAAGAAAGTCCATTTATATCTATAGAAGTCATCAATAATTACTAATGCATAAACATTACCTCCAAAAGTTTTTGCTCTTGATGGTCCGAAGAGATCCATGTGTAGTAATTGTAGTGGCCTTGTTGTGGACACCACATTCTTGGATATGAAAGTTGATTTGGTTTGTTTCCCTTTTTGGCAAGCGCTACACAATATATCTTTGATGAATTTGATCTTTGGAAGATCAACAACTAAGTCATGTTTGATTAATTTGTTCAAATGCTCCATATGAATATGAGCAAACCTTTTGTGCCATAACCAAGAGTCGTTGTTGTTCATCATAAGACACTTAACCTTCAAAGACATGTTATCAAGGGAAATCATAAAAATGTTGTTAATTTTGTTACCTTTTAACATTACCTCATGAGTGACTTCATTTTCTATCAAACATTCATCTTTGGTGAAGTTGATTCTGAAACCTTTGTCACAAAGTTGGCTAATGCTAAGTAGATTATGCTTTAGGCCTTCTACATAAAGGACATCTTATATGGTTATAAAAGATGGTAAACCAATGATGCCTACGCCAAGGGTCTTCCCTTTGTTGTTATCACCATAGGTTACAAATCCTTTGGTCTTAAGCGTTAGATGTGAAAATTTGGTAAGGTCACCCGTCATATGCCTTGAACACCCACTATCAAGATACCATTGATATGAAGAGGTCTTCAAGCATAATTATAAAATAAGTTTAAGTTTCATTAGGTACCCAAATTGCCTTGGGTCCTTCATAGTTAGTGTCTTTCTTGACCCACACATAATGCCCTTTTGCAATACTGAAGTTTCTTACATAACAGGCATTAGGTGTATGGACTTTGATACCACAATAAAAACAGGTGGGCTCAAAATTACTTTTATATCTAGGAGGATAAGACTTCTTTTTACTAAATACTTTCTTCTTAGGGTATTGATGAACCACTTTAGGCTTAGTCACTTTCTCTTTAAGAGTTTGTTCACTAGCCTTAACAAAGATGGTTTTGTCGGAACTTGGTTTAGAAAATTTTGAGTAACCAAGTCCACTCTTATCACTTGAGAACCTTTGTTGACTAAGAACAGCCTTCAATCCAATTTGTCCTTTTTCATACTTTTCAAGGACCATTTTTAATTGGACAATTTGAAACGAAAGTGACTCACACTTTGTGCATACAAAATTCTGTTTTTGATCACTAATTAATTTTTGTTTTTCATCTTTGAAATTATTTTCCATTATCTCAACCTTTTCTTCTAAAGTTGAGATTTTATTCTTTTGTGATGAAATAGTTTTGTACAAAATTTTGCATTCACCCAGAAGTTCATCAATTGCCCCTTGAGCATCATTATCATAAATTGAAAAATTGTTACTAACCTTGTCGTCTTCATCGTCAGAGTGATGTAAGGCCATTATTGCTAGATTTGCGCTTTGATCACTATCTGAGTCTGATGAGGAACTTATCTTGTTATCCTCTCATGCTACGTAGGCCTTATTTTTCTTGAAACCCTTTTTGCTTTTATAGGCATAGTTTTTGGAGAGTTTAGAACAGTTTGGTTTGATGTGTCCTTATTTTCCATATTCATAGCATTTAACATCTTGTGTGGATGTTGACACCTCCTTTTCTTTGTTCTTTGAAAACTTCTTCCTTTTGATATAGTCAGAATTTCCAATATTATTTTTCGAACCAGAATATTTTCCTAACCTTTTTATAAGAAGCATGAAGTTTTCATCTTCAACCGGATTGTCTTCCTTTTCTACTTTTTTGGAATCAACCTTTAATGCGATACTTTTAGATTTCTTTTCTTGTTTCTCATGTTTTTCTAATCGCTCAAGTTCCGTCTCATATTCTTGAAGTTTTCCAAACAATGTAGCAGATGTCATTGTGGATAGACTTTTCTTTTCAGATATTGCTGTCACCTTGGGTTGCCATTCTCCGGACAAAGATCTAAGCACTTTAAGATTTAATTCATCGTTAGTTAACGTCTTACCAAGTGCTCTCAGATGATTTGTCAAGTGCACAAATCTTTTCTGCAAATCTTTTCTCCTGGTTGCATTCTGAATAACTCGTATTCCTATCTTAACGTATTTAATCTCGATCTTTTAACTTCAATGGTTCCTTCATGAGTTTCCACTAAAGTATCCCAGATTTCCTTTGCTGATGTACATGTTGAGACGCAAAAGAATTTGTCCATGCTTAGTGCATTTTGTAGAAGATTAGTTGCCTTTTGTTGTAGAGAACCTATTTCTTACCATCTTCATCCCATGAGACTTTAGGCTTTGTTGATCCAACACCATTAACAACCGCTGAAGGAACGAAGGGGCCATTTTGGACAGCATCCCATATTCCATCTCCTTGTGCTTCTAAGTGAGCCTTCATGCGAATCTTCCAGAAGTAAAGTATTCACCACAAAACAGTGGAGGCTTGATGCTACTACCACCGTCTTTAAACACCTTTGTTGTTTGTGGAATCCATTCTGAATCGATTAGGAACAGGTTAGCTAAACCTGCTCTGATGCCAATTGATAGTCTGAGTTGCACCTAAGAGAGGGGGGTGAATTAGGTTCTTTGAAATTTTATGGTTTTAACATGAAAGCAGTAAAGTGCAAAAAGTAAATAACATAGAGAAGTATCTTGGTTCCCTTCACACTCCGAAGGTACTCAGTCCCCTTTCACACCGAAAGAGATTTCACTAGAGTTAGACTGAGTGTACAATTTACTTTCTAACCTATAGGTAGATTAAAGGCTCTTAACACCTTTAAAATCTGAACACTAAGTGCAAGAAGAATAATCCTCTTCAATGCACACACTTGCTTTCAACAATCCTGAATAGCAAGGAGAATAGATTAATTTGAAATCTGAATATACAATGTTTATCAATGATGTGATTGATCTTCTCTTTCAATGATAATTTCCACAAATATTTAAGACTTTGTGCTTAAGAATTTTCTTTCAAAAGATATGAAAATATGCAGAAAATTCTTTATGAAAAGTGTTTTTACTCAAGATGTGGAAAGATGAAAATATTAGTAAAGATTTTTGAAAGAGGTTGTTTTTGAAAATTGAAAGATTAGGTATTTATATTACACAAACACCCCTTTAAAAAATCATGTAAATCTTCAGAAAATATGATGAACAATTGTTATGATTCAATGGAAACAATTCATGGAAGAATGGTTGAAGATGTGCAATTTTTTAGAACAATTTTTCAAAAACATTCAGTGAGCAATCGATTGCACATATAGACCAATCGATTGCACCTTCACAAAAACACTAGAAATTTGAATTTTTCAACAGAGCAATTGATTGCACCAAAGCACCAATCGATTGCACTAAGAAACAATAGCCTAAATGAAGTAAAATTTTGATCATGCAATCGATTGCTCCAAGAGTATAATCGATTGCACTGGAAAAAACTTAGAAAAATCTTATTTAAAAGAGCTTGTGAAAGTGTGAAAAATTAATGCACATGATTTTAATTATTTTGAGCAACTAGGACTTAAATACTTGATGAAGATTTTCATTATACCTTTTAATAAGATAATTCTTCATATCAATTCTTTGTCTTGATTCTGATGTCTTGAAAATGATTGAACATCTTTGCCTTCTTCTCAAGTAGTTTGTCTTCATCAAAACATAAGTTGATATTGAGAATCTTGATTTCACAGTGCATTCCCTTCATGCATCATCCCCATAGAATCAAATATGGATTTAGCTATATCTCTGTTGGTAATCTTTTCATACTCAGTGTATGAAATAGCATTTGGAAAGATAGTTCTTTCTTTGTGATAACTCTTATAATCTTTCTTCTATTGATTCGCCATCCCTCTTCTTTCAACTTTATTTTCATTTACATCTACTGGGTGTACGTGGCCATCAACTACCATGTCTCATAGATAAACATCGTGACCTAGAAAGAAGCTTTCTATTCTATTCTTCCAATAGTCAAATCTATCTATATCAAAGACATGAGGTTTAGAATTGTAATAATCTCTATAATTTGTTTCAGCAACTAGAGGTGGTGGTGGAATACCGGCCATTGTGTTTCATACTGGATCTTTATCTGACACTGTTAAGTATTTGATAATCTTATCAAGACAAGAAACGGAGCTCTGATTCCAGTTGAAGGTGGCGAGAAACACAAGAAATTGGGAGGGGGGATGGGGTTGAATTGGGTTTCTAACAATCAAAGCTTTTTCAAAAACCAACTCAACAGAAATAACACGAAGAATAAAAATAACATATTATTTTTATTCTAGTTTGCTAATAACAAAGCTACCTCCAGTCCACCCTACCAAAGTGATTTTGCCTTCTCAATAAGGACTTAATCCACTATAATTGAAACTAATTACAAACACCACAAAGACTAATCGTTTTTGTCTTCTCGAGTATATTTGACTAAATCCTAGTCACTCAAGAAAAACCACTCAAACAAGATTGAGATTTACAAGTTTTGTTTACAAAGAATGCTTCTAAGAAAGCATATTAACACAAGTTAAATACAAAGAATATCTCACGTAAATAACAAGCAAAAACTTTTTATGTGTTAACAAAGAATATACATAAAAATAATATTTACTTCATCAAAGTGTGTAAGTTCAATAGTAACAAGCATGAGCAACATTAGTAGCTTCTTCCAATCGTCCAAGCCTTCTTTGTATAGGCATGTAAAAGATTTGTTGGAGGGTAGTATTAGAATTGAAAAAAGCAGTTGTCTCTTTCATAACGATTTGCAAATGGGAGGAAAAAAGGTACAATTGTACGGTTTTTAGCCCACAAAATCAGGGTAGTCGAGGCGAGACTGATCTTGTACCGTGTACTATTTTTCTGACGCAAAAACCTGTTGATCTTATCTTCTAATCTTTAGAGGCTTCTGATAGGATGATGTTGAAGCATGTTTAGAAGGATCAAGAGAGTGGTTGGGAGAATCTTCAGAACCTTGGTCTTCAGAGTCTTGACACAGTTCCTCAAAACCTGATCTTCAGAGTCTTCAGATCTTGTTCTTTAGAATCTCCAGAACTTAAGCACAGAATCTTGAAGGTAGACAATCCTTTAGAGGCTCTTCAATCAGATTCAACGTAAGAAGCTTTAGCACACACTTTCTTCAGAACCGTTATCTAAGAGCTTTCTAGAACTTGACAACATCTTGTAAAACACTTGTATCTCTTCAGAGTCAGAGTGTGTTGATTCTAAATTCTGATGACGTCACACATCAAAATTTTAGAGTCAGAACCTATTAAGTAAAAGCTACACACTAGACATAAAACCATTAGTGTACAAAATTGTTCTTTAAGAAACAATGTATTGTTATCATCAAAACTAAAGGCCAGATGTAGAACCAAATCTTGTTCTAACAAGTGACCTATCATAGTCTTCTTGATCCTTGCATTGACTGACTTCAGAGTCTAAGAATTTCATTGGAAGTTGACCTCCTCCAGAGTACGCGTCTTCAGAGTTTGATATCAGGTTCTGATCCTTCAGAGTTTGAGTCTTCAAAGGTTGACTTTCTTCAGAGTCCTGTCTTTAAAAGTTGACCTTTTTCAGAGTCTGAGTCTTCAGAGTCTAGTTCTCAGGTTCTGATCCTTCATATTCCTGATCTTTTACCTTGTCTTTAAATATTCACTACCAGTACTAAGTTAATATCATAAATTTTAGTCAATAGTCTTACACACTTGAACATATGTTATTATACCCAATTTTTCTTTAAATATTTTGTTATCATCAAAACATTAGAAATATGGTACAAACCAATTTTATTCCAACATATATCAGAATAACTCATACTTGCACCTCATGAATGTTCAATTTTGCACCAAAATAAGATGTAAAATAAAACTTTAATCGTAACCATATTTAAGCATACTTGCACCTTGATAATTTTTAAAACCTTGATAAGTTTAAAAACTAAAAGACATATTTAACCATAATATTTCAATTTCAATTAAATATATTATTAGAAAGCGTCTTAATTATCATTATAATTATATGGATTAAATATGTTTGTTGTCCTCTTAAACATCTCAAATTTTGGTTTTAATCTCTCAAAATATTTCCTTTAAAAAATGATCCTTTTAAAAAATTTCATCCACACTTTTGGTCCCTCCTACAACATAGTGACGAATTTCACAGCTTAGCAATTGAATTAGTAATGGTTTTAACGACGCTTTATTATTTAACTACTGAAGGAACGACAATTTTAATATTAGGGACCAAAATCGTAGATAAAATTTTTTATGAATACCATTCTTTGAAAGAAATATTTTTAAAAACTAAAAATAAAATTTAAGATATTTAAAAAGATGACAGAGATATTTAACTTTAATTATATATATTTTTAGAAAGCATCTTAATTGTCAAATTGGTCTAATTACTATGGATTCAACGCATATTTCATAAGGATGTGAGCTATGAGCTAGTACGTAGTAATGTATAAATATTTGTGTCAATTCTATGTGAACTTTGATGTTTTTTCTTGTGAGCTAGGAAAACTCAACTAGTCTAAACTTTTTTTTTGTGATAAGCCAAAAATCTTAATTAAACACTTAAATACCACGTGTGCTATTTTTTGTTGTTGTTGTTGAATGATATATGTAGCATACATTTAATACTAACGTTTTTTCCATGTCTTTTGCGACATAAATTGCGGAAAGTGGACAGTTTCGGTTGTCTCTTCTTGATGTTAAAACTCAATGGAGGTTGGTGACATGATGCCAATTACCAATTCGAGGTGTGAGACCAAAACAAGGGCACTTGTGCACTAAGTTTGGTAAACATACATGTCACAATCCCCTAACAACAGCCTCTGAATTCCCGAGTCTATGTTTGTTCCATCGTCCATGCGTGTTTCAAGTAACTACTCTCTATCATTGCTGAAATGAATAAACTTTTCTAAAATTCCTTGTTCAGCCTAGCAGTCAGCATAGTACTGTTATGGTTCATCACTGAATTAAAAGCATAAATCATGTCGAGATTCATTAGTAATAGTCAGCATAGAACTGTTATGATATTTTGGAATAAATCCAATCCAATATAGACCCTCAATACATCACCTTAAATATTTAGAACCATATATATATATATATATATATATATATATATATATATATATATATATATATATATATATATATATATATATATATATATATATATATATATATATATATATATATATATATATATATATATATATATATATATATTTTCCAAATCAAATCCGAGTTTTTGAATTCGATCCAATTTTAAGTATGCAGCAATGTTAAATCTCTTGAACGAGAATTTTAACACCTATTATATTCATTCTAAGTTTTGTTTGCATACAAAAAATATTCGATTTATACCATTAAATTAATGAGAATATTCATATTCATTAATAAAATAACTTTAATAACAATACGAAAAAATTGAAATAGTAATTAAAAAAAGCAATAAAAACTAATTAGAGATACAATCTTCCATCCAAAAGGATTTTTTTTTTAATTCTTTTAGCCTTATCTGGTCCGCTAACAATAGTGTCCTTAAAATTAAGTATTTGGATGTTGATATGGTTCAAAATTGTGGATCCATAAATCATCTCTCTAAAATGGTCCAAAGATGGGGTGTGGTTCACTATTAACATTGCATAATGGCCATGTGGTCAATGATGGTTGGTGGAGGGATGAATGACATGGATATGGATTTTTATCAATGGTTGAGATTTGTTTGAGAAAATATCATGGTTGGCCAAATTTTGTGAAAAAATTTGGGGTAATGTGTTTTGATTTGTATTTGTAAGGAAAATGTGTCGTAAATATGGGGGTTTAAGCAAATTTTGGGGAAGGATTTAGGGTAGTGGGATTTGGTTTGTGTTTGAGAAGAAAATGGTAGGGCATGTGTTGTCCCTTTTGGTTAATGGAAAAAGATGTTAGGGATCCAACCCTCTAAACGGACGGGAGGGGTTGGCGTGTCTAGTTAGGAGAGTGTTAGATGTGTCGTAGTTGAATTAAATGGTGTAAAGGGTTATTTGGAAACCATGTGATGTGTAGTTGACGATGGTAGTAAAAAAGTTGATCTGAAAAATGTGTTGAATTTGTTTAGTAAGGAGTAACGACAAATTGATGGATGATTGAAAATTGTCTAGGTTAGGATGGAGAAAAGGAAAAAAGGTTGCTTTTGCAAGATTTCCTGCATGAATTCAGTAAATTGGGTGGTGTATTGACCAGTTTAGGTGCATGGGAAAGAAGAGAGACCAACAATTGAGATTTAGGGATTAATTAAAGTTGCATGTCTCAGATACATTAAGGGGAAAACTATATGTCTTTTTTATATGATTTTATTGCTAATCTCTTAAGCTTTATTTCTTGGTTTTAGTTTATATCATTAAATGTCTCTTATATAAGTTGAATGTAGTGTAGTAGATTTTTCTGATTCTGATTTTGTTGGTTGTAAGTCGGAGAGGAAGAGCATTAGTGGTACTTGTCAATTGTTTAGAAACTATTTCGTTTCTTTACACAATAAGAAGCAGCATTGTATTGCTCTTTCTATTGCCGAGGCTGAATATGTATCAGTTGATAATTGCAATTTTGGTCCCCATATTTTCATATTTTTTTTACTTTTGGTCCCCCTATATTAAAATTCAGAATTTTAGTCCCACTATTTTCATTATTTTACTATTGATTCCCCTATTTTAAAAACCGAAATTTTGGTCCCCATATTTTTTTTAAAATTTTTGGTCCCCTTTTTTAATTGGGAAGGGGACTAAAATGCAAAACAAATTTAAAATAAATGGACTAAAAGCTTAAAAAAAACGAAAATAGAGAGACCAAAATTTCGATTTTTAAAATATGGGGACAAAAAATAAAAAAATTGAAAACAAGGGACAAAAATTCCAAATTTAAAATAGGGGGACTAGAACTAAAAAAAAAATAGAGGGACCAAAATTGAAATTAAGCCAAGAAACAATTATTGGATTACGATTTAAAACTTGAATGCGTTTCAATCAAATGTGATAACACTAGCACAATAAGCGTCACTAAGAATTCAGTAATTCAATCACATACTAAACATATAAAAATCAGGCACCAATTCCTTAGGGATCATGTTGAAAAGGTGATGTTATTTTTGAATATGTGGATACGAAAAAAATCAACTTGCTAATATCTTTACAAAATTGTTACCCCTGAACCATTCACAAAATACATAGAGAATTGAGAATCCTAGATTCTTCATGCTTTAAATAGACTTTGATTCCAATTTTATTTCATTTGTTATTTATATTATGTTGTACACTAAAATTTTCTTGTAGCAAGTTACTATAACCAATCCTATTGGTATGTTAATACTACTCTTTTATTGATAGATCATTATTTGTATTTTGTTCTTATATGTTCACTTGTTTACTTCTGGTATTTCTTATTTCATTCATTCATAAGTTGTTATAGAATTGCTCATCTTTGTATTTAAAATATTTTTAAATGTATCATGTTACTTATATGCATTTGAGCATCATTGAGTTCATTCATGCATTATTTAAACATCCATTCATACAAGTTGTCATCACGTAATTGTGTTTTGATGTGTAGTTCCATGTTTAATTGTGTATTTGTCACATTTAGCATGTCTATCATATTAGTTTGTATTCGATCTTTGATGTTGTATATTTTTATTAGCTATGTTTATCTCATATTTTCTTTGGATTATCATCTGTGTTACTGGTTATCTTTGTGTTTAGGCTCATTAGCATATATCTCTTTGATCTTATCAAAGGGGGAGAACTTATAATATGAGTCTAAATTTGTTTTATACGTTATATGTTGTTGTATATTATGCAATATTTCAGGAGAAGCACACAAGCAATTGAAGGAAAGCATTGATCACATTTTTCTTTTGCTAAGTTGACTCATTTCCAAGTGAAAGCTTGCCAAACATCAAAAAGGGGGAGACTAAAGTTGCATGTCTCATATACATTAAAGGGGGGACTATATGCCTTTGGTATATGGTTTGGTTACTTGTCTCTTAATATTTATTTCTTGGTTTTAGTTTATGCCATTGAGTCTCCTCTTAAATTGCACATTCGAGGATTAAGTTTTGTTCATGACTCGAATCAAACATGATTTTTCACTTTTTTGTGCTTCATCTCTAGCACCTATAAATATTTTTTCTCTAAAAATAATTCACAATAATATTTTGTGAACACTTGAAAATGATTTGGTTCAACTTCTATCTCATTGTTTTCCATTGTTACATGGATCCGAATTTTATCTTTGAAGATTTATGATTGTTTATGAGATTCGTTTTTAAATTTTAAGTTTCTTTGAATATTTGGTTAAGATTTCAGAGGATTGAAAGGGTGTGTGATGTTGTGATGGGTTCTAAAAAAATTCAGTGAAAAATAATGGGGTTCTTCTCTCCAAGTTGACCTTGGTAATGTTGTGTGGAATCCTACAGATAGGGTAGGGGTTATTCTCAATCTTCGGATAGGCCATGCTCAAGATACTGGTGGATTCGAGTAAAGATTTTCATATACGAAGACTTATGAGCATATTGTTTGGGAGGGAAATTTTAAGAAGCGAATTCGAGTAAAGATTTCACATAGAATTCAGTTGTGTGAAACCCTAAAAACAAAGTCGATAATGTTGTTAAACTTCCAAAATATTGGACCGCTGATGAAACCAAAAAATGCTTTATATTATTTGAAGGAGGGGAATGTACTTATATCTGTGTTAAGCGCTAAAGTATATTACTCTATCTCACATCATAAAAACGCACAAACTATGTGGAATTTTATTCAATACCTTTACAAAGGAACTGAAGACGTTAAAGATTCTAAAATCAATATGTTGAGAGAAAAGTATGAACTTTTTTGTATGGAACCCGACGAATCTGTGTAGTCCATGCAGACTCGTTTTCTCTATTTAACCAACAAGCTTGACAACTTGGGAAAGACATTTTATAACAAAGATTTTGCTAACAAAATTTTGAGATCTATGTGCAGGGAATGACAACCAAAGGTAATGGCCATAAAAGAATCAAACGATCTTCATTCATTGGATATCCCAAAAAAAATTTGAAAGATGATCGAACATGAGAATGAACTGAAATGGCTCGCTGAAAGCAAAGTAAAGTAAAAAACTTAAGAGAAGGTAAAAAAAGAAAAACATGATTTATCCTTCAAAGCTTCTTCGACAAGGACAAAGAAAAATACGGACAAAGGTGATAGTTCTGACGAAGACCCTTCTAAAGAATAAGAGATGAGGTTATTCGTCAAGCACTGCAATCAATATATGAGAAAACATAAGTTCAAGCTTTCAGGCAATAATCTGATTTATTTCAATAAGTCTCATCTGCACAAGAAAGAACATAAGAGAAAAGAAGAAGATGTCACATGCTTTGAATACAGAAAATTAGTACACTATAGGACCACGTGTCTGAGTCTTAACAAACATTATAAGAAAAAGGATAAGAAATTCTACAAGACAAAGGACAAACATGCTAAAGGTCGTTGAGCCTATATCACTTAGGAAAAAGAAGATGAGAGCTCATCTTCATCCTCCGGTTTAAGTTCAGATGATGACTGTGCCAACAGTCATACCCTATTTTTGCCCCTAGATCAATAAACGAATGCATTCACATGCATTTCTTTCAGCATACTGCCTAAAAAGTTAGCCAGAATAAAATTTTAGTTTTTAAGATAGATGGTTGAAGAGACTGTGCCAACAGTCGTACCTGTTTACATTCACATTTTGATCTATCTAAGTCTTTTCATCAAAGTATTTTTTACTGGTAAATTTGATTTGCGGCTGTCTTTTTTATGAAATTTTATTTCACTTAGACTAATTTATTACATTCATTTTATTTTTTCGTGCATTTTCGCGCCTGATTTTTATTCATTTTATTTTCTTTTATTTTTCTTTTTTTAATCAAAATGTCAAGAAAAATAAATAAAATTAATAAAATATTCAGTTTGATTTTATTTGTTTTTATTTAAAAAACTGTTGATTTTTATTTCATTGATTTTTACCTCACTTTAAACACCTAAAATATCTAAAGGGTTGATTTGGACTTTTAATTAAAATATGTAACCCTAGAAAATGATATATAAACTAAAATCAATGGCTTGTGAAAGCAAGAGATTCACCAATTACACACCACCAAGCGACACATACTTCAATTTTCAATATCTCTTAGTTTTCTATTAATAAATAACAAATGGAAAAGTTAAAAGAGAAATGAGTTCTTTTGCTAGCAAAAGAAAAATGTGTTTGCAAAAAAAGAGGGAAAGAAGTTTCCTCTACAGCAACCTACACACATAGCCACCTCTCACAACCTACTACCTTATCTCTACATTCTCACACTCTTAGCAGATGAAAAATTATGAAAAGAAAATAAAAATAGAAGAAGTAATCTTCTTCTTTTTCAATTAAACACACCAAATTATTTTTTTAAAATCCTGCAACTAAACCTCTCATTCATCTCTTACCCTCTTCCCCGTGTGAAACCCTTAACACAAAACATAGAAAACTTCCATCCCACACTATCTCATCTTCATCCAACAACTCCTCTTCTACACTACATACCTCACATGCACTAACACACAAACAACCATCTTCCTTTGAGTTGTTGTTTGTTATTCGTGTTGTGTTTAAGTCGGCTCAAATATGTAGATTCGACATTATTCATATGTCGTGACTCAGCTGGATTTATTTTCCCGATATATGGATGTCATATTTTAATTTCGTACGTGCTGCTATTTGTAGTTTATTATTGTGTCGAAATTAGATCTGAGCATATTGTGTAGGTTCAGTTTAATTTTTTTATCAGCATTGCGTAAAGTGCATTATATTTCAATTGCGATGACTGCGCTTTGCGTTAGCAAGTTCTTGGCTTTTCTTTCTTTCTTTTCTTTATTATGTTTGACATTGCAATTCGGTTGTTGTCACATTTTAATTCGAATTTGTATGTGTTGCAATGAGAATTGGATATCAAGCTATTGATTAACTTGAATCACACATATTTGAAATTCACCACCGAGCTTTGATTTATCCAAAGGAAAGGTTAAAGAACAAAAAAAAACCCTAATTACATTGTGAAAACAATGCGGGAGATCTAAGGTTCGGGGGTTGGTTAAACTTAGGGAAGGTGTTAGCATCCTAATCATCTGTAGTACTCTACAGGAACCTCTTGTTTAATTATTGTGTTATTTTTTTAGCTGCTAAAGGGTTGAAAGAAGACCTAAGTGGTTAGTCCTAAGTATGCTCACCAAGACATCACATCTCGTGCCTACGTATCCTGACGGGAATGGAATCAGAGCATTTGTAGTTCCCCTCAAAGAGGGTGAGGAACCCTTGACTCTAATCAAGGTTCCAGGGGGAAGTAAGTGCTCATAGTGAAACACTTACGTGGAGTGCGGCGACTCCTAGTCTAAATTGAATTGAAAGAGGTAGGTAAGTATCCTCGACGGGAACTTACATGGAATATGGTGACTCCTGATCCTAAGGATAGGATAAAATGAGAAGAGTGGATTGGTGTCCATGGCAGGACGTTTGCATGGAGTACGGCGACTCCGATCCTAAGGCTAGGATGAATGGAAAGACCAAAAGTTTCTAAGATTGACATGGCGGTCAACAGGGTGATATCCTTCCCTTTGGAAAAGAGTGAGTAAATTCTATGATTTAGAAAAGTTTTAAAATATAGTTTAAGTGTTTTGTAATTTTGAGGAAAAAATCAATTTTAGATAAAATAGAAAGTTATTCCGATTAAAAACTTGTGCTCAGGATGAGAGGGAAGTTGTCCTAAGTATTACTTAAGCAATATATAATTTAGTTAAACGTCTGTTTGAATTTTTTTTTTAATGAAATGAGGACATTCAGAAAGAACAAGACAAATAGGAATACCCAGGATTTTGAATACGACTCACCAACTTATCGTTAAATGAAACGAACAAAGTCGGCATAAAAACTAAATGGAAATTTTAATTAAAGTTCAACATAAATATAATTAGTTAATTAGTTAAAAAAACTATATAAAAAATATAAGTATTCTTTTTTTTTTGAAACAAAACCAAACATGGGCCTAGGGCCCACGCTTAAAAAAACCAACAAACACAAAATAATAAAATAAAATGAGAAAAAAACAGAAACAAAATCGGGTTGGGCCCTTCTCTTCTCACCGACCCGACATTACTAAACAAAACACAGACCTTGCTTCATGATAGGATCCCTAATTTCCCTTCCTCTCTTCCCCGTGTCCTCAATCCTACCTTCACTTTCTAGTTCTCTCTTCTTTGTGTGCTTTCTCCGTTTGCAGATTCACCATCTCTTTTAATACTCACTCAAAATTCCCAAACATTCCACAATAGATCAACACACACATGGGTATACCAGCTTCTGACAGATGGGTTTCATTCTACGTGCATGAATGGTGGCGATTGAAAAAGAGGCCACATCAACATGCAATTGAGATTGAGCGGCGGAGGGGTCGTCAATGACGTTCACAACAGATTCGAGCGGCTGAGATCATGACGTGTGGTAACAGATTTACGGTTGGCAACGTGTGAGTGATAATCCTCTTTTGTGGCTGTGGTTTTTTATGTTGTTTCTTTCTTTGATTGTGAATAATATTCTGGTTTTTTCGTATGAACGTCTAAGGTCCCCTGCTTTAGTTGTATGTTTTCCTCTTATATAAACTCAAACAAAATTCAGCTTTAATGAGAACCAAACCTACTGAATAAAGAACTTTCTATTTTAAATTAAACATGTTTAGAACTTCCTTCTTCACCTTGTTAAACTACAATCCTGTTTTTGGAAATTAAAATACAAAAACTCTTTACATGATAAAGTCTACCCTGCTAAAAGGTTAACACTGTCGGAGCAGATAGTACCCCATAACGCATAACATGAGAAAACTAAGTATGTGATGAATTTTGTCTTTCCACTCAATTTGTGACCATTGAACAACTAGCTGGAACACAATCAGAAGTGGTAGGCATAGCTCTAATATCCTCCCATTGGAATGCAAAGCGCAACAGGTGAATCAAACTCCAAACATTGGAACGCAAAGCGCAACGAATCAAAACAGAAACAAATGTCTAAATGCGGTAACGAAACTGGAATAATAATACATGAACAAGTTCTTTCTCTTTAAGTTGTATCTAGATTCTTCAACATATTAATCAACAAATTGAAGCAAATGCACAAATTGGTATAATTGAGAAGCGTATCACAACTAACATTTCAGTCTGCATCATACTATAACAATATGCATACATGGTTCATCAGAATTTTAAAATCCCAGCAGCAACAATAGTATCCCCTTAATACATCAAAAGAATAATGTCGACACCACGGATCAGATACGACTTTATGTCATGCCAAGAAATTAACAAACAACAACAACAATTGAAATAATGAAAATTAAAACAATCCAACAGAGTTCGCAGCAAAGCATCAGATACGTTATGCAATAGAGAAATTGGTTTGAGTTGTTACCGGGATTTCGTACTCACGGCTGAGAAAAGCAAAGTAACTCCGTTACAAAAGCACATTTGGTCAGCTAACTTAAAACTTCCTCCTTTTAAGTACAAAAATCATAACCTCAGCAATCGTAGGTTTGTTTCCGAGAACTGTCGCGATGTTTGAATGTTGATGCAAACCACACACCAGCAGCATATTCATGGAATCCACATATCCACTACTAATTCATTTATGTTTGCATAATCAAAATCAAATTCTAGACCTGAACAACCCCAAGCTTTCCTAGATTCGAAACCTGCACAAGAATTTGATTAACAGACAGCAGCATAGTTTCTGCGAATTTGAAACCGACAAAACAAAAATCAAGTGCAAGCTCTGTTGTTGTTGTGGTTGGACTCGAACGGAAAAACGGTGTCGTCGAGTTCGTATGGCAAAGTCGTTACAGTGTTTCTCAGTGTTGTTGCAGATGGATGTTATTACTATTGTTCCCGAAGCAAAGTTAAGTTGTTGTCACGGAGTCGAAGGTGTTGCTATTGCAGCTTCCGTCGAAGATCTGGTGGCATGTTTGCACCAGCATTTTGCAACTTCTGAACCTCATCCGCTTGTCTTTCCTCTTCCTCTTCGGCCCTTCGAATTTCCACCAAAGGTGGCCCCGAGAGTGTTTCTATCACAAATTGATCAAAAACTTGTTGAAAGACGAGCTAACAAAATTAAGGAAGAGAAACACCATCAGATGAATAGAGTCACAAATTATTACACTTCACACAAATTATAGTGAGATATTACAGATGTGTCCACATTCATGATTTGTCCTATAGGATATAATACGTGTATAAGTGATTATTTTGACTGACCCTGGTAGTGCCTTGCAGCTTAAATTCAACCCATTTATCAGGAATCAGTGCTGAAAACAAAAACAAACAAACAAAGCATAATATTCTTTGTCAACACTGGAATCAGAAGGTAATCACAAATCATAATGCAAGCTACAAAGCAATAAGGCACATAAATCTATTTGCCTCAGTAACTCATCTGTACAAATCAATCCAAAACCTACGCTGATTTTTTATAGATAAATCTACCACGCCATTATATTACACTATATCCACAAAAAACAGTCACAATAGATATTGTCGATTCACTCGATTCCAATTCTAACTAAGAGGAAACTCACCGATATTTTTAGTCGTAATTGCCTCATCTCCAATTTGATCCGAGTGAACCTGCAAAAAGTCAGAACAAATTTGATTACCGAGTTTACTATATTCATGCAAATGAAGAAAAAGAATCGATTAAAATTTAAAAGAGAACACAAGGACGAAAAGTAAATTTAACAGCTACCAGATTGGGAGAGGAAGAGTAGTAAAGGTAGGAGAATCCACCAGAAATGGCGGCGATAGCGGTGAATGGTAGGTGGAAATTAGTACAAAAGGATTTGGAATGGGCGACTCTTGAATAATAATAAGACCAACAACTGAGGTACCATCTCCTAAGCTTCCTTTATACACACTTCCAAATCCACCTTCAAAAAATAAACAGTTAGCAACAAATTATACTGAAACCATAGTGCAGTAAGATTCAACTCAATATAGGACACATATACCTGTTCCGAGAAGCTGCAAAAAGTTGTTTGTCCTGATTTGCAAAGCGCGGTAAGTAAAAGTCACTGGAGCACCTGATAAGACCAATGAACTTTCCATCTCTCTTTTCAAAGTTCTTTTTCTATGAACACTATAATACAATAACATAGAGAGTAAAATAATGAGAATTATCATGCCTAGAACAATTGGAATAATCACAGCCTTTTCCTTAGCACTCCCCATTCCATCAGAAGAATTGTTATTAGACCTTCCTTGTCCTTCTGGTGTCCATGAACTATTCACTCGAACCTTCACAAACAAAGTGGAACTCGTATCTTCAAAACCGCCGAAACTTAAACTCCTCAACACCCAACAAAAAGGTATTTCTTCATTTAGTCCATAAACAGAAGCAACACAATCACAATCTGATAAACATGCATCGCCGCATTTTGATAAAGAAGAAACATCACTCTCACTATAATTAGCTATTATTGATGATTCATAGAAATAATAATTAGTTTGTTGCACAGTTGAAATTCTAAAATTCGATGTCGTGTATTCGTTTTTTCCATTAGTACATTTTCCAACAAGAGATGAATTCTCATAACACTGTCCATCTCTTCCAACTTTAGAAGTTCCTGGTAAACTAGTGCAAGAAGCATTAGTCTTAGTTTTATCCAATTTACAAGCCCCGTTGCCGCAAATTCCACCAATATCACATGGATTTGAACCTGCAGCGCACTGTGACACCCGTTGTTTCGATCCATTTACGTCTTCCCATCGATACAACCGCAGATTTCCATTCTCTTCGAGTGTCAGTCTTCTATGGACACCCACCAAGACCAGCAACTGAGGAATCCAATATACTAATTCCCAACTATATAAATACAAATTAATTATTGATTGCTTCCATTGATTTCCTTAGTAGAATCATCGGCGCATCGATAAAAGCTTCGACATATATAAAGAATCGCAAGCAAGTAAAAAGGAAAAGCTATAAGTTGATGACTTACTTGAAGGAAACAAGAATGTTCAAAAGGGATTGGCCATAAATTTCATAGAAGTGGACAACAATCTTCTCTATTGGAACAACTGCTATTACAGCCGCCAGCATAGGGGCAACGATTCCTGAACACGACAGAATGAACATCGAACAATACACATCATATTCATCGAACCAACGAATTCTAAGAAAAATCCATCTGATCACTTACCTGGTGTGCCAACTCCAGTTGTGTCACCAATAGAAATTTCAAAGCAACCCATGTCATATAATTCTTTAGCAACATATGCGACTTTTGAGGGAGGCGTTGGTCCATCCACCGGGCATCCAACGACACATGATATATAACGATCACATTTGAAAATAGATAAACTAATTGGAATTTTGAGAGTATTTTTAAAAGGTAAAAGTCGTACCCTCGCACAAGAACTGAGAGTTCTTTAGCAGCACGAGTAACAGCTCGATAACGAGCAAGACTCTCTTCAACACTACAGTTAATGTTTGATTTTGAGAATGATTCAGAAGATGATGCAAAAATAGCTACTTCTTTTGCACCAGCTGCAATAGCAACTTCAAAACTATATAAAAGTAACCAATCAGTTTTTTTTTTGGGTAGAAAAGGTTTTAGTTGGTTTGAACAAGTGAATAAACAAAACATTGACACATTCAGCCCATTCATAGAATGGATTTGTGGAAACTGCTCTTACTTCAGCCCATTCACAGAAACATTGACAAAGATTTACCAATTTAACAGCAGTAACACTCCCACTAGTAGCTAGTAAAATCCTAGGCTTCGTGGGTGCAGCAGCCACTGAAATATTATCTCCCACTGAACTCACAGGTTTCGAGTAGACCATCATCAACCAAAAATTTCAACAAAGATCTTAAATATCCACCATTCAAACAGGAGTTTCAGCTTACCATGTGCTATTATGCCAGACAGTTTCAAAGATGATGTCAACTTCACAATCTACTCAAACAAATGATTCAAAATTTATGGAACCGCTCGATTTGGTAGAGTCCGCTCTTCCAAAAACTATTCAAATGGGTGAACACAAACAAGCTACACACCACTCCCCTGCTAGAAACCACAAACTCTCTTTCTCAAGCTACAACATCGAAACAATATCATTATCATTCATAATAATTAACTATTTGTTTCTCTGAGGCATTTAATCGAACATCTAACATACAAATCAATTATAAGAGCAAAAAATATCAATTCTAGTATGCTTAAGAAATACCTGTGCTTTCCTTCAAAATAGTGATTCTAAAACTTTAAAGAGAGACAAAGATTTGAAGTTAGAGATGAACAATGTTCTTCTCATTAAAGTGGCATTGACGCAGAACTACAAATATCCAAATGTAGAATCCTTCACTCGTGAAACCTCGTCGTGTAGAGGATATTTTCAAAAATGATTTAGGATCGAAGATTATCGACATGTGAGTTTCTGCAACTAATTATGTATAACATCTACATGATTGAACTATGACACAAGAAGAAATCAGAACGACAGAGTTGGCCCAAAAAATTACAACACCACAAGAGTTTGAGATCGAGGATTACCGACATGTGAGTTTCTGCATTTGTTGTGATTGAATTCGCGGATGATGTCAAATTCGTAGTTACTAGTGATGTTGTTGGCGCTTGTGTCAATGTTGTCACCACAGAGTCTGATGTATTATTGCATTGTTGATGTAATGTCGTAGGCCGCATTACCAGGTCATCATGAACGAACTCAGACTACAACGAATCTGAGTTGGATTTATGGTTGCGTTCATCTATGAGAAACGAACACACAAGCATTCTACAATTAAATATGGCGAATGACGACGAAGTTGCGGTCGACGAGTTGCTGAAATCTGAAGGTTGAAGATGGGTCACGATGAAGATTAGAGGGTTTTTGGCATGGTTCGCTTGATGCTCGCCTCCCTTATCCTCTTCTATTCTTAGTAATATATTATAATAAGAGATCTTAATAAAGAATATTAATAGAGTTTTAAAGAAAGCGTTATGTTATTGAAGTTTAATAATAGCGTTTTTTAATAAAGTGCTATCAAAATCACATTGTCTACACTTTATAATAGCGCCCGACCATAAAGTGCTATTATAGATATGTTTGTTTCTTTTTTAATAGCACTTTTTTTAAAAGTGCTATTATAGATATGTTTGTTTCATTTTTAATAATAGCATTTTTTAATAAAGTGCTATCAAAATCACATTGTCTACACTCTATGATAGCGCCCGACCATAAAGTGCTATTATAGATATGTTTGTTTCCTTTTTAATAGCACTTTTTTAAAAGCGCTATTAAATTATGTGATACAAAATATCAATTTTGGCATGGTGAATATTTTTTAAGGTACCCTCTTATGATGTTTGGAATACCAACAAACATAAAGCCGACACACTAATAACATCAACAACCATGTGAGAGGATATCAAAACCGGTGTATATTGAACATCCCTACACATTGGATCTCCTGCCACCAGAGGTGCGTGTGCAACGTCAATATGCCTCCTAATTCCATAACCTGCTTTATTTCTTCTATTTAACTAACTATACTTTCAGGTACCGTTTTCTATCTACATGATAACCTTGAAATTATTCTCCCAATATGTCACACTTGGTTGTGTTTGAAACATGATAATCATGGTAGACTCTCTCGACTCTTCTCTTTGTATCCACTGTCTTGGATGTGATTATTATTCGAATGAGACACTTGCTCGAGTGAAATAGAGGTTGCCCAGAATTTTTCATGTTCTTATAATTAAACCCGTGCTTTTTGATATCATTTAATCTCCGCCATTGAATATTCTATACTATTGAATTTTTGTTCGTTTGTTCAGATGTAGGTAATTCAAACATAGGTGAAGTATACAACTTAGCTGCGGCAGCTCATACGAGCAACATAGCGTACTTGATTAGCTAAATATATGAAGAAGTGACTGCATTCTTCAAAAGTGATGAGGAGCACTTGGTTTACTTTTGTCTTGTTGTACTTTAATTTTTCTTGAACACAATTAAGAGTTATCCTATGTAGGCCCTTAGCTTCAATAGGTCTCCACATGTAACTTTTATTCTAATCTTTAGAAGAGACAAAACTCCTTTAATGCTACAAAATTTAACTTGTATAATTGACCCGATACAAAACATCCCCAATTTTCATCTTAGTAGTGTCGCTACTGCGAAAAAGGGTGTCGGCAATGACAAAAGAGTCGCCACCGTCCGTTATTTATCCCAATAGAGGTAAAGGAAACGATTAGGGAAAACCTGTGAAAACGGGATAAGATTGGTCATTGCAACCAAATCTCGGGTTTGGGAGTCGGTTACGCAAGGGGAAGGTATTAGCACCCCTCACGTTCGTCGTACTCGACGGGATCCACGCTTAGTTGTCTATCTAAAAGGGTGATTGAAACTATCTACGCTAAAAGTCTCAGGGACAAAAGAAAAGAAAAGGACTCGATAGAGCATCGCCGCTCTGGGCCTACGTATTCCCGTCTAGTACGAGAAATCAGAGTCAACGTAGTTCGGATGACTACGGGCGAAAGGTGGGGAAAGGTTGCTCGCCAAGGCATCGCGTCTTGTGCCTACGTATTCTCGCACGGTACGAGAAATCAGAGCAAACATAGTTCGGGCAATTAGAACACTGGTTTGTTCAAATGTTTTACCCGAGTAGGGTTAACAAATAGTTCTAGCAGTTAGGTGTATGTCGCTCGACCATTGGAGACTTAGGCGTTACCTGCTTGCGGTAGAACTAAGAGTTAACGAAACTCTTGTTTACGAAAAGGTTTTCCATTATTAAGGGTCCCAAAGGACAAAATGAAGTTTGATCATTTGTTTTTGTGTCTTTTAAGGAGAAGTGTTTTTGAATTGTTTGTAATTCATATTGCACTAAAGACTATGACCTGGGAGCGAATGCGTCGCACATCACCCAAGGGGTGAACACTAAACACTCTAGGCCATCAAGAGGAAACCCCCCAATAACCATTTCCCAAGTAATTAAGGCTCGTAACGCACAATATTCATTATCCTTTATTAAGTATTTTGAAGTTGTTTTGAGATGAGAAAGAGAGAGGACAAACTAAAGGGAAACTAGTTCAAACCTAGTAGTTGTCATGCAAGATGGACCTATAGTTGAGGTTAAAGGGAAATTCTACTTAATATTCTCATACATGGATTGAAACCTAGTGTCTATCACAATCATCCTTAAACAAGGAGATTGGAAGTCCTAAGGGAGCATGGTAAGAGAAGAGAAGAAGAGAGCATGATATAAAATATGAAATAGGAATGAATGAATGCATATGCAATGCAACACACAAGCAAAGGGAGGAAAAAGTGTGGGGTGAAAACCTCCACAATCACATCTCAACCTTTAATGCAAACAAGAGAGCAAAAGGGCAAATAACACACAAGTAAAGGGAGTAGATTGTGTGGGGTGAAAACCTCCACAAGCTCATCTTAACCTTTTAATGCAAGCAAAGTGCAAAACAAACCCTAAAGTATACAACTTGAACATGGAATGAATTATAAACCAAAAGAGAAGTGGGAGGAGAAGAGAGAACAACCATGGTATCCCTAATGTCATTCAACCAAAGTCTCATTATGACTTGTGCAAAAGATGCACAAAATGTCCTCATGGTTCATCATTCAAGTTAAGCTTCAAATACCTCCAAGGGAGGGACTAAGCAACTTTAAATGATGCTCCAAGGTCCTTGGACAAAAAGGTAGATGAAAGAAGAGTGCATAAATTCAATCACAAGATTAACAAAAGAAAATGCAAGTTCATGTACAAGATAAAGCAAAACATGTATCATTAAAACCCTAATTGAAATGCCTAGAAGAAAGCCAAACTTAAACAAGTTATGAACACAATTAGAACCCAAAATTGGACATACAAACACCTTAACATGTATATGACATGTATACACAAATATTGGAGCTTTAAACATTGCACAGAACCCAAATAAAACACAAACAAGTTCATGTATCAAGGTGAAAACCATACAAGGGTAGGCTAGAATGTAAAATACACTAAAAATAGCACACATATCCAAAAATACCAAATAAAATCCTATAGGACCCCTCTGGTGTTAGGAACCAGGGGTCCAAACTATGGGGGAAAATCCTAAACTTAGCCATACAAACAGATGGCAAATTCTAAGGGATACCCTAAAAACTAGGGTAAATCGAGGGTCCTAAAGATCCAACTAAAACCCTAACCAAATGGTAATAAAACTAGGGGTAAAAATGTCACAAAAATCAATCAACATGTCATGGATATGCACAAGAAAAATCAAACATTTATATGAAAGTTTCATCACAAAATAAAATCAAGAACAAAAGATATGCATTTTTCAATCCACAAAAAATACCTCAAAGTGGAAAATCAATTTTTAATTGAAAAATGGCTTAAAAATTAATCCAAAAAGTTTGTAAAATCACATAACATCAAAAAGTATGGGAAAATATTTTTCAATGATTTTTTACATGCATTGAGGTATTTTCTATGAATTAAAAACCCAACAGAAATTAAAATGCAAAAAAATAAGAAAAAGAAAAGAAAATTGCAAAAGCTTGGTGCAGATAGCAAATACATTCAGTTATATCATTGGGCTCACACACGCAGGGGGTGCAAATAGAAGTTAGGGCCCAAGTCCAGATGAAATTCTGAACTAATTGAAACAGTGCGTTCAACTTATCCTATGTGGCTAGTCAACTAGCCCAAATTCCTGGGATTGAATCGTGGCCGTGGAATCTGGATAGGTCAAAGAGTCTTGGCATGAGTTGGCAATCCACGTAGACGCCTGAGGGGAAAATACAGTCGCCGGAGAGGACGAACCAGACGGTGGCTCTGGTCATCTTCTCCGGACAGCCAAAATCGCATGGGATCCAAGACTCAACAAAAATCAACAATTTCTTAACCTAAACTACTTTACGCGTTTCACTGGTCATGAATATAGGGTTTTTAGCCATTTATCTCTCAAGAATCGACCAATACGAATCAAATTAAAATCAAGCAACCACCAAGAATCATCACAAACAATGCTCAAACCTAACCAGAAATGATCTACATGATTAATACTTCATGATTCCATGAAAATGGCACACGAATGATGCGTAAACAGCGAGCAATTGTGGAAGATGAGTTACCTAACGGAGCACCTCCGTTGGGTCTTGATTTTGTGTTGAAACTCTTGGGAAATTATCCAGAAATGTTCTATAATCTTCAAGGAAGCTTCAAGTACTCTTAATTTGGCTTGGAATGAAAAATCCGATTTCAACTTGCTCTTGAGTTGTTGTAACTGAATTCTGTTCAAAACTCCATGAAAATCCACCTCTGAAGATTTATTCATGATCAAAAACCTTTATACTTTGGATCTGAAGCACATTGGAGGCTCAATCATGGCCTGCTAAGTCCAATTGAAAATCCAAAATTTTGAGTTTCAAGCTTGCAATTTCACGAGAAACAGAGCTCTAATGGCTTCCAATTTGATTCATACACATTGCTTATGACTTGGAGTGATCTAATGGCTAAGATTGATCCCTTGAAACCAGCTTGTGGTGGATTTTGAATATGTTGCTTCATGGTGAAGTTACATGGAATTTGGCATACCAAAACTCATCAAACTCAAATTCAGAAATTGTCATTGCATTTGGTACATTCAAAGCACTCAAAAAATGCCCAAACTTGTCATGAAATGGTTCATTATGAATTTAATCCAAATTATGCCCTTTAAGTACTTTTCCATGGAAATTCCTTCATCAATCTTCCAATTCAATCCAAACCCATGATAGGTGATGACTTGATGATGAAAAGGATGTCATTTGAAGCAAGTTTGGTGTTGGAAAAAAGTTACATTTGAAGTGTGCAAAGTTGTGAAATTGACCTATAACCAAAATGACTTATAATCAAAGTTTCCCAAAATACCCCTGCCTTGTAAGCTTCATATCTTGAGCTCTACAAACCATATGAAAGACTTCTAGTACTTTTTGGAAAGCTAAGATCATAAGGAAAAACTTTCATGTTTGGGTCAAAGTGAGGAGAAACCTCCTTCTAGGTCAAAAATGTCTTGGAAGTTGGTTGACTTTTGTTGACCAAAATCACATTCATCTAATGACCTGTAACTTGTCAGCTTCATATCTTGAGTTCTAGAAATCCAATGTATGAGTTCTAGTACTCAAAAGAAATCCAGAAACATGCTCTACAAGTTTCATGTTGGAGTCAAGATGAGATGAAACTTGTATCTTGAGATATGTGGTTTTGAAGTTAGGCACTAAATAGGGGATTTTACACTGACAAGCTTAGAAACCCTAGCTTAGCAACTTTTCACACTCTTGATTCTTCTTGATTTTATCTTGGAATAACTTCTTAGATACCTCAACACAACATTCCATGATCACAAAGACTTGGAATTGAGTCTTAATCTCCTTCAATTTCCCAGTTGACTTAGGGTTGACCAGATGAAAACCCTAACTGCACCACCTTTGACTAGGGCTTCTTGCACTTGATATAATGACTTGAACAAGCTCCTCAATGACCCTCAAGACATTCAATGAGCTTATATAATATTCTCCATCCATAACCATGGACTCAACACCACTTGATGAACCTCACATGGCCTCCAAGATAGGAGGTAAACCATATTCATTCATCTGCTCTTTTCAAAGAACTTTGACTTTCTTCTGATGATGATATGCTCTTGATAGCTTGAATGAGACCTCTTGATTAGGCTTAGAAACTTTGGTTAATCTCCTCTTGCTAGGCACACCTCTCTTAATCCCCTGTAAATGGACAATGGTATGCAAAATGCAAATGCTAATGCTATGAGAATGCAATGAAACACAAAACCAGGTAAAGAAAAGGTTGGGAAAATTTTGGGGTACAACAAGTAGTACTGAGTACATAGCCAACAGAACTAAAAGAATGGGCCCACGTGAAGCCACAAAGTGCATGTCTTCAAACAAAAAAATATACTATTATGCCAATTTCAATAAACTAACACCAGAAAAGATTTCATCTCACGTAAATCCCCAACCAAAACATATCCATAACCATCTGAAATACATGATAATCCAATGTAAGTCGTTTAAGGATTGCACACTACATAGCTGAACATTGACCTTATTTGAATCCAATTTTGCAATTGCGACGAGAACTCTTGTGACCTGAGTCTTAAAAACATCATTGGGAACTTCCGGCATAAACTTGATTCAAAATTTTCCTTATCCGCATTTTACCAAATTGCTCAAGACAAACCCGAATTCTTTCACTTAAAAAACAAAAAGCGATTTATCCTTATATATGCGAATAACATCCCTTTTAAGTTTGGTCTATATTTCTCGTGCAGACAAAGATGAACTTGGTACAAAAGACGTGCTCTGTGAAATCCTCAGGTACAACTTATAATATGATTTGCCATAAATACCCTAGACAATCTTCAAATGCCCGTGCTCAATACCAATGGGAAGAAAAACTAGTTCTCTTTGAGGATACCTTTGAGGAATCTTGAGGACAGATTGACTTCGTACTGACTAAGGGACCAAAAATGAGGGCGTATCCTTCTTTTCTTCTCTATAAGAATCCAACACAGCTTGTAGGGGATTATGAATACACACATAAAACCTTCATACAATCTGAACCTTCTTTAGCAGCAACCCTAAATTCCACAAATGAAAACAAATGAACAAAGATTGATAAATTGGTTAGTTATGCATGTATGATTGACCTAGATGATGTGAAAAAGATTAGAGAATCTAAGGGTAAAATTTGGGGTATAACAGTATGCACTTTTGGTAGTTTGGCATTGCAACAATTCGCATTTGCTTTCCGCTACTATGTGTTTTGATACGTGGCTTTTGCTTTCGTTATATTATATTCATTGCATTTAATTTATTTGTAATGATCGCGTTTCACGTTAGCTACTTGTAATTAGATTTGTGTTGACATACAACGATTCAATTTCGTTACATTTAATTGAATTCAAATTTTGTGTTGATAGCTTTTCATCGCATATTCTCGCGTTACTTGAAATATAATTTGTGTCCTCGCATTGCGATATTTTGACACGTGCATGATTTGGTTTGTTTACTTTATCGATTCAATTGTGATGAATATGTGCTGCAATTATGTTGCATGCACTTCTATCCTCTTACTCTATTGCATGCTATGTGAAATTCTGTGATTCGATTTGTTCGTGGAATAAGTTATGTCATTACGTTAGAGTTCGCGTCATTATGCTAGAATTCATGCCCTTGTGATAGAACTCATAACCTTGTGTTATAACTCACACTTTTCATTTGTTCTTCAAATTTTTTGCCATCAATTCAAAACCATTTTCAAAATAGAATCAAACCATTTCACAAATCATTTTCATACTAATGCGAATAAACACTCGATTAACATCGAGTTTCTTTTCTGCTTAATTGAAATGTTTAAAACCTTTTTCTTTATCAAACCAAGTTGAAAAGGGAATGAGGGTTTACACCTTCCTGCTCTTCAAATTATCGAATGGTTGGTGTATCCCATATTGGTCGAGTATTTGTATTTCGCTAATAATTTTCTCAAATAACTTAGACGAAAAAAGAATAGGGGTTTACACTTTCTTTCTCCTCGAATAATTGAATGTTTGGCGTACACTTCATTGCTCGATTATTCGTCATCACCTAAAAACAATCTCAACCAATCAAATATATTTTTCGCCTTAGCGCAATATCAAACATATCAAACCTTTTTTAAACGAAAGAGGTTTCGTCTCAAGACGATTCAAAACAATGCTTCATCCTCATATGTGTGAGTAAGCTAACAACATTTTGGTATGTCTATCTATTCTGTTGTAATGGAAACGTCCCCTTTCTCCAATGTTTTAGGTAGTAAGCAATGTTTTCTATTCAATTGTGACAAAATAGTTTTTGCTAAATCGACTAACAAACAAACAATTTTTACCCAGAACTACGTAGCCTTGAGTTTTCCATCACACTTGGAGATACATAGGAGCGAGATTCAAAGTCTCGTCAGGCACCCTAATAAAAAAACCCTATTTTTAGTCCTTTTCTCTTTTTCTCAAACTTTTAATAACTAGAAGAAAAAAACGTAAGCTAACATTCTATTAGCAAATCTAACTAAATGGTTCTCATTGAGTACAACGAATGTGAGAGGTGTTAATACCTTCCCCTCGCATAACCGACTCCCGAACCCAAATTTGGTTATGACGACCATATTCTTTTTATTTTAAGGGTTTTATTGATATTTTCTCTTTCCTTCTGGAATAAATAAAGTTTGATGGCGACTCTATTATCACCCCAAGCGTGTGATGTGCTTGTGGTTGTGTTTTTTGTGCATCTACACAAACCTATCCTTGATGACATGCAAGAAAAGTGAAAACTCCGAGGTATATTCTTTTAACCCTGAAGTTAAACCATCGTATAAACAATTGTCTAAAACGTTTAGTGAAATGCATGCAAATGCTCTTAGTGCTTTTAAGAAAATTTCTCTCCAAAGAAAATTTATTTCAAAATGTGAAAAGGAGATTAATGATCTTAATAATGTTTTAGATTCTTTAAAGGAAGAGCATGAATCTCTTGTAGATGAGCGTTTTAATACTTCTGATGTTTTAGTTGAAAAGATAGTAAAGATTGATTGAGTTACTTGTCCAATTTCAATGCCTCTCCCTACCATAATCTCAATGCCAAGTGATCGGCATATCTGGTGAGCACGATACGACCACTAGACCCTCCAGCAAACCCTTAATCAGTGTCTATAGATGACTCTCATCGAAGTCGGAGCAGTCACCTCTGTATCACCCAGAGGAGTCACCTTCATATCAGCTAGACTGCCGCCTCTGTATCATCTTGAGTAGTCGTCTCCATAGTATCAGTCAGAGCCTTCGTCTCAGTATAATCGATCATCTCTGTCTCAGCCATCGCCTGTCAGTCATTCTGACCCCCAAAGTTCTGAGTTGATGTCTTGACATAATATCGGGCTTATCAATAAGATATATGCCCCATCCATCAGCTCTACCTCCTCTACGCCAGATAGTGCGGCGTGCACGTGACTGCTCATCAATCCCCCTCCTATGAAAACTGGTCGGGACTACTCTATCCACCCAAGCATGCAAATCCTCGACGTAATTTGCCCTAGCACAATAGCTCTCTACAACTGATATCCCAGCTCTATCAATTTGCCTAAAAGTAATCATGTCGTCATTTCCTCTAGTTATCACTACAAAAACAAAACAATGAAATATGAAGTATCGAACTTTTAAAAAATTCAAAAAAATCAGCATGATTTTTCTGGATTTTTGAAAATTTTGGTTAGCAACTCAACATTTTCTTTTACCCAATATTTCAAAATATTAGGTAAGCATGTATGCATTTTTACCGGACTTTTCAAAATATCCAGTCAAAATGCATGTGGTTTAACCGGAATTTTCAAAATATTCGGTAAAATATATATAAAAATTATGAGATTTTATCTAAAATTTCAAAATGTCGATAAAATTGCATGTTTTAAACCAAATATACGGTATAAAACCTAAATTACCGATAAAAACACAACTCGTAAAAATTTGATAGTTTGTTCAAAATCTTCGAAAAATCACACATCTTTTAGAAAAATTTAAAATGTTACAATGAAAAAGTGAGATTGATTTTTAATATAAAATAATAATATAATAAAACTATTCAATAAGGAGGTGTCAAATATGACCGAGGGGTTGGCAGAACATAATATATATATAACAAAATTATTGAAAAGATAAATGAGGCACACACAATAACTAACGTAATTCAGTCCTGTGTAAAAGTCAATTTTTAAAGTGATTTCAAAATCACAGTTGATCTCTTAGTTTTTCCATCAGACTTTATCCTCAATCATTGAAATCATTTGATTTAAACATTAAATCATACAAGGTTTGATTCCAATCCACTTTAAAGTAGTTTGATCTGAATTGATTTATTAATATTTAAATAACGTTTGAAATATTTTAAAAATACGGTAAAATAACATTAAATTTTATGCAATATATAATATATGATGACTAAAAAGTTAATAAAATGAAAATAATCTATTATGTTTGAAAGATATGAAATAATAAAAAAAGAGATTAAATTAAACTAATAATTATTATTAATGGAACATACTAGACTAATAAAAAATAATATGTATATGGTTTGATACTTTGATATCATTTTAAATAAAATAAAATAATTGTAATAGTTTTATAAAATGACATTCAAACATATACTTTTAGTGATTTTTTTAGTTTAGTATGCGGTTTTAATAGTAGCACCCCTATTCAGACACCTGACCTCCAGTCCCTTATATATAAACAAATTAGCAAAAGTTCAGAAAAAAATAAAAATTCAAGCGAAGGAACATACGTACATTTGGTTGACAAAAGAGTTTGGATGGGCCTTGGTTGGGCCAGTTTGTTGGGCCAAGTGTGCAACTTCCTGGAAATTAGGGAATTTAATTTGCCACCCTCTATTTATATTTAACATTTTTTATAATTTCAAAAATTTAGAAAGATCCTTATTATTTACCAATCAAATTTTATTTTATTTTTTAAATTTTTACTCTTACTAACTACCAAAAAAGAAATTTTCGATAGTACAATCAAAATTTTCAGTATGCATTTTTTCGCATTTATACTAGAAATTTGAAAAATTTTGATAAAAAATAGAAGAAACTTGAAAAAAAAATCCCCAAAAAGAAGTGACATTGAACATGGTGCAACCCCAAAAACATAACTTTGAAACTTGTAAGACCCAAAAATATCTCAAATATCACAAAAGTATACTGAAATTCTAGTAACAGACAGTCGATGTTATATCGGATGTTATGACATCCGCTTCTGAACAGATTATTAAACCTAGCAGTAAACAAGTAACGAAAGCAGTAAAGAACACAGGAAATTGTTTACCCAGTTTGGTGCAAATCACACATACTCTGGGGGCTACCAAGTCAGGGAGGAAATCCACTATAAGCAGTGTTAATTCAGAGCTAAACTACCAGTTTGCACTCTTCACTTAAGACCTACCCAATGCAATTTCAATCTAACTCTAGACCTGAGTTCCTACTCACTCCCCCTTAATCACAGCAGTGATATCAATCAAATAACAAACAGATTCAAAAGGAAGACACACTTCAAACAAATCTTGATCTTGCTTAAAAGATTCAATCAAGAGACATAACACTCGTGCTTAAAAGATTAGAGTGACACATCCAAAATACAACTCAAAAACCACACTAGTCCAATACAATCGTCTAGGAGATAATTGCTTGGTGTTGCACCCCAAAATTTGCCCAACCTTTTCTTAACTTGGTTTATGTTTCATTTCATTTATTTCTAGCATAGCATGTTGCATTGAACAGGGGATCAAGAGTTTGTGCATAGCAAGAAGGGTCTACTCAGAGGGTTGATCCTAAGCAAGGGGTTCTACTCAAGTTTGGATGGTAATCAAGTCAGCAGGAATGGACATTGGTCTTGTGAAAGAAAGGATGGATGTATGTGGGTCAGCTCCTAACTTGAAGGCCAGTTCAAGATCACCAGAGGGTTGTGAATTCATGGTTATGGATATGAGATGTTGAGAGAGCTCATTGAGTGCTTTGAGATCCATGTGGAACTCATCCAAATGTTTGTGCCAAGTGTGAAGAGTTGCAGTTGAAGGTGTTGCAATTAAGGTTTTCATCTGGCTAGTCCTCAATCAACTGTGCAATTGGAGGAGATTAAAACTCAATTCAAAGTCTCTATGGTCATGGGATGTTGTGTTAAGACATATGAGATGTCATTTCAAGTTCAATTCATCAAGGCTTAAGTGTGTGAGAAGTTACTAAATTAGGGTTCTCAGGGTAAAATCCCCTATTTAGTGCCTGACTTCAAGACCACCTATCTCAAGATACAAGTTTCATATCAACTTTTGACCAACATGGAACTTGTAGAGCATGTTCTTAGATTTAATTTGAGTACTAAAAGTCCTTGGTTGGATTTATAGAACTCAAGTTATGATCCAGACAAGTTACAGGTCATCAGAGGGATGTGATTTTGGTCAACAAAAGTCAACCAACTTCCAAGCCATTTTTGACCTAGAAGGATGTTTCTCCTCAACTTTTGGCCAACATGAAATTTGTAGGTCTTGATCTTAGCTTTCCAAATTGTATTAGAAGTCTTTCATCTGATTTGCAAAACTCAAGTTATGGGATTTACAAGTTAGGGGTATTTTGGGAGAGTAAGGTTACATGTCATAAAATTATAGGTCCATTTCATCAACTTGCACACTTTAAATGAAGATTTTTCCAACATCAAACTTGCTCCAAGTGGAGTTATTTGCTTAGTCAAGCATAGAGAAGTTAAGGAATTGGCTTGGTTTGAGGTTTGGATATTTGAATTTTCATGGAAAAAGGTTAAAAAGGACAAAATGGTAAATATTGCATTTTTAATCATTTTGGTGCAAATAGGTGCATTTTTTGAGTGCAAACAACCTTTCAAGAACATTGGCATTTTTACATTTTTGAATTGAAGTGTTTAAACAAGCCATTTTCAAGGTTTCTTCATGTAGAAGCAACACATTTAAAATCAACCATTGAGATGGAAACAAGGACCAAATCTCAGCCATTCACACTCCAAACACTTCCAGCAGTTGAAATGAAGCAATTTGGAGCCAATTTCATGCCAAATTCGTGTACCTTCATGAGAGAAAAATGAGGAAAATGTGAAAATTCATTTGGACTTTATAGACTGAGATTGGGCCTCATTTTGATCAAGGTCCATCATATATAACATTTCCAATCTTCACAAAGCTTCAGAATTCGAAATGGGAGCCAATTTGATCAAGAACAACTTTGAAAAAGTGGCGACTCTTCTGTTTTTTCTGCCGGTTGTTTTTCGCAGTTGCGACAGCTGGCGACTCTGTTGGGGAGTCTGGTTCCCTATGCGAGTCAATCCTAGCGCTTGTGTGTTTATATTTGGGTGTTGTATATATGTGCTTTATTTACTTTCCTGCATTTATTTTCCGCATCATATATCATCACTGCTGTGCTGTGGGGTGGGAAGTTTCACTGTGTGATAAGCCGGACCTGGGCTTGAGTACAAACCTAGTATTAGAGTGGAGACTAGTGGGGGCCTATCTGCTTAGCAGATACAGTTCCCTACGAAATTCACACTTAGACGAGATTTTCTTTGATGATCTTCCATCAGATCCTTAGGATCGGTTGGGATTTTGGATTTGAGAATTGTCGACTCTGGGAACCGATCATTTGTGAGTCAGCTAAGTGAGGCCTCTTCAGGAGATAATGATGTCAAATCAGAAATGGTAAACGTATCATCATTTCTTGAAAGTCTGTGACGCTGACGAACGCATAGGATGCCGAACCTTGTCAGTGGATAGGTCCACACCTGTAAGGGGGATTGGGTTGTGCAGGAAACCATAGCCTTCAGATTACCCGGTTCTTTGCAAGTGTGAATCTGTGTTCATGATATTAGTGGATCCTACTGTCGGTACTTTGTTCTTCCTAAGGCAAAGCTCTGGTTTTCTCGACCGACAGCACAACAGTCTTGATCCCTTGTTTTGCATTTTGCATTTGCATTTTCATCTGCATCTCATTAACATGTATTTGTGTTGCAGGTGCATATTTCTCCTTTGATTCTAGTGATCTTCTCCCGCATTGTTGTTATGGAGTCCCTGAAGAGTATAGTAGCCTACAAGTTTCTAGTTCCGGATCTTAGTACTTTGCTGAGTCTGATTACCTTGGGTGAGAAAGCAGTAATGAAAGAGTTCAGAAAGTCTTATGGGAGATTGTTGAGATATGTCCGCAAGCCCTCTGAATATGAGATTAGTGATGTTTATGCTCTCTTACAGTTTTATAATGCCCAGTTGAGGTGCTTCGTATTTCCTGATTATGTCTTGGCTCCTACATTAGAGGAGTATTCTGAGTTGTTAGGAGTATCCATTCTAAATCGGATGTCGGTTGTTCATGTTGATACTAAACCTGATTTGGTTAAACTTACCGCCATTGTGCACCTTGAAGCTTCAGAGTTGGATGGGAAGATGATCAGGAGACTTGGGATGTATGGTTTTCTATTGCCTTGCTTGATAGAGAAAGCTCAGCAGTGTGCTAAAGATGGATGTTGGATTGCATTTAGCGCTATCTTGGCTCTGTGTATACATGGCATTGTTTTGTTCCCTCATCTTCCAGACTTTGTGGATGTTGATGCATTCTATATCTTAGCCTCGGGCAACCCAATGCCTACTTTACTTGGAGACGTTTATCATTCTGTGCATTACAAGAATGAAAAACGAAGGGGTAAGAACGTAGCTTGTTGTGTTCCTCTGCTGTATGCATGGTTTGCTAGTCATCTACCTCAGACGGGTCCGTTTGTTGCCACTGCCAGTACTTCAGATTGGTCAGAGAGATTGATGGGATTATCTGCGGAGAATATTGTGTGGTTTAACCGAGACTTGCTGGGTAAGGATATTGTTTATAGTTGTGGAGACTTTCCTAACGTTCCTTTGATTGGAAGGAAAGGTTGCATCAACTACAATCCTTCTTTATTGGTGAGATAGTTCGAGTATGCATTGAGAGAGCCTCCGAGAGAAGAGGAGATACATGAATCTCTGTATCTTACTGGATTATTGGAGGTCGAGGCTCTGGGAAGACTTGAGCATGCATGGAATAATGTTTGTCGGAAAGGGAATTTAGCTTTGGGGAAGAGTAACAGCCAAGCGTATGACCCTTACTTGGCTTGGATTCATGACAGAGCTGCAAAGTGTATGATGCCATATCCTGTAGTTGCACCATTGTATCCTCTTATGATCGAGGAACCCACTACTGTAGATATCCAGAAATACAATCAGGTATTGGCGGAGAAAGAAGAGTTGAGGAAAGCGAATGAAGAATTGGAGAAAGAGATTATCCAGCTTCGCAGTGAGAAGATAGATGCAGTTCATGCTTTCAGGAGACAAACCGAGCTTGTGAACAAGTTGGATACTGATTTGACTAAGGAAACTAAGGATAGAGAGCGCACAGGTCAGGACTTGAATGCCACTTATAGTACTCTTTCTACGAAGAAGGAAGAGTTTGATAAGGCTTACACGAGGATCTCCAAGTTTGAGTCAATTTGGAATGCCACGCTTACTAACAACAAGGAGCGTGAGGACAAGTTAAAACTTCAAATCAGCAAGCTGAAGGCTCAGCTTCATGCCAAAGATGAAGAGATTGCAGTGGAATTATCATGTAGACGACATAGTGAGTGCAGCTTGGATGAGGCGATCATGAGCTTGAAGGATCTCAAGCTGAGAGCTAGTTCTAAGAGGCGTAGACTTGAGGCATGTTTCGGAGAGAGAGCTTTGGAGGATCACGTTAATAGCCTATGACGTACTATGAGTCATCAGGATTTGCTTATCCAGGGGTTGCTTGCCATGCCGGATCATCATGACACGTTGATGCTATTAGAGGGTTTCCGATCATGTCATCATGCTTGACCTATTTTGTCTATTGCTGTTGTATTTTTGCTGTTTATTTGTTGTATTTGACCATCGCCAGGCTTGTTGGATGAAGTCCTTTCCTTATTTGTACTCAGTTGGAGTTTGTACTTTGCCTGATGGCTCTTTGATCTATATATGAGGAGTTGGTATTCTATGCTTGTCCGTAAGGTTCTCCATTTTTATTTGTTCATGGAAACTAGAATCAAGGGGGAAATATCCCTATTGCATAAATACATGTCTGCATCTTAGCATTTTTCACGCATTTGCAGGTGCACTGGACCAGTTAACCTTATTTTCTCCTGTGGTTCACTAGTATTTTAGGATTGCTGACGTGACAACTCACCGGTACGGTACTAGAAGAAACTAGAAAAGGCTGATGGATCAGATGTAGGTAGAAATGAAAGAGATGAGAGATCGTATAACACAGCTGATGGAGATGATGCAAGGGGTTGCTAGTGGTCAGGCTCAACTTCAGACTTTGGTGCAACCTCTGATTGCGCGGGTTGATAGCGATGGTGTGCTACACGGTGGGACTGCTTCTAACCCTCCTCACCATGAAACTCCTCAGGCGGGCAATTCTATACCAACTTTAGTCATCCCTACTGCTGGAGGGGGTGGTCACGGTGCTGGTGCTGGAAATGAGACAGGTTTTAATGCTGGATTTGCCAATGGTGGTAATGGTTTTGCCAATGGTGGAAATGGTAATGGAAATGGTTTTGGCTATGATCTCGATACTACAGGTGTTCTACATGGTAGTTTGGACCACACTTGGAATGAGGATAGGCAGGAGGATGTGTTCACTCCCAGATTTGTAAATTTTGAAATACCTTCTGAGGTTGACAGAAGGATTAAGATGATCGAAGAGAAGATGAGGTCGCTGGAATGCCAAAACTCGATTGGGATGGATATGTCTAATCTAGGGTTGATTCCAGGCTTGAGGGAGCCTCCAAAGTTTAAGGTCCCAGATTTCGATAAGTATAAGGGTACCACTTGCCCTAGGGTTCATCTGAGGTCTTATTATCGCAAGATGTCTGCACATTCTGAGGATGAGAAGCTCTTGATGCACTTTTTCCAGGATAGCTTATCCGGACCATCGCTGGAATGGTATATGAGCTTAGAGCCCACTAATGTCCGTAGCTGGAAAGAACTAGCTGAAGATTTTGTAAGGCACTATCAGTATAATAGTAACCTTGCTCCGAATAAAGTCCAGTTGCAGAATCTCTCTCAGAAGAGCGGTGAATGCTTTAAAGAATACGCCCAGAGGTGGCGAGAGCTTGCTGCTAGGGTACAACCACCAATGGTATAAAGAGAACTTGTGGACATGTTTGTTGCTACCTTACCAGGACCGTACTATGAGAAACTCATCGGCAATATGTCTGGAAGCTTTTCTGATCTAATAATCACCGGTGAAAGGGTGGAGAACGGAATTAAGATTGGAAAGATCAATGCTGGCGAAGGATCCTCATCTGGAGGGGGGAACAAGAAAGTGTTCAGAAACAAAAAGAGAGAGGGGGACACTAATGCTGTATCCAGTTCATGGGGAAGAAATAGAGGTCGGAATCGACAGAATCAGCAAATTGCTAGCATCACTATTCCAGCAGTTCAACAACCACAACAACAACATCGTCAACAACAGCAGCAACAACAGCAACAACGACCTCAGCAGAATCAGCAGGGGTATGGCAGATACAAAGATAGAGGCCGGCCAGCAGGGAACATATATTTTGATGCCCTTCCTATGCCATGCTCACAGTTATTGCAAGCGTTGCTACAACTTCAGCTGATTCAGAAAAGAACCATGGCTCCTTTGACCGGACAACCTCCACCGAGGTACGATGCAAATCCCCACTGTGAATTCCATTCGGGTGCTCCAGGATATACTATAGACAATTGTAAAGCCTTCAAACATAAAATACAAGATATGATCGATAGTAAGGCTATCAATTTTTCTAATGATGCTCCCAATGTGGTGCAGAATCCCATGCCGAATCACGGGCAGGCTGGGGTTGATGCAATTGTAGAGGAAGAGGCATTGAACTTGGTGACCAATGTTGATGAGCTGAAAACATCCTTAAGCTTTGTGAAAACCAGACTGCTATAGGGAGGTGTTTTTCCGGGCTGTGTTGAAGGCTGTATTGAATGTTCTGTTGATCCTGAGAGAGGATGTGGTTTGTTGAGAAGCAGTATTCAGGAGATGATTGATGACGGGGTTTTACAATTTGACCGTTCTGTTGGAAGAGAATCTGGGGATGTAGTAGCTGAAGAGAAGGATGAGATTGCGACAATATCCATCCCTTATAAGACTGTTACTATCTATGCACCGAAGCCACCAATGGTAACTATCACCAGAGCAGGTCTTATGCCATTTGAGAGCACTAAGGCAGTTCCGTGGAACTACGGAGCCGAAGTGTATTGTAATGGGAAGAAGATAAACTTGAATGATACTCCTGCGAGTTCAGTTGACAATTTAGTGGGTGCCGGAGGTAACACTCGCAGTGGCCGAGTCTTTTTGTCGCCTGAGGTGATTGCTGATAAGGCGGATAAAGGGAAAAGATTAGTAGTGGAAGAGACCTCTCAATTTGGGGAAAGAGAATCTTTGTTGAAAGATGCGGAGGAATTCATGAGGATGATTCGGAAAAGCGATTACAAGATAGTCGATCACCTGCAGCAAACTCCATCCAAAATATCTATCCTGTCATTGCTCCTTTGCACTGAGGCGCACAGGAATGCTTTGCTGAAGATACTGAATACTGCGTACGTGCCACAGGAAATTTCAGTTAATCAACTTGAAGGAGTGGTGGCTCACGTAAACGCAAGCAATGGCTTAGGCTTTACAAATCTGGATCTGACACCCAGAGGCAGAAATCACAATTGTGCGCTGCACATATCTTTAGAGTGCCGAGGGAATGTCATGTCTCACGTACTTGTAGAAACAAGATCTTCTTTAAACGTGCTCTTGAAGAAAGCTTTGATGAATCTAGATATGAAGGGGTTGATCTGCACGCCAAGTGACTTGGTGGTGCGTGCGTTTGACGGAACCCGAAGATCCGTGTTTGGGGAGGTTACTTTGCCGATTCAGGTTGGACCTGAAGTCTTTGATGCTGTGTTTTATATCATGGATATCCAGCCATCCTACAGTTGTTTGCTAGGTCGCCCTTGGATTCATTCGGCTGGGGCTGTTACATCAACTCTGCCTCAGAAGTTGAAATACATGATTGGTGGAAGCGTTGTGATGGTATGCGGGGAGGAAGATATCATGGTTAGCCATTTATCATCCTTTAAGTATGTTGAAGTGGATGGAGAGATCCATGAAACCCTCTGCCAACCCTTCGAAACGGTAAAGATCAAAGACAAGACTCCGGTTGTGAGTAAAAAGCCTAAGGTGGCTATGTCTTCCTTTAAAGAAGTGCAGGTTGTGGTGCAAGTTGGTTCAGACCAAGGCTGGGGGCATGTGATTGATATACCGCAGAAGCAAGACAAATTCGGTCTGGGGTACCGCCCGTCGTCTTCACAAGGCAAGACGAAGTTCAAGGGGCCGGCCCGGTTTACTAGCGGAGGTGTCTTCTTTGAGCAGATCAACGCCATTTCTGATGATGAAGCTGGAGACAGTGACTGCGACATGGATGCCTGGATCAAGCCATGTGTTCCGGGATAGAGCCTACGCAACTGGTCAATTGAAGAACTCATTCAAGTGACGACCGAACAATAATGCTTTGTTTTTCCAATTATTGTACTACCCTATGTCCTACCCGGGGCATAATGGTACTTTATTTCAGGGCCTTACTTGTTTATGTCTGAACACTGTTTATCAATTAATCAAAGGGTGTTTTCTCATACAAATTTTGTGATCTCTGTTTTTCTTATTTTTGCTTTTCCCAATAAAATGGCAACGTGGTTTTTATTTGTTTGCAAATTGTTTGAAACACTTAACCATTTTCATTGCAGGATTCCTATTGCAGATGACACCGATCCAGAACCTTCTATGACTCGTTTCAACTTCGATCAACCGATCTATCAAGCTGAAGAAGAGATTGATGAGGATGAAGACCTGCCCGAGGAATTAGCCAGACTTTTGAAACAAGAAGGGAAAATCATTATGCCTCATCAAGAGGTAATTGAGGTCATTAATCTAGGTTCTGAGGAAGTGGTCAGAAATGTACGGATAGGGGCTGCGCTACAGAGTGACGTCAAGCAAAGACTGATTGAGATGCTGCAAGAGTATAGTGACATCTTTGCTTGGTCGTATGAGGATATGCTTGGGCTCGATACCAACATAGTGGTTCATCGCTTACCGTTGCTTGAGGAATGTCCGTCGGTCAAGCAGAAACTGAGAAGAACAAGACCAGATATGGCAATCAAAATCAAAGAAGAGGTCCAAAAGAAGTGGGATGCTGGATTCCTAGCTGTGACTACCTACCTTCCGTGGGTCGCTAACATAGTACCTGTACCAAAGAAGGATGGTAAGGTGCGTATGTGTGTGGATTATCGAGATTTGAATAAGGCGAGCCCTAAAGATGATTTCCCGCTCCCTCATATTGACGTATTGGTCGACAATACGGCTCAAGTTTTGGTGTTTTCCTTCATGGATGGTTTCTCGGGTTATAATCAGATAAAAATGGCACCAGAGGACATGGAGAAAACAACATTCATAACACCGTGGGGAACATTTTTCAATAAGGTGATGCCTTTTGGTTTGAAGAATGTCGGAGCAACATATCAGCGTGCTATGACAACGCTCTTTCATGACATGATGCATAAAGAGATCGAGGTTTATGTTGACGATATGATTGCTAAATCCCAAACGGAGGAGGAGCATTTGGTTAATCTATTGAAGCTGTTTGAGAGGCTTAGAAAGTTCAGACTGAGGTTGAATCCAAATAAGTGTACTTTCGGAGTTTGGTCCAGAAAGTTATTGGGGTTTATTGTTAGCGAAAAAGGAATTGAGGTAGATCCTGCAAAGATAAAAGCAATACAAGATATGCCAGTGCCAAAAACAGAAAAAGAAGTCCGTGGTTTCCTGGGGAGATTGAACTACATTGCTCGATTCATATCTCATCTCACAACCACGTGTGAGCCAATGTTTAAGCTGTTAAAGAAAGATCAGGCGGTTGTCTGGAATGAAAATTGTCAAAAAGCCTTTGATAAAATAAAACAGTATCTGCAGGAGCCTCCAATATTGATACCCCAGTAGCTGGAAGGCCATTAATCATGTACTTAACGGTTCTTGAGAATTCCATGGGTTGTGTTCTCGGTCAACACGACGAGACTGGAAGAAAGGAGCATGCGATTTATTACTTGAGTAAAAAGTTCACAGATTGTGAGTCTCGTTACTCAATGCTCTAAAAAACGTGTTGCGCACTTGCCTGTGCTGCCAAATGTTTTAGGCAGTATATGCTCAATCACACAACCATGCTGATTTAGAAGATGGATCCAATCAAGTATGTATTCGAGAAGCAAGCGCTTTCAGGAAGAATTGCTAGATGGCAAATGGTACTGACAAAGTATGATATCCAATATGTTTCTCAGAAAGCCATCAAAGGAAGTGTTCTGTCAGAATACCTTGCTGAGCAGCCTATCGAAGATTATCAACCGATGAAGTTTAAATTTCCTGACGAGGATATCATGTTTCTCAAAGTGAAAGATTGTGAAGAACCACTGCACGGTGAAGGTCCAACGAAAGATTATCAATGGCGAATGATATTTGATGGTGCTGTCAACTCTTATGGTAGCGGAATTGGGGCAATTATTACCACTCCTCATGGTACCCACATCCCATTCACTGCCAGATTGACATTCCCAGTCACCAACAATGAAGCTGAGTATGAATCATGTATCATGGGTTTGGAAGAAGCTATTGATCTGAGGATCAAGAATCTCGATATATATGACGATTCAGCACTGGTTGTTAATCAAATCGAAGGAAAGTGGGAAACTCGTCAACCAAATCTGATCCCTTACTATGCAAGGAGGTTGTTACCATTCTTCAATCGTATAGACTTCCACCATGTACCAAGAGCAGAGAATCAGATGGCCGATGCTTTGGCAACGCTATCTTCGATGTACAAAGTGAACTTCTGGAATGAGGCTCCCAGAATTTTCATTTCTCACTTGGACAGACCCGCTTTCATATTTGCCATTGAAGAAGCTGCTGATGGCAAGCCATGGTTTTACGATATACATAACTTCCTCAAGAAGCAAGAGTATCCACCAGGAGCTTCGGCTCAGGATAAGAAGACGCTGAGGAGGTTGTCTGGCAACTTCTACGTAAACCCAGATGGTGTACTGTACAAAAGGAATCATGATTTGGTGCTGTTGAGATGTGTGGATGAGAAAGAAGCATCGTTGCTTATGGAAGAAGTCCACGAGGGTACTTTTGGTACGCATGCCGGCGGACACGCCATGTCTCGGAAACTCTTACGAGCTGGGTACTATTGGCTAACAATGAAGTCGGATTGTTTCAAATTTGCGAAAAGATGTCATAAATGTCAGATTTATGTTGATAAGATACATGTGCCGCCGTGTCCATTGAATGTTATGGCGTCCCCGTGGCCGTTCTCCATGTGGAACATCGATATGATTGGCAAGATTGAGCCCACTGCATCCAACGGTCACCGTTTCATCTTAGTAGCCATCGACTACTTCACCAAGTGGGTTGAAGTAGCTTCGTACGCAAACGTGACCAAACAAGTCGTAGCAAGATTCATAAAGAAGGACATCATTTGCAGATATGGAGTTCCCGAACGAATCATTACTGATAATGGTTTGAATCTGAACAACAAAATGATGAAGGAGTTATGCCAGAACTTCAAAATTGAACATCACAACTCATCGCCCTATCGGCCAAAGATGAATGACGCTGTTGAGGCGACCAATAAGAATATCAAAAGGATAGTGCAAAAGATGGTTGTCACTTACAAAGATTGGCATGAGATGTTGCCTTTCACCTTGTACGTTATTGTACGACGGTACACATATCAACCGGGGCAACTCCTTTCTCACTAGTGTACGGTATAGAAGTTGTCCTACCGCTGGAAGTTGAGATTCCTTCTTTGAGAATTTTGGTCGATGTAAAACTTGATGAGGCAGAATGGATTAAGAATCGTTTGAATCAGCTTAGTCTGATGGATGAAAAGAGGTTGGCATCCATCGCATATGGTCGTTTGTACCAGAGCTGAATGAAGAAAGCTTTTGATAAGAAGGTGCGCCCTTGAAGCTTTCAGACGGGCGATCTTGTGCTGAAAAAGATTCTCGCACCACAGTCAGATCATAGGGGCAAATGGACTCCCAACTACAAAGGTCCATATGTTGTTCGAAAGGTCTTCACCGGAGGAGCCTTGTTGTTAGACACCATGGATGGTGAAGATTTCACATCCCCTGTGAACGCAGACGCAGTTAAAAAATACTTTTCTTAAAAGAGACCCGCTGGACACAAAAAGAAACGTCCAGGAAAAAATGGGGCATCCCGGCGAACCATAAAAAAGAAAGAGGTTCAGGCAAAAATTAGGGATAAAAATGAAAAGATGTAAACCAGCAAAGTCGAAAACCTGTAAAGGCGACTTTGGCAAAAAAGGGTATCCCGGTTAATTGAAAACCCGAAAAGGGCGGTTCAGGCAAAAGTTAGGGATTGAAAAGCAAATGACTGCGGTCTGCGTGTGAACTTCATTGCTTAGTGGATTGGGAGAACCTGAGGGCTGTTTCTATCCGAATCAATCTCTTTTGAAGACGAAGCTTCAGGAAAGCGTCAGAGTCAGGCGAGTCATAGAGGGATCAGCTCATGGTGTTTGTCTGTGCCACGTTGCCGACATTTTTGTACACTCTTGTATATCTCTGTGCATATCTGTATTTTGTTTTGCGCAGCTTCCTCCTTTCAGGAGTTGCATCTATTGTAAAAATTTGCCTATTTACAGGCCCTTCATCAATAAATATATACTATTCAGTACTTGATATGTGTGCTTTGTTTTAACTTTTATTGTTTTGTTTGTGAAAACGCCCAATGTGTCGATGAACTTGTGCTAACATAAACTTGCAGGCCTTGACCAATAATTGTTAAAACTTTGAATTAATTGAACAACGTCATGAATGATGACTAAGGTGATTCCATTGCGTAGGATATCTTGTATGTTTGTTCAGTTTTGCAGGGTCGTTACCCTTGGGGAAAAGGTGCAGATGAAGTCTGTCCTATCCCTAGAGATTTACTTCCCAGATCAGTGAAGTTCGCATCTCTATCCCCAGTAGAGTTGTTGCATATTTAATCCCTGCAAGCTGCATGCTTGTAGGCACTCCCCAGCGAGTCGTGTTTGGATTTTTCTCCCCATACAATGTTTGTAGCCTGGTTATATCCGCTCCTCGGCAGAGCGACTCCCAGCAAGTTTAAGGGATGATTTCCCCAGCAGTGTTGTTTGCTCTTCCTCAGCAGGATGGAAGAATGTTGTCACGTCAGTATATTCCTCGCAGAAGGCCAGTGAAGCCCGTCTCCCAGCATAAGTCCAATGGTTATTGGCGTGAGCCAGTTGGCACTATTTCCCCGGCAGAATTGTCGTTTCCCTCAACAGGGTTATTTTTGTTATCCTAGTAGGATGGTTTCTGTATCTCTAGCATCCGTTTTGCTGATTCAGTTTTGGTGCATCTGCATGCGTGCATAGAATCTACCCAAACGCGTAGCATTTCCATTTCATATGGAGCATTACGCCATTTTCAAACATATGCATGTGCAACATAAGCCAGGTTGTTATCTCTTTGTTTCAGGTGTATCTCTCAGGTGATGGGTCTTTGCCCGTGTGGTGGCTAAACCCTAATTCATGCTATTTCCTCAGCGGGGTTTCTATGTGATCATTATCAGTGGGTGATCTTAACTTCCCATGGATTTTGTTGCTCGCTTTTATTTAGCGAAGGTCTGGCGGTGATGTCAGAAGTTTCCCAGAAATATGGTTATCCGACGGCGATGTTGGATATTTATCGGTCTTATGTTTATCTGGCGGCGATGTCAGATGTTTATTATCACGGGGGTTGTCTGGCGGCAATGTCAGAATTCTTTATCCTCACAGGTACTTGACGGCGATGTCTGGTGTTTTCTCAGAACTATGTTCAGCTGGCGGTGTGGTCAGATTATCTTATCAGGTCGTATTTAGCTGGCGGCGATGTCAGATGTTTATTGGATTTACGGTTCCTGACGGTGATGTCAGGTAATGTTTCTTTCTGACGGCGATGTCAGGTATTTTGTTTTTCCAGCGGCGATGTTGGAAGTTTCTTTTTGACGGCGATGTCAGATATCTTTGGTTTTCTAGCGGCGATGTTGGAAGTTTATTTCTAACGGCGATGTCAGATGATATTTCTATTTTTCCAGCGGCGATGTTGGAAGTTTCTTTCTGATGGTGATGTCAGACATCTTTGGTTTTCCAACGGCGATGTTGGAAGTTTATTTCTGACGGCGATGTCAGATGATATTTTTGAGTTTACCAGCGGCGATGTTGGATGTTTGTTACTGACGACGATGTCAGGTATTATTAGTTTTCCAACGGCGATGTTGGAGGTTTGTTTCTGATGGCGATGTCAGGTGAGATCTTTGTTTTCCCAACGGTGATGTCAGATGTGTTGGTTTCTGGCGGCAATGTCAGATGTTATAGTTTATCAACGACGATGTTGAATGTTTTCTCGGCGGCGATGTTGGGTAGGTGTTTCTGGCGGCGATGTCAGATGTGTTGGTTATTGACGGCGATGTCAATAGTTTAATCAACTTTGTGATGGTCCGACGGCAATGTCAGACGCTTTATTTTAACTGACGGCGAGGTCAAGTGTGATTTACCAGTTGGCTTTCTTCGAATGACTGGCGGCGATGTTAGAGAGTTAGATCTTGTGATTCTATACTTATTTTATCTAACAGAGGTCTAACAGTGATGCTAGTTATTCTACCAACTTGGAGTAGAAGTTTGACGGTGATGTCAACTGTTATTATAGACTTAATGTCCATGACTGACAGAGAATTCAGGTGCCTGACGGCGATGTCAGAAGAATTTAATGCAGATAATTGACGGCGAGGTCATATGCTTTTCAAATTGTGTGTCATTTTGGTTTTCCTCAAGCAGAGTTACTCGTTAAGTTTCTCTTTTCACCCAGTGGAGGTTGTAGTCAGAGATGTGTTCCCCAGGAGAGTTTGCAGGTTTATTTTCTGCGGTTGGCAAATTTCCGGGTTCTTTGGTATTCAACCATCTTCTACCTTGATTGCAGGAAACCCGTTCGCTTTTCACTCCCTCAGGTCCAAGTCGTTTGAATAGGGGCAGTTGTTGCACCCCAAAATTATCCCAACCTTTTCTTAACTTGGTTTATGTTTCATTTCATTTCTTTCTAGCATTTGCATAGCATAGCATGTTGCATTGAACAGGAGATCAAGAGTTTGTGCATAGCAAGAAGGGTCTACTCATAGGGTTGAGCCTAAGCAAGGGGTTCTACTCAAGTTTGGATGGTAATCAAGTCAGCAGAAATGGACATTGGTCTTGTGAAAGAAAGGATGGATGTATGTGGGTCAGTTCCTAACTTGGAGGCCAGTTCAAGATCACCAGAGGGTTGTGAATTCATGGTTATGGATATGAGATTTTGAGAGAGCTCATTGAGTGCTTTGAGAGCCATGTGGAGCTCATCCAAATGTTTGTGCCAAGTGTGAAGAGTTGCAGTTGAAGGTGTTGCAATTAGGGTTTTCATCTGGCTAGTCCTCAATCAACTGTGCAATTGGAGGAGATTAAAACTCAATTCAAAGTCTCTATGGTCATGAGATGTTATGTTAAGACATATGAGATGTCATTTCAAGTTCAATTCATCAAGGGTTAAGTGTGTGAGAAGTTACTAAATTAGGGTTCTCAGGGTAAAATCCCCTATTTAGTGTCTGACTTCAAGACCACCTATCTCAAGATACAAGTTTCATCTCAACTTTTTACCAACATGGAACTTGTAGATCATGTTCTTAGCTTTAATTTGAGTACTAGAAGTCCTTTATTGGATTTATAGAACTCAAGTTATGATCCTGACAAGTTACAGGTCATCAGAGGGATGTGATTTTGGTCAACAAAAGTCAACCAACTTCCAAGCCATTTTTGACCTAGAAGGATGTTTCTCCTTAACTTTTGGCCAACATGAAATTTGTAGGTATTGATCTTAGCTTTCCAAATTATACTAGAAGTCTTTCATCTGATTTATAGAACTCAAGTTATGAGGTTTACAATTTAGGGGTATTTTGGGAGAGTAAGGATACAGGTCATAACATTATAGGTCCATTTCATCAACTTGCACACTTTAAATGAAGATTTTTCCAACATCAAACTTGCTCCAAGTGGCGTTATTTGCTTAGTCAAGCATAGAGAAGTTAAGGAATTGGCTTGGTTTGAGGTTTGGATATTTAAATTTTCATGGAAAAAGGTTAAAAAGGACAAAATGGTAAATATTGCATTTTTAATCATTTTGGTGCAAATAGGTGCATTTTTTGAGTGCAAACAACATTTCAAGAACATTGGCATTTTTACATTTTTGAACTGAAGTGTTTAAACAAGCCATTTTCAAGGTTTCTTCATGTTGAAGCAACGCATTTAAAACCAACCATTAAGATGGAAATAAGGACCAAATCTCAGTCATTCACACTCCAAACACTTCCAGCAGTTGAAATGAAGCAATTTGGAGCCAATTTCATGCCGAATTCGTGTACCTTCATGAGAGAAAAGTGAGGAAAATGTGAAAATTCATTTGGACTTTATGGACTCAGATTGGGCCTCATTTTGATCAAGGTCCATCATATATAACATTTCCAATCTTCACAAAGCTTCAGAATTCGAAATGGGAGCCAAATTGATCAAGAACAACTTTGAAAAAGTGGCGACTCTTCTGTTTTTTCCGCCGGTTGTTTTTCGCAGTTGTGACACTTGGCTCACAAGAAAACCTAAGACAAAAACACACGTGAAGATACAAACACACTAACAGAGTTCTTCACTCCAAAATCTCTAAATCTTTAGTGAAGGTTGCCACTCTTCTTTATATGCAGTGCATGGGCCTTGGGCCTATGTAGCATAAATTAGGTTTAACCAAGTTAAACCAATCTCCACAATTCAAGGTGCTAAAAAATAGGCCATATGAGTTTCCTTTCATGATCAGCACTGAGAGAACATTTCCTAAAATATAGCCTGAGATAAATAAGGAAACATAACAAAAAACAGAACAACGCCCATGTTGGCAGATACAGATGTCACAACATTCAGCTTGACATCCAATAAACTCTGTATTAGCTAACCAAACATAACCTGCAGAACACTACACAAGTATGTCATGACATCAGTCAAGACATCTACACTAATAACAATGTTTTTCCACAAAATGCAGCCAATCAAGAACAAGAAACAACTATACTACCATCACACACAACTTCAAGAACAGGAACACAACATATCAAAACAGAACAGTTAATCACATTTGTTCTAGGGTGATATCCTACTCCCCCTGTTTGGCCATAAATTTTGCCAAAGCAACTATGAAATTCAGATTAAGTGCAAACCATCACCATCATTTTCTTCATCAGTTCCATCATCAGGACTGGCAGTTGCTTCTTCTTCCTCAGAACCATCATCCTGCGCATCCTCATCATTGTCAGCAAGCTCAACATCTTCATCCATCTCAAGTGAGCTGATCAGCTTTTCAAGAGTCAACTTTCTTGTCTCCAGCTCCTTGCAGGTCTCCTTGAGCATAACAATGACTTCAGCTTTACCTATTTTTGAGCTCCTCTTGGATGTCTCAGCAGAAGTCATGACAATGTCAGGAACATGAGTTCCTTGAAACAACTTGTGGTGAAAGGACACAGGAATTTCTCTGTTGCAAACAGAGTCATTGGCATTTAGAATATTAGGATACTAGTTCAATATGATACCACATATATTAGATGGGAAAGCAATAAAGCCTTTCACACTGTAACTTCCTGCATGCTTCATTGTTTGATCAAAGATGTAGGAGCCATAATCAAACTTTGTCTTGGTTCCAACAACATATATGAATTTTCCCAAGAGAGTAGCAATAGTGGATTTACGGTTTGTGGGCACCCAGTTTGCAACTCCAATCTTGTGCAACATTGCATACTTCACACTTAGTTTACTAGCAACCAGTTTCCCTTTTAAGGGCCAGCTTTTGACCTGGTTGGCAGTGATGACTTGATAGACTTTGTTGTCAGAAGCAGCAAGATCAGGTTGAGCTACATCAGATCTTCCTAGATAATTGTTGATAACAGTTAAGGAGAAGGTGACACACTTTCCTCTCACATACACTTTTCTAAAATCCTTTGACTTTCTATCAGCACAGTTTTCTGATAGATTCACAATGAACTCCTTCACCAGTATTTCATAGCACTTAGAAAAATGGGTAACAATCTTCATTAACCCAACTTCATGAATCAGATCCATGATTTCCTTACACTCAAGAGCATTCTGAGCCAACTCCCTTTCCAAGGCCAACCTCTTCTGGTAAACATACTTCCACCTGTTGACACTAGAAGGATAGTGAAAAGAGATATTATCAATAGGTACCTTGTTGTAGCGGTAAAAATCGTGAGCGTAAGTTATTAATTAACTTAACTCAAAAAAACAAGAGTCGCCACCACACTTTTATTTTATCCAAATAAAGGAAAGTAAAAAGAGCGAACAAAACCAAAGAGTTCTAAAACAAGAACAAGAAACAGAGATCGGGTAAGGGGTTGGTTACGCAATGGGAAGGTGTTAGCACCCAAAACGTCCATAGTACTCTATAGGAGCCCTTTGAAATATTTACGTTTTTTGGTTTGAAAATGGTTTGTTTGAAAAGAGATTGGGGAGATGAGAAGAGAATTATTTTTTAGAATTTTGTTTTTGGAGAGACTTATCGTCTCATGCCTACGTACCCACAAAGTGCAATATGGGATCAAAACCCCGTAGTTCGTGGTACAAATGACAAAAATTTGTTGGTTTTGATTGATTTTAGATGTAAAGACAAGTCGTCATTTTAAGGAGAAAACTGCGACTATTCACCCACGAGTATTAAGACAACATCTGCGTCACATAAAGATGGAGGATTTGCTTGGATTATCAACAAGACTATCACTCAACATCAACGTGGAAAATGTCAAAGTCTTAATAGTATAGGGAATAGGAGAATTACATCTCAACTATAGAAATGAATCATGTCTAAACTTTATGAAAAGTTTTAAAGTGAAAAAGTGCATAAAGGCACAAAAAGAGTTGATGAGTTTTTGTATTTTTTATGTCTTTTGAAATTAGTCAAAGCATGATTAACATTGATTGACTTTTATCAAGAAGAACAAAGTTTGAAAATCACTTGACAAAAGTCAAGGTTTTATTGTGAAAGCGGTTTTGAAGTTTGAAACCAAGAAGGTTTTGAAAGAGGGAGAAAATTTTGAAAATTTAAGAAGGGGAGGAGATGAAGTGACTATCCTAGAAACCAAAATAAGAGCTAGAGGTAAGAAAAATCTAACCGACTTGTAGCACACTCCATAGCAAGCAAAAAGAATTCCATCCGATTTAAAGCATAAGCTAATGAGCGAGCCAAATAAAGGCTAAGATCCACAATACTCCAAGCATAGGAATGAGAGCCCTAATTCTAAGTCCAAAGGTCCATGAAGTCCAAGGTCATAACCACAAAGTGAACAACACCAAGTTTTTTAGAGATTTTTTTATCCTTTATTAGTGTTTTGAACAAGGTATGGTCCAAATGGACAAAAGATAAATGACATAAGCATAAACAAAGATATGATATGAAAATGATAACATGGAAGCATAAAAATAAAGAAATGAGGAGTAAGAAGAGAATATAAACAAAATTAAACAAGGATATTGTTAGTGAATTAGTGGTTAGTGGTTAGAACATATGATCAATGATGATTAATTCTTGTACTTAGACCAAGATTAATGAAAACTCATTAGAGGATTGATAGAATCAAAGCCTCCTAACAATGATTTTCATAGGTATTGGACTTAAGACAAGCAACTAATCATACTTGGACTTTTAAACATAAGTTTGAGCCACGAATGATCATTTTCCGATTAAGGGACACTTTAGCGCTATGTTAAGCAATCGTAATCGGGTTTATGTAGAAACCACGACTATCTGAGGCCGGTCAATAAAATGTTAGTGTTAACACATGTTAGAGAAGTGATATGTAAATCACTCTCCTAAAACACGCCACACAAAAAGAAAAGAGGTAGTGATCTCATCATAATCAAGATTTTTAATCAATTAATCAAAGGTAATCTATCACTATTCCAAAGTAAGGAGAATTATCTCAATGATTATTCGTCCATAGATTTGAAATAATGAAGATTAAACAACCTTGATAATCAACAATCTATGATCCATGGATTTCATCAATCAAAAATAAAAAGAAGAAGAAAGAGAATTAAAAAGAAACCATAATTTGAATCTTAAATCGATTAAATTATCATCAATATCAATCACCTCTCTTGGTGGATAAAATCGACACCCAAAGTCCATTGATATTGATGAAATTTTATCAAAATTTAGGATCCAAAACAAACCAACAATTAATCCAAATTAAAATATTTTTCAAATAATTTTTCAAGAGTTTTCTTCAAGAGTACTATTTAAAATATAAACTAGTGGGAAAAAAAAGAAAAGATATATGGAAAGGAAACCACACGGCCCAAGTTTTTTTTTTTAAAAAGAAAAATAAAATTGAAATAAAGTGAAAAGGAAAAAAAGGAAAGAGAAATTTCAGATAAACATCATATTCTTCTTGCGTCTGGTACTATTCACCGCCATGGAGACCACTTCGAAGCTCTCTCAAATCGGAGCGGCGGGACACGAAAAGTACGCAGTTGCAATCGGAATCATGAGCTCTCCACAACAGTACCAACAATTCAAAGAAACATAACAAAAAGTAACGGATCAAAACTGACGGTGAAGCTCAATCTACCTTCAAATTCAGGTAAACGGTGAAACAGAAACTCTCTTCTTCTTTTTCTTCTTTGAATCTGACCGAATTTGAACTAGTGTTGTGTGATGTTGAAATGTATTGCGGAAAGATTTATGAGATGTGGTTGTTATTGTTTGGAGCTGTTGTGAATTGATGGAGTTGTTGTTTGTAATTTATTTTTTTGAAGAATTTTGGAAGATATACGAACAAGAGTGAGGAAGAATGGTGAATTTGGAATTGATGGAAGTAGTTCAGTTGAAGGTTGAAGATGAGTATTGGTGAGTTTTCAGCAGAGATTTTCTGGCTTTTCAAGCTTGAAGAAATTGAAGGGAAGAAGCTCATATTTATAGTGAAAATGAGGTGAGTCTTCTAAAAAATGATTTGCCGTTTGTGTATTTTCACTGCGTTTTGGGATGCAAGTTATGTGTGACCTGTGTGCATTTTTTTCACGTCGTTTTGCTTTTCTATTTCAGCTTACGTGTGTAGTCACTTTTTGCAATTGGCTCATGACTTAGAAACAACTTTAAAAGCTTGTGGGGTCAGCTTGGAGTGTAACAGCTGGAATTATATTAACATGGCTTGGAAATATGGCTTAATATGAAGCTCTCATGGGTACGTTTTGACTTGCTTGAATAAGTATCTCCAGTTATAATATTACCCTGTTTTTTTTCAAATGATTTGGAGACTGCATTTTTATGCAGAAACTGAAAGGCGAGTTCCTGAATTACGCGCGAGAGCATCCCGATCAGAATATCCGTGTTCAAGCTCCTTGTGCAATGCTTCCACCAAAGCTGGGATGATACTGTCAGTCAGAAACTTCAAATATCTCACATCCCGACCTTGAGATTATCCTTTCTCAATAGCTAACTTTGCAGATCGTAATAGCTCCGGCATTGCTGAAACATCAGCTTTTCTAACCTCCTCATGGAAATTAAAATTCAGGAGTGGAACCAAAGTTCCTACAACCTGGTCGATCCATGGAAAGAATCCTTCTTTTAGCTCATCAGCATAGCAATAAAGCATGTTACATGCCATAGCTTTCTCCTCTAGAACACTAGTCTTGATTCCAATTCTTTTGTCCCCAAGAGTGATAGTCTCCATACTTTCGTCATCAGACTCGTCTATATCATTGTCCGAATCAGCGGATGTGATGGTTACGTCGGGCTTAAGTGAAGCATACTGAAGCAATGGTGGCATGACGAATTCCATATAAGGAAGAAAATCTTGTCCCAGACATTTGCAGAGTCTAGCCCATGCCTGTAGCATGTAACTTGTTGTCGGATCATCTGTCTCCATTTGGGATACTTGCAAGGACATAAGAATTTCCATAACCTGCTTAGCATCAACCCTAAACTTCTCCTTCCCGACAGCCATTCCAACCAAACTTATACATTCCATAGACTTAGCACGAAGCATACGGTTAGACTTATCAGTTGCATTGACCAATATAGCCTTCAGGTATGGTATTACAGCATCATAGTATTTCTGAAATTGTTCCTGAGATGAATCAGCAACTGATGCCAAAGCAGTTAAGGCTCCCTCTTGCACCATTTGTTTACCATTCTGAAGAAGTACAAGCAATTTGCTAACTATTCCATCCAAGTATGGCGTTAAAATATCAGGTGTACAATTCTCACTGAAGTTGAGTACTGCTGAGGCAGCATGAGCCTATACATGAGGGTTCTGAAAATCATCCATGGCGGCAGCTAGAGCTGGCAACACTCCCTGATGATATTGAACTTGCAAATCAGGACCCAAATCAGTAGACAGTTGTCCAATTGCATTAATGGCTGCCCACCTCACACGGGGATGTTTCGGGTATCAGTGTGCAGAGGAAACTCTCTGCTGAAGTCTTGTAAGATTCAAAAGATTCTACATTTCCATCTAGTACTTCCTTGGAGACAAGAACATTGAGGCCAGCATGCTTATTTTCCCAACCGAACTCGTTTATGTTGTCTTCAGCACCAAGTGTTTTACCATTGCTTTGAATGTAGTTTAGGAAATTTTCACCTTGTGTAGCTCTTCTTAACCATGCAGTTCCCCATAACAACTCGTCCTGGTATCCATCAAAATCGCAATAAAACGGGCATACAACATTCTTAACATCAGCATTGTCACTATAAGCACCTCTATAACTATCTGCAAATTGAAATGCATTAACAGCATTTCTAAGTAATGTCTCTGAATAACCGGGATCCGATGAACGGAATGCCATGGAAGCAGCCGCAAGCGCAACAGCAGTTTCTCCAGCAACATCAGAAGCTGGATTAGGTGCATCAACAACATACACACTCCTGCTAGTGTCCATGTCCTCTGGCCTCTCCCAACAGAGGTGGTCTGAATTTGGATCACCCACCGGAACAAAAATGCGGTTAGGCTGAGAAACCGTCTTAAGCAAATAATCAGTATTCCAACGAATTGCAACTAAGGCGTTTCTGAGTTCATTCGGAGGCATGTTATCTCCACATTTAATCACACTCCAGGATAACATTGTAGTTGTAAACTCCATAGGGAAATTGAATTTGATGTTATCGCCGGCGTCGTAGTAGCCGCCGGTGATATCAACGTTGTAAGTCCATCTGTCACCGAGAAGTTCAATGACGCAGTTGCTAAGAAAACGAATGTGTTTAAGTTTCACAATATTTACAAAATGGCAATTCAAAACATAGGCTTTATATATTCCTTTGGAAGCATTCATCTATGCAGCCAAATTCAATACAAATGCATAACTCTCGCATAAATAGGCACGAAACAACCGGAAGGGCACCTCCACCAGTACCCCAGAAATGAAGAGCCACCTTAATGTGTAAACATAAATTTGAAATATCACAACATACTTGAACTTCAAGTCCGCCTGAGAATGAGCAACCTTACCATCAGTAACATAACACTCATTATTTTCATGGAATCATCATTCATACCATCTTGGATAACCTCAAATTGTCTTTTTCCTTCTCCAAGAGAAACGTTTTGCACTTCCATGTATTTTGGAACTTCAATGATGCTTTACAATCACTTGGAAATGACACACTTAAATGAACACTTACTTGCATCTCAATAAAAACATCTTTGATTGAATATTCATCAAAATTTGACTTGTACATACAAATCTCTGAATCTTTGATTAAAATTGAATCTCTTTGAGTTTATCTGAATTAATCTCTGGGAAAATAAATCCATAGATGAACACAACATGGACTGATGAACCTTGACCATAATAGTCTGGACCAAACTTCTCATAGAACACTGCTTGATAAACCACTGGATTTCAATACAAGACAATTTGACTTTGAACAAACACAATTCTTGAGAAAGTAACCTACTGCCACAACCAATTTGCACTTGAAGCAATCTCTTGATAGTTTGACCTTAACTGCACATGAATAGCCACACTTGATTCCAAGTCATTCCCTTGTTATGAATCTTCCTGCAAAACCTTAATCACACAGAGAAAAAGTAACAAGCAAAAATTGTAAAATATTTTTGGTATTTTGGTTAGATGTTAGTAAACATAAACAACAAAAAGAAAGTAAGAAACACACAAGGGTGAGAAAGCCAAAAGTACAATCTTGTTTGTGGAATGATATGCAAATGAAATGTGGGATCTTAGGGGTAAAAATTAGGGTATTACAGCTGCCCCTATTTAAGATTCTTCTATCCTGAGATATGAAGATTGACATCTTTGTCTCGACCAGATAGAAGAGACTTAAATATAACAATTAACCAAATTTTTTGCCCTAAGAGCCCACCAAATGATATGATTATGCTAATGATATGCAGACACAAGACCTCTGTGGGGAGAAAATTCCACAGGAGACAAACAAAAACTCAGGAGAAAAAGAGAGACTCCATATGAGAAAAACAAAAAAAAACAAGATCCTATTCCGATAAAGGAAAGGAAATGACTCAACAGAGAACGAGATACCAACTGCCAGTTACTGGGCGAAGATATTCGAACCGAAGAGAATAGGTAAAATACTTTCTACTGGTTACTGAGTAGAAAATAAGTGCAAAAAATACAAGAGAATTGTTATCTACCAGTTACCGGGTAGAAAACAAAGAGATGTATTACTTACTACCAGTTACTGGGTAAAAAGTAATCTACTCGTTGAAATATAATCAACTACCTGTTACTGGGTAGGAAAAGAAGCAACGCTAAGTACTGGTTACTGAGTAGTTTAGCGGGAATAATAAACTTGAATGAAAGGGGTTACCAACTATCGGTTACTGGATAGGGTAAACAATATGTCAACTACCTGTTACTGGGTAGGACATACTCGACTACCTGTCACTGGGTAGGAGAAAGAGATATATCATCAGCTACTTGTTACTGAGCAACTCCAATCACACAACAAACTTCTCAAATAAAGAGACAACCATTTGTTGGAAAAAAAGATATTAATAATTCTGTCGGGGATCTTTAAAAGAGATACGAGCAGATTAAACCATGCAATAGAATTCTCATCGGGAACTATTCCACAAAAATTCCAATTGACAGAAAAGCTGGTCAGATAAGGATCTATCACTTCACAATAAACTTCTCTGTTGAGGATGAGCCATAGAAATGTTATTTATTGCGAAGGTAAATTTCTGGAGATTACACAAGCTGCTCAAATAAAGAGGCTTCCACATGAAGTTGCATAAGTAATTACCAAGAGAGTGTTATCAAAACACTACTGGAGAAATCAAATCTTCATCTTCTGATGTGGATCAATAACAGATTCTGCCGAGGAAAATAAATCCTCAAAACTACCTTCTCGTCATCCCGGTTTCACAGCCCAGGGAAAACCAAAGTAACTGCTGCAAGAGACCAAAGTTCAATCCAGGAACAAACTGGAAAGAAACGGTCAAACAAGACTTGAACCAATGAGGAAATAACTCAACTAGGGAACAATTCCATCCAGATAAAAGCTGGGGAGGAAAGCTAAACAAACATCTTCCACGAGGCATAAACTCAGTGGGGAATTAAAAAGGATAAGTATTTTCTACTTAGGGGTCGACACTCTAATGAAGAGAGGACACACGCACTCCGCGGGATAACAACACCGGGGAAAGGGAAACATCAACAAAAAAAAAACAGGATGCATAATGCAACAAAAACATGCTATGCTCAACCAAAATGAATGCACATGCAATGCATATGAATATGAATATGCTGACAAATCAGACAAAAAGGGCAAACAGAGGGTGAACAAAACACCACAACACCACTGAAATACTCGGCTAATCTCTGCAAGTTAGAGATATCATTGAAGATCGTGCTGGGGATCAACAACAGAAAACCTGCAAGAGATACACAAGAGCCATCAAAGGAAAATAAATCCTACTACAAGGCTTAAATCTCGCTGAAGAGACAAAGATACCGCTTGGGAAAAGACCCCCAAAGATCAATCTTCAACCATCAATAATTCAACAAAAGGGAACAACAATATGAACTCCGCTTTGAGAAAAAAAACTGTTGGAGAAAACATAGCAACACAAATCTTCCAACCCTGCCAGGGGAATAAGAAGTTAACATCATAGCAAAAAGTCAAACTGTGGGGGATTTTAAATCAACACCCAATCACAAGGTGAGAGAAAACCCGACAGGTGACTGCTATGTCAACACTTTCTCTACTTGGGGAATAATCCAAAGCAAATATGCATAACCTCTGTTAGGAATTATCAAAGACAAATCTCCGCCTGGGCAAAAACATCAAGGAGAAGTGGTCTTCAAATTTCTCAACTGTCCGATCATAACCTGGTTGAATGAATAAAACATATTCATCATTTGAATCAAGACTTTGTTGTGGAAAACCGTTCAACACTCTTCTGGTTTATCCAAAGAAACAAAACTTTGCTAAGGGATTATCAGCAAACTCTACTGAAGAGACCTCAATATAGCTCAAATAAGGAAACATCAACACAACTCTACTGGGGAGCTACCAATAAATTCTACCAGAGAAGCAAGAAAGAACCCTGCTGAGGAAAACACTTAAGCTTTTCGCTTCAAGATTCTACCATTCTTGGGGTTACTGTTGACATCCTTTCTTCTATTTTCACAAATCAAAGAAAAATGTTTTTATAATTTTCAAAATTTAAATCAATTATTCACATTTGTTTCAAAAATCATCATCAAAAATAAAATGAAATTCTATAAACAGGAACAAAATAAGAATTGCAAACAAAGGGACAAAGGCCCAAATTCTATTGATAGAATGGTAGTCCGCAAATGGCGTAACTCCATGGATCATTACAAAGTTTGAAAAATGGTAAGTACAATGGAAAGTTCTACACTGAAATACAATGACCATTATTCTCCCTAACAACTTTGAATTCCAACTGTGCTTGAGACTTCAGCGGAGAATAATTGAAGTAAAACCTTTGATAGGAAATGTTGCTTCAAACGATCAAGACTGGCCAGATGTAGTTACTTGCCATGATCCCTAACTTTTGCCTAGATTGCCCTCTCGGGTTTTCAATCTACCGGGATAATTATTTCTGTTTTGTCTCTAGTTTTTGCCTGGACTGCCCTTTCGGGTTTTCAATCCACCGAGACGCTCATTTTTGCCTAAGCCGCCCTTTCAGGTTTTCAACTTAGCGAGCTATTCTTTTATTTTTTTAGGCGGAGTATTTCTTGATTGCATCGGCATTCACAGGACGAGTGAACTCTTCTCCATCCATAGTTGTAAGAATTAATGCACCGCCAGAGAAGGCTCTCTTAACAACATATGGGCCTTCATAATTAGGAGTCCACTTGCCCCTAGAATCAGTAGTAAAAGTCGAGATCTTTTTGAGCACGAGGTCACCTTCTCTGAACACACGGGGTCGAACCTTCTTATCAAATGCTTTCTTCATTCTTTGTTGATATAATTGGCCATGACACAAGGCTGTCATTCTTTTCTCTTCAATTAGATTCAACTGGTCGTATCTACTTTGACACCATTCAGCCTCAGACAATTCAGTTTCCATCAAAACTCTCATAGAAGGGATTTCAACCTCTATCGGGAGCACTGCTTCCATACCATAAACAAGAGAAAAAGGGGTTGCCTCTGTTGAAGTGCGAATGGATGTACGATACCCATGCAGAGCGAAAGGAAGCATATCATGCCAATCCTTGTATGTAACAACCATCTTTTGAATAATCTTCTTAATATTCTTATTAGCAGCTTCAACAGCCTCATTCATCTTGGGTCTATAAGGAGAAGAATTATGATGCTCAATCTTAAACTCATCGCATAATTCCTTCATCATCTTGTTATTTAAATTCGACCCATTATCAGTGATGATCTTGCTCGGAACACCATACTGACAGATGATTTGATTCTTGATAAACCGGACCATTACTTGCTTAGTCACATTTGCATATGATGCCGCTTCAACCCATTTGGTAAAATAGTCAATAGCCACCAATATGAAACTGTGTCCGTTCGATGCTTTAGGCTCAATCATTCCAATCATATCAATGCCCCACATTGAAAAAGGCCATGGAGAAGAGATAACATTGAGAGGAGTTTGAGGCACATGAATCTTGTCAGCATAAATCTGGCATTTATGGCACTTTTTCACATATTTACAACAGTCAGATTCCATTGTCAGCCAATAGTAACCTGCCCTTAACATCTTCTTAGCCATCGCGTGTCCATTGGCATGGGTGCCAAAGGATCCTTCATGGATTTCTTTCATCAACATATCTGCTTCGTGTCTATCCACGCATCTGAGCAAGGTCATGTCATAATTTCTCTTATACATCACAATATCATTCAAGAAGAAACTACCAGCCAATCTCCTCAAAGTTTTCTTATCCTTCTTGGATGCCCCAAGTGGGTACTCTTGATTCTGAAGAAAGCATTTAATATCATAATACCATGGTTTATCATCAACAACCTCTTCAACTACAAACACATGAGCTGGTCTATCAAGACGCATCACACTAATCACTAAAGCTGAATCTCCATACACATCAAGAATCTTGATTCTTAAATCGATAGCTTCTTCCAAGACCATGATACATGCTTCATACTCAGCCGCATTATTTGTGCAAGTGAAAACCAACCTTGCAGTGAAAGGAATATGAGAACCATGAGAAGTAACAATAATTGCACCAATACCTCTGCCATATTCATTAACAGCTCCATCAAAAATCAAACCCCAACGGGATCCAGGCTCAGGTCCTTCTTCAGGTAATGGTTCCTCACAATCTTTAACCTTTAGATACATCACATCCTCATCAGGAAAGTCAAACTGAATAGGTTGATAATCATCAATTGGCTGGTGTGCCAAATGATCAGCCAAAACACTTCCTTTTATCGCCTTTTAAGTTCGGTACTCGATATTATATTCTGATAACAACATTTGCCAACGAGCAATCCTCCCAGTTAAAGCAGGCTTTTCAAAGATATATTTGATTGGATCCATTTTAGATATCAACCAAGTTGTACAATTCAACATATACTGGCGGAGGCGCTTGGCAGCCCAAGCTAAAGCACAACATGTCTTTTCAAGCATCGTGTACCGAGACTCACAATCAGTAAATTTCTTGCTCAAATAATAAATGGCAAATTCTTTTCTCCTGGATTCATCTTGTTGACCCAGAACACAACCCATAGACTCTTCTAGCACGGTCAAATACATGATCAAAGGTCTTACTTCTATAGGAGGAGACAAAATAGGAGGTTCAAGCAGATAATCTTTAATTCTTTCGAAAGCTTTCTGACAATCTTCTGTCCAGACACAACCCTGATCTTTACGGAGAAGTTTGAAAATTGGTGCACATGTGGCAGTCATATTGGATATAAATCGGGAGATATAGTTCAAACATCCCAAGAATCCTCTTACTTGTTTTTCTGTTTTAGGTGCAGGCATCTCCTGGATAGCTTTAACTTTACCAGGATCAACTTCAATGCCTTTCTGACTGACAATAAAGCCTAACAATTTTCCAGAACGAACACCAAAAGTGCATTTATTAGGATTCAGACGGAGCTTAAACTTTCTCAAACGTTGAAACAACTTCAATAAATTTTTAATATGATCTTCTTCAGTCTTCGACTTACAAATCATATCATCCACATAGACCTCAATTTCTTTATGCATCATATCATGGAACAGAGTGGTCATAGCTCTCTGGTACGTTGCACCAGCATTTTTTAAACCGAAGAGCATCACTCTGTAACAGAATGTTCCCCAGGGTGTAATGAATGTTGTTTTTTCCATATCCTCAGGTGCCATCTTTATTTGATTATAACCGGAAAATCCATCCATAAATGAAAAGATATTGAACTTAGTAGTATTATCTACCAACAAATCAATGTGTGGTAGTGGAAAATCATCTTTTGGACTTGCTTTATTCAAATCTCTATAATCAACGCACATTTGGACTTTTCCGTCTTTCTTTGGAACAGGCAAAATATTGGCCACCCATTGAGGATATTCGACAGTCACAAGAAAACCAGCATCAATCTGCTTTTGAACCTCTTCTTTAATCTTTACGGCCAAGTCAGGATGAGTTCTTCTCAATTTCTGCTTCACGGGTGAACATTCAGGCTTTAATGGCAAATGGTGCTCCACAATACCAGTATCAAGACCAGGCATGTCTTGATAGGACCAAGCAAACACGTCAACATATTCTCTAAGAAGCTCTATCATCCTCTTCTTAACATCTGACTGAAGCAGTGCCCCAATCTTGACTTCTTTCTTATCATCATCGGAACCCAGATTAACCAATTCCACCGGCTCTTCATGAGGCTGAATGGCCTTTTCCTCGTGCTCAAGCAATCGAGAAATCTCATCAGGAATTTCATCAATATCCTCCTCTTCCGCTTCAAACATAGGGAACTCAAAGTTGGGAGAGGGCATATGGTCATTATTTCCAATGGGTTTAACAATCAATCTGCACAATGATTTTATGTTTGATTTTAGAATATGAACAAAAAAAATGAAAATATTATGCAGATAAGAGTGATTATAACATTATTATACTTTTTTTTTCGGTTTTTTATGTTACCATTTTTCAGAAATAAAGCAAAAAAGGAAAACAACATATGGATAAACAGAAAAACATTTTATTGATGATGATAAAAGTTGAAACAAAGCCCTCACAAATTCACTTTCACCTTGGGCAGAGTGAAAGGATTTTTGAAAGAAACAAAAACAAATTACTTTGAAACATGAACAACAGTAGGAACATCAACAGCGATCCAATTCTGGCATATCAATCCACGTGTCACAAAGTTGGGCATTTCTTCCTCTTGGTCATCTTCAAGAATTGCAGCTGTAGAATGATCTTTGCAATGGATGAACCCAGCACTTCGAAAAACTTCATGAATACTCTTCAGCTCTTTTCGGGTTGAACCAGATGTAAAACCCAAACCAGCTCTATCTTTTTTCTCAGCAACTTCAATGATTCGGCCCCATCCATTAGTTTGGCCATTACCCACTACATGTTGTGCATCTTTTAGAGAAGACATGGACACCCCATCCTTCTTAACAGCTTTATCAACCATAGAAAGAGCCTGAAACGGAGTTCCAACATCCTCTTTCGCATCGATATAAGAAAAAGACGACAAACTGCTTACCAACATAGCCTGTTCTCCACCGACAACAACAAGTTTACCATTCTGCATGAATTTTAACTTTTGGTGCAGTGTCGAAGTAACAGCTCCAGCTTCATGGATCCATCGGCGTCTTAGAAGACAACTGTAAGCAGGACGAATATCCATGACTTGAAAAGTGATCTGGAAAAAACACGGACCAATCTTGATAGGGAGATCAACCTCTCCAATCACGGTTTTCCTCGATCCATCAAAGGCTTTCACAATGACCCCACTAAACCTCATAGGAGTACCTTGATAAGATAATCTGGACAAAGTAGATTTTGGCATCACATTCAACGATGACCCAGTATTAACCAGCACATTGGATAGAGCGTCTTCCTGGAAATTCATGGAAATATGGAGAGCCAAATTATGATTTCTTCCATGTTCGGTCAACTCTTCATCACAAAAACTCAGATTGTTACACGCAGTGATATTGGCAACAATGCTATCAAACTGGTTAACAGTCACATCATGATCTACATAAGCTTGTTCCAATATTTTCTGCAACGATTCACGATGAGCCTCAGAGCTCATTAACAGAGATAAAACATATATTTTTGACGGTGTATGTAACAGTTGATCCACCACATTATATTCACTCTTCTTGATCAATTTTAATACCTCATCATTATCTGACTTCTGATTTACATCACTTGATTGACCAGACTCTACAGAAGTCTTCAACTGAATTTGCTTACCCACAGTATCTTCACTTGTCTTTGAGGGCACATTACCAAATACTCGACCACTTCTAGTTACACGTCCAACATCAGCAATAGTCACAACTGAGGGAAGAGAAGGAATGGGAACCTCTTTTCCATCCTCCAATATAGTAGCATTGTATTTGTAGGGAACGAATTTATCGGATTCATACGGTGTCGGGCCAGGCAAACGGATAACCAAAGGCGTCACAACAGTTTTCTGACTATTGTAAGAAATTACAACTCGCTCAGGAATATTGAAACATGAGACTATGACATTCACCTTGTTCTCAACTTCATTTCTGTTTGCAGTAACCTGAATCAAATTCTCATCGATCATCTTTTGTAAGTCCCTTTTTACAATCACACACCCACGAGGGTTTACAGAACAAATACAACAGGCGGCATAATCATGCTCAATATCATGGAACTCACTCAAAGTAGCATGCATTTCAACAAGCGATCTCCGAATCCAGCGAATATCGAAAATACGGTATGTACCAGGACAACCATATACCATATTGACAGTTGCATTACCATGTTTAGGAAACGGATTTGATTGCACATTAGGGTTGGTATCTTCAAAAGACAGAATACCGCTTTTTACGAGCTTTGCAACTTCATGCTTCAGAGGATAGCAATTTTCGATATCATGTCCAGGGGCACCTTGATGAAATGCACAATGAGCATCTGGCTTATACCACCATGGAATTTCAGTTGGAACAGCCGGCGGATCACGAGGTTGAACCAAATTCTTCTTTATTAAAGCCGGAAATAACTCAGTATACGTCATTGGAATGGGATCAAATTGTGTTTTCCTCTGTGTACGACCTTGTTGAGTTGTCTTCTCTTGGAAACGTGGTTGATACCTTGCAGTAGCTTGAGCGGTAGGGGTGTTACTGATAACAGGCGTAACAGATGCTACTTGTTGCTGACGACGACTACCATTGTTGTTCACAACTCTGCGTCTTCTAGACCTTTCCTGAGATATAGCATTAGTTTCTCCCTCTTTTTTTCTTAGGGAACCCAACACCAGGCTTTTTTGTACTTCCAGAATTTCCTTCTTTTATCAGACGTCCCTCACGGACAGCTTCCTCTAATCTCATCCCCATATTAACCATTTCCGTGAAATCACTAGGAGCGCCCGCAACCATCCTTTCATAGTAAAATGGACCCAGAGTCTTCAGAAAAATCTTGGTCATTTCTTTCTCTTCCAGTGGAGGGTTTATCTGAGCTGCAATCTCACGCCATCTCTGCGCATATTCTTTAAAAGTTTCTTTCTCTTTTTGAGACATTGCGCGGAGCTGATCACGGTCTGGCGCCATATCAAGATTATACTTATACTGACGAACAAAAGCTTCACAAAGATCGTTGAATGTCTTAATTTGTGTACTATCGAGTCCCATATACCACTTCAGCGCAGCACCAGTAAGACTATCTTGAAAATAGTGGATCAACAACTGATGGTTGTCAGTATAGGTAGACATCTTTCTAGCATACATGATCAAATGACTTTGCGGACAAGTGTTCCCTTTGTATTTCTCAAAATCCGGAACTTTGAACTTGGCGGGAATCTTCACATTTGGAACAAGACAAAGCTCATGAGCATTCTTTCCAAATAACTCCTTTCCCCTTAAAGCCCTGATTTCTCTCTGCATTTCAGCAAACTGATCTTAAAAGTCATCTATTCGATCCATAACATCTAAACTGTCGCTCGAAGTAGTGTGGAAAATTTGTTCTTCAGTATAAGGCATAGAGTGAGTTACAGGCGGTGGCACAGATATGACGGTAGGAACAACCGGAATTTCAGTATTAGGAACAACATTAACCACAGGAGGTGGTACAGCCATGACAGCAGGGATTCTAGAACCTTCGGGAACAAGAGGTCGATATCCCTCTGGCACATAATTGGTAGGCATGCCCCAAGGGAAACCAACAGGCATTTGATATTGAGAAGTATTAATCGGAGCCACAGAAATGGGCGTTGATCCGATCTCAGAAATCACAGTCATTTGCACAGGAGAAAGAGGAGGTGGTGGTGGCTGATTCTGAGCAGCCACCATAGCTTCCATTGCAGCAGTGAGTCTCTCTAAACCCTCTTTTAGAGTTGATACCTCTTCACGGAGCTCGCGGTTCTCTTGTTGCAACTGATCCATCTTTTTCTTAGAGTTAGCCCGAGTGTTGTAGTGATGCGACAGCTTAACTGAAGGAAGGCCAAAAGAAACAAATAAGACATATGGAAAAGGAACAACAAAATGCATAATGATGTGAATGCAAATGCAAGATGCAAATATTTCAACCTGTTTTCAAGGATCTTTAAGATATAAAGCAATTACAAACATCATAAAGAAAAATAACACTTTTTGAAATACTGATAAACATCTCATTTCATTGAATATTGGAAAGAGTTACACTTGGAAGTACAAAATACAATATTATCAAAATAAGAAAAAGCTAGGTCCTAAGGAACATCTGATGACGATCCAAGCTGATACTTCCTTCGGAGTCTCTTAATCTCTTTCTCATAGTTATGCTTCATAGTGATCTTCTCTAGCACAAGCTGGTCCACAATACCCTTCCAAGCACCAGAAGTAGGAGGATGTGATGATGGAGTAGTAGAGGAAAATAAATCCTCTGCATGCCTCTTCACAGCGCGCCGCTCAAGTAACTCTATCAAGTCGTCTTTCTCCTTTATCTGTTTTTGCAATTCCATCTTCTCTTTGTCAGAAGCTTGAAACTTACTTTCCCACATCTCTTTCTCTTCCTTCATCTTAGCCAAAGCATCTTGAAGTGTCTTCACATCATCAGAAGAAACAGGGAGTGGCGTAGGGAGTGGCGTAGAGATCACTGTAGTCAGGGGTTTCTCAATAGGATAAGGCATCTTAAGCTCCATAGCTCTCTTCTTCACCCAAAGCGTGTAAGGTTCCAAGGCAATGCAAACTTGTCTTCTAAGCTCCCCTCTATCCAACCTGTGAATCTTAGTCCAGGCATGAGCCATTTTTCTTCTCAAACCAAGAAAATCATCCCCTCCTTAAAAGAATAAACCCTCTAATAAAATATTCTTAGGCCTATCCTTCAGCATATAACCCAGCTGACGGCGAGCTAGACTCGGGTTGTAGTTAATTCCACCTTGTATTCCAAGAAGAGGAACATTGGCGAATTCTCCACAACTATCAATAATCTGGACATTATCATAAACCAAAGAAGACCAAGTGATATCAACATGCGTAAGAGACATAATCCTTTGAGACCACCTTAAACAATCCTTGTTTTTCCTAAAAACAGATGTCTGGGGTAAGTGTGAAACGAACCAATTATACAGCAGAGGTAGACAACAAACAATGGTACCGTTTCCCTTAGAAGTCCTACTATGGATGGAGAAATAAGTGTCACCAAGCAAAGTTGGAACAGGGTTCCCAATCAAGAAAATCCTAATAGCATTAACGTCCACAAAGTTATCAATATTAGGAAACAAGACTAGTCCGTAGATGAGTAAAGCAAATATAGCCTCAAACGCCAATGTGCGACCAATGTCAGCAAATAAAGTGGCCTTCTCAATCAAGAACTTAGCAGTCAAACTCTTGAGGCCTCGCTTAGTCTTTAGATTTACATCAATATCCGACTTCGTCAAATGGGTAGCTACAGCAATATCTTGAGGCTTAAGAGCTTCCTCCAAACCAGTATACGGAACCTTATCAGAAACCGGTACACCCAACAAATAAGCATATTCTTCCAAGGTCGGCATGAGCTGATAATCGGGAAAGGTAAAGCATCGATAAATAGGATCATAGAACTGCATAAGGGTATTCAGAATTCCGTCTTCAATGTTAGTAGAAAGAACAAATAAAAGTCTCCCATAACGAGATAAGAAGCCTGAACGATCATCTACCAAGGACACTAGCTTTCTCAACTCTGTAAGATCAGGAGCCCGAAAACTGTACTTCTGAGTGTTTCTCCTTCCAATGTCCATAATCAACAATATCTGCGATGTTTGCAAAAGAAAATCTCTGAGATCCTTAAAAACCAACTGAAACACAATGCTCATGAATGCATGAGTGCAAGATGCAACACCCACAAACAAGACATACAAAGCACACAGGTTCAAAGGTTCGGCACGAGCATGGAGCCAAAGGTAAGAACCAACCATCCCACAATGGTATGTACTATGTTTATATCATCACCTGTAGAACAAGGTTCTAAAAAATTTCCCAGAATCATAATTCCATCTTTTGGATATTATCGGCTTAAACGACTACTCGTCGGCCAACAATATTCTCAAGAGAAACTCATCTGAGTGTGGTATCGTGTAACGACTAATTCAAGTCTACACCTGAACAGCCACCGCACCACGTCCTAATAAGGCCAAGATGGGTTCTAAGGTCCTCAGCTTCTCAGGCTCACAGTCGGAAAAAGTAATATCAATTACGACTACTCGTAAGACATCAGTAATTCCAAAGGGGCCTCCACCGAGCGGGGGATCTCAAGTCAGCTTAGTAAGGACTACTCCACGTAAGCCAACAAGACTATACCACCCTCCTATCATAAGTGCACTCAAGTCCGGGTATAGGACTTATCTCACCACACAGATTACCAGACACCAAAACAGAACAATCAATAACAAACAAGTCAAACAAAAAATAATAAATAAGTCAAAGTAGGCGAAACCCACTAGGAACCTAAGTGTCCCCAGCAGAGTCGCCACTTTTCTGTAGCGGTAAAAATCGTGAGCGTAAGTTATTAATTAACTTAACTCAAAAAAACAAGAGTCGCCACCGCACTTTTATTTTATCCAAATAAAGGAAAGGAAAAAGAGCGAACAAAACCAAAGAGTTCTAAAACAAGAACAAGAAACAGAGATCGGGTAAGGGGGTTGGTTACGCAATGGGAAGGTGTTAGCACCCAAAACGTCTATAGTACTCTATAGGAGCCCTTTGAAATATTTACGTTTTTTGGTTTGAAAATGGTTTGTTTGAAAAGAGATTGGGGAGATGAGAAGAGAATTATTTTTTAGATTTTTGTGTTTGGAGAGACTTATCCTCTCATGCCTACGTACCCACAAAGTGCAATATGGGATCAAAACCCCGTAGTTCGTGGTACAAATGACAAAAATTTGTTGGTTTTGATTGATTTTAGATGTAAAGACAAGTCGTCATTTTAAGGAGAAAACTGCGACTATTCACCCACGAGTATTAAGACAACATCTGCGTCACATAAAGATGGAGGATTTGTTTGGATTATCAACAAGACTATCACTCAACATCAACATGGAAAATGTCAAAGTCTTAATAATATGGGGAATAGCAGAATTACATCTCAACTATAGAAATGAATCATGTCTAAACTTTATGAAAAGTTTTAAAGTTTTAAAGTGCATAAAGGCACAAAAAGAGTTGATGAGTTTTTGTATTTTTTTATGTCTTTTGAAATTGGTCAAAGCATGATTAACATTGATTGACTTTTATTAAGAAGAACAAAGTTTGAAAATCACTTGACGAAAGTCAAGGTTTTATTGCGAAAGCGGTTTTGAAGTTTGAAACCAAGAAGGTTTTGAAAGAGGGAGAAAGTTTTGAAAATTTAAGAAGGGGAGGAGATGAAGTGACTATCCTAGAAACCAAAATAAGAGCTAGAGGTAAGAAAAATCTAACCGACTTGTAGCACACTCCATAGCAAGTATAAAGAATTCCATCCAATTTAAAGCATAAGCTAATGAGCGAGCCAAATAAAGGCTAAGATCCACAATACTCCAAGCATGGGAATGAGAGCCCTAATTCTAAGTCCAAAGGTCCATGAAGTCCAAGGTCATAACCACAAAGTTAACAACACCAAGTTTTTTAGAGATTTTTTTATCCTTTATTAGTGTTTTGAACAAGGTATGGTCCAAATGGACAAAAGAGAAATGACATAAACATACACAAAGATATGATATGAAAATGATAACATGGAAGCATAAAAATAAAGAAATGAGGAGTAAGAAGAGAATATAAACAAAATTAAACAAGGATATTGTTAGTGAATTAGTGGTTAGTGGTTAGAACATATGATCAATGATAATTAATTCTTGTACTTAGACCAAGATTAATGAAAACTCATTAGAGGATTGATAGAATCAAAGCCTCCTAACAATGATTTTCATAGGTATTGGACTTAAGACAAGCAACTAATCATACTTGGACTTTTAAACATAAGTTTGAGCCACGAATGATTATTTTCCGATTAAGGGACACTTTAGCGCTATGTTAAGCAATCGTAATCGGGTTTATGTAGAAACCACGACTATCTGAGGCCGGTCAATAAAATGTTAGTGTTAACACATGTTAGAGAAGTGATATGTAAATCACTCTCCTAAAACATGCCACACAAAAAGAAAAGAGGTAGTGATCTCATCATAATCAAGATTTTTAATCAATTAATCAAAGGTAATCTATCACTATTCCAAAGTAAGGAGAATTATCTCAATGATTATTCGTCCATAGATTTGAAATAATGAAGATTAAACTACCTTGATAATCAACAATCTATGATCCATGGATTTCATCAATCAAAAATAAAAAGAAGAAGAAAGAGAATTAAAAAGAAACCACAATTTGAATCTTAAATCGATTAAATTATCATCAATATCAATCACCTCTCTTGGTGGATAAAATCGACACCCAAAGTCCATTGATATTGATGAAATTTTATCAAAATTTAGGATCCAAAACAAACCAACAATTAATCCAAATTAAAATATTTTTCAAATAATTTTTCAAGAGTTTTCTTCAAGAGTACTATTTAAAATATAAACTAGTGGAAAAAAAAAGAAAAGATATATCGAAAGGAAACCACACGGCCCAAGTTTTTTTTAAAAAAAAGAAAAATAAAATTGAAATAAAGTGAAAAGGAAAAAAAAGAAAGAGAAATTCCAGATAAACATCATCTTCTTCTTGCGTCTGGTACTATTCACCGCCATGGAGACCACTTCGAAGCTCTCTCAAATCGGAGCGGCGGGACACGAAAAGTACGCGGTTGTAATCAGAATCATGAGCTCTCCACAACAGTACCAACAATTCAAAGAAACATAACAAAAAGTAACGGATCGAAACTAACGGTGAAGCTCAATCTACCTTCAAATTCAGTAAACGGTGAAACAGAAACTCTCTTCTTCTTCTTCTTCTTCTTTGAATTTGACCGAATTTGAACTAGTGTTGTGTGATGTTGAAATGTATTGCGGAAAGATTTATGAGATGTGGTTGTTATTGTTTGGAGCCGTTGTGAATTGATGGAGTTGTTGTTTGTAATTTATTTTTTTGAAGAATTTTGGAAGATATATGAACAAGAGTGAGGAAGAATGGTGAATTTGGAATTGATAGAAGTAGTTCGGTTGAAGGTTGAAGATGAGTATTTGTGAGTTTTCAGCAGAGATTTTCTGGCTTTTCAAGCTTGAAGAAATTGAAGGGAAGAAGCTCATATTTATAGTGAAAATGAGGTGAGTCTTCTGAAAAATGATTTGTCGTTTGTGTATTTTCACTGTGTTTTGGGATGCAAGTTATGTGTGACCTGTGTGCATTTTTTTTCACGTCGTTTTGCTTTTCTATTTCAGCTTATGTGTGTAGTCACTTTTTGTAATTGGCTCATGGCATAGAAACAACTTTAAAAGCTTGTGGGGTCAGCTTGGAGTGTAACAGCTGGAATTATATTAACATGGCTTGGAAATATGGCTTAATATGAAGCTTCTCATGGGTACGTTTTGACTTGCTTGAATAAGTATCTCCAGTTATAATATTACCCTGTTTTTTTTCCAAATGATTTGGAGACTGCATTTGTATGCAGAACCTGAAAGGCGAGTTCCTGAATTACGCGCGAGAGCATCCCGATCAGAATATTCGTGTTCAGCTCCTTGTGCAATGCTTCCACTAAAGCTGGGATGATACTGTCAGTCAGAAACTTCAAATAGCTCACATCTCGACCTTGAGATTGTCCTTTCTCAATAGCTAACTTTGCAGATCGTAATAGCTCCGACATTGCTGAAACAACAGCTTTTCTAACCTCCTCATGGAAATAAAAATTCAGGAGTGGAACCAAAGTTCCTGCAGCCTGGTCGATCCATGGAAAGAATCCTTCTTTTAGCTCATCAGCATAGCAATAAAGCATGTTACATGCCGTAGCTTTCTCCTCTAGAACACTAGTCTTGATTCCAATTCTTTTGTCCCCAAGAGTGATAGTCTCCATACTTTCGTCATCAGACTCGTCTATATCATTGTCCGAATCAGTGGATGTGATGGTTATGTCGAGCTTAAGTGAAGCAGACTAAAGCAATGGTGGCATGATAAATTCCATATAAGGAAGAAAATCTTGTCCCAGACATTTGCAGAGTCTAGCCCATGCCTGTAGCATGTAACTTGTTGTCGGATCATCTGTCTCCATTTGGGATACTTGCAAGGACATAAGAATTTCCATAACCTGCTTAGCATCAGCCCTAAACTTCTCCTTCCCGACAGCCATTCCAACCAAACTTATACATTCCATAGACTTAGCACGAAGCATACGGTTAGACTTATCAGTTGCATTGACCAATATAGCCTTCAGGTATGGTATTACAGCATCATAGTATTTCTGAAATTGTTCCTGAGATGAATCAGCAACTGATGCCAAAGCAGTTAAGGCTCCCTCTTGCACCATTTGTTTACCATTCTGAAGAAGTACAAGCAATTTGCTAACTATTCCATCCAAGTATGGCGTTAAAATATCAGGTGTACAATTCTCACTGAAGTTGAGTACTGCTGAGGCAGCATGAGCCTATACACGAGGGTTCTGAAAATCATCCATGGCGGCAGCTAGAGCTGGCAACACTCCCTGATGATATTGAACTTGCAAATCAGGACCCAAATCAGTAGACAGTTGTCCAATTGCATTAATGGTTGCCCACCTCACACGGGGATGTTTCAGGTATCAGTGTGCAGAGGAAACTCTCTGCTGAAGTCTTGTAAGATTCAAAAGATTCGACATTTCCATCTAGTACTTCCTTGGAGACAAGAACATTGAGGCCAACATGCTTATTTTCCCAACCGAACTCGTTTATGTTGTCTTCAGCACCAAGTGTTTTACCATTTCTTTGAATGAAGTTTAGGAAATTTTCACCTTGTGTAGCTCTTCTTAACCATGCAGTTCCCCATAACAACTCGTCTTGGTATCCATCAAAATCGCAATAAAAAGGGCAGACAGCATTCTTAACATCAGCATTGTCACTATAAGCACCTCTATAACTATCTGCAAATTGAAATGCATTAACAGCATTTCTAAGTAATGCCTTTGAATAACCGGGATCCGATGAACGGAACGCCATGGAAGCAGCCGCAAGCGCAGCAGCAGTTTCTCCAGCGACATCAGAAGCTGGATTAGGTGCATCAACAACATACACACTCCTGCTAGTGTCCATGTCCTCTGGCCTCTCCCAATAGAGGTGGTCTGAATTTGGATCACCCACCTGAACGAAAATGTGGTTAGGCTGAGAAACCGTCTTAAGCAAATAATCAGTATTCCAACGAATTGCAACTAAGGTGTTTCTGAGTTCATTCGGAGGCATGTTATCTCCGCATTCAATCACACTCCAGGATAACATTGTAGTTGTAAACGCCTTAGGGAAATTGAATTTGATGTTATCGCCGGCATCGTAGTAGCCGCCGGTGATATCAACGTTGTAAGTCCATCCGTCACCGAGAAGTTCAATGACGCAGTTGCTAAGAAAACGAATGTGTTTAAGTTTCACAGTATTTACAAAATGGCAATTCAAAACATAGGCTTTATATATTCCTTTGGAAGCATTCATCTATGCAGCCAGATCCAATACAAATGCATAACTCTCGCATAAATAGGCACGAAACAACCGGAAAGGCACCTCCACCAGTACCCCAGAAATGAAGAGCCACCTTAATGTGTAAACATAAATTTGAAATATCACAACATACTTGAACTTCAAGTCCGCCTGAGAATGAGCAACCTTACCATCAGTAACATAACACTCATTATTTTCATGGAATCATCACTCATACCATCTTGGATAACCTCAAATTGTCTTTTTCCTTCTCCAAGAGAAACGTTTTGCACTTCCATGTATTTTGGAACTTCAATGATGCTTTACAATCACTTGGAAATGACACACTTAAATGAACACTTACTTGCATCTCAACAAAAACATCTTTGATTGAATATTCATCAAAATTTGACTTGTACATACAAATCTCTGAATCTTTGATTAAAATTGAATCTCTTTGAGTTTATCTGAATTAATCTCTGGGAAAATAAATCCATAGATGAACACAACCTGGACTGATGAACCTTGACCATAATAGTCTGGACCAAACTTCTCATAGAACACTGCTTGATAAACCACTGGATTTCAATACAAGACAATTTGACTTTGAACAAACACAATTCCTGAGAAAGTAACCTACTGCCACAACCAATTTGCACTTGAAGCAATCTCTTGATAGTTTGACCTTAACTGCACATGAATAGCCACACTTGATTCCAAGTCATTCCCTTGCTACGAATCTTCCTGCAAAACCTTAATCACACAGAGAAAAAGTAACAAGCAAAAATTGTAAAATATTTTTGGTATTTTGGTTAGATGTTAGTAAACATAAACAACAAAAAGAAAGTAAGAAACACACAAGGGTGAGAAAGCCAAAAGTACGATCTTGTTTGTGGAATGATATGCAAATGAAATGTGGGATCTTAGGGGTAAAAATTAGGGTATTACACTTGCAACAGCCCAATTTTTCAATAATTAATTATTCATATTAATTAATTGATTTGTTTGGATGATTTTAATTATTGGAATTATTGGTAGATATTTGAGAGGAGAATGTATGGAAGGAAATAGAATGGAAAGGCATATAAGGAAAAGTGGAAAGAAAAGGAAAAGATAGAAACATAAGAGAAAGAGGAGAGAAAGAAAGAGAAAGAGGAGAAAAGAGAAGGAGAAGAAGGAAAAGCTTGGAATCATCAAGAACAACTCCTAGCTTTCGATTTAATCAAGGTAAGAGTGTGAAATATTGTTATTCTATCAATGTCTATGATTATGTATGATTGGTTTGGATTGTTTCGATGTTTTCTCCATTTTCCATTCTAGGGCATAAATGAGTTTAATCGGTAGAATCAAGGTTTTAACGGTTGGAATCAAGAATAAAGTGTGTAGTTTAGTCGAGGGATGTTAGACTAAGACTATAGGAACTGGTTTGGTGAGAATCAGTTAATTTTGTGAAGAGTTGAGGATTGATGACAGTGTGGGTTTTTGAGTTCGCAGACGTTCGCTAGCACCTTCGCTAGGCGAACAGGTCGCGAGTGTTCGCTAGCAACTCGCTAGGCGAGCAAGTTAGCGAGTGGTCCCAGACTTGGGCAGAATGAAATTGGTCTTGTTCGCTGGTAGCGAGCAAGGTAGCGAAGGATTTGCTAGGGCCTCGCTGTAGCGAGTAGGAAGCGAACGAAGTCAGTAGCTTTTGTTTGCCTTCGCGAGTTTGTTCACTAGGCGAACAGATAACGAGTATTCGCTAGGGACTCGCTAGGCGAGCAAGCCAACGAGCGTGACATCATTTCATTTTCCTTGTGATTCCATCCGATGTTGATTTTTTGGTTTGATTGTGTTCGATCCTTATCGGAATGAATAGTTGTGTGTTATGGTGTAATATGTTGTGGGTAGTCGTATGGCGTGAATTCTAGATTGTGGAATCGATTATGAAATGTGGTCTTTTGACAAATATATGCATTGTTCAAATTAATTAAAAGTGCATGATGATTGTGATTGAGTTCGTTGCCGTTGGCACGATGTTATTAATAATGCATGAGAACATATTTTGAATATGTGTGCATTGCTTGTAATTGTATGTGAATAATGCATGAGAACATATTATTGAATATGTGTGCATTGCTTGATAATGTGGTGATGATGATTTAAAGTATGAATACTTTGATTATGTGAAATATGTTGTGTGTGCAATCATGTTATAATTCTTATGTGATGAATTATTGAGAATGCATGAGATTAAGATGCGAGAACGGTCTTAAGTGCATTTGGTTATTGATTGCATATGCATCATTTAGTCAAGAGGCAATGCTTGCTAGTTTCGTGGAGACTAGTGACTTGTCCCAAGCCTAGAAGAGTGGGTTTGAAAGCTTAGAGGACGGACTTTTGTTGTTATCGGTCTAGAAGAGTGGACCCGGTTTAAGTGTAAAAACCGAAAAATGATAACAAGTGTTGGTACCACATGGCATGAGTTGCATTGAGTTGTGTTGGATCACATAGCATAGATATCATTTTTATATGAAATATGCTTGTGTGTGGATTGTTGAATTGAGAACTATGGATATGTGCATGATGAAACATGTTTTGTGATTATCCATGTGTGTTTATACATGTTGTGAAAAGTATGATGAGTTATGAATGTATTGTGGTGAGAAATGCGGAATATGTGTATTTTATGCTTGTGTGTGTGTGTGTGTGTGTCTATATATATATATATATATATATATATATATATATATATATATATATATATATATATATATATATATATATATATATATATATATATATATATATATGCATTGATTATTATGATAATTGATCAGTGCATCTTTATGCACATTCTCCTATATTTTTACTTAGGCATTTATTTACTTTATTTTGATTATTCTTATCTTTTATTAAATTTTTACATTTTATTTTATTTTTAGTTTAATTTGATTTTCGCACTTTATTTTTCAACTTTAGCAGTCTACGCGGAAACGATCATAACTGAAGTTCTGGGAATCCGTTTGAGGCGTTCTGAAAATCTACGAAAATCTAAGAGAGAGAGCTACGACTTTCGTGTTAGAGTCGAAGTCAGATTCGGAGCCCCAAATTCCAGAATTTCGTTTGAAGTTACAACATTAGAATTTTATTTTAGTGTTAGGTCATGTATTGGGCCTGGGTTATGTTTTCGACCTAGTTGGGTTATAAACCAAATTTGTTTTCTTTTTAGGGGAAAAATACTCGTGTTACTGTTCACCTAGATACTATTCACGAAAAAAATGGAGACAGAGGTTTGAGAAGAACTCATGGCAAACTAATACCTCCGGGCAAATCCTGCTGTGTACGCTTTCAACACTTTGAGGTTATTATAATATCAATTTAAATCTGATTCCTTTCAATCCTTTTCTATGAAGTCATTTGCTTAATTTAATTGCAATTTTTTGCTTAATTCAATTGTTGTTCATAGGATAGAATTGATTAAATTCGATTGTATGCATGTTCCTAAATTTAATTGCGTGTTATCGTTTGCTTAATTCGTTAATTCGTCATATTCTTAATCGTTTGCTTAATTCGGTAAACAGGAACATAATTCATTTGATGTTGGTAAGCGCTTGTCTAATTAATATCATAATCGAATAGGATTGGAACCGTTTAGGGATTGATGTTATAATAGCCGATGATAAGTCGGAACCCGAATCAGTAGGATTAGCCGTTTTAGCTTATTTTAATAATCACTTTTTTTTATAGTCACTTATTTTAAGTATTTTTTCTCTTAATCAAAATTCAAACCCCCATAAACTGTTACTTTATTGGTCAATCACTACAAGAATCCTTGAGAACGATATTCTGAGTTACTGTGGTTGTACTATAATTTTTACAAAAAGACTCGTTTTTGATCCGCGCGCGACTGTGGATCAAATTGGCGCGACAGCGTTAACAAGGCGACCGGTTAGTGACTTTGATCCTTTTCGTTTGGGGCTCTGGTACTTACGTGGCATAACCCTTTGCTTACTTAGTTGCAGTTGTGAGGGATCGGACCGTAATCCGCCCTACCAAGTTTAGCACCAGAAACAACTGAACCAACTAACAACGAGTAATTTTTTTTCAACTTTTTTTTAAGGCTCTACATCTGTTAAGGTGTATTCCAGTTCTTTTCTTCTTCTTTTTTTTTCAAGCTAAAAATTTGATCACTCACTTATATTCATCGGCTTCCCTGCGTAGAGTGTGTATGAGATGGTGCTGATTGTTGAAATAAACTACTCAAGAGCTGTCAGAGAATGAGAATTTAAGGTTAAAACATAAAGAATTTTTCCCAAGTCTCCACATGCAGGAGACTTACGGTGTTAAGACGATGCCGATCTTGTGAATTTTTCCCAAGTCTCCGTAAACTAATCTCAAATTAGTCTTTAGCCTAGAACTTTCAAAAAGATGCAATTTTTTTTTAAATTTTTATTATTATAACTGAAAACAAAATAAAACAAAATAGTAAAACAAACAAATAAAATAAAGGTTTCCCTCCCCCAGACTTAAAACAAGCATTGTCCTCAATGAAAGGACATAAAAATAAAATAAGAGTGAGAGAAAGGAAAGAACACACCCGAGGAGTCAAGGTGGATAAGTGATTACATATGCATCCTTTCCCAAAGAGAGATTTCCTGCAGTCTCCTCTTCCAAAGTGGGGAGTAAATTTGGATAGCATCCATCGCCCTTGAAATTTGTATTAGTGCCTTCGCCTTTTATTCCAGGATCAAATAAGAATCTTCGATAAATAAAAGTGTCGAATGGGCACGTAAATGTGTTACCTTTTCCACAACATCAGAGAACAAAGGATTAAAGGGTTGTCTCACTGCTTTTCTTCTCTCTTTAATCGAGGTCCATCCAAGTCTCTTCTTATGTTTCTTCAAAACCTGAAAAAGCTTATTTTCTTTATAAGAATCAAGGTTACAAGAAATTATAACTGGAAGCTTTTTATCCGTATCTAAATAAGCATAATTCAGATTGTTATGAAGTGGTTTAAGCTCCAAGGGGGAGGTTGTTTAATGGATGGTGAGGTTGGGGCAGCCGTGATGTTAAAAGTTTTAGCTACATAAACAACTTTATCTGCATGAAAAACATCACCATGTACGACAACATTAATCTCAGCACAAACAGAGCAAATGTTAGTGTCGGTACATGAATCACAAGAGTAAGTATCACCAAAATCTGCTAATGATGGAAAATCAAAACAAATTCAGAATAAGTATCATCAACTAAATTAGAAGGAAACTCTTTTGGATTCACTACTATTTGGGCAGGTGGTTGGTTTGATTTTTGAGCTTGCTACATGGCATTCACTATAGTGGTAAGTTGTTCAATCTGTGTCTGCAAAGCCTGAAGACTTGAATCTGTTTGTTGCTGAAACTGAAGATCATTTATAGCCATTTTCTTGACAAGGTCCTCTAGTGAAGGTTCAGAAGGTTTAAAGCACATAATTTGGAATTCCTTCATATGTTTATTCAGATCCTCACCTGCAAGACCATTAAATCTTGGCAACAAGTTTATTAAACCAAATTCCAATTTGAAAGGTACATTAACAGCATAATATTCCATACATAAAGTATTATAATTCATATCAGGAGCAGCTAATTGCCTTCAGGTTCTATTATTAGCCATTTCAAAATCAAGTTCAGTGTAGGAAACAAATAAGTTATGCAGATAGTTAGACTCAAATAGTCAAAAACAAACACAAAGAAGGGAATCGATCAAAAAAAATTCAGAAAAATAAACTGACACCGAAATTAATCTAATGACTTAAAAATATAATTTTGAGAATTTTTTTGATTTTTTTCGACTCTATGAAAACAGTAAAAAATTTATTAAAAATAGAAAAATGATGAATTTGGCGATTCGAGGGGCCAACTCCTTTAACTCTATTAGAGTTAAGGACTTTTGATCGCACGATTTTTCTGCTTCAATAATATTTCTCACCCTTATGCTGTTTTATAATGCTCTATGAGGCATTGCAGATTAGCTTTGATGGAGGTCTTTTATGAAGTATAGCTTCATTCTTTTGGTCGGTTATGCTTTGATATGTAGCACCGGGTAGTTAGGATTGTATAGTATTCTTTTGGGATACATTTTGTATATGTATCTGATGGTAAAGGTTTATGTAAACATGAATGACGTGATGAACAAACTGAATGATATGTATTTATATGATTACATGTTTTAAGTAATTCAATGTTTAGATTTTCCGCTTTAATTCTAAATATCAAGATGAGGGTGTAAGGACTAAGTTTTTCTGTTGAAACTACCACACTGTTGCATGTCTTTTATCGAGCAGGTGTTGTATGTTAAATTCGTGATGATGTGACATATCTCTTTTATACCATGTTTTATTTATTCTCTGATGAAATTTTATTACGTGTTAAATGATTTAATTGTTTATTTGGGAGTATAGAAAGGGGGTGTTACATACCTCAGGCACACTAGCATCAAGCTTGCTAGTTGTTGGCTTCTTCTCGGGAGGGATGTCAGTGACATCACGAGCAACATTAGTGTTGGAGGACATTTTCTTGGGACAGAGAGAGTCTGGTTGTTGAGACATTTCGGATGGCTTCGACAATGTGAGTGAGAGTTTTCTGTGGTTGTTGAGGAAAGTATGGAAGATAAAGGAGTGTTACGGACAACAAATGAAACAGAGGTACCGTGTATAGGTGCTAGAGTGATATGATTGCAAAAGGAGAGGGAACTTAAAATTTTGACCAATCAGAAGTTGATTAATATTTAAACTATTCAAAATATAATTCCCAAATAACATTAATTGCTATACTTCCTCATAGAGACAAATTCCCAACTTGCTTCTTAAATTCTCAAATTGAGTATCATCTAGAGCTTTAGTAAAGATGTCAGCAAGTTGTAGTTCAGTGGCCACATGCTCCAGTGTAATCACTTTGTCTTCCACAAGATCTCTTATGAAGTGATTTCTTATATCACTATGCTTGGTCCTGCTATGCTGAATTTGGTTCTTGGAAATATTGATGGCACTAAGATTGTCACAATATAATGTCATGACATCCCGAGTGACATTGTATTCAGTTAACATTTGCTTCATCCAGACCAGTTGGGAACAACTGCTACCACCTGCTATGTATTCAGCTTCAGCTGTGGATAAGGAGACACAATTTTGCTTCTTGTTAAACCATGATATGAGGTTGTTCCCTAAGAAGAAACATCCACCAGATGTGCTTTTTCTGTCATCAGCACTCCCAGCCCAATCAGCATCACAATACCCAGATAAAATAGGGCCACAGCCATGAGAATAAAGCATACCATAATCACAAGTTCCATTCACATATTTGAGAATCCTCTTGACTTGATTTATGTGACTCACTTTGGGATTTTCTTGATATGTTGCACACACACCAATTGCAAAGGCAATATCAGGTCTACTAGCTGTTAGATATAGCAAGCTTCCAATCATGCTTCTATATAGGCTTTGATCAACACTAGTACCGCCTTCATCTTTAGATAACTTCAAATGTGTGGGTGCAGGTGTTCTTTTGTGACTAGCATTATCCACGCCAAATTTTTTGACTATGTTCTTGGCATATTTACTTTGGGAGAGAAAAATGGAATCTTCCATTTACTTGACTTGCAGCCCAAGAAAGTATGTTAATTCTCCAACAAGGCTCATTTCAAACTCAGATTGCATTTGATTGACAAAATGTTTAACCATCCTATCTGACATCCCACCAAAAACTATGTCATCCACATAGATTTGAGCAATCATGACTTTTCCACCTTCATCCTTCACAAAGAGGGTCTTGTCTATCCCTCTTTTCCTGTATCCATTAATAGTGAGAAACTCAGCCAATCCCTCATACCAAGCTCTAGGAGCTTTCTTCAATCCATAAAGGGCTTACCTCAATTTGTATACATGATTTGGCAGGTTAGGATCATCAAATCCTTTAGGTTGTTCCACATATACTTCCTCATTCAAGTATCCATTTAGAAAAGCACTTTTCACATCCATCTGGAACAATTTTAACTTCAGAATGCAAGAAACTCCTAACAGCAGCCTTATTGACTCAAGTCTTGCAACAGGTGCAAAAGTTTCATCAAAATCAATCCCTTCAACTTGAGTATAACCGTGTGCCACCAGTCTAGCCTTATTTCTAGTTATTACTCCTTTTTCATCATATTTGTTCTTGTAGATCCAATTGGTACCAATGATGTTTTTTCCTTCAGGTCTTGGAACCAATTCCCATACTTCATTCCTTTTGAATTGTTCCAATTCATCTTGCATGAAATTGATCCAATATTCATCAGTTAGAGCTCCCTTCACATTTTTTTGTTCAATTTTGGATACAAAACATGAACTTGAGATGATCTCTCTAGATCTGGTAATTACACCACTATTGGGATCTCCTATGATAAGATCTTTGGGATGATCTTTCTGGATTCTGATAGAAGGTCCTTTATTGAGAGCTTCTGACTCAGAATCTGGAGGTACAACATGAGGATCTTCAATTTTGACAACAACATCAGTATGAGTTTCAAGGAATGTTCCAACATCCACGTGACATTGGTTTCTTCATGTTGGTCATCAACAATAACATTAATGGATTCCATCAAGACTTTTGTTTTAGAGTTGAATAATCTATATGCTCTGCTATTTGTAGAGTATCCCAGGAATATGTCTTCATCACTTTTGGGATCCATTTTTCTTCTTTGTTCACGATCTATCAGAATGTAGCATTTGCTTCCAAAAATATGGAAATACTTCACAGTAGGTTTCCTTCCTTTCCATATTTCATACAGAGTGGAGGAGGTTCCCTTTCTTAGGGTAACTCTGTTGTGAACATAACATGCTGTGTTCATTGCCTCAGCCCAAAAATGCATAGGTAGTTTCTTTGCATGAACCATAGCTCTAGCAGACTCTTGAGTAGTTCTGTTTTTCCTTTCTACTACTCCATTTTGCTGAGGAGTAATAGGAGAAGAGAATTCATGGTTGATTCCTTCAGATGAGCAAAATTCAGCAAACTTGGAATTTTCAAATTCCTTTCCATGATCACTTCTGATTCTGACACCACCACTTTCCTTTTCTCTTTGAAGTCTTGTACAAAGATATTTAAAAACATCAAACACATCTGATTTTTCTCTGATGAAACTTATCCAGGTGTATCTGGAGTAGTCATCAACAACCACATAAGCATACTTCTTCCCACCAAGACTTTCTACTTGTATTGGTCCCATCAAGTCCATGTGCAACAGTTCCAGAATTTTGGAAGTTGTAAGATGTCCAATCTTTGGATGTGACATCTTGGTTTGCTTGCCAACTTGACATTCACCATAGACTTTTCCTTCATCAATTGTTAGCTTTGGAATTCCTCTCACTGCTTCCTTGGGTATGATCTTTTTCATCCCTCTTAAATGAAGATGTCCAAGTTTTTGATGCCACAGTTTAACCTCCTTTTCTTCTTTGGTCATAGAACAAACAGTGGAGTTATTTAAGACTTTAGGCTCCCATAAGTAGCAATTATCTTTAGATCTAGATCCCCTCATGACTTCCTCATTTTCTCCATTGGTGACAACACATTCTTATTTAGTGAATCTGACATTGAATCCTTGATCACATAACTGACTGATACTAATAAGGTTTGCAGTCAGTCCTTTCACCAGCAAAACATTATCTAGGTCTGGAACTCCAGGACAATCTAGTTTTCCAACACCTTTGATTTCCCCTTTAGCTCCATCACCAAATGTCACATAACTAGTGGAATAAGGTTTGATGTCCACCAATAAGTTCTTTATTCTAGTCATATGTTTTGAGCAGCCACTATCAAAATACCAGTCTTCTTTGGCTGATACCCTTAGAGAGGTATGAGCTATTAGAGAAACATCCTTAGCAACCCATTGTTGTTTCTTGATAAGAGTATCCTGTTTGGGTTTGACTTGATGACTATGGCTGGGAAATCCATACAGCTTGAAGCAAAAAGGCTTTATATGTCCAACTCTTCCACAGTAGTGACACCTCCACCTTTGGAACTTTCTGTTTGTCTGGTTCATGCTTCTGTTCCCATGATGTTGAGACATTAGTCTTGACATCCGGTTTGACATATGATCTTCAGGTTTTGACCTTTTGAACCCCAAGGTGGGTCCCTGTTCACCAACAAAACCTATTCCAGACATGTCTCTTGCTTTCTGACCAACTTGAAGAATTTCTTCTAGAGTGTCAGTTCCATTGTTTAACATCCTAATAGACTTTGAAATTTGATCAAGTTTGGAATTCAACAAACTGACCTCACTGTTGAGTGAGTCTATAGTTTTAAGATGCTCTTTCTTCTCAGCCTTCAACTCCTTTATGAGTTTCTTTTGCTTCTCCCCTTGTTGGCACACTTATGCACTTCTGATACACAACTTTTTATATGAGGCTGCAAGTTCATCAAAAGTCAGCTCATCTTCACTAGAATCATCATTAGATACACATACACTAGTTAGTGCAGTGACATGTTTTGTAGATTCTTCTTCTGATCCACTCTTAGAATCTCCATCAGACCAGGTGACAGATAGACCTTTCTTTTGCTTCTTGAGGTAAGTGGGACATTCATCTCTAATGTGACCATAGCCTTCACATCCATGGCACTGAATTCCTTTGCCTTGGTTGGACTTTTCTTCAGATTTAACTTTTTTGCTGGTATCAGAGGGGATGTTCTTGACATTAGGTCTGGTCTTCTGATCTATTCTTTTTAAAAGTCTGTTGAATTGTCTTCCAAGCATAGCTATAGCTTCTGATAGATTTTCCTCACTTCCACCACTGCCTTCATCTGAGTCCTCTTCATTGTTTGATACAAAAGCTATGCTTTTGTTCTTCTTTTCAGCATTTTCACACATTCCCATCTCAAAGGTTTGGAGGGAACCAATGAGTTCATCAACCTTCATGTTACTAATATCTTGAGCCTCTTCTATAGCAGTAACCTTCATGGCAAATCTCTTGGACAATGATCTGAGAATCTTTCTTACAAGTTTTTCTTCAGACATTTTCTCTCCTAAGGCTCCTGAGGTATTGGCAATCTCAAGAATATTCATGTAGAAATCATAAATGGTCTCATCCTCTTTCATCCTTAGATTCTCAAACTTAGTAGTCAACATCTGTAGTCTAGACATCTTGACCTTGGAGGTACTTTTATGTGTTGTTTTGAGAGTATCCCAAACCTCTTTGGCCAGTTCACAGTGATGCACAAGTCTGAAGATATTCTTATCTATTCCATTGAACAGAGCGTTCAAGGCCTTATAATTTCCAAGAGCCAAAGCTTCTTGCTCTTTACTCCACTCTTCTTCAAGTAGTAGCACAATTGATCTGTCTTTCTCTGTCTTCACTGGATGTTCCCATCCTGAGTTTGCTGCTCTCCAGGCCTTGCTATCCAGAGATTTTAAGAAGGCTATCATACGAGGTTTCCAGTAGTTATAGTTAGATCCATCCAGAATGGGTGGTCTATTCGCGAATCCTACATCATTGTCCATAGTACCAGAAATTATCGTCCCTAGATCTCACCCAGAAAATAATAGGCAGGGTGCCTACTCTGATGCCAATTGAAATTCTACTAACAGACATTCGATGTTATATCGGATGTTATGACATCCGCTTCTGAACAGATTATTAAACTTAGCAGTAAACAAGTAACAAAAGCAGTAAAGAACACATGAAATTGTTTACCCAGTTCGGTGCAAATCACACCTACTCTGGGGCTACCAAGCCAGAGAGGAAATCCACTATAAGAAGTGTTAATTCAGAGCTAAACTACCAGTTTACACTCTTCACTTAAGACCTATCCAATGCAATTTCAATCTAACTCTAGACCTGAGTTCCTACTCACTCCCCCTTAATCACATCAGTGATATCAATCAAATAACAAACAGATTCAAAAGGAAGACACACTTCAAACAAATCTTGGTCTTGCTTAAAAGCTTCAATCAAGAGACATAACACTCGTGCTTAAAAGCTTAGAGTGACACATCCAAAATACAACTCAAAAACAACATTAGTCCAATACAATCATCTAGGAGATAATTGATTGGCTCACAAGAAAACCTAAGACAAAAACACACGTGAAGATACAAACACACTAATAGAATTCTTCACTCCAAAATCTCTAAATCTTTAGTGAGGGTTGTCACTCTTCTTTATATGCAGCACATGGGCCTTGGGCCTAAGTAGCATAAATTAGGTTTAACCAAGTTAAACCAATCTCCACAATTCAAGGTGCTAAAAAATAGGCCATAGGCGTTTCCTTTCATGATCAGCACTAAGAGAACGTTTCCTAAAATATAGCCTGAGATAAATAAGGAAACATAACAGAAAACAGAACAGCGCCCATGCTGGCAGATACAGATGTCACAACATTTAGCTTGACATCCAATAAACTCTGTATTAGCTAACCAAACATAACCTGCAGAACACTACACAAGTATGTCATGACATCAGTCAAGACATCTACACACATAACAATGTTTTTCCACAAAATACAGCCAATAAAGAACATCTACATATACAATATTTGTGTCCTTAACAACAAAGTGATAAGGGGGGATATAACTGAAATGCAACAACTATTGAAACTTTTGGATAATAACAATTATATATTTAGGTACCAAATGTGTGAGGATGGAGTACCCGTTAGAGATATATTTTGGACTCATCCTAATTCTATAAAGTTGTTTAACATGTTTCCTATTGTGATCATCATTGATTCAACGTATAAGACCAATAGGTACATGCTTCCACTTTTGGAAATTGTTGGTGTTACCTCTACTGAGAAGACTTATTCGACTGAGTTTGCATTTCTAGAGGGTAAAAAAGAAGAAAATGTTAATTTGGATTTAGAAGTGTGTTGAAAAATGTTGAAGCACAAAGAAGACATGCCAAAAATCATTGTCACCAACCGCGACCTTACATTGATGAACTCGATTGCAAAGGTGTTTCCTACTTCATACACATTACTTTGTAGGTATCACATCATATAGAATGTGCCAAGTCGAGTTAAACCTTCGATAGGATGAGGTTTGCACTCACTAGAAAAGGCCCAGGTTAGATGATGATGATGATGTGATGAAGGACGGTAAGTCGAATATATCTCTCTTGACCGAATGGGAAGTGACACAAGAGAGATTTTTGAAAGTCGATGAAAATATGAATTTCCACGTCAAATAATGAGGAAGATTACTTATCCAGAAAGCACTGCTTTGAAACCACTGTCTCAACCGGTAAAAATAAAAGGTGCTTCAAAGAAGGTTAAACCAACACCAAGTGAAAATTCAACGATGCGGTCTCCTTCCTATTTTGAACATGTTGAAAAAATATATTCCGGATTCTCCAACTCCAAAATCTCAAAAAAGTTATTTCAAAGGAGCTCGCATTTGCAAACAACATTCTTCACTGCCTCTGCCAAAAATTAAATTCAGTAAAGAGATGTTGATTTTAATGCGCAACTACATTGAATGAATCGTCAATCTTAAGGGTGACGGTAACTGCAGTTTTTGAGTTGTTTCTACTTTTCTTGGTAAAGGAGATGATGATCATCCATTTGACGGCCAAAATCTTATGAAAGAGTTGAAGAGCCATAAAGAATCATAGACATGTCTATACGCGAAAAAATAAAATTTTGATGCAATTCATGAATATCTTGTTCCTTGCATTAATGGACCAGTATAGCAGGAAAAATGGACGCACTTCCCTAAAATGAGTCATCTTATAATAAATGCATATGAAAAAGTGTGTATTGATTTGACAAGATACAATTTCTTGGAAACGTTTTTCCACTACGCGCGCTCCATCTCAAAATCCAAATAACTTTATTATGTGTATTGGATGAATTTCAAAAACACAACACTTTGTTCAAGTTTATTTGAAATCAGGATGCCCTATACCACTGACATCATCAGAGTTGACAACTCATTCAACAAGGGAAGCTGAAACTTATCCAAATCATTTTTTGGGTAGGATGCAAGAATTCACCAAGTTGAGAAAGATTGAAAGAGAAATAAATAAACCAAAGTCAAAGTGCAACCACCTATACATATATATTTGAACGGTGACACATATTTCGATTCAGTTTAGTTTTTATTCAATAATGTGCTTATGTGGTTAGACATGTTTTGTATTTAATCTTGTCTTAATATTAATGATGTCAAATATATACATTTTCAAAGATTTCAATATATGTTTAAGTTTTCGAAATATTTCTCCATTTTCCATTTTAAAACACATTCTGATTCTGAATGTTCTGAAATTGATTATGCGTTATGTGGTTATGAAAATGCATTTCCGTAAGACTAGTATATGGTGGTTTTGGAAATGCATTGCCAAAATTTTCTTTGGTACATGATAGAATTCTAAGGTCAATATTGGCCTAAAACTTGTATAAATATGAGTCTCTCATCTCATATTTTTTTTTACAAAATCACATAACACTAGAATGAACATAATTTTGCATGTCGCATATGTCTACGTTAATGGCGCGGATCCCTCAGTTGCATTTAAGTTTACAAAGTACACCCTTCTTGTAGATCTGAAATTCATACTGAAGAATCTTCTACAATACTCATACAATTGAAGAGTTGTGAAGCTCGAGTACCATTCACCCTTAATTAACAACGAAAGGAAGATTCCGTTCAAAACCTTTGAGCTTAAGACTAATGCATATTTAAAGGTTATGTGGAATACATTTAACCGTTACGAAACAAAGAGTCCCATCGAGCTGGATGCGATGATTGTGAGATCGATTGAAAATATTATGAAGATGTTGAAACATCCATCTTGATAGTGAAATGTAATGTTTAATTTATGTTAACGATTATCTATGTAATGTTTGTTTTTTATGTTATCAATATTAATTTGTCTTCATTTCTGCATTTGTTTCTGGTTTAGTAGGTTCCCAAAATACACATTTGTAAGATTTAAAGAGATGCGTTTTCGAATTAAATTTAATCAAATAATTGATATATAACTCAAAAACGAATGAATTGTATATGTTTATGGTACATCCGATAATGCATTTTTGAATTTTATGAGTAATTTTGATATTTTACTCTAGTGTAGAAAAACAATTCTTATCCTTAGAATGTGTTAAACAATTCTCTAATTTTTTTTATATAGATAGTCAGACAAACTTACAAAATCACATTTGTTTTGGGCTGGGCCGAGGCTTAGCCCACCGTCGAGTAGGCCCAAACCTCACCAAGGTTGGTTCCAATAGAACCACACTTGCAGGCAGGATCCCGTCGGGCACAACGCTTCTCCCGCGTCGGGCATGGGTCCTCCACTGTCGGGCATGCCCTCCCAGGTGACCAACCCATCCTATCTCCCCCCTCGTCGGGAAGAACTCAGTCTACCCGGGGAGCTCCTCGAGGGGCTCCCCTACGTTCTCCATGTGCCCCTCACGCAGGGACACGTCACAAAGTAACTTCCCATGCCCTGGAGATTCGGTCTTCCTCCTCCCGGATAGTACAGAACAGTTACCCTAGGGCGAAGACCACGTGCTGGTCTTCATGATGCCACGTCAGCCCTAGCAGTTACCAACATTGGGCCTGGTAGCCCAGTCCAGTACCAGGTAACCGTTGGCCCTGCGCTGGGGGCTCACTATAAATACCTTCTTCACTAGAGGGTCAGTTAACTTAATTCTCTCACTCTCTCTTTGTACTTGCTTCCACTCTGCCCTTCACTTACTTTGGCATCGAAGTGTGTTTCAGGTACACCCCCTCCTCTTAACACTTTGGTGAAAATCTTCTAGATCGACAACGCACGACAGATCATCAATCCCTTTCTGGTCAAGTACGATTAGTGGCTCCGTCTGTGGGAAACTAAGCTTCCCCGTTCCTCCGAGCAAAGAACCAAAGCTTCCTCCTCTCGAATTTCAAGATCATGACTAGCCCACACCAACAGCGACAACCAGTCGGGGACGTCTCAACCCCGCGAGACCAACGACAGGGACGGTCAGACTGCCTCCCCCTCTTCCGAGGAAACGCTTCATCATGTCGTCCATCGAGCAAAGAGCCCGACAGTGTTCCAGCCTATCCCCACTCCGACTGGAGCGGACCCGACGATGGTTGCCCTCTTCGCAGCCATCAATTAGACGAATCAGATGTTGTTTCGATAGAACAAGCGCATCGACGTGCTGGAACACGACACTTCGTCCCATTCCCCTCCGCGGGGAGATCAGCATGAGAACTCTCGGAGCCTCTCTCCCCAACCACAGCTAGAGAGGCCCCAACCCGTGGTCTCCAAGAAGCGAGCAAGGTCTCTGACCCGAAAGGGGAAGCGGACCCAGGAGCCGAGGACGACGGGGTCGGAACCCCCGGTCAGGCAACCGAGGGAGCGGAACCAACCTCCTCGACACGGGCCCTCACCCCTCCGTCCCCGATTCCAAGCGACGAGGACGACTACAGGACTCCCTTGTCCCGAGAGATCATGGCTGCCCCCATCCCCCACGAGATGGAGAAGCCACCCGTACTCTCGACGTACGACGATACCTCAGATCTGGACGACCATCTTGAAGACATCGAGGATATGCTCGACTGCAGGAACGTCCGGGGAGCCATCAAGTGTAGGCTCTTCCCGACGACACTGAGGAAGGGCGCTATGACATGGTACAAGAGTCTGAAGCCCGAGTCCATCACGTCGTGGAGGGTCCTGAACGATCTATTTTCACGGAACTTCACGGCCTCAAGACGCCATCCGAAGACGGAGGTCGCACTGGGCGCGATCATCCAGGCCCCTGTTGAGCCTCTAAGAAACTACATCAAGAGGTTCACAAGGGAGGCGGTCCAGGTAACGAATTCAGACGAGATGAAGTGCTACCTGATGGAGTAGGGCCTACACCGAGACTCCAAATTCTACGAGGTTGTGGCCATCCATCGACCAGACTCCCTCCAAGACTTCCTCGACAGGGCCCGCCATTATATACGGTTCGAGAAGACGCAGGCCGCCAACACCGCCCGCGACACACGCAACAAAGAATCCCCCCAGGGGTCCCGAGAGGAAGGGACCTCGGGCCAATGACGCGACGAAGACCGGCGACGGGAGGACCGTCCCCGAGAACCCCGTGAGCAGGGGGCCCTGTCGGACGTTTCACCAAATACATGGCACTAGTCGCTTTCGGCGAGCGTATACTGGCTGAGTGCGCCAATTCAGAATTTATTCAGGGAGGTGTCCGTTTTCCGAAACCGGCACCCACCAAAGCCAACGTGGAGAAATTTAAACACTGTTGCTTCCACCAAAGCCATGGTCACGTGACAGAGGACTGCATCCACCTGAAGGATGCAATCGAAATTCTGATCAAAGACGGGCATCTGAAGAGGTACACCCGGGGAGGAGACCCCCCACAGCAGGAGGTTCTCGAGGCTAAAAAAGTCGAGGACCTCCCTCCTCCAAACAACGACTCCGGCCTACAGGTAGCCCTCACTGTTGGCCGACTAGAGGACTGGTTCGCCTTAAAAGAGCTCAGCCTCCCCACCGAACTTCAGTTAGCCGAGGAGCCGGTACGCCCCACCAGCCGGTGGGAATACTTCCCGAGGGCGATGGTCATTTCCGGCGGGACCCCGAGCAAACTCTCGATGGGATCAGTTAAGTAGAAGTTCGACAAGCTAATAAGCAACAACACCGGCAAGATGAGCACGCTTGACAAGTTTCGAGGTCGATCCATTCCGATCACCTTCTATCTCGAGGAGCTTCCCGGGGGAGCCCCCAACTTCGATGTCCGACGCATCCTAGTCGACGGGGGGAGCTCGGTGGATATCATGTACACCCACATTTTTGTGACGCTTCAGCTCGACGAATCCAACTTGTCCCCCCTACCTAGGCTCCGATCTCCAGGGATTCAACGGTACGACAACAAGACCATGGGGATACGTGGATCTCAAGGTCATATTCGGGGAGAAGGAAATGTCCAGATAAATCAACGTCCGTTTTCTGGTCGTCGAGTGCCCATCTCTGTACAACTGCATCCTGGGAAGAACAACGATGGTCGAGCTCACCGCAGTACCGTCCACCTGAAGATGAAGTACTACACCAGGTTGGGGGCCGTCGTCACTCTCAACGGGGACATCGAAGCTGCCCGCCGATGTTTCGAAGCAGCGACGAAGGGCCTCGGTACAATCGGTTCCACGACCAAAGCAACTACGCCCTCCATCGTCCCAAAGAGAGAACCGAAGGATCGCGTCGACTCCGTGGACCTCGACAGCCGCTTCGCTGAAGAGCCAGATCACGAGGAAAAAATCAGCGACGTTCCTCCATCCATCAACGGGCAGCCTATCCATCCAACGTGCCCCATCCCGGACGGAGACTTTGAGATCGTGACCCTCGAGGAAGACGCAGCGAAGACCGTCAAGATTAGGGCGGGGCTGCCCGACCTAGCGAGGAAACAAATGAAGGCCTGCCTCCGCGAGAACACCGACCTCTTCGCCTGGAGCGCCGCAAAAATGCTCGGACTTGACCCCGAGGTCGCCTGCCATCAGCTCTCCGTCAATCCGGCCGCTAGAGCCGTAGTGCAACGTAGGCGTAAGCAGTCCCCCGAAAAGTCGGTGGCTGCTGAAAAAGCTGTAAAAGCTGGAAAATGGAGGATGTACGTTGACTACACAGATCTCAACCGGGCATGTCCTAAGGACGCCTACCCCCTCCCCAACATCGACAAGCTCGTCGACAACTCGACGAGCTTCAAACTGATGTCCTTCATGGACGCATATTCAGGGTACAACCAGATCCCCATGGCCGAGGCCGACAAATAGAGAACAACTTTCATGACCGAGTCGGGCAATTACTACTACAACGTAATGCCCTTCGGCCTAAAAAACGCTAGTGCCACCTACCAACGCATGATGAACAAGGTCTTTTGAGGAAAGATTGTCGACATGCTCGAGGTCTACATGGACGGCATGATTGTCAAGTCCTGCACGGAAGTCGACCACATGACACACCTCAAGAAAGTCTTCAAGACGGCGAGGAAGTGCAGGATGCATTTCAATCCAGAGAAGTGCACCTTCGGGGTCCATGTGGGGAAGTTCTTAGGATTCTATCTGACCGAACGTGGGATCGAGGCATATTTGGACAAGTGATGAGCCTTCTCCGAGATCACGATGCCGAGCTCGAAGAAATCGATACAGTCCCTCAACGGGTTCTCTCGTCGCTGTCCCACTTCGTCGCCAAATCCACGCAGCACACCCTCCCATTCTTAAAATTGCTAAGAAAGGAAGCCACGTTCGAATGGATAGAGAAGTGCGAGCAAGCCCTCCCCCACCTCAAACGTGTCCTATTAGAGCAGCCCATGTTGACGAGTCCCGAGGCCGGGGAAACCCTATACTTATACCTGGCCGTGTCGAACGAGGCCGTTAGCGTCGTGCTGATCGAGGAAGCCCCCAAGGGACAGAAACCGATCTACTTCATGAGCAAAACCCTCCATGGTTCGGAAGTGAAATATCAACAGATCTGAAAGTCTCCCTGGCCCTGATCAACGCGGCCATACGACTCCGACACTATTTCCTGGTCCAAACCATCGTCGTCAGAACTGAGCAGCCTATCAAGCAGCTGCTTGGCCGACCCGACATGGCTGGGCGCATGCTGAAGTGGTCGCTGGAACTCTTCGAGTTTGACATCGTCTACGAAGGAAAAAAAACCCTAAAGGCCCAAGTTCTAGCCGACTTCGTCGCCGAGATGACCCCCGCACCAGAATCAACCACGGGAACTCAGAAATGAACCATCTGCGTCGATGGCGCCTCAAGCTCCTCGGGAAGCGGCGCAAGCATCATCCTTGAAAATGAGGAAGGCACTGTCGTGGAAGTCTCCCTGACGCTGGCCTTCCCGACAACGAACAACCAGGAAGAATACGAAGCCTTCCTGGTCGGACTCCGACTAGCAGAAGATCTCGGAGCCAAGGAGATTAGAATCTTCACGAACTCCCAGTTGGTCGCATCGCAAGTACGGGGCGAGTACTAGGCAAAGAACGACAACCTGGCCGAGTACTTAGCCCTTATAAGGGAACGAATGAAGAGTTTCGACTCTGTAGAGGTTCAACACGTACCACGCAAACCTCACCAAGGTTGGGCCCAATAGGACCACACTTGCGGGCAGGATCCCGTCGGGCACAACGCTCCTCACGCGTCGGGCACGGGTCCTCCACTGTCGGGCATGCCCTCCCAGGCGACCAACTCATCCTATCTCCCCTTGTCGGGCAGAACCCAGTCTACCCGGGGAGCTCCTCGAGGGGCTCCCCACGTTCCCCTCACGCAGGGACACGTCACAAAGTAACTGCCCATGCCCTGGAGATTCGGTATTCCTCCTCTCGGATAGCATGAAACAGTTACCCTAGGGCGAAGACCACGTGCTGGTCTTCACGATGCCACGTCAGCCTTAGCAGTTACCAACATTGGGCCTGGTAGCCCAGCCCAGTACCAGGTAACCGTTGGCCCTTTGCTGGGGGCTCACTATAAATACCCTCTTCACTAGAGGGTCAGGTAACTTAATTCTCTCAACCTCTCTCTGTACTTGCTTCCACTCTGCCTGTTACTTATTTTGGCATCAGAGTGTGTTTCAGGTACACCCCTCCTCTTCAACACTTTGGTGAACAGCTTCCAGATCGACAACGCGTGGCAGATCATCAATCCCCTTCTAGTCAGGTACGATCAACATTCAATTAGGAATTTTCAATTTTTAAATTCCCCTTATTATTTTTAATTATAAGATCACCTTTTATATTTATAATACTTTTATACAGGGCAATCGGTAAACTTTCATTATGGTTAATAATTTTTTTATTTAATATTCCTATTAAATATCTAATTATAAAAAACATTATTTTCTTTTCTACTATTATATCACAAGGCATGTAAATACAATATGAAATACACGTTTAGGGATGATAAAATGAGCCATGGTCCGTCGAATTGATATATGCATCGGTTAAAAAATGACAGATTTTATTGAGTTTTTTTCGTCTATCCGCTCAGTCTGCTCCATCTTAAGTCCTCCTTGATTTAAGCCTATAAAAAAAGAGCAAGTTGATCCGTCAGTCTGTCAGTCTATTTATTAAACACTCAAAATATTTATTTAGTTAGTTAAAAATTAATATTTGAACTATATTTTAGAACTCTTGTTCATAATTTTATTTTATACATTTATTTATAAATATATGCATTATTTTTTAAGTAAAATTTGTTAAAAAAATATTTTATAAAAAATAAAATCTAATTAAAATGTAAAAAAAAATCTATTAATCTATTAATAAAACAAAAAAAATAAATAAATAAGAAAATAGGTGGGCAAATCTGCCGTCTGGCAACCCCTCACGTTAATGGAACGAGTTAGATTTTAAAGGCCAATTTTATTTGACGAACTTGTCTGTCCCACCATTTTTTGCAGACGGTTCGTTTTGCCACCCATACACACTAGTTAGAGAAAGTTATTCAATCATATTGTATGTAAAGTTCAAGGTCGGCCAAATCATTTCGAAGGTTCGTTCTAATTTTAAAAATGAACTCAATTTTTTTTTTTAAAATACAATTATAATAATTAAAAAAGACACCTAAAAAATAAAATTATGTATTAATAAAAAATAAAATAAATTATAATTATTTAAGTATGTATTGAATTTTTATAATAGTATTTTTTTGAATTATTAAGTTTTCATTATTATATTTTATTTATTTCTATTAATATTTATAAACAAAAGTGGACATTTTAAAATTTTAGCTCATAATCCATTCTTCCCATTTCATTCACTGAATCACCAAATATGACAGTCAAAGTTTATCACAGTGCATTTTGAGAATGCTTTGAATATTTATTCATTATACAATTCTAAATTCTCTTTTAGTCATATTTTCAAACCACGTGTCAAATTTAAATTGCCATAAAAGCTTTAACTAGGATTGACGTAAGATGGATTGGCTTGGATTGTTCTAAAGCATAAATAGAGAGTTACAGAAAAATATATCGATAATATTGAACTATATAACTAATTAATGAAATCAAAAAAGAAGAAAATAAAATATTGTGAGACAAATACGTCTTTTACATGTGAGGAAAATGCACTACAAAATAAATCATCCCACGAATGCTTGTCATATAATAAATATTAAAATATTTTTCTCATCGTAGATATTTAATAAGCAAAACTTTATTAAAATTAAAAAATTTAATTTAGGAATAGGAAACAGAACTTGGTACATGCATGTTGGAAAGTGCCAGAGAACTGTTGGCGCATCTATGACTTACTTGCTTCGCACGTAATTAGATGAACACATACAAACTATGATAGATTTAGGAATAAATGATATAAAGATGTTGATGATGTTGTAATTGCGATGTAGTATTAATTTTCAACGAGGTTACAACATATGTATAAGTTGTTGGTTAAGTAACAAATTTAACCAACTAACTAACAATGTTAGTTATGCAGCTAACTATCATTTAACTCATGTTTTATAGATCAACATTTAACCCATCTTGGTTAATTCATAATTCTAAATACAGATCATTCTCAATTGTTTCCTTAAAATTAGAAATCGGTCAATCTTCAATGTTTTTTTTAAATCATCAACTAGTTTCACTTCAATTGAAAAATAGATAACTTCAAGCATTTCCTTTATTACTTGTTTCCTAATGAAATATGATTTAGTTTCTATATACTTTCTCTTTCCATATTAGATTGGATTTTTGTCTAGATTTATAGTTGATCTATTGTCAATCATGAATTTCAATTACTTCTGCACTTCAGATTTCAACTCTTTGATCAGAGAGTTTTTGAAGCAAGTGTGAAACTCTATTGACGGAGAAGGAAGAAAGGATGAAATATGTAGATGGAAGAGAAAAGAATAGTAATTATATCACATTGATTGAATATCAAAGTTAGTTACAGTAAAGTTATTTATAGTTACATGCATGTAACTACCTATAGCAACTAATTAATCAAATGGTGAAAGGTACACCTTGAGGCAACCAATCCAAGCTTGGCTAAGAAATTAAAGGAAGGACGTGGACCAAGAGCCTTTGTAAACACGTTAGCTACTTGATCATGAGAAGGAACAGATAACAATCTCATCACACCAGCTTGAATCTTCTCACGCATCAAATGAATCAATATCTAAATGTTTCGTCTGTTCGTGGAAGACAGGATTGACAATAATGTGGATTGCGCTTTGCTTATCACAATATAGAACAGGAAGCCTTGATGGATGTTGTTTGAGATCATGCAGCAGAAAACACAACCATTGGAGCTCTCGAGTGGCTGATGCTAAGGCACGATATTCGGCTTCAACTGAGGAAGAACTAACTGTGACTTATTTCTTTAATTTCCACGACACCGATGATTGACCAATGAAGAAATAGTAGCCAGAACTAGATCTTCTTGTGTCTAAGCATCCTCCCTAATTAGCATCACTAAAACCAAGAATTTGCAGGTTCGATGATTTGGACAAGAAGATTCCACGAGCATGACACTTTTTGAGATATCTCAGAACACGAATTAGAGCTCGATAATGTGCTTCAGTGGGAGCACTCATGAATTGACTAAGTTGTTGTGTGGCAAATGCAATATCTGGACGTGTTGTAGTGAGATAGAGTAATCTACCAACAAGTCTTCGATATGCTATGATGTTAGAAAAAACGGATCCATTATCTTAGTGAAGATGAATGGAAGCATTAAGAGGAGTAGAAGCAGGTTTACAACCAGTAAGACCAACATCCTGAAGTAAGTCAAGACAATACTTTCTTTGGCATAAAGTGATACCCTTAGAGGATCGAGCTACGTCAAGGCCAAGACATTTTTTGAGCTGGCCCAAATCTTTGATGTGGAAAGAATGATGTAATGCCTTCTTCAATTTTCAAACATATTTAATGAGGTTTCAGCTAGGATGATATCATCCGCATAGACCAGAAGAGCTGTGAATGAAGTGGAGTCAGATTTAGTGAATAGAGTGTGGTCAGCATGAGCATGTGTGAAGCCTTGAGCTTTAATAAATATGGTTAATTTTTCATACCATTTCCTACTAGTCTGCTTCAATCCGTATAGGTACTTGGCAAGTTTGCATACTTGGCCTGGTTTAGAAGCTGTGACACCTTGGGAAACTCTCATGTAAACGACTTCATGCAAATCTCCATGAAGAAATACATTATTTACATCTAACTGATGTAAATGCCAACCATGTATATCATGGAAATTCCATATCAAATAATTTTACATTTCTAGAAATGATAATTTCATGATTAACTGTACCTAAAAGTATGAAGCCTTTCATACCTACCTTGTAGCCCGAGAAAACACACTTTCTTGCTCTTGAATCAAATTTATGCATGTTGTTTGACAAGGTGGAAGCATGACTCGAACAACCAAAAACTCTTAGAGAACTTAGATCAGGTGCAATACCATACATAACTTCCTAAGATGACTTGTTCTTCAGGATTTTAGTGGGAATTCTTTTTATAAGAAACATTGCATGATTGACTACATATGACCGGAACTTTGGCAATACTGTCTGAAACATGAGTGCTCTACTAACATTCAAGATATGCTGATGCCTCCTTTCAACTCTATCATTATGTTGAGGAGTATAAACACAAATTCTCTGGTGTATAATACCTTTTGAAGCATAGTATGCATGCATGAGAAACTCAGTTCCATTATCACTTCTAATAGTTTTGATCCTTTTATTGAATTGTGTTTCAACCATGGCTACAAAGTCTGTTATCTTTTAACCTACTTCCGCTTTGGATTTCAACATAACAACCCAAACATGTCTGCTAGGATCATCTAAGATAGTTAAAAAAATACTTGAAGCCATGCATAGAAATAGTATTGAATGGTTCCCATATATCAATGTGAATCAAATCAAACAGATTGCAAGCATTATTATTACTAATAGGAAAAGGCAAACATTTCTGTCTAGCTTGTTGACATACATCACAAGCCTTATGAATACTGATAGGTACGTAACTATACATTTTGCTCATACATTTCATTCTATCATAGGATAGATGACCTAATCTCAGGTGCCGCAAAATAGTTGGAGCTACATCATCAGCTTTCGTATTGATAAAAACACTAGAAACAAATCCTATATTACTATCTCCTTGGGATGCTTCCAAGTAATATAGTCCATCAATATCTCTAGCTGAACCAATCTTCATCAAGTATTTATTTTCCTTTATAATACACTTGTTAGTTTCAAACACTAGTGATGACTCGATTTTGTATCTCATTTTTTGATTCGTTTCGTGCATCTTTATCCGTCATTTTATTGAGTCATTTTTGTTTCATCTGTTGATTACTTACCTTTTCTTTCGTTTTTACTTGACAGATGTGAAATCAGCAACATCGAAGAAAAGGATCAGAAAGCGAGCTAAACGATGGAGAAATCCCCTAAAAAAACAGCATTTTGGCCTCCTCAGGACAATGGCGCTCGCCATTACTTGAGGAAGGCGGTCGCCATTGAAGAAAAGGAGGGAATCCAAATTTGAAGCTAATGGCGGTCGCCATTAAGCATACGGCGGTCGCCGTTTGCCTCAGGAGCATTTTTTTAGAATAGCGGGCAGCTTTGAGGCAGTTTCCATGTGCTATTATTTAGGAACCTCCCCCTTCTATAAATAGAGGCTGGTAGGTCAGAGCTCAGAATCCAAGAACCCGTGCGGAAGCGCTGTCGAAATTCTGCCAGACCTCTCTTCTATACTCACTAACCAAAGCAGTAATCCCTCACATTGAGTGATTACTGCCGTTGTACTTTTACTTTCTTGTAACCGTTGTTTGCACGCTTGGATCAACATTGTAATATGTTCAAAGTTATTTCAATTTATTTTAGTTCAGGTTATCTATAATTCTATTTTTACTGCTTTACTGTATTTGATATTCCGTATTATTTACAACTATGGACGTTCTAGTTTACAACATGATAAATGTTTTAGGTTTAGAAATGCAAATGTCTGAGTAGTTTAGTCGGAGTCCGTAGTTTGAGTACTGTCAATCGACGGGACTCTGTAGGAACCATCAGTGTTCAACTTAGTTATCTTTAAGATTCCAGTTTTGGTGTCTAACCAGAATTTAGCCAGTCTTGTTGTGAGAGCGAGAGGCTGGTTAACAGTGTTTTGTCATGAGATTGAGAAACACACCAAGGCGTGTCCGACAGAGCGAGAGCTTGAGGTGATCGTCGGATAGTAGACACCAAGCACTGAGTCTGAATGTAGCGAGAACGCTTCAGGTCTCAGTTAGACCTTGCTAGTTTTCAAAACGTGCCTTTTAACTACCGAGCGAGCGAGAAAAAAATCTTGGGGTCATCAGGTGTGGTTGGGTCAATAACGCGAGGGTGTGAGATTGAATCTTTAAACCAGTTCTTCCTACAAAATAAATTTGAGTCCTTTGTTAGCACCCAAGATCTGCAGAGTCCCTTAGGATCGCGTGGATCATTCTTCGGACCCGTTTCTTTATCCTTTTCAAATCCCATTTTAATTAAGTCTTTCTACCGCAAAAACCAAGCCTTAGCTTTGCACCATAACAATTGATCACTCTAGGTTGATTATTAGTCCTTATGGGTTTGATAATCTTTTAAAACTACGCGATAGACTGTATACTTGCAGTAGTAATCCGACGAATACGCAAAGTCGCGATCAACTAGGCTGCAATCTTGCTCTCTATATAGGTTTGAAACTGGTAACAAGTTAACTTCAAATTGTGGCAAATATAGGTCATCTCTAAGAATAAAATCATTAGTTAACTTCACATCTCCACATATTGATGCTGCTATAAAATTACCATTGGGAAGATTAACCATTATAGGATTAATCTTATCATGCTTCATAAACCAATCTTGAGAATGACATATATGATGTGTTTCTCCTATATCTAAAATCCAGCGTACACTACTATTTGCATTTAAGCTAACAATGTAAGATTTACCTCTCTTTGCAAGATTAATGGATCTTGCATTCTTCTCAAGAAGCACCATCAAGTTTTGATATTGCTCCTTTGTCAATGTCATGCTTCCATTGTCACTTGTTGATGCAACTTCAACTTTGCTTTCTGGTTCATCTACCTCCACTTGATTTGCATATGAGCTTCTTCTACCATGACTAGGTGTATAACCATGTTTCTTGTAACAATTATCAACTATATGACCTATTTTACCACAGTAGGTACAAACCTTCATATTACCTCTTCCTCTTTCAGCATTGGAGCTGCCACTTCCTCTACCTCTTCCAAACTGTTCTGTCCCATCTACTGCATTAACCATACCAGCTCCATTTTCAGTGGTATTTCCACTTGAAAATATGGTGCCACATATCTTCCTTTCTTGCTGCATAACCATAGAAAAGACTTTGTTTATCCGAGGCAAAGGTTCCATGAGCAGTACATGTGAGACTACTCCATGAAGTTTATTATTCAAGCCAATCAAGAATTGGATAATTTTGTCTTCATCTCTAAAGCTTCTGCCATTTCTTATTGCTGAGAAGGCACAAGCCACACGACATGTACAACTTGGCATTGACATGTATTGATCTAGTTCTTCCCATAAGCTTCTCAATTCAGTAAAGTAATCTTAAACCTTCTTGCTTCTTTGCTTTAGATTGGAAATTTCCTGATGTAACTGAGCAAAACGAATTCTGTCACCTCTCATGAATCGATCCTTAAGATCATTCCACATATCCACAACATTATCATTAAACACCACACTTTGAGCAATTAATAGTTTTATTGAATTGATTATCCAAGTATGTACAAGATTATTGCAACTTTGCCAAGCTACATAGTTGAGATCATTCTTATTCGGAACCTCAATTGTTCCATCCACAAATTGAAACTTGTTCTTCATAGTTAGAGCTCACCTTATCTTCATCGACCATGCATGGTAGTTATCACCAAATAACACAAGAGTAACACAAATTGTTGATGAGTTTTCTGAAGGATGAACATAATAGAGATCAAGTTGATCCTAAACTTGATTTTTATTATTTCTCGTCATGTCGACACAATGCAAGCAACAAGAAAAAGGTGAATAATAAAACGAATCAATGCAAGATTAAACCAAGAAATGATGCTTCAAGAAGAAACAATGGCGAAGAGAATAAACGACAATAATATCATTGATCAACGAATCATAGCACAGCGGAAATAGAGCAGGACAAACCTGCTCTGATACCATCTAAGCAAGTGTGAAACTCCATTGATAGAGAAGGAAGAAATGATAAAATATGAAGATGGAAGAAAAAAGAATAGTATTTGTATTGCATTGATTGAATATCAAAGTTAGTTACAACAAAGTTATTTATAGTTACATGAATATAACTACCTATAACAACTAACTAACAAACTAATCTAATAGTGGAAGGTCATGGTGTAATCATGCACTATCATCATCCAGTATGGTTTTCTCTTTGTCTATATTGTCTATTAAGTCTACCAAAATTCTTGACAAGACGCAAATCTGTTAATAATGTATTCAACTTCACACAAGGACAAGACAATGATAGGCTGGTTCTTAGAATACCAAAAGATGGTTGGATCATTTTACTTGAACACGTACCTTTAAATGCTCATTCTATCTATTATGCCCCTACATCATTCATAATCTGAATATCATATTAATTATGCAGTCTTCTCTTTCACCAAAACTAGCAATAGCAAGCTAAGTTTCGTAGTTCCTTTTATATATTTGAGTATCCATTTTGCAAGCACCAAATGATATTTCATAGGTTCGTTCATCAATCTACTCATGATGCTTACTACATAGACGCTAGGCCTTTTATTGCATAAGTATCTTGATGAGGCTACAATTGTCTTGAACATGGTTGGCTCTACTCTCTTCTCATCACTACATTCATTAGGTTTTGCATTTGTTTCAGATTTATTTGTGATTTGTTGCAATCATTCATCTTAAATCTATCTAGAAACTCCCTTACACACTTCTGTCTACTACAAATGAAAAATGGATAGGTTAAAGTTCTACATAAAAAGAAACATACACAATCTAAAATAACTTTATACCAACACAATCAACTTAATAAGTGTATTCTATTGGAATCATCAAGTGAGTATGAGGAACCATTTCATAAACAAACATAATGCAGGAACAATACATTGATAACCATGATACTAATGTTCCATTGTCATAAAGTTTATGACATAATTATAACCTAATTTGTTTATAGTAAGTTTTGTTGCATGTCTCTCACATGCTTTTATTTTATTATCACATGCACGATCCAAATCGAACATGTCTCTCTTAGAAATGAAATATGCTCAGACAGCAATCAACTTCATTGCCTCTGAACAAAAGCTTTGTTGAACTTCCATAGCTAGTTCCTCCAAGCTTAGCTGACATCCCAGTTCTATCTGCATTAACAAAATCAACAAAACAAATTAGGGTTTGATGAGAAGTATCTTGATAAAAATGCATGGTAGTAGCTCTATGATTTACCTTGACTACAAATTGGTATAGAACAGTCTCTTCCATGCTACTGATATTAAGATGAAGAACTTCAAAAGAAAAACTTTCTAAAACGGTTATAATCCTTGAAACTTGACCCGGAATTCTTTGAGATATCACTCTTAAAATCACATTTGGACCTGAGATTTTCACTTCTACATCTGCAACTGAAGAATTGCAGCTTGCTCCTAGCTCCTTGAAAGTATTGTTAGCCTCAATTCCTCCGGAGAAGATATCAAATTGATGAAAAGTTGGTTGCAGTGTTTTTGGACTTGGATTAGGGCTAGGACTTAAACTCTTCCTTCTCTTTTGAGATTCCAAAGATTGAAGAACTTGGTGCAACTCATTGATGAATTCTATAACTCCCCCTATTATTGATGCTTGGTCTCCCTAAAATGAAACAACAAAAGAAAAAAAAGCATCTTAATCAAGAACCGATCATAAACGCATAGAGACAAAAAACAATCTAGTCTCAAATTTTAACATGTAACATGAAATTAAAGAGTGATTTCATGGTAGTTTTGTTGTTGATTCAATTGTGAAAAAGGATAGTGATAGTTAGAATATATATATTTACCCTTTTAATATAGAAACAAGGGGTCAAGGACCTTAAAACTTTGAGATGTTCATTCATCTGTCTTCTTCTGTTCCTCTCAACAGCTATATGAGACATGATCAATTTGGTTCTAGAAAACTAAGGTTGATCGTTTTTTTTTTATGATCTTTCACCTTTTGGAAGCTACGAGTTACTCTATCTGCCACACAAATCAAAGTATGCTCTATTTATATGAGGCAAAAATCAAAGAGTCCTCAAAAAATAGTTAACTTGGTTTGGTAATAAATGCTATAGGTTGCTTTCCCGTGAAGTATTGTTTAACATTGTATACGTAATAGACATATACAAATACACACACGATACTTCACTCTTTATTTCTTTCTCTTTAAATTCTTGCTTATAAACATTACGCGTCTCACGCTTATGATCTTGCGTCAATTACATGCCCTCGTGAGTTAAAAGTGGATGGTTATTTTCTCATCTTTCCCATGCATTTTTTTATCCCTCATTCATGCATGCCTTGCCGTGATCTTCATCGCTCTCAACTTAGTTACTAGTAGCTACTATATATACAATTATTCCCAACTTAATTTGGCGGGTATTCAAAGTCTTTATTGAGACACAATTGAGGGCGATGTGGTGAATCTACAAACAATTCGATGATTTAGTAAAATAGGGGTCTGAAGTTTTAGGGTTTAGAAAAACCTTTTAATTAATATATGCACCATATGTTCTTTGTTATAGCACTAACTCTACCAAAATTTAAGTGGAACTTTTAAGACCCATTACACTATTCTCGACAATGTGTAGATATCGATTTAATGTTATGGTATGGCACTGATTAGATTACTCAACTTGGTTCGCTTAAGTGTACTTGTCCTTTTCTTATAGTGTGCTACATAATGGTCTAATCCAACTGTGTATTGCGTTTAGGTCGAGTCTTAAATACTTTTTCCTCTCTAAATAGTTAGTTGACAAAGTAAAATAATAGGATTAACAGCAATGCTATATTTATCCTCTCTTTATACCTATACGGTATGCCTTGTTTATAAATATGATAAACAGTTATGTGAATAGTGAAACCGTAAATGAACAATATTGTAAACAGTGTCATATGTATGAATAATATCCGTGAACAGTGCATGAATAATGATTTTTAATAGTAAATCGAAGTTGGTTAATAAAATATAAAAAATTGATTAATAAAGTGATAAAATTGGTTAACAAAGGCACATGTTTTAAAAATAATTTTTACTAATAAAACAAAGTTGTTTAATACAATGTAAAAAGTTGGTTAATGAAATTATGGAGTTGGCTAATAAACGTCCAAATATAAAAATAATTTTTAGTAGTAAAACAAAGTTGGTTAATTCAATGTAAAAAATTGATTAATGAAGATATAAAATTAGTTAATAAATGCTCAGATATAAAAAAATAATTAATTTTTATATTTTTTTAATAAAATTTATTTTATTATTATAATATTTTACAGTTCAATGTATTAGTGAACAGTAAAATACAGTATAATATATATCTTAGTGTAAGAATAACATTTCTCTTGGATTAAAATGTCATTTCTAGTATGCAAAAGTTAAGAAATGAATGACGGTTCAAGACATGTGCAACTATACGTGATCTCATTTTTAGGCACATTTTAAAACTTAATATAAAAAAATATAGTTATCAAGCTTACATCACTACATAATTTCCTATTACTATACTAATATAAAAAATATTTTTCATCATACTAAACTACAACGGTCTGACTGTTAACCGTAGTAATATCTCGTTTTTGGACTCACTTTATTTATTTATATTTATGAAAATATATTGAACTACGATCAAACTAATAAGCCGTGATTATACATTTATGGAGTCATAGGTTCGAATATTAGCTCCAATAATTTTCTATTTTTTCGTTACAATGAATGTTGTTCTTATAATTCTAATATATAAATTACAATTAAAATACTTATCACCATGGTTGTTAATATGAACAGTTCTAAAAGTCATTGCATTTCATCACAGTTTTTGAATACGACTGTGGTGAAATTGTTTACTTATATATAATATATGAGAATTAGTTCTCGCTTCTTGACAATATCGTCGTATCTATCACAATTAAATTTTAACACACATTTTCTCTCTCTTCTTCGTCATTAGCTCTCGCTTCATACATAAATGTAATCTTATTCTTCATTATTCTTCTTTTTCGCATATGTTGGTGTCATGTTTCACATGATTTTCTTTTTGTTCGAGAGTTTATGGTTTTTTGTGTGTATGTTGTTGTTGTTGTTTTATGTTGTTGTATGTTATTTTGAAAAAGGGTTTCTCTTGTTCCAATTTAATATTTTTCTCTCAACACGAATAATGGAATCAATAAACTTATCCACGAGATTCAGGTTATAAAAGAGGTTATTGATATTTTGGAGTTATAGTTAAACAAATCCAAGAAAACTGAATCAGTTAGGGATCATATTACTATTGTAGAACCGTCTGATAAAACACACTATAAGAAGATTCTTTTCAAGAATCTTAATTCTAAAAAAGTTTGTTGGTTGATTTTAGCGAAAACTAATTAATCAACGTAAGGACTTTGTTTTACCCAAAACAAGTGAGGAGTGAACATTTTCACCACATTGAATGAATTTACAAATCTCATTGATGCCACTTATCTTCACTCAATGGTTGTAGGCAAAATATTGCCCTAGTGTTTATTAACACAATATACCTTTCATTTTTGAAAAGAATCTTTGATCTTATTAGATGTTTTGGAGTTTTATTTAAGAAAATACATTTGTTGATAATCAAGGTTTGCTCATAATTTTAAAGATGCTTTGGTCTCGATAATAATCAAGGTTTGTCCGTAACCTAGAAGTTTTGAATATGGTTTGGATATATTTTAGGAATGACGAACATATATTAATAATCAAGTGCTCAAAGATTTATGCTAGAGTGTTAAACTCTAACAACCCTTTTCATTCAAGGTTGGTTTAGAATATTGTTTATGGACCATGAACATTGATAATGATCAATGGTTCAAAATGTTGTGCTAGAGTGCTAGGTTCTAACAATTCTTGATGGGTCCAAGTTATTTATTAGGTTTTTTAAGGATGAAAGAAAGAAATGATTGACTATCTCAATGTGTAAGACTTGAGACCAATCTTTCAAGGGTTTTGCTAGAATGCTAGATTCCAATAATCCTTTTCTTTCAAGTTTATTTCAAAAGAGTATTGATGTACTTTAAAGTAATTAATGATCTTTATAGAAGGAAGAAAGTTTGAGACAACACTTGACAAAGAGCCAAGGTGTGAAGATGACACTTAACAAATGGCCAAAGTTGAGAGGGCACTCGACAAAGAACCAAAGTTGAGAGGGCACTTAACAAAGGGTCAAAGTTGAGAGGGCACTTAACAAAGGGTCAAAGTTGAGAGGGCACTTGATGTTAGATGCCCAACATTGCATATTTGAACTATCAAATGTGGGCATCTTTAATTCCTTTTTTGTAGAGAAAGTGTTAGAATCATTCTTGCTTTTGTTGATTTGCATCTTTATGTGAAAATACCTTGGTTGCTTGGATTTGTGTGCTATTGTGAAGGAATTAGGCATGAAAATTTGAAGAGTAAGACACAAAAATTATGACAAGGAACCCAAGTCAGCTTGCAAACATCAATAAGTTCGCACAACGAACCTGCCAGAAAAACTTCAACAAGTTCGCATAGCGAACTTGCCAGTGAAGGCCAGGAAAACCATGGTACTGTTCATCCAAAAAGAAAAGGGACCTAAGTTCGTTGTGCAAAAGAGGCAGCGAACAACTCGCTGGAGCGAAGAAGAAGTGAATGTCTAGCGAACACCTCAGACTTGAGGCAGTAAGTATTTGGACAAGAATTCACTGTGCGAAGTTTGCAGCGAAGCCTTCGCACAACGAACATGAGGAAATATCTCAGGGGCTTCTTCACTGTTCACATGCACTTCAACTGCCAATTTGTATCGTTCGCAGTACGAACAAGACAGCTCAGCAGCATATCTATAAGTAGTATGTGCCACTTTTTGCAAAAATATCTTTTTCTTGTACTTTTCGTTTTAGAGATTTTTCAGAGCTAAAACCATAGTCCATCCATTTCTCATCATCTCTTAGCCATCTTTCACAAAAAGAAGGTGGATTCCCATCCAATCTCGATTATTCGACTCAGATGTTGATCAACCTTCTTCCGAAACTTGTTGCTCAAGCTATCATGGAAATGGGTGGCTAAAATCCCTCTTTTGTCAAGGTTAGAGGTAGCTAGTTCACATTTTATGTATTCTTCTTGATCCTTTGTATGTGAACAAAGCTTTAATCAATATAGATGAAGTTATTTGCTATCTTTTGTTATATTTATGGTTTAGATTGCTTTAGACATGAACTTTTCAAGTCTTGACCTAATTTCTTCATCTATTAACTATATAAACTCTAGACATAGATTTGAAAATTGATATTCGCTTTGTATTGATCTTAATGGTTATTGTTTCAAGTGTTATTTAGAGAGATCTTTTAACGGTCGAAACAATAACATTCCTAAAATCACTTTAGAAATGAACGTTTTTGCGAGGATACACGATTATGTTGGTTAAAACTACGTTCACATATTTGATTGATTGGATACGTTTAGGATGGATTAGTGAACCCTAATCTTGGCATGCTTTTTATCAAACTAAGACCAAATTTTATTCTGTTTTATTCCTTGCAAACTCTTGTTGCAAAAATAAAAACCATTTAAAAAAACCTCCCTTCTTAAATCATTAAACCATCGAACGACAAGCATCACATATTCTCATCAATCCCTGTGGATACGATAAAACACTACCGAAAAATACTTCTAACAAATTGGCGCTGGTGCTGGGGATTGTTAGTAGAATATTGCAAGCATTGAAATAGTTTAGTGATTTTAAGACTTATGTATTGTGAATCTCTTATCTCTGTAATTATTTTTGCCTTTTGATCTGTTTGGTTAGTGTGCATAATTCATTTATGCAAGGACAAGTCCGGCCTTAAGACCTTCTTTTCGATCCTGAGATTAAAAGAACTGCTCGCCGTACCAACAGTCGCACAAGTCGAAGATGGCAACAAGCTATTGAAAGATAAGAGCACGAAGAATCTTCTTCATCCACTCGACCTGATTCACCAATCATGGAAGCAGCATCACCACTACCACCTCCGGTTTCAGTTCCATGTACAAACAGTCCAAGACACACCGCTTAGTTCACGCGCAATCTCCAAAATGGAAGGTAAGCTGAGATGAAAGTGGGAATCCTTGCACTCATTTATCAAAATCCTTTCACGGGGTTAGATCATGAGGATCCGTTTACACATCTTACCAAATTCTATGAGATTGCGGGTGCAACGGGAGCAAAAGAAGCTGATGAAGAATCACTATTCAGGAGGCTATTTCCTCATTCTTTGATCGGGAAAGCGAAGGAATGGTATCTTGATCAGTCTACGGCAGTTATGACAGATTGGAATTTATTGGAAGAAAAGTTTCTTGAACGGTTCTTTCTACATAATTGGTTCATGGAAGCAAAGACTGCTATAGTTATATTTTCATAAGGAGGAAATGAATCCCTCAATGAAGCTTGGGAGAGATTTAAGTCAATGTTGAGGAAATGCAAAGGACACAGTTTTGATGAACTTATGCAAGTTCACATTTTCCGCAATGGTCTCCTCTCGGTTCACAAGACCTTTTTGGATGCTACGGCGGGGGGTTCTTTGATGTCTAAAAGTGCCGGAGATGCAATAACAATTATTGACAAGATGGCGCTTAATGATCACCAGGGAAATCATAACCGTGGAGTAGCTCAACGAATACCAGGAGTGCTAGAGTTAGGTACTAATGATGCTATTCTTGCTCAGAACAAACTTCTTTCACAACAAGTGGAGCTTTTAACTCAACAAATGTTGAAGCTTCAACAACAAATCTAAGAGATGCAAGAAGTTCCTACCAAAACTCAAGTGGCAAGTTGTGAATTGTGTAAAGGCGACCATCCTACCGGGTATTGTCCTCCGGTATTGGAAGAAGTTAACTATGCCAGAAATCAAAATCAAGGATACCAACAAAGACCACCTTATCAATAAGCAAATCAAGGTTATCAAAGACCAAATCAAGGATACCAACAAACTTGGAGGCCGCAAGAAGTAGGAGCTTCAAATTGTTAACAATACCAAAATTACACTCAACCTCCACAAACTCAAAGTGCACCTTCAAAGATGGAAGAAACTCTTACTCAATTTATGCAAATGTCAATGTCAAATCAAAAGAACACCGATGCGGCTATAAAGATTTTGGAGACACAAGTGGGCCAATTATCAAAACAATTAGTCGATCAACAAAAAGGGCCTTTTACGGCTACCGCTCTTCCAAATCTAAGGCGCATTACAAGGCGATTCTCACAAGAAGTGGTAGGGAGATTGACATGGGTGTAGGTTAGGAGGTAGTGGCGGAGGAGGTTGTAGTTGAAAAAGAAAATGAAAATGTTGAGAAAGAAGTAGAAAAAATGTTGAGGGAGATTTAGTTGAAAAAGAGAGAGTGAAAAAGAGTGAGGAAGAAGAGAAAAATAAGAGAGAAGAAAGAGTGAACAAGTCTAGGAAAGGAAAAGAGCACGTGAGCACTATCCCAATTAAAAATTTACCATATCCACATGCCCCATCAAAGAAAGATAATGCGAGACACTATGCTCAATTCATGGACATATTCAAGCAATTGCAAATCAATATTCCATTTTTCGAAGCATTGGAACAAATTCCCAAGTATGTGAAATTCATGAAGGGCATCCTTACAAAGAAGAAGAGGTATACGGATCAAGAAACTATCATGGTGGATTCTAGTTGTAGCGCAGTCATTCAATGTACTCTCCTGAGAAAAGAAAGTGATCCAGGAAGAGTCTCTTTGCCCATCACCATTGGAAACACTTATATTGGAAAAGGGTTGATCGATTTAGGCTCTAGTGTCAATTTGATACCCTTGTCCATTGTGAAACGGTTGGGATACATGGAGTTGAACTCCATTCAAATGACATTGCAACTTGCCAACAAATCTACCACTCGTCCTTATGGTGTAGCCGAAGATGTGTTGGTAAAGGTTGGCAAATTTTTGTTCACAATTGACTTTGTGGTAATTGATATAAGAGGAAGATGAAGACTCTCCCTTGATTCTAGGTCAACCTTTTATGAAGACCGTGCGCATGGCAATTGATATAGATGATGGTCTAATGAAGGTTAGAGTTTTGGATGAGGAGATTTTTTTCAATATTTTTGAAGCCATGAAGCTTTCAAAGAATAAGACCAATTGTTTTAGAATCGATGCAATGGAAGTGGTGATCGAAGAATTTAAGGAGTTGTTGCAAGTTCCCACACCATTACAACAAGTTCTTACCAATGCTCTTTCAAAAGTCAATGATGAAGAAGAAAGAGAGATTGAAAAGTGTTTGTGGGAGCTTGAAGAATTAGAGGAAATCCCTCCTTTGAAAGAAAGAGTGGAAATTTTGAAAAAGGAAAATAATGAGGAAGTCAAACTTGAGTTGAAGTTGTTACCATCTCATCTTAAGTATGTTTTCCTTGATGAAGAGAAAAACAAGCCGGTGATCATAAGCTTGGATCTAACCATGGAGGAAGAAAAAAATTAATTGGTGTTTTGAAGAAAAATCAAGAGGCAACGGGTTGGACTCTTTCTGACTTGAAAGGTATAAGTCTATCCTATTGTATGCATTGAATATTCATGGAGGAAGATTTCAAACAGGTAGCTCAACCACAAAGAAGATTGAATCCTACCATGAAAGAAGTGGTGAGAAAAGAAGTTGTCAAAATGTTGGATGTTGACATGATTTATCCTATTTCCGATAGTCCGTGGGTTAGTCCAGTTCAAGTGGTGCCAAAGAAATGTGAAATGACGGTTGTCTGTAATGAGAAGAATGAGTCGATTCCAACAAAAACTGTTACGGGATGGAGGATGTGTATCGACTATCGTAGGCTCAATCAAGCTACAAGAAAAGATCACTTCCATATTCCTTTCATGGATCAAATGCTCGAGAGACTTTCTGGTCAAGAATATTATTTCTTTTTGGGTGGATACTCAGGGTATAATCAAATCATTGTCAACCCATAGGATCTTGAAAAAACAACTTTCACTTGTCCTTTCAGAATCTTTGCTTATAGGAGGATGTCGTTTGGTTTGTGTAATGCACCGATGAATTTTCAAAGGTGTATGCAAGCTATATTCTCAAACTTGATTGAAAAGACTATCAAGGTGTTTATGGATGACTTCTCAGTTTTTGGTCCGTCATTTGATCTTTGTTTGAAAAATCTAGATGTTGTATTGGAGAGGTGAGTGGATACTAACTTGGTGCTTGATTGGGAAAAATGAAACTTCATGGTTACGGAAAGCATTGTGCTTGGGCACAAGGTTTCTTCTAAGGGACTCAAAGTTGATAAGGCTAAAGTGGAAGTTATTGAAAAATTTCCACCACCTCTGAATGTGAAGGGAATCTGAAGTTTTCTGGGTCATGCAGGATTGTACCGAAGATTCATCAAAGACTTTACAAATATAGCAAAACCATTGAGCAACCTGCTCAATAAAGATAAGTCTTTTCTTTTTGATGAGTCTTGTATGACAACTTTTGATTCTTTAAAACAAAGCCTAATCACTGTACCCATAATCGTCGCACCAAACTGAAAAAATGATTTTGAACTCAGGTGCAATGCGAGTGATTATGCGGTTGGCGCAGTGTTAGGCCAAAGAAAAACCAAAATTTTCCATGCGATACACTATGCGAGCAAAGTTATTAATGATGCTCAAATAAACTATGCAACAACTAAAAAAGAATTGCTTACAATAGTGTACGCATTAAAAAAAAATAGTTCTTATTTGATCGGGTCCAAAGTTATAGTGTACACCGATCATGTGGCGATCAAGTATCTGCTAACCAAGCCGGATTCCAAGCAAAGGCTAATTCGATGGATCCTTTTATTACAAGAATTCGATCTTGAAATTCGTGATAAAAAAGGATCTGAGAATTTGGTAGCAGATCACTTGTCCCAGCTTGTGAATGATGAAGTCACGAAACATGAGCAGGAGGTGAGGGAAGAGTTCCTTGATGAAAAGTTGTATATGGTGAAGGTTAGACCTCGGTTTGCCGACATGGTTAACCACAAAGCCACCAGATTAATGTCGGAAGGTCTAACTAGTCACTAGAGAAAAAAAGTTTTGTCTGACGCCAAGTACATTGTGTGGGATGAACCTCATTTGTTCGAACTTGGTGTCGAAATTTTTTTAAGGAGATATGTATCTCAGGAGGAAGCCAAAGACATCCTTTGGCATTGTCACAACTCTCCGTATGGAGGTCATTTTAATGACACAAGAACGACCGCAAAAGTACTCTAATCAGGCTTTTATTGGTCGTCCTTGTTCAAAGATGCGCATACGCACACAAAACGTTGTGATAAATGTCAGAGGATTGGTGGAATATCGCAACAAAATGAAATGCCTCTGCAAAGCATGTTAGAAGTCGAGGTTTTCGATTGTTGGGGAATTGATTTTGTTGGTTTATTCCCACCGTCATTTGGAAATGAGTACATTCTTGTTGCGATTGACTATGTCTCAAAGTGGATTGAAGCCATAGCTAGCGCTAAGGCAGACGGGAAAACCGTGATAAAATTTTTGAAAATTTTTTTTTCTTGCTTTGGTACTCCGAGGGTGTTAATAAGTGACGGAGGATCCCACTTTTGTAACACTCAGTTAGCGAAAGCTTTGGAGCAGTATGGTGTGCGGCACAAAGTTGCAACACCATACCATCCACAAGCTAAAGGACAGGTTGAAGTATCAAACCGAGAAATTAAAAAGATTTTGGAAAAAACTATGTCCACCTCTAGGTTGAAGCTCTTGCAGATAATATTTGATCCTCTCAAAAGCTCTTTGACAGTTAGGATTCCACTCAACTGTTTGATCCTTTCGAAGTAACTTGAAAACAGGTTCACACGTAGCAGTTAAATGAGAGATAAACTTGGAGATGTAGTTCAATCGTCCAAGAAAACCTTTGACTTCTTTTTCAGTACGTGGAGTGGGTATTTCTTGTATATATGTTACCTTGTTTGGATCTTTCTCAATTCCTCGTTTACTAACAATGAAACCAAGTAATTTTCCAGATCAAACACTGAATGTGGATTTAGTAGGGTTCAAACATAGTCAGAACTTTCTGAGGAGCTCAAATAACTTCTGCAAGGGGTTCATATGGTCCTCTTTACTTTGGGATTTTGTGTTCATGTCATCAACATAAATCTCAATCTCTTTGTGTATCATATCGTGAAAAAGGGTGACCATCGCTCTTTGATAGGTTTCCCCTGCGTTCTTAAGACCGAAAGGCATAACTTTATAGCAATACGCTCCCAAAGGGGTGATGAACATGGTCTTTTCCATATCATCGGGATCCATCTTGATCTGATTATAGCCTGAGAAGCCATCCATGAAGGAGAAAGTAGAAAATTTAGCGGTGCTGTCTACCAGAGTGTCAATGTGTTGAAGAGGGAAGTCGTCTTTTGGACTAGCTTTGTTTAAATCCTTATAATCGACACACATTCTGACCTTTCCATTCTTTTTAAGCATGGGCACAATGTTGGCTACCCACTAAGGATACTTTGAAACTGCTAGGAAACCAGCGTCAAATTATCTCTTGACCTGTTCGTGGATCTTTAAAGCCATGTCTGATCTTGTTTTTCGGAACTTCTGTTTCACTGGTGGACGTTCTGATTGAAGTGGTAGCTTGTGCACAACAATATAGGTGTCCAAACCAGGCATATCCTGATATGACCATGCAAACACATCCACGAACTCTTGTTTCAACTTAACCAATCTCTCTTTGATGCTTTCCCCAAGTGTGGCTCCGATCTGGACCTCTTTCTTCTCTTCTTCTGTACCAAGGTTTATTGTCTCCACCAGATCTTGATGTGACTGGAGGGATTTGGACTCGTGCTCGAGCAGCTTTGCCAATTCATTGGGGATATCACAATCTTCCCCACCCCTTCTTCCTCTTGGTATATAGGGAACTAAAAATTAGGAGGGGGCGTAGAGTCATTGGATTCAATGGGTTATTTTGGAATGATTGTTTTTTTATTAAAAAATGGAAATTAAAAATGCAAAAGGAAAATGTTCTTTATTTATCAGTTTTGAAAAGATTGCCATTTTCTTAAAAAGAGAAGAAAAAAACAGTAAAAATGGAAAACAAGAATTTAACAAAATATCCTTTTATTCATCATGATGATTTTCGAAAATAAAAAGTGGCCCTACAAAATGATCTATTAGCCTTGGGAAGAGCTAAGGATTTGGAAAACAAAGGAAAACAACAATTACTTTGACGTGGGAATAATCTCAGGGATCTCAACTGCTTCCCAATTGGTCAAAGTATTGATACACCAGATTTGACATGTCTTCATCTTCTGTGTCTTCTTCAACTGTGCTGACTTGATCTCCATAGGCATAACCACCACTGATGAACACTTCTTAAATGCTTGGCATGTGGTCCTTTGTAGGGACCCGGGCTCCTTCTTTGACAGACGACTTGTACCCCAAACCAAAACGGTCATTCTTCATGCTGATATCAATCACTTGTCCCTAACCTTCAGGACTCCCACTCTCAATGGTTGAGTTCGTGCTCTTCACAGAGGCAAACAATGGTTTCTTCTCCCCATATTCCTTCACTTATATAAAATAACATTGTCTATCTCCAGAGGTTGGAAAGAAGTTTCTGAAGCGTCTTCATCAACCTCAATGTAACAGAAGGAGGACATGTGACTAACCATAATACCTTCTTCACCATGAACAGTTACAAACTTGTTGTCGACGAAAAACTTCATCTTCTTATGCATAGTGGAAGCTAATGCCCCAACAGCGTGTATCCATGGTCGCCCTAGTAAACAACTATAGGATGGATTAATATCCATGACCTAGAATATAACATTAAAAACATGAGGGCCGATTAAAATATGCAACTCCACTTCACCAACGATGGTTCTTTGTGACCCATCGAATGCTTTGACCGCCAATACACTAGGTCTCATTTCTGATCCTTGATAGGCTAACTTAGCAAGCGTCCTCTTAGGTAGGACGTTGAGAGAGGATCCCGTGTCTACTAGAACTATTACCAAAGTATCTTCTTGGCATTTGACAGATATATGTAGCGCACTGTTACGATTATGTCCTTCGTTGGGGAGCTCTCCTCCGCTGAAGCTTAAAGTGTTACAAGCAGTAATTTTGGCGACCACTCCATCAAATTGGCCGACTGTTATATCCTGGGTAATGTGAGCTTGTGCAAGAACTTTTAACAATGTGTTCCTGTGGGAAGGAGAACACATGAGTAGAGACAAATTTGAAATCTTTTACGTTGTCTGGTGCAATTGGCCAACAATTTTAGAGTCGCTCTTCCTGGTGATCCGTAGGAATTCTCCATCTTTATTAGACTGAACTAGATTTTGCTCTTGGGGAGAAACTATAGTTGTGGCTTCTTTAGTTGGCGTTTGAGAGTTCATGGAAAATTGAGAAGTATAAATCTGACCACTACGAATCATCCTGCTTATTCCTGCAATATTGGTGACATCAACGCTATCATCTTTCAAAATCTTCTCTTTTCCTACTTCCCCGGACTCCTTGTCAATCATAGTAACATCATACTTCCACAACACCGCCTTAGTACTTTCAAAAGGGAAAGGACTAGGCATGCACACCACCACGGGCGTAGGTTGATTGACTGTCTGAACAACATCTTTGCTTTGGTAAGCTATAACAACCGGCTTTAGAAGGTTGAAAATAGGTTCTTGTAAGTTGAGAACTGGCTCTGCCAAATGGAAGATCGATTCTGGAAAGTTGATGACCGGTTCTGACAAGCTAGAAGCTGGTCCTGAAAAATCAAAGACCGGTTCTTGTAAGTTAAAAACTGGCTCTAATAAATGGAAGACAAATTATGTCAAGTTGAAGACCAGTTCTGGCAAGCTGGGAGCTACTACTGCAAAATCGAAGGCCGATTCTTGTAAGTTGAAAACTGGCTCTGATAAATGGAAGACCAATTCTGGCAAGTTGAAGACCGGTTTTGGAAAGCTAGAAGCTAGTACTAACAAATAGAAGACTGTTTCTTGTAAGTTGAATACCGACTAAATCACTGCCACTTCATCCTTCTTTGTACGACTACTGACTTGTAGTAACCCTTGATCGATTAAATCTTGCACATCCCTTCATATCACAACACATCCTTTTAGATGGTCAGCACAATCAACACATTCTTCATGACAAACTTTTACCACTCCATCCTCCACCAACTTTGCATGGAGTTCTATCAGAGGGGTTTTGATCTTTGCCATATCACTTATCAAAACATAGTTGGAAGCCTCATCCACTGCATTGACAATTCCATGTGCGAGAAGATGGTTGTTTTTGACATTCAGACCTGAGTCCTTGAATGAAAGAATATTTTTCTCTATCAAGTCCCTCGCTATGTTTTTTAGAGCAAAATATCCCTTCAAGTCGTGTGCGGGTGCACCCTTGTGGAATGGGCAATGGGCATTCGGGTTATACTAGTGAGGAATAGGATCTGGTGGGGGACCCAAGGGTTTGGGAACGACCAATCCTGTATGCAACAAAGAGGGATATAACTCGGTATACGTCATTGGAATAGGGATAAATGAAGCTTTACCACCCTGTCTTCTATTTTGTGCAGGCACATTCTGACGCAATGCTTGCACTCTCGGCTATTGACCTGCTGGAGCCGTAGGTGCGGGTTGAAACACATGAGAAACCTGAGTTGGTTGATAAGCGGGAATTTGGGGTTGATTGAAAGTTGGTGTGACAGTTGCCACAAATGGTTATTGAACGTATTGCATGGGATACATCGGTTGTTACTGACGGTGTTGACATTGTTGTCTCCTCCATGACTGACATCTTCCTCGAATGGATGAAATATCATTTATTTCTCCTTCCTTCTTTTTCTGGTAATTTCCATAAAATTTCTTAGCATTCTTGTTGGAAGTTCTAGTCGCATTAATCATCTTTCCATTATTCATGCCTAACTCGACCTTTATACCCACGGCGATCAAGTCAAAAAAACTTGTTGATACAATCCCTACCATTCTTTCATAAATCATTGGTTGTGCAATGTCTATAAACTAATATGCCAATTCCTTTTCGGTCAATGGCGGTTCGAATTAGGATGCCATCTCTCTCCAGCATTGAGCATATTCTTTAAATGACTCATTCTCCTTCTATGACATATTCAACAATTGTGTTATGTTAGGAACCATGTCCATGTTGTACTTATAATGCTTTATGAAAGCATCAGGCAAGTGTTGAAAACACTGGACGTGACTTTGATAAAGACTTAGGTACCACTTAGAGGGGGCACCCTTCAAGCTATCCTGAAAGCAATGGATCATGAGCTTCTAATTTTCAACATAAGCACTCATCTTATGGTAGTACATGACAAGATGGCTCTTAGGAAAAGTCTGGCCTTCATATCTATCAAAATCAGAGGTCTTAAACTTTAGAGGAATTACAAGACCGGATACGAGACACATTTCTCTTGCAGCAGCTCCAAAAACCTGATATCCCTCCATGGCTCTCAGCCTCTTCTCGGTAGTCTAGACATCCTCCTTAATGCCTCTTATCTCTCCATGTCTCTCCTCTTCTTCATCAAAGTCCTCTGGACCATGCTGAGGGTGTACAAGATAAGGTCGTACATGACCGGTTGGAGGTGCAAAAGCATGAACCAACAGGTAAGCCTCGATGTCTATTGTTAAAGGAACAACTTGTCGAGTGGACTTCACTAAAGCGGGTGGTGCCTTGTGGTGTGAAACCTGGTGGTAGTCCGAAATGAGGCCATGTAGAAGGCACTGTTGTTGTAGGTTGGGGTTTAAGTACTAGACCAAAAAATTCTAAAATGACCATCGGTTGGGTGTCCATTTTGTCCTTGATGACCTGCAACATCTCCATTATTTAACTGAAGCTCCCTCGAAGGTCTTCGAGCTCTGAATTGACCCTATCTGATTCCTGTTCTTGTTCTTCCATTCTCTGACGAGCTTGGATTCTGGTATTGTATCAGTGTTGAGGACTCAGTGTGGAACTGAAGAAAGACAACGGGAGTCATATTTTGAAGAAAACTAGGCATGCATATGGATGTATGTATGAATGCATTTTTTCTGGGGAATCATTTGATTTTATAGCACGTATTTTGTGAGTAATGTAATCAGACAAAAGGCAACAAGTATAAGCATAAAACACTCATTAATTTAATAGAAGCAATAGTACAATGTACAAGTGGATAATGAACTGAGCCAAAATACAACAATACTGGAAATCAAAATACAAGGCTAAAAACAACAATCAGAAAGTGTTCTTCATCTTGCTCTCTTCAACCTCTTTTAACTCACACTTGAACCTTGTTATCATCCTCTCAGAAAGCAAAATAAAGTGAATACACGAAAGAGGAGCATTGTCGTCCTCAAGATCTTCCAAGGCCATATCTAGTTTCAAAGGCAAATCTCTAGCTAGCTCATTGTAAAACCTGATTAGGCCTTCAAGTTTTCATGGTACTTAATGGCGGTAGGCTGAAGAAAATTAATGGTCTCTTCATAAGTAGTCAACATTGCTTCCAATTTCTTCTTTTCTCCCAACCAATTCCTACTTTGGCTCTTCAGAGTGTCATATTGGGTTTTCCAATCTTGCTCTATCTCTTTGCTAGTTGCTAGCTCATCATACTTTTCTTTCCATGGTGTTGGACTAATCCCATAAGTTTTTAATGTTTGGTATATGAGGATATGCTCATGCTCTAATTCAGATTTGGGTTTTTGGAGAAGCTCTTTCAACTCCTTAATCTGGGCCTCGAGTTATACCATTTATTCCTTCTTTTGCTTGGTAGCTGTGTACCACCAATGCTTCCACTTTACTGCTTTTCTTTTTGCTTTTTCCAAATACTCATGAAGTGACTCCAATCCACCATTAGCTTAATCCAAACACTCCAAGACTCTTTCCTTAAGATCTTCCTCCACCTTATTCTTCTTGTTACTCTCCTCAAAAAGTTACTTTCTTTTATCAAACTTCCTTTTGAGGACCATGTTCTCTCCAGTTGTTTTGTTCAGCTAAGACTGTAGATCTTCATTCTCTTTCCCAATCCTTGCCACCGTGAATCTAAGTTCTTCTACTTCTTCAAGGGAAATAGGTACAGGTTCGAGTGAAGGTGACCTTGGAGGGATCTCAATAGAGAATGTGAGCTTCACAATCTTGACTCTTTCTAGGATCCACTACTGATAAGGCTCATCATTCGTCTTGGATATCCTTGTCCCTTTGGTATGAACTTTCTCCCAATATTTGATAATCATATAGAGTAAAGCTAGGTTATCAACTCCCATGTCATTCAAAATCATTTCTTCTAGCTCTTTGTCATCTGGCTTCCCATGCATTGGGTGTTCAAGTTAACATAAAGCTAGCATAAGTTTCTATCTTATGTAACCCTTAGAACCTATTAGTGGTACATTTTTAAAGTTTCCACAATTGATGATGATCTCTTGGGTGTTGATCTTGTAACGATACCAAGATATATCTCTACTAGTTAAGGACACTAGAAACTGAGCCCATTATCCATTAGACATCTCACCGATATGAGCGTTAGGCTTGATCACACATGCAATAAGCCAATTATAAACCAAACAGAGGTAGAAGGTCAAAGTTCCATTCCTCTTTTCATGACTAGTATGCAAGGTATAGAAGGTGTGTACTAGGATTGGATGAACCAGGCTTTGTCTTTCTTTCCACACGGCCCAAAAAATATTGATGGCAGCTGAGTCTGTGAAACCTTCATCATATGGAAACATTATTAACCCATAAATGAGAAGAGCTAACACTTTCGCCGATGCATCCCACTGACTTGTCAAAAACAACCTCTCAGCTTCTTCTTCTAAGAAAGATCTCCAAAAACCATGGAAGTTCTCCCTCTTTCTCCATTTAGCTAATGCATTATAAATGGGGATGTGAAATGCAAAAACCATGGAAGTTCTCCCTCTTTCTCCATTCAATATTCCGTCGAATTCTTCTAAGGTAAGAGCTCATTGGAAATCTTGGAATAGGAAGCTTTGAAGTGGAGGGTCATAAAACTGAGCTAGGGCAGTGATGGCAGGTATCTGAGCATCAACTATGAGGAAATCCAGAATGTGACCAAACTTTCCTTGCAAGGTATATTTGAAGCACGATGGAAGCTATTTCAAAAGTCTCAGTATGTTGATAACATCTGGAATTTTTTCTTTGAGCGACAAGGGCTTTCTCTTGTCTGAACCCATTACAAGCGTTTTTGTGCTAAAACTATTTATTACAAACATTCCCTAAAAAAAATTTGATGTAAATATTATGACGTCATGCAGATGACCATGAATGCATGGTAAAGGGTTTAGGATATGATAAGTAACTCACAACACCCTATTTGGAAGGCCTTTTAGTAGATGGTTCTAGGTTAAATACCCATAATCCCAGTCATGGGATAACTTCTAAGTTTTTGATAATGTTTCCGAGTCATGGATCTTAGTCGTATCAATGTCATGCAACAGGCTAGTTGTTTTACAACAAGAGTGACAAAAAGGTCTCTGTTAAGCCGGGATTTCATGTTGGTTGCAACAAGGAGAGGTCCTCGAAGTCCAACATTATGCAACCACCAAAGTAGAAACTGGTTCTAAGAGGGAGGGGAGAGGTTCTAGAGTCATGGACCCTTCATGAATCAATGTCATGCAACAAGCTAGCTGTTTTATAACGAGATCTACAAATATGTCTACTCTAGAGGAACCTTCATACTAGGCACACAAGGAGATTTATCTTGATGACTAACACTACTAACTAACAAATCTAACTTATGTTTTATTTCGGCTTTTTCCAAAGCTCGGGTGTAAATCTTTATTCATGATATCAAATCCCAAAGCCCACACATGAATATACAGAGATATATATGAAAAAACAATAAATTAAGTGCACTAAAACATATAATCAAAAGAAGAAAGAGATGTAAACAAAGCTAACACACATATGAAAACATAATTAAATAGGCTTGACTCACTTAGGGAGCTTCATTCCCTAGCAGAGTCGACATTTGTCGTACCTCAAAAAATGAGAACGGCCTCCCGAAGCGCAATCGCACCCCCGCAGGTTGGACTTAACCGAGTCTCCACCGATCTTAATTCATTCCCCATAGAGGGAAAAGGGAAAATATCAAATAAAACCCCTAAAAGAAAAATAAGGATATGGTCATCGCAACCAATATCTGAGTTCAGGAGCCGGTTACGCAAGGGGAAGGTATTAGCACTCCATCACGTTCGTTGTACTCAATGGGAACCATTTAGTTAGGGTCTAATATATGTTAGCTTATGTTAGTTTCTAATCTTCTAATTATATTTGGGATATAAAAGAGAGAGAAGAGAAATTTTTTCCAATTTTTATTAAAGAGAAAAGGACCTAAAAAGGTTTTTATTATTAGGATTCTCGTCAAGACTTCACAGTCTCGTGCCTAAGTATCCTTACAAGGAAGAAATCAGAGCAATCGTAGTTTGGGTAAAAGTTTGTTGGTTGATTTTAGTGAAATCTAAAATGTATTAATAAACGTAAGAACTTTGTTTTACCTAAACCAAGTGAGGAGTGGATATTTTCACAACAATGAATGGATTTATAAATCTCATTCATGCCACTTATCTCCACTCAATGGTTATAGGAAAAATATTGCCCTAGTGTTTATTAAGATAATATACCTTTCATTTTGAAAAGAATCTTTGATCTTATTAGATATTTAAGAAAATACACTTGATGATAATCAAGGTTTGCTCATAACTTTAAAGATGTTTTGGTCTCTTTATAATAATCAAGGTTTGTCCATAATTTTGATGTTTTGGTCTCTTGATAATAGTCAAGGTTTGTCCATAACTTGGAAGTTTTGAATATGGTTTGGATATATTTTAGGAATGATGAACATTTTATGATAATCAAATGCTCAAAGAGTTATGCTAGAGTGTCAAACTCTAACAACCCTTTTCATTCAAGATTGATTGAGAAAATTGTTTGTGGACCATGAACATTGATAGTGATCAATGGTTCAAAGTGTTGTGCTAGAGTGCTAGATTCTAACAATCCTTTATGGTTCCAATTTATTTATTAGGGGTTTTAAGGATGAAAGAAAGAAATGATTGGCTATCTCAATGTGCAAGAGTTGAGACCAATCTTTCAAGGGTTTTGCTATAATGCTAGATTCCAACAATATTTTTCTTTCAAGTTTATTTCAAAAGAGTATTGGTGTAATTTAAAGTAATTAGTGATCCTTATATAAGGAATAAAGTTTGAGAGGGAAATTGACAAAGAGACAATGTTTGAAGAGGGCACTTGGCAAATGGCCAAATTTGAGAGGGCACTTAACAAATAGCCAAAGTTAATAGGGCACTTAACAAAGGGCCAAAGTTGAGAGGGCACTTGAAAAAGGGCCAAAGTGTGGTTTATGGATGGTTCAAATTTATAGGATTAAAGTTTGGATTGAGTTTTAAGGTTTAAGATGAGTAAAGGTTTGATGAGATTAGGACTTGGTGAGAAAAATATGGTTTTTAAAAGTAAGGATTAGAGTTTTATGAAAGGATCATGGTCTTAATGAAGACTAGGGTTTAATGAGTGATGTTATGACAATAGCACACCTACTCCTACATGATTTACAAATCAAAGAAGTAACAACTTCTTCCCTAGGGTTAGGTTGAAAGGAAATGACTTGACAAAGTCATGGGAACTGGCTTAACAAAGTCAAAGGGAGTGACTTGACAAAGACATTGAGGTGTATATGATAACAATTAATTAAGGTAAACAAAAGCTTACAAGCTACGTAGATGAAATATCATCTAAGGATGACTTGACAAAGTCATTAGAACATAATCATGTTAAAAAATAATAGGATAAAACATTAAGTACATGTTCATGGATGAGACATCATCAAGACTTAAGGGCAAAACAACAATCATGGTTCATTGAAATCACATTTACGATATAATATGTATTAAGCTCTCATTCATCACAAGGTTTATCTCACAAGATTAAAAAATATGGCAAATAAAAGGAAATCAAACATGCTTTTCAAACAAACTAGGGCAAGAGGCATTTAATCACCATACACATTATTCTTCAATCAATCAGCAATTTAACCTAAACAAAAATGATCCAACATTGAAAGTATTCATCTCATGTGGACTAAACATAGATCATAAGTTGATTAAAATATTTTAAAGAAAATCATAAGCATTTAAAATTAATTACATGTTTAAACAAAAATACCCTAACAAATTAATCAAAGATTAAATAAATAAAATCAAATGATAAATAAAATAAAACCTAAATAAAATGATATGGATACTTACAAATTAAAATAAATAAGGAAGAAAATAAAAAAATTAATTTTGGTTTTTTTAAGATTTTACAATAATATAAATAATTAACTAATACTAATATTTTCTTGATTTTTAAAAGTTAATTATAAAATAAATAAATAAATAAAAAGTATATAAAATATGATTTATTTTTAGGTACAAAATAAAAATATAGAATGATTATTTATTATTTGGCTTTTAAAATAAAATAAATAAAATAAAAAATAAATGAAAATAAAAAGAGAAAGAGAGAAAAAAGGGAGAAATAAATAAGAAAGGAAAAAAATAATAATTTTGGTTTTTTAAGATTTTACAATAATATAATTATTAACTAATATTAATATTTTCTTGATTTTTATAAGTTAATTATAAAATAAATAAATAAACAAAAAGTATATAAAATATAATTGATTTTTTAGGTGTAAAATAAAAATATAGAATGATTATTTATTATTTGGCTTTTAAAATAAAATAAATAAAATAAAAAATAAATGAAAATAAAAAGAGAAATGATAGAAAGAGAGAAAAAAGGGAGAAGGGTGAAAAAATGAAGGTGCTAGTGTTTGAACCCAGGTCTTCTCCCTGAATACTCCAAGAGTAGCGCACCAACCAATAAAAAAAGAAAAATGACGCCAGTGCCATGGTCGTCTTCATCACGACTTTCATCATTATCATTGTATTCTTCATCATGCCATTTTCTTATTTCTTAACCAAATGCAACAAACTAAAATGCTAAATTGTTCAGAATTTCATGAGGAATCTAACCATGTCATTTAATTTCATTTATTTTTACTCTATCTCAAGAAATCAGTAAAAAACCAGAAGAACCTTAAAAACTAAAATCAATCTGAAATGATGCACAACACGAACCAATATCAATTGACATAGGGGTTTCACTTCTCACATCATGGCAAACATATTGATATCAAGAAATATTAAAAATGATGCTCAAAACATAGAGTTCCATAAATGTCAACTTACCTCAAAAATTTGAAATCATGTTTGGCTCTAGAGCACTCCCATAAGCAATGTGATGATTCCTATAGGTTCCTTGGACCTCAAGGATTGTTTTGCAATGCTCACTTTTCTTTGAAACCCTCTGGAACTCTCTATCTAAATCAATTTGCAAGTTGAAAAAGTGAGGTTGTGATTATGGTGTTAGAGCTGTTAAGATCAGTTCTCAAGGTTTGGGAAGTTCATGTGAAGGTTATTGATGGTGTTTGTGAAGTTAGAATGAGTATTTGTTGAGAGGAATGTGAATTCACATGTTTTGGTTTTTTGGACAACTTGAAAATTCAAGAAAATTGAGCAATGGTGATTCTGAGTTCTTGGATGTTTTTGTGTGTGTTTGCAGATGAAATGGAACCTCTATTTATAGTGCATATGATCTGAAGAAGGATTAATGGACTTTGACTTTTTTTGTGGATTTTGGAGGAAAACCATAAAGATGGTTAAATGTACAACTTTCATGTTGACCACTTGAAGAAAATCAACTTGCATCATAGAGAAAACTGGCAATCAAAATTGAATTTTTCAACTGCTTAACACCTAGAAAAAATTCTAAGTATTTGGTAATTTCCACAATTTTGAAATCTCAAATTTAATCATTCATAACTTCCAATACTTGTGAGCTTTTAATCCAATTCTTCCATATTATTGAAGTATGTAATGTCATCTTTAAGTACATCCCTTGGACATGAAAAATGGTTGCTTGAATTGACCACAAAGTGGTCATAAAGTCATCTTTATGTACATCCCTTGGGCATGAAAAATGGTTGCTTTTAATCCAATTCTTCCATATTATTGAAGTATGTAATGTCATCTTTAAGTACATCCCTTGGGAATGAAAAATGGTTTCTTGAATTGACCACAAAGTGGTCATAAAGTCATGCACTTGTTAAGTTGAAAAACTCCTAAAATTTTCTAAGTGTTTTGGATTTTCGCACAACTAGAAATCTCAACTATGATCATCCATAACTTCCACTTCAAGAAAGCTTTTGGCTTGCAACTTTTATCAACTTATAGTATCAAATATTTTCTTTAAATGTAATCCTCAAGTGTTTCTATTGGATGCTTGAGGCAGAAGTTATGATATTGGAAAGTAGGTCACTTGTTCATGCATTTCCATAACTTAGAAACATTCCAAAACCCTAGTTTTACAACTTCGATTCTCTTTCTTAATTTTCTTGATTAATCATGATCCACTCAATTGTTTTCCTTATTTTCATGACTATTGATTTGAGGAAGTCATGTTTGAACAAAAAAAGTCAAAAGTCAAACTTTGACTTTGATCAAATGTTAACTTTGTATCAGATAAATTCAAATCTTGCACTTGTCAATGAATCAAACTTTTTGAGCTAATTAGATTATGTGATTGGACTCCAAAGATGTATTGAGGGTCCTAAATAGGCATGGGAAGGAAACCTAGACCCGCCCTAAAATTAACGGGGGAAATCTGGTTTAACTGGGTGTGGGTGCGGGTAAAACCCAATTTTTTATTACGGGTTCGGGTGCAGGGGCTGGGGATACAACTATCCGCCCCAGTCTATTTTACAGGTGGGGGCAGGGGCTGGGGCACGGAACCCATTCCCTATTGGGGGTGGGCCTGGGTGGTAATTTTTTACCCCCGACTAGGTTTGGCTGCAGGGGTGGGTCTGTTACAAGGAGGCGGGTGCGGGTGCAGGGCTGCTTAAACCCGCCCCGTTTCCATGCCTGGTCTTGAATCATGTTCGTAAGCATGTGAAAGTCAATATCCAGTTGACTTTGAAAAAAACCCTAGTTTGGTGCACTTGAGGAATTGAAACTTGATTGTTTTTAATTGATATGCAAACTCAAACTTTGATTGTTAATGGAGAGAAACTCTTGATCCATGAATGTGTGGAATAATTAATATGTTGATGAACACACCAAACTTTTACTGATCAACCATTTGATCTTCTTGATGTTATGCATATGATGGAACTAAATGATGGAATCTATGAGTAAAATTTGGGGTATGGCAGCTGCCCCTATTTAAATATCTTTACCGGATGGCATGGGATCCTCATGAAATGGCATGCTTTGCTATGGACATACAGACTTCCCTTTTTTGGTTTGCTGGGGACATGATGTGAAATGAAATGAACCCTAACATGGTTTTTTTTATGATGAAAGACGAACAAACATGTGGGGAATATGGGGATATATGGTAGCGATAGTAACTCACATGGAATATCAAAGACATAATGAGAGATGATTCCCTGGGGATGACAAAACATTGAGGAAAAGACATTGGGGAAAGAATAAAGTAATTTACCGAACAGGTTCATATATGACCTGAATGGAATAGAATATGGTTAACAAAACTCCATTATTCTAACAAGAAGATCATCCATACAAAACAAGACAATATTAGGAGTGTTCTTATAAGAAAATCATCCACAAAATGGGGTACGATGATTCTTTACAAAGAGATCGATCGAAACAAATATCATTGGAGTATTCTGTCCAAGCTTCTAGAAACTCTCTGAAATGAAGGTTCATATATGACCTTATAGGAGCCATCAAGAAAAACAAATAGGGTAATCAAACTCTCTGTATGTGCCAATAACAATTGAACTTGGACCGCGAGCATTGTTACAACCAGCTTCTAAAGGGTCGGCGCCAGTTACAACTAGACTTTCAAATATAGTGGGCCAGTGACAGCTGGACTTTAGATACGACAATTGGATTTTGAAGACGCCAATAACAATTGGACTTGCAAACAATGCTAGTAACAACTAGACTTTAAGAAAAATGAATGCCAATAACAATTGGGCTTTAAAAAGAATGTCGGTGACAACTGGACTTTGCAAATGACACTAGTAAAAACTGGATTTCGGGGTACCAATGACGATTGGATTTTGTAATGAGTGTCAATAACAATTGGAATTTATATAATCTCGGTAACAACCAGATTTGAAAAAGGGTGTCAGTGACAACTGGACTTTGAATCCCAATAACAACTGGATTTGGATCGCGACGCCAGTGACAACTGGATTTTAGGTACCAATGACAATTGGATTTTAAAAGGAAATGGCAGTGACAATTGGACATTAGAAGGTACAGGTAATGACTGGGCCTAGGGTCAAGGGATGATAATCAACAACGAGACCTGGGTTAACAATGAGCATGAAACAATATGAATGTTCATGAGATGCAAATGCTGACTCTATACAGTCTGGGAGTTTGGTGAAGGCTCTTAGGGAAGTTATGATTTCTCAACGCCGATAACTTAACCAAGTATTTTGCGATGGACCTGCTAGGGAAGAGTCTATGAAGCTTGATAATTCTATATGATTAATGTATCATTCTAGAGGATTGACAGGTTATGCCTCATAAAGATCTTTGTTGTAATGATCTAAGAGTGCTTTTGCAACCTTGATATTTTTGGTAAAACAAATGATTTCCTTTTTAATCTTCCCATATGTCAAAGAAAATTGTGTTTTTAATATATGTTTTAAGAATCTTTTCAAGTTCGAAATCTCATTATTAACAAATAAATGACAATTTGCATAACAAAGGAAAACATAGAAAAACACAGATGACAGAAATGATAGGCAAAGTTTGTATTTATTCAAGAATGGTAACACGCAAATGACGATGTTCCATGGAATATTACAAATTGAAAATGGAAACAGGGAAAAGGTTTACATTGAATCTAATAACCACTACTAGCCCTAATATAATGACTCCACAAAACCTTGCTTCTGAAGGGAGCAGTTGGATTGATCTTCCGCTTTTTAGCTCTTCTTGTGTTGATAAACACTATCTGATGCAATATTTGTCTTTTGTCCCTAATTTTTTCTTGGATCGACCTTTCGAGTTTTCAATCTACCGGGACGCTCCTTTTTGCCTAAGCTGCCCTTTCGTGTTTTCAACTTAGCTAGCTATTTTTAAAATTTATTTTATCCCTAACTTTTTCCTAGATCGTCCTTTCGGGTTTTTGATCCACCAGGATACCCATTCTTGCCTAAGTCGCCTTTTCAGGTTTTCGACTTAGCGGGCTCTTTTTAGGCGTAATATTTTTTAACTGCATCAGAATTCACGGGGTGTGAGAGTTGTTCATCATCCATAGTGGTAAGAATCAGGGCACCTCCTGAGAAAACTTTCTTTACCACGTATGATAATCAAGGTTTGCTCATAACTTTAGAGATGTTTTGGTCTCTTTATAATAATCAAGGTTTATCCATAATTTTAAAGCTGTTTTGGTCTCTTGATGATGAAGATTCTTGTGATAAAAAAGTGACCTATGATGAGCTAGCTACCTCATACAGAGAGCTGTGTATCATAAGTGAAGAAGTTTGTCAACTGGGAGAAAAACAGAAGAAAATTATAGTCCAACTAGAGGCAGAAAAGAAAGAGAATCTGGCAACTATCTCTAAGATGGAAAGTGAAGTGATTCTACTGAACTCCAAACTTGACAGAATGGCCAAGTCCATTAGAATGTTGAACAGTGGGTCTGATACACTAGATGAGATACTTCAGGTTGGAAAAGTGGCTGAAGATAAGGGTGGAATTGGATTTAATGATCCAGTTGTGCTTAGTAAAGGGAAGGAACCTGTTACAGGTTTTATTCCTCCTAGAACTAAACCAAATATATTGAATTAAGTATCTCAACATCATGGCAGAAGACAATTCAATCATTCTAGAGGAAAGTTCAATCGTGGAGGTGTCACTATTGTGGTCGCTTTGGTCACATGAAACTCTTCTGCTTCAAGCTATATGGATATCCCAAGCCTGCTCCTCAGCCTATACCTAATCAAGTGGCTACTTCTATAAAGAAATAGTGGGTTCCCAAGGCTACTACTACCAGTCTTATAGCACACACCCCTCTCAGAATATCAACCAAAGAAGATTGGTATTTTGACAGTGGTTGCTCAAGACACATGACAGGGGTCATAAACTTATTGGTAGATGTCAAACCTCACGTAACTAGCTATGTAACTTTTAATGGTGGGGCTAAAGGTGAAATTAGGGGAGTTTGAAAGCTGGATTGCTCAGGACTTATAAATCTTGATGGTGTTCTGCTTGTTAAAAGGTTGACATTCAATCTCATTAGCATCATTCAACTATATGATCAAGGTCTCAATGTCACTTCACTAAATCTGAATGTTTGGTGACTGATGAGAAGAGTGAAGTGCTTATGAAGGGAGTTAGATATAAAGATAATTGTTACTTATGGGTTCCTCAAGACTCAAGTTATTCTTCAACATGCTTACTTGCCAAAAAAGATGAAGTTAAACTGTGGCATCAAAAACTTGGTCATCTACATTTAAAAGGCATGAAGAGGATCATTTATATGGAAGCTGTAAGAGGGATTCCAAAGCTCAAGATTGAAGAAGGAAAAATTTGTGGTGAGTTCCAAATTGGGAAGCAGACTAAGATGTCACATCAGAAGATTCAACATCTGAATACTTCAAAAGTTTTGGAACTTCTTCATATGGACTTGATGAGACCAATGCAGGTGGAGAGCCTTAGTGGAAATAAGTATGCTTATATGGTTGTGGGTGACTATTCAAGATACATCTGGGTGAGTTTCATTAGAGAAAAGTCAGAAGTGTTTGAAGTTTTCAAAGATCTGTGTCAGAAACTTCAAAGGGAAAAGGAGAGTAATATCTTTTGAATTAGAAGTAACCATGGGAAGGAATCTGAAAATAACAAATTTGCATAATTTTGTTCATCTGAAGGAATTGGTCACAAAATCTCTTCTCCCATCACTCCTCAGCAAAATGGAGTTGTGGGAAGAAAGAATAGAACTCTCTAGAAGTCTGCTAGGGTTATGATTCATGCAAAACAATTACCCTACCACTTTTTGGCTGAAGCAATGAACACTACCTGTTATATTCATAACAGAGTGACCTTGAGGAAAGGTACTTCAGCTACCTTATATGAAATATGGAAAGGAAGAAAACCTACTGTCAAATATTTTCATGTATTTGGAAGTAAGTGTTATATCTTGGCAGATTGTGAACAGAGGAGAAAAATGGATCCAAAAAGTGATGAGGGAATATTTTTGGGGACTCTACCACCAGCAGAGCTTATATGGTGTTTAACTTCTGAACTAAAGTAATGATAGAGTCCATAAGTGTTGTGGTTGATGACACATGCGTGAATAGAGAAGAATATGATCTAGAAGATGATGGAACATCTATGACTGATGCTTCAGAGGAAGCTACAGACATCAATACATGTTTGGAACCTACATATTCTGAATCTGGAACTGGTCAAATTAACAAAGGGGCCAACTATCAGAATTTAGAAGGACCATCCTAAAAAGCTTATCATAGGAGATCCTAATAAGGGGGTAACAACTAAATCAAGAGAAGTCTTGTCAAATTCTTGTTTTGTGTCAAAAGTTGAGCCCAAGAATGTTAAGGAGACCCTAACTGCTGAATTCTAGATTAATGATATGCAAGATGAGCTAGGATAATTTAAGAGAAGTGAAGTGTGGGATCTGGTCCCTAGGCCTGAAGGAATCAATATGATTGGAACTAGATGGGTGTACAAGAATAAGTCTGTTGAAAAAGGTGTTGTCATAAAAAACAAAGCAAGACTTGTTGCTCAAGGGTACACTCAGATTGAAGAGGTAGACTTTGAGGAGATCTTTGCTCATGTGGCTCTTCTTGAGCCCATTAAGTTACTATCAGGAGTGGCTCACATTGTTGCAGTGAGAATCAGATATCAAGCTATTGATTAACTTGAATTTTAATTCGTTATTCACCACTGGTCTTTAATTTGTCTAAGGGAAGGGAAAAAGATCGAATTACCCGAAAGTATGCAACGCAAATGCGAAGCTAGAGAATCTAAGGTTCGGGGGTTGGTTATGCTTAGGGAAGGTATTTGCATCCTAAGTATTTGTAGTACTCTACATGAACCTCTTGCTTTATGTTGTGTTATTGTTATTTTTCTAAGGGTGAAAGACCTAGGGGGTTTATTTCTAAGTATACTTGCCAAGAAATTGCATCTTGTGCCTACGTATCCTGACGGGAGTGGAATCAGAGTATTCGTAGTTCCCCTAAAGGGTTTTGAGGAACCATTGACTGTGGTCAAAGTTCCAGGGGGAGAAGGTTTATTGATTGATTCTAGGAGAAGAGACGAGTCGTCATCTTAAGGAGACTAATCAACTTAACCTCCACAAATGTATCGAAGATGGTCTTTATGTTGCATTAGAAGAAGGGCTCTCATTCGGATTTTTCATTGACGAATATGCCACGTACCTCTCTCAAGCAGAAAAGATTCTACATCTCATGATTGTATTATGGGGTAGGAGAATTACATCTCAACTACGTAGATGAATCACGTCTAATTCTCTTGTGGGAAGAATAGGGATTGAATTGAAATATAGGTTTACTTGAGTTGAATGATTTAAGGGTGCCTACCCTAAGGTGCAAAAGGGGGACCTAAGCTGATCAACCTGACAAGTCAGGGATGGAGCGGGGAAATGATGCAGATGAAATGCAACGTGTACAACTTAAAGAAGTTATGCACAGATTCTTCCCTTCGGCATACATCACAAGTGTATTATTCACAAAAAAAACATTTACTTAACAAACACAGGCGATCAAGAAATATGTGGTGAAGCAAGGATTGATCATGAAGCTGAACTAGAACATGGAATTTCTAGCCTAATGTTATCAAAATTCGTCCCAATGTCTATCTGATTCAATTTATCAAAAACAAGGTTGAATCGAGAACCTGAGGGAACATGGCAGATCATACAAGTGGGCGAGCATTTTATGTAATTAATATTACGAACTAATAATATGTAATATATCAAACTCAATGGTGGGAATACATTAATAGAGGCGTTATCAACCACTATTTTTTTGAGCGTTAATAATAACTTATAGTTTTAAATCAAGAATTCGATTTAAACTTAAGAAATGAACACAAATTTAAATTAAGCATAAATCTTAAATCTATTTAATAAGTCGAATTAATTCAATCAATGAGATATAATTATCTTAACCCTAATTTTTTTTTAAATTGATGGAAAAACATGAAAACGGTTCAAAGTGTAAACATGGGTGTGGTATTTTTTTCAAAACATATTTATGGGCTCACAAGGAAGCCCACATGATTTGATCCCAAAAAAACAGGAATGAGAAAAATGAAGGGGTCACACCCACTAGCCTAGTAGATCCTTCGAGAAGCAGTCAAAACGAATTCCTCATCAGCATTTTCTTTCTTACTCGAAAATCTCTCCCTTCACCTAAAGCCCCCGTTACGCACAACCCCTACTGCGACATCGTCTACCTCTCTAACTCACACACTTTCGTCTTTATTCTTTTTTTATAGCAAAAACAAACATAACCCATGGCAATCAAACAGCTTTACAATATTCACATCAAAATTTTAACAACACAACAACTCAAAGAACCTTATAGCAGTCGAGGGAATCAAATCAACTTACACGAGTGGTGTTCGGATGTGGAATGATGATGGTCAGTGGTGAAAGGCGCGATCATGAATGGAAGCTTTCGTGCGGGTTCCTCTGTTGCTATCTTTCGTGTGCATCGATGTGCGTGTATCGCGACAATGCTATTTTGAAATTCTGATACTGTGTTCTTTTTTACAAATGTATGTGATGCTGTGAATTTCTCCGCACTGTTACCGTTTGCGTGTTTTCACAAGTAGGTATGTATTAGTGAAGTGTGAATCTACAACACTGGATTTTCTGGGAATGTATGTGGTTTAATGTGGATTGGCTCGAAACATATCGTTACGGTAAACGTTTTCACTGGGATTTGTTTTGTGCGGATTTTCTTTACTGGCTGTTTTTCTTTGTTCTTGTGAATGTCCTCTAAGTCGAGTGGTTTTCTTTACTGGTTGCTCTTAATCATGAACATACAAGAGCATGGTTTACTGTAGAGACCAAGCATTACACTAATCATGAACGCAATGTAACCACAAGGAGAAACGTTAAAAATTGACTTAGCTTTGGCTTTATGGAAATGGGGTCACGAGGCATGACACAGAGCAATGAATTTGGGATTAGAATTTTGTATCTTATGGGATCTTGTTATGAACACTTTATGAACCTTTTTTAGAGATCTTTGAATTTTCAAAACAAAAAAAGTGAACTTTCAACCTTGTTTAAGGAATCAAAATGGAGACTTTCAAAGGATTTTGCACTTTAGAATTGATGTGTATATGAATCCTCTTGGATTTGGACTTTTGAGCTTGTAATTTGAAATGGTGAATTTTCATAATAAATTATTCTTTGTCAAAACTCATGGATTGGAAATACTTTCACATTGAATCATAACTTGTTTAGAACTTGAATCCTGTTACTTTCAAATTTTGAGTGATAACTTAAAGTCTTGAACTCCATGATGACTTGAACTTGAATTTTTGAATGGGACCTTAAAATTTGAATTAGGACCTTCTTGATGAAGCTTAAACTCCTTTAAATTGGAATATTATTTTGGCCCTCATAACCTTGTCATGGAGCTCTTGCACTTTAGAATCTAAAATGTAAACTATGCTTAGATCTTTAAAAAAAACTTCACACTGAGCCCGTGATGAAATTAACGATGAATACTGAAATCGTGAGTCTCGAACGTCACTTTGAGATTCTTGCTTAAACTTGAATTCGAAGACTTCTTTCACCTAAACATAACTACTTCCAAGCATGTTGCTAATCAGTAAGGCAAACATGAACTGCTTTCCACGAAAGTCCCACCAGTTCTCAAATGATCAAAATCAAATGGACAGAAAACCTTAATTCTCCGGGGAAACTTCTGAGAAATATTGAGGAAGATGATCAGTAACAAACCCTAGGACCCTTTGAATCAGAATGGTTATACCACAAGTGAAATCCTATCAGGATAAGTATCATACTATAGAAATCAACGTACCTGTACACACTTGTTAGTCTAATAATCATGTACACAAGACCGTATGACCTAAAGATGTTATGCAAGACGAATGCACAAATATATGGGATCTTAGGGTTAAAATTTTTTTAAGTGCGACACGCATTCTAAAGTTTAAATTATTTCAGATGGATGTCAAAAGTTCATTTTTAAATGGTTACCTGAATGAGGTGGTTTATGTTGAACAACCTAAGGAATTTGTTGATCCAACTTTTCCTAATCATGTGTACAAGCTGAAGAAAGCTTTTTATGGATTGAAGCAAGCTCCAAGGGCATGGTATGAAAGGTTGACAAAATTCCTGGTTGAGAATGGCTACAGGAAGGGTGGAATAGACAAGACCCTATTTGTCAAAGAAGAAAAAAGAAAGCTTCTGATTTCTCAAATTAATGTTGATGACATTGTGTTTGGTGGGATGTCAGATGAGACGGTTTAACATTTTGTCAAGCAAATGCAGTCAAAATTTGAGATGAGCATTGTTGGTGAACTGACATTCTTTCTTGGTCTGCAAGTCAAACAGATGGAAGACTCTATATTCATATCTCAGAGTAAGTATGCAAAGAATATAGTAAATAAATTTGGAATGGAGAATGTCAGTTGTTGCACCCCAAAATTTGACCAACCTTTTCTTTCTAACTTGGCTTATGTTTCATATCATTTAGCATTTGCATTTGCATAGATTGGTTCTAGACAAGGGATCAAGAGGTTACTTTCACCATTCAAGAGAAGATTTCATATTCAAGCTCAAGCAAGGGTATATGTTCATGTCAACAAGGGTTCTTTACCATCAGAGTGGGTCTCAAAGCTCCTTGAGAGGAGAAAGTTTGTGTATGGGTGTCACCTCCTATCTTGAGGATCATTAGAGGTTCATGAGATCATTTGTTTGGGTAAGACATGATTCAAGGGTTAAATGTACACCTTAAGGGTTCTTTATGGAGGTTTTATGGTCATACAAATCATTTGCAAGAGCCTCAATCAATGGATAAGGTGTTAGGGGTTCATCTGGTTAACAGAAAGTCAACTGTGGACCTGAGAGGGTTCAAGACTTGGGTTTTGATCTTTGAAGCCATGAGAAGTCATCATAAGTCATCTCTAATGTTATTTTGAGATCAAATCAAGAAGATTCAAGAATTCAAGAATTCAAGAAGTCACTAAATTAGGGTTTCAGTTGATTTCAGTGTAAAATCCCCTCTTTTAGCCTTTAACTTCAAGGACAATTTTCATTATGATGTATGTCCAATCTCATTTTCAATAAACATGAGACTTGTTCATCATCTTTCAAGCTTTCGTTTGAATACAAGAACTCATCCATTGGATTTGTACATCTCAAGTTACGGGTGTCAACAAGTTGATGTCATCAGATGAAGAAAATTTACAGGTACCCAAAGTCAACTCACTTCCAAGGCATTTTTTTACATGGAACCAAGCTTTTTCTCACTTTCCAATGAACATGAAAGTTGTTCCTCATTGTCTTAACTTTCCATAAAGTCCTAGAACTCATCATTCTCATGTGTGGGGCTCAAGTTATGATCTTCACAAGACAAGGATATCTTTAGAAACCTAGTTTTAGGTCTTTCATTTCAATGACCAATTCCATGAACTTCATGACCCCTAATCCAAATTTGTGCCACATGAAAGTTGTGTCACATTGCCTTAGAAACCTCTTGAACTCAAAATCCATGATGTTTGATAATTCATGTGATTATTTGAACCATGATGAGCTTGAAAAGTTGATTTTTGAACATGATTTGAATTCCTTCCATTACAAGTCATCAAATGAATTGGTTTTTGAATTTTTCACTCGACATCATTATCACATATTAGTCTTGCTAGAGATTACTCAAATTGAACCAAAAAGAGTACACATTACAAGTCATTTTTCAAACTTTCATGCCTTAAGAAGTAATAGTACAAACTTGGTGTGAACACATTTTTCAATCACCAATATTCATTTTGGCACACCCTAATTGTCCTAAAATGCTGACCAAAAGACCTACACAAGAGGCCATAACCCGTGTGTACATAAAATGGCATTTTTGGCAAGATTGGAAAATCAAGTGAATCAATCAACATGGGCCTGCATGGATGCTCCTAAGCCCACATATATAAGCCAAAATGAAACCCTAATACCTCAGAATTGGAGATAGCTGCATGAGAGAGGAGTTTCATCAAAAAATTCCATAACTTTCTCTTTTTTTGAATTGCCCTTCATACTGAGTTTTCCATCAAGCTATTGTGAATTTCATCATCCCACAAGCACAAAGAAGAGATTGAGAGCTTCAGAGTGAAGCTTGCTAGGCATTTAAAGAACCAACGGAGTTGCTCCGTTAGGTAAGTTTCCTTCTTCATGTAGGCAATGTTTGGATAGTTTTCGTGCCTATTTGGTTTGGTTTCAGTTTATGCATAAAACTTTCGTGGCCTATTTTCATAGAGATTTAAGAACCTTTCTCAAAATCTAAGGTTGGATTCTTGTCCTGCGTGAAGAGAGCTTTAAGTTGGTACCATAGGTTTGGATTTTTGTCACGTTTTTCAGCCAGCTCGATGGAGCTCACTGGAGAAGACGACCGGAGATGGCTGGTTGACCTTGCTTGCATACTCGATCATTGACTACAATTTAAACACCCCCTAGGACCAAATTTCCTCTCACACTTAGCTAATTGATTGAGGTATATTTTAAGGCTGGTTTGAGGTCTTGATGGTCATTTTTCAATTGTTTCTCATTGGCTTTTTATGGACCCTTGATGCATACTCGACAAATGGAACACTTTGCATTGTTTGATACAACTGGTGGTGCTTTAAGTTGAATTTTTCCATGATCTTTTGCATTCTGACTTGTGATTGTTTCAACTTGGTTTGGGTATTTTATTTGGTTTTTATTTGAGCTTTCTTCTATTTTTAGTGGATATTTCAAATTCAATGTGTTTTGATCATGTGTATGTACACAACCCTTGACCTAGTTTTGGGATATGATCATGTGTGATCCCTTGAGCACCTCTTGAGCCTTGTTAGCTTTTGTTAACATGCTTTAGGTGCTGCCTTGCATGTTTAGAGGTCAATTGTAGGGGTAACTTGTGCCACAAGTTTCATTTGATTAGGTATTTCCACTTGTTTGAAGTGTAAGATAGTTGTTTGAACTTTGGTTCTTGAACGTGACTTGATCATGCTTGTGCTTACTTGATTGTTTTGACTTTGAATAAGAGATATCTCATTGGTGTTTCACTTCTGAATTTGATGGTTTTGGACTTGTTCATGATGCTTTGGTGATATTGTTTTCACTTTGAAGTTTGACATGAACATTTGTGCCTCTTTTGAAGTGTTTGTGTGCTTTTCTTTGCTTGATCATGAATAAGTGTTTGGTTGAGTTGATAATGATGTGGTGGCTGCCCCACTCTCTTTCCTCCCTCACTTCTTTGATTATGCTTTTGTGTTAGCACCTTTCTCCTTGTGATGATTGATGGTACTTGGTTGTAGGAGCTTGTTTCTCCCATTTCATCTCTCTTGACTTGTTTAAGTCTTCTTTTGTGTTGCCATTTGTGCGTTTCATGTTTGAATTTTTGTTTTCATTTCATATCTCTTTCCATCTTTCAAGACTTGTATAAGTCTTTCATTTCATTTTCATCTGTGATTGATTATGTTTGGTGTTTACTTGTGCTTCTTCCCATGATCCCTTAGGATTCCTAGTCCCTCTGTTTAAAATAGGAGTAGGAGAGACATTATGCTTTCAATCCTTTGCATGATAACATTAGGTAGTTCCCTTTCTATCTCAACTTTAGGACTACTTTGCATGATGATATTAGGGTTTATCAGTTCCCTTTAGAGTCTTGTGTCTTCTCTTCTCATCTCAGAATCTGTTAAGACACTTAATAAAGGATAACAAGTGTTGTACGCTACGAGCCTTAAGTACATGAGAAATGATAAGTGGGGGACCTCTTCTCACATTATCTAGAGTTTTTAGCGTATTCCCTTTGGCCGATATGCGACGCATTCGCTCTTATGTCATAGTCTTTAGTGCAACATGAGTTACAAACTAACTCAATTCACTTCCTCTCTTAAAAAACACAAACAAAACTCAAATCTTTTCATCCTTCGGGATTGTTCAAATCTAATTTTCAGAAAGAGTGTGTTACATTTCTGTTCTACCGCAAAAAAGCATCGTCCATAACTGCTAGAATGAATATGTAACATTACTCATAAAACACTTGAACCAACCAGTGGTCTTGTTATCCCGAACTATGTTTCTTCTGATTTCTCAAACCGGATGAGGATACGTAGGCACAAGACAGCGATGTCTTGGCGAGCAACCTTCCCCCCATCACCCGTAGTTTCCCGAACTACGTTGACTTTGACTTTCCCATTGCACGAGGGAATACGTAGGCATAGGGCGGCGATGTCCTATCGAGTCTCTTCTTTTTGTTCACCCCCATTTAGCAGTAGCTTTTAAATAGTTTTTTCACCCATAGATTAGACAACAAGTGGATCCCATTGAGTACAATGGACGTGACGGGTGCTCATACCTTCCCCTTGCGTAACCAACTCCTGAACCCAAGATTTGGTTACGATGATCTTGTTTTTCCCTTTCTTTTAGGTTTTCTTCGATCGTTTCCTTTCCCTCTCTTTGGGATAAATAACATTCGGTGGCGACTCTTCTGTCTAGTTTGCCGGCCCTTTTTTTCGCAGTTGCGACAACTGGCGACTGTACCGGGGAGCCTGTTTCCCTATGCAAGTCAATCCTAGCGCTTGTGTGTTTTGTTTATTGGTGTGTATTTGTGTGCATATTGTTGCATCCCAAAATTTGCCCAACATTTCTTTACCTAGCTTATGTTTCATTTCATTCACATCAGCATTATCATTTGCATTTCATTGACATGTATGCAGGAGATTAAGAGGTATGATTACCAATCAAGAGCTATAAAAGACTATGAGGCTAGCTAAGAAGGTTATTCAAATGTTAAAGGGTTGATATCATTGTCAAAGAAGTTAAAAGATCCTCAGAAAGAGTGGTTGAAGCCAAGTATGTAGGTCTCCTAACTTGAGAGTTGTGGAGAGCCATTAGATGATTATGAAGCCATGAAGATGGACTTGAGGTCTTGAGAGAGATCATTAGAAGTGTTGAAGATCACTTTGAGGCCTAGACAGGTCATTGTGCAAGATTAAGAAGGCTCAGCCATGAGTGGTGCAATTAGGGTTTGACTGGGTCAACCCTAAGTCAACTGATGATTTGAAGAAGGTTGAGACTTAATTCAAGGGCCATGTGATCATGGATTGATACATTGAGATGTTCTAAGGATTATTCCAAGGTTAACTCATCATGATTGAGGAGTTTGAGGAGTTTCAAGCTAGGTTTTCTAAGACTTGACAATGTAAAATCCCCTAGTTTGATCCCTGTCTTCAAGGCAATGTAGCTCAAGATATGAGTATCATCTCATCTTGACCCCAACATGATTGTTGTAGGGAATGATCTTAGCTTTAATTTGAGTACTAGAAGTCCTTGATAGGATCCATAGAACTCAAGTTATGAGGCAGACAAGTTACAAGTCATCTGAGGTATGTGAATTTGGAGCTTGAAAGTTACCCAACTTGCATGACACTTTTTCCCTAGAAGGATGATTCCTATGAACTTTTGGTAAACATGAATGTTGTTCCTTATTGTATTAGCTTTCCATAGAGTACTAGAAGTCCATGATAGGATATGTAGAGCTCCAGTTATGGCTTTTACAAGTCAAGGGTATTTTGGGAAGTTGTGATTATGGGTCATTTTTGGTTATAGGTCATTTTCACCAACTTAAACATCTCAAATGAAATTTGGTTCAACTTGAAAGTTGCTCAAAATGGGGTTTTAACATTGACCATGTACCAAGGAGGCATTGAAATGGATCAAGGAGAGACTTGGTTTAAGAAATTGTGAAAAAGGAAGAATTAAAGAGAATTAAAGGTCAAAAATTCAAAATAAATGATATGTGTGCAAATGAAGCAAAATAATATCATTTTTTGAATGGAAAATGCATTCTAGAAACTTTGGCAATATTAGAATTTTGATTTGAGTCCAATATCATGCCCTTTTTCTTTGTTTCTTCATGATGAAGTAACATATCAAACATGAGCCATGGGATGAAAACAAGGAGTGAATCATCACCATTCAGATTCAATATCTCATGAGGAGTGCAAAGCAAGCATTTTGAAGCCAAAAAAGAGTGCATATCGTGACTGGTGTGGAGGAGATTTTGGTGAGAATTTGAAAATCCAATTTCTCATTCTGAAGCTTTGAGAAGGTTCTAGATGATCCCAATGAGTTCTATATAAGGTGTTGAGTGGGTTCAGCCATTTTTGTGGAAGAGTTTGAAGCTGGTAGCAGAAGGTGAGTTTGAAAACTCAGAGTTGCAAGAGAGAATCGAGTTCTGAGTTCCAGGCCAAATCAAGGGAAATTGAAGGTTGCATTGGCTTTAGAAGGAGTTTTGGAGTGTATCTGCATCATCTTGGAGGTTAAAGTGATCAAGAACTGCATCTGTTACACCTCTGAACTCAGGTTGGTAACTTTTATCCTTATGCATAATCTAGGAGGAAATAGATAGAAACCTATAGGTGGTTAGGATCCTTGTGATGTGTAGATGGATTTAAGATGAATAATTCGTGGAATAGAGACAAGTTAGGATAATGACCAATTTCTGTTGAGGCTGAATTCTAGAGATTCTTGGATAGATAATCAAGATTAGATAGGGGAAATTGATCACCATGAGATGAGGATTGGATTGATGCCTTTAATTTGGAGAATGGTGAGATTCAAGATTTTGACAAATTCTGAAGATGCTATCGTGTTTTAAGTTAGAGAAGGAACTAGATGATTCTAGTGGCAGATTCGTGATCAGCATTAAAAACTGGACAAGATGATGTATAATTTTGTAATGTTTGATGACCTGTGTATTTGACCTCACCAGAGAAGACGGCGGCGCCACTGCTCAGGCCACCGTCTGAACTCTCCCTCCATCTGAATTCAAATTGGGGACGATGCACTGCAAGCGTTGGATCTTGCTGAAGACTTGACCTGGTAACCCTCATCCACGACCACGATTGGTTTTGAAAGTCAGACTTTGACTCCTTCGTTGATACGCACCGTTTCATTAATTGGAAGCAATGAGCTTAACGACTGGATTGATATTCACACCCCTACTTTGGCCCAACCTAAGGATTTGAACTGATCAGAATTGCTATTTGCAACGCATCTTTTGTTAATTTCTTTTGATTTTCTTTTATTTTCTTCATTTCATATTAGTTTGATAATAATTCATAAAAAATAGAAGAATAGGTCAATTAATTCCAGGTTTTTTCTCCCTGATTCATGATTGAGTCTAGAATTTTATGGAATAAAAATATTAGGAAAACCGTGCATTTTTATTTTATGTGCATTTTTTACATTTTATTTGATAATAAAATTACCATGGTTGATACCTCTGTTTGGTGAATTTAGTTTGATCATTTGGTGATGAGTTTTTGCTTGAGATTTTGTTTGTGATTAGCTTAGAAATGTATGCTCCCATAGTATTTTTCTCACATTTTTGTGATGAAATTAGGTGTTGTTTTTAGGTTGAAACCTTATGTGCTCCCTTTTAGGGTTTAAGTTTAGTACCTTGTAGTGTAGAATTTATTTCTAGGTCTTATTTGAGGATTTGATCTCTGGAATTAACATGGTAGAGTCATGATTGACATAGGTTCCCATAGTTATTTTTGTAGGATTTTATAATTGATTTTAGTATTTTAGTTAGAATTAACTTTAATACTAGGTTTTAGGTGATCCTAACTTGCTAACTCAACTAGAATGACTTCATTAGTTCCCTTAGACTAGGTTTGTGCTTCTCTTGCTTTTGGATGATGATGAAGACTTGTGTGGGCTGCTGTGGAATGCATGGTGGAGCTTGGACTTGAAGATTGCTCTCCCTTTGGTGTAGTTTGTTTAGGGTTAAGGATTAGGGTTTTTAGGGAGATCTCTTAGAATAGATTTTCTTCCTTCATGAAACATGGAAGGTGTTTATCACTTCCATTCCTCCCTATGATGTAAGGTACCCTTGTGAAGGCCTCATCCCTCCTTTGGTAGGATGTGTGGCTCTTCACAAGTTGGTAGAACCTTTTAGGGTTCCTTTCTTTGATGGTGGAGTGCTTAGAGGTGACCTTTGGTCTTCACTTTGCTTCTCCCTATCCCCACCTTGCTCTTGTTAGATGAATATTTCTCCCTTGCTAGAGGATGGAGTTCCTTGATAGAATATTAAAGATTCTAGAGGTTGCATTTCCCCTTTGTTTGAAGACTGCCATCGAAGCTGAAGCTTGAAGAAGGTGAAGAACAAGTTGATACTTGTGTTTGATGCATTGGAAGCTTGAAGAAGCTAGTTGATACTTGCTATTGAGGATGAAAGCCTGAAGGTGGAGTCTACCCTGAAGAGGGAAGCTTGAAGATGGAGTACCTTTCATTCTCTTGAAGAGGATAAACTTGAAGAACAGTTACAGACTGAGGACTGATTTGCTGTCAGATGATTGCTTTGCTGTGAAGCTGTGGAAGCTTTTGATTTGCTTTCTTTACTGTCTGTTTGCTTTTTGTGCAAATGTATTGATGTGACTTGTTTGATTTGCTTGATGCATTAGGATAAGTTCATGTTTAAATTGTTTTAAGCTAGGAGCATGATTGCATTAGAGGTTGAGTTCCTCCCTCTGCTTGTACTTTTACTGTATGGCTTTGCTTGCTGGTATTCGGTAGAGCTCTGCTCCCTTGCCTATGTGGTTTGTGATTTGCTTGATGGCATGTTATTCTTTTCCTGTATGATTACAATTATTCATATCTGGCTTGAGGTTGAGACGAGCTTGTGGAGGCTGATTCCCCACACATATTTCCTCCCTCACTTGCATTGCATTCATTTTACAGTTGTTTACTGTTTACTGTTTAAGCTGATGCTTTATCTGTTTGTGTACCATTGACATGATCCCCTAGGAATCTCACTTCCTTTGATAAGAAAAGTGATGATTAGAACTTTAGGTTAAAACCTATGCATGATAACTTCTAGGAGTTCCCTATTTCAAACCACAACCATAGGATGAATCCTTGGCATGACAATAGTAGGATGCTTGATAGTCTCCTCTGTAGAGTCCTTTGTTCTCTTCTCATCTCAAAACAACAGTAAAAAACGTAATAAAGACAAGTTAGTATAAACGCGTTATGAGCCTTAAGCTACTTGGGTAATGATAATTGAGCGACCTCCTCTCAATCGTCTAGAATGTTTAGTATACGTCCTTTGGACGATATACGACGCATTCGTTCCCGGGTCATAGTCTCTAGTGCTGTACAAACTACAGACAAACATAAAAAACAGTTCTCCCGTAAAAGACAGAAAACAAACTTCAAATCTTTTTGCCCCGTGGGCCCGTAATTCAGAGGAAGCTTTTCTGAAGAAAAGAGTGTCGTTAACTCTCAGTTCTACCGCAAACGGTAACGCCTAAGTCTCCAAGGGTCGAGCTGTGTATGCCAAACTGCTGGTACTTCCTGTTAACCCTACTCGAAAAAATAGATGAATCTAAATTGCCGTAATCCGTATTTCCCAAACTACGTAAGCTCTGATCTTTCAAGCCCGTTGAGAGTACGTAGGCACAATACTGACGTATTGGCGAGCCACCTTCCCCATAACCCGTAGTTAGTCAAACTACGTTGACTCTGATTTCTCATTCTCTGATGAGAATACGTAGGCATAAAGCGTGACGCTTTTCCGAGTCATTTTATTTTCATTTCAGACCAAGCCTTGATAGGTAGATAGTAAACAAACCCGTCAGATAAACACAAAAAGCGTGGATCCCATCGAGTACGATGGACGTGAGGGGTGTTACTACCTTCCCCTTGCGTAACCGACTCCCGAACCCAGACAACGGTTGCGATGACCTTGTCTTACACCTTCTCGTCAGGTTTTTCCGATCGTTTCCTTTCCCGTTCTGAGGGATAAATAACGAAAGGTGGCGACTCTTCTGTTTTGCCGGCACCTTATTTTCGCGGTAGCGACACATATGTGTTGTATATGTACATTATTGCATTTGCATTTTAATTTTCGCATGTTTTTTTGTTATTATCTGTTGTTGTGTTGTTGGGTGAGTGTTCCATAGAGAGTAGTGTGGAGAGTAGTGGCATGTTTGGCATGCAATAGTCCTCATGAAATTCGCGTTCAAACGATATTTTCTTTGAAGACATCTTGTCCAGTCCGCTTCAGACAGTTGATAGGATGTTAGATCTGAAAATTAACGACTCTAAAGACCGATCATTGGGGAGTCAGTTAAGTGAGGACTCCTCGTTTGACCATGATGCCAAACTAGAAATGGTGAACATATCATCGTTTCTCGAGAGTCTGTGACATTGACGACCCGCATAGGATGTCGAACCTTGTCAGAGAGTAGGTGCATACCTGTGAGTGGGAGGGTTATGCAGGAAACTTGACCTCCAACCAACCCGAATTTCTGGTTTTCTCGTCAGTGACCTTTGATCTTTGATATTATGGGGTTTCTATTGCTTCAATTCTGATGTTCTGGTATTTTCTCGCCGAGGCAGAATTCTGGTTTAACTCAGTCAGCAGCACAACGGTCTGAATCCCCTGTTTGCATCTGCATTTTCATTTGCATTTTAACATTTGCATGTATTTGTGCTTTCAGGTGCATATTTTTCCTTTGATTCTAGTAATCTGATCCACCGTCAATATTGAGCCTAGTTTAAAGAGGACTCTCGTTTACAAGTTCTTGACGTCGGAGATAGGGTCTTTGCTTGGTCTCACTTTTGTTACTGATCATGGTGTTATGGAAGATTTCAGGAAGGATTATGGGAAAATTCTGAGCTTCATCTGTAAGATCTCAAGATATGAGTTAGGAGGTATCCATACTCTGCTGCAGTTTTATGATCCTCAAATGCACTGCTTCACTTTCCCTGGCTATGTCTTGATGCCTACATTGGAGGAGTTTGCTATGTTGATGGGAGTTTTGGTCATAGAGAAGATGGTTTTCTTTCACTCTGAAGCAGAGCCTGACTTGACCAAACTGGCCAATGCTCTTCATTTGGGTATCTCTGAGTTGGATGGTAAGATAGTGTGGAGAAATGGAGTCCCTGGCTTTCCACTAGCATTCTTGGTGAATAGAGCTCAATACTTTGCTAAAGAGGGTTGTTGGTCAGTTTTCAATGCTATGTTGGCCCTCTGCATATATGGAATAGTCCTGTTCCCTAATACCCCAGACTTCGTTGACTTGGACGCTTTCCATATTTTTGCTTCTCAGAACCCTGTGCCTACTCTCTTGGGAGATGTATACCATTCTGTGCACTACAAGAATGAGAACATAAGAGGAAAGAATTTCTCTTGTTGTGCACCACTTCTCTACAGATGGTTTATGGGTCATCTTCCTCAGGTTGGACCTTTTGTTGATAGATCAGATACAATTGATTGGTCAGAGAGGATCATGGGCTTGCCGTTGGAGAATATTGTTTGGTTTAACAAAGACCTGCTTGGCAAGGAGATTATCTATAGCTGTGGAAACTTTCCCAATGTTCCTCTGATAGGAAGGAAGGGTGGCATCAACTACAATCCTGCTCTTGCTATCAGGCAGTTTGGTTATACTCTGAAAGAACCCCCGAGGGAGGAAGAAATATAGGAATCTCTGTATTTCACAGGATCAGTTGACAGTGATACTTTAGCCAGATTGGAAAAAGCTTGGGGATGAATCCACCAAAAAGGAAAGCCTCCTTTGGGTAAAGGTGACTGTAGAGCCTATGGACCATATGTTGAGTAGATCCAGGATAGGATTGAAAGAGTACTGTTACCATTCCCGGTCAAAGAGCCTTTATACCCTCTGGTAGCTGAAGAACCAACAACAGTTTATATACAAAAGTGTAATAAACTGTGAGCTGAGAAAGAAGAGCTACGCAAAGTGAATGAAGAGTTGGAAAAGGAGGTTATTCAGCTAAGGAGCGAAAATAATGAAGCAGCCTACTTGTCCAAGATGAAGACTGAAACTTTGAACAAGATGGGGAGAGAAATGACTGAAGATATTCGTGCCCGAGAATAAGTAGGTCAAGATCTGAAGAGCGCTAGCAATATCCTCAAAGACAAGAAGAAATAGCTGGAAAGGGTGCGCTTGGAGATATCCAAATTCAACACCTAGTGGAATGCTGCTCTAACTGCCAACAAGGGAAAAGAGGATGAGCTCCATCAGCAGATTGGCAGATTAAAGACTCATCTCAGGATTAAAGATGAAAAAAATTCAGGGGAATCATCTCGTTAGCATGAAAATGACCACACGTTGCGAGAAACTCTAGCAACGTTGGAAGAATACAAGATGAGAGCAGAATTGAAGAAACCAAGACTTGAAGACGCTTTCGAAGAAGGTACTTGGAAGGATTATGCTCGAGATCTAAAGGATGTCATCAACAGAAGGGAGTTTCTCATTCAGGCGTTGGTTGCAAGGTCTGAGCATCCAGATACGAAGAAGTTGTTAGAGGAGTTCCAAACTCGTTACCGTGGCTGAAGGGGGAGTTACTTGATGCAGTTTTCTCTTTGTTCTTCTTCTCTTTTGTTATTGTTATTCAGACCATCACCAGGCTTGTTGGATGGGGTCATTTTGATCTTTCTGTTATACTCCTTGATATGTTGTGTATGCTGACATTTGCTCTCATTTTATTTATGAGAAGGATATTGTGGCTCCATTTGTTGCTTCTTCTGTTTCCTGTTCGTGTGTGGAACTAGAATCAATGGGAGAATTTCCATGAATCATATTTACATGCTTGCATTTTTCATCATCATTGTCATATTGCATTGCAGGTTTTCTTGGTGCCGTTAACCTTATCTCTATGTGGTTTTCTTCCGTTAGTTTTTAGGATAGTAGACCAGACGTTTCACCGATACTTGACCAGAGGGAATCAACAAAGAGCTATGAATTAGATACAGCTAGAATCATACAGGAGCTGATGCAGGGGGTTGCCAATGGGCAAGAGCGGCCCAGAACACTAGTCCAGCCTCTAATTTCCAGGGTGGATGGTAGCAGAGTTTTACATGGAGGGACCACTGCCATTCCTCCCCCGGCTGATGGGAGTGCTCCTCAGGCTAATTTTATTCCTACTGTTGTTACTCCTCCGGACGAAGGTCATCAAACAGGAGCTCATGCGACAGGTGCAACAGGCGTTGCACATGGGGCAGTAGGTCCTCAGTGGGAGGAGGATGAACATGATGATGTTTTCTCAATGGGAGATTTGGGTGTATGCCTTTAGACTGATACAGATAAAAGGTTTAAGATGATCGAGGAAAAAATGAAGAATCTTGAGAACCAGAACTCTCTGGGGATTTATATGTCCAATCTAGGACTGATTCCAGGGGTGAAGATTCCACCCAAATTCAAGGTTCTGGACTTTTATAAGTACATAGGGATAAATTTTCCCATAGTATATCTCAGATCATACTATCGGAAAATGTATGCTTACTCAGATGACGAGAAGTTGCTGATACACTTCTTCGAAGATAGCTTATCAGGGCCTTCATTAGAATGGTACATGGGTCTAGAGACGACTCATATCAAAAGTTGGAGGGATCTTGGGGAAGCTTTCGCCTTCATTATCAGTACTATAGTGACCTGGCGCCGAATCGAGTTCAGTTGCAGAATCTTTCTCAAAGGAGTAATGAAGGGCTTAAAGAGTATGACCAGAGGTGGCGTGAACTAGCTGCGAGGGTTCAGCCTCCGATGGTGGAGAGGGAATTAATTGATATGTTCGTGGCTACCTTGCCAGGGATATATTACGAAAAGTTGATCGGAAATATGTCCGGAAGTTTTTCTGATTTGATTATAACCGGTGAGAGGGTAGAAAACAGAATCAAGTTGGGTAAGATTCAGAGTGGAGAAGGATCCACATCAGGTGAAGGAAGGAAGATGTTTGATACATCGCCTATGCCATATGCTCAACTATTACAACATTTGCTTCAGTTACAGCTAGTCCAAAAAAGAACTTTGGCACCGCTCACAGGCGCGCCTCCACCGGGCTACGATGCAAATGCCGGGTGCAACTTTCATTCTGGCGCTATAGGCCACAACGTAGACAATTGCAAAACTTTTAAGCACAAGGTGCAAGATCTTCTTGACACCAAGGCAATTAACTTTACCAACGAGACTTCGAATGTGGTTCAAAACCCAATGTCGAACCATGGGGCAGCTGGAGTTAATGCCATTATTGAGGATGAAAAGTTGAATCTGATAACTGACGTGGCAGAGCTGAAAACGTCATTGAGTTTTGTGAAGAGTAAACTGTTGAAAGGAGGTGTTTTTCCTGGATGTGGGGAAGGTTGTGAGGGTTGTGTCGTGCACCCTGAAGGTTGTAGTGCATTGAAAAACCATATTCAAGGTCTGATGAATGATGGTATTTTACAGACTGATAGAATAATAGAAGAAGAAGACGTGAATTGTAACACCCCGAATTTAATTGGAATATTTTAATTTATTTATTTAATTGAGAATATTCATTTTCAGTGTTTTTCGGTGGTTTTGTGAATTATTGAGGAATTATGCATATTTGGATTATTTATTTTGGAATAATAGTATGTAATATGGATTTATTAATATTATTATGAATTAGAATAAATATAAGTGAAAGAAGGGTAATTTGGGCATTAAGAGGAGTTAGTGAGGGTGTTAAGGGAAAAACCCATTTTGAGGCCCAAGACTAGGTTAGACAAAAAGGGAATTTTGAAGAGAATTGGGATTCATTTGTGTTAACCGTGAAAGTATTGAGGCCAGAGCTCTGAGGAGAAATTTGGAGGCAGAAGTTTCGAAAGGTTCCCGGAAAGTTTCGTGAAGGCTTTGATCGACCGACTAAGATATGGGGAGTATAGATTTTCAGGATTTTCCATGTGTATCTTTCGATGTGATTATGGTTGATTAAGGGTTTAAGGATTTTATGGAGAATTATGGGAAAAAGGGAAATTTGACCTTAATTTAAACCTTAGGAAATTGGATAGTGAGAACCTTGATGATTATGGTTAGTGGTAAGTATTCCTGATTGTTTGATATGAGAAATAATGATCTTTGCCCTTCGTGGACAAAAACCTTGAATTGTTATAGGTCTGACCCTAAAGGGATACGAATTGGATAATGAGTAACTCTAATGCCTTAGGGTGTAATTGAAGTAAAAATTGTGATTTAGGGCGTGAATATGTTCCAGGTCTGGCCTAATAAACTGTAGGTTTTGTGCTGTTATCGTCGTATAACCTTAGGGATGATTTAGAGATGTTTTGGGGGCATTGGGTAAGTGAATCGTAGAGCCTTTTGAGTGAATTCGTGTTCTGGTGCGTACCAGAATTTGGTGTCATCGCATAGTTCGCCTAGCGAACCATGTTGTTCCCAGACTCGCCTAGCGAAGAATCCTTCACCTAACAAAGAAACTCACCCTAGACTCGCCTAGCAAACATTCTAGTGAATGTAGTAGAGTTTCACAAATATTGATTGTGTGTAGCGATGCCGTGATGTTTGATTCTGTGATTTCTATGATGAATTAACATGAGTATGACAGTGGGTTTTGGGTGATATGTACATGATGGCATGATGGTTTCTATGATGTATTGATTGATATAACATGATGATATTACCATGAATTGATGAATTATATGATGATGTGAGATACGACGATGATTATGATGTTGATGATTATGATGAATGATGATGCACCTATGTTGTTATATGAGGATGATTATTGACGTGTGCATCATGTGCATTCGGACTTCGGTTCAGGACCTCGATTACTTTGGCTTAAATCTCATTGTGTGGATGTGAAGTGTTTTGATGTGCTCCGGTTCTTTAGTAGAATCAATCTTATTGATGGGGATCTATGGAGGGTTGATGGCTCAGTGTCCAGCGCGCTGTGATGATTGGTACCACATGCATTGAGTCTTGTCGCATTGCATTTATGAATCTTTTTGTATGAATTATGATGTTGTGACCTTTGAGACATACTAAAGAATATGAATGTGTTGAATATGATTATGACACCGTTTTACATGTTGATTGTTATACATTGATTATTATGAATTGTTTTACTCACCCTACCTATTTGAATGTTACCTCCTCGTGGGTAACGTGCAGATGACCAGGTTTAGCCGTGGACGTCGTTGAGGATTATTTTGAAGTTTTTGAGTTGTTAGCTGTTTTGGTAAACTTAGAGGGTCTAGCTCTGATATGTAACATCGGGTTGGATTCTTTTGAGTTAAATTATATACCGTTGAGTTGTTTTGTTTATTCTCCCTTTTTAAGGAAACCTTGATTTTATGCCTTTGAGTTCTGATGCTTTGTGTAGTTTGATATGCTTTGGAAAAACTCGTGTGTTACGGAGCTTTAATCTATTTTGTTGATTTGAGAAATGTACCCCCTTTTGGTGGCTTTTATGAATTTTAAATAATTTAGTCTGATATCTGTGTTATTTTGCTAATATAATTGTGGGGTAGAAAAGGGTGTTACATGAATGAAATTGATAGTGGGCGGGATGAAGCCGCTACAATTTCAATCCCATATAGAACAATCAACATTTCAGCACCGTCAAGGCCAGCGCTAGTGATCATTACTAAATCCAGACTAATACCTTACGGAAGTACCAAGGCCATCCCATGGAATTTTGGGGCAGAGGTATTTTGTAATGGATATAAGCTAGAATTGGTAGGGGCGTCATCCGGAGGATCTTATGTTGATAATGTTGTGGGAGCCGGAGGGTTGACTAGAAGCAGTAGAGTATGTTCCCCACCAGAGACCAGTGTGCAGAGAACTGATAAAGGAAAGGAGAAAGTTGTGACAGAGCAGAGTCAGCAACAGGCAGAGCAGGACTCTTTAATCAAAGATGCAGAGGAATTTATGCGCCTCATCCGTAAGAGTGACTATAAGATTGTCGATCATTTGTAGCAAACTCCTTTGAAGATCTCGATATTTTCTTTGTTGTTGTGCTCCGAGGCACATAGGAATGCGTTGTTGAGGATTCTGAACACTGCTTACGTTCCACAAGAAGTTTTTATAAATTAGCTTGAAAGGGTTGTAGCCCATGTTAATTTCGGCAATGGCTTGGGGTTCACAAATTTAGATTTAACTCTCGCAAGAAGAAATCATAACCATGCCCTGCATATCTCCATTGAATGTAGAGGGGCTGTTTTGTTGCATGTATTGGTTGACACTGGGTCATCACTTAACGTGTTGCCCAAGAAAGCTTTAATGAAGTTGGATACCCAAGGTGTGATTTGCACTCCCAGTGATCTGGTTATGAGAGCCTTTGATGGGACGAGAAGATCGATGTTTGGTGAAGTTACACTACCAATTCAAGTGGGCCCGAAAATCCTTAATATTGTTTTCTACATCATGGACATTCAGCCAGCGTATAGTTGTTTACTTGGTCGACCATGGATTCATTCTGCAGGAGCAGTTACTTCGACCTTGCATCAGAAGCTGAAGTACATGGTTGAAGGAAGGATCGTTAGAGTGTGTGGTGAAGAGGATATCATGGTTAGTCACTTGTTGTCCTTCAAATATGTAGAGGTGGATGGAGAGATCCACGAAACTTTGTGTCAGGCGTTCGAAGCTGTTCAGATTAAAGAGAAGCCTCCTATTGAGGACAGAACTCCAGAGATTTCAATCTCTTCTTTCAAAGAAGCCCGAGCTGTTGTGGAGTCTAGTTCTTCACAGGGATGGGGTCAAGGGCTCATCATTCCCAATAAGCAAGACATATTTGGTTTGGGATACAACCCATCATCTTCTCAGAGTGTGTCGCGGTACAGAGGGCCAATGCAATTCACCAGTAGAGGAGTAATCTTTGATAGGATCAATGATGTGGGAGAAGACGAAGGAGATAGTGACTGTTGTCGCTACTGCGAAAATAAGGTGCCGGCAAAACAGAAGAGTCGCCACCTTTCGTTATTTATCCCACAGGAAGGGAAAGGAAACGATCGGAAAAACCTGACGAAAAGGTATAAGACAAGGTCATCGCAACCATGTCTGGGTTCGGGAGTCGGTTACGCAAGGGGAAGGTATTAACATCCCTCACATCTGTTGTACTCAACGGGATCCACACTTGTTGTGTTTATCTGACGGGTTGGTTTAACTTGTAAGAACACAGATTGTTTCTTAGTAATATCTCTATGTTTTGATGATAACTCTTATGAAATTTTGTATTAAAGAATTATATACTCTAAAATTTGTTCATGAATATTTGCTGCAGATGGTTAAAGTATATATACATCCAAGAGCAAATTAATCTGAACATGGAACTATGGAAGGCTCTGAAGAGTCAGAATCATCTTATAGAAGAATCTGAGCGCTGTCTGCAGAAGAATCTGAAGCAGAAGCTACAGAAGAATCTGAAGCAGAAGCTGCAGAAGGATCTGAAGCAGAAGACTCTAATAGATCTGAAGACTCTGAAGCATTGAAGAACTTTGTATGAGAGTTAAGAAGCACGGTTTTTCAGAAGACTCTGAGAGTACTACATGCTGCATGTACTGAGGATCTGATTCATAAAACTCTGCTCTGATAGAACTACACGCTAAAGCACACTTGCTGCATTACTCTGATTTAGCAAAATCTGATGGGCATCCAAGACTCTGATCATGCAGACTCTGATGTTTACTTTGCTGAAATGAAATACTTGTTGAAGAAGAATTCAAAGTGATATCTTTTGATTTGGCTCAACGACTCTTTCCTCTTTCATGCTTGACACTAGAACACAGACCAAAAGCATTTCTCTGTGCATTCTACTTCCAGGAAAGGTCATGTAATGTAAAGACAAAAAGGTTCAGGCCTTTTTACAGTATACAACCTCCAACGTCAAGAATTTTTGGACTACTGTGCATATAAAAGCAAGTCTTCCTCATCTTCTTCAAACAACAGATCATTGATAGAAACTCTTACAAGCTCTCATAAAATATTCTTATTCTCTTTGCTGAGTTTATTCTTTTGTTCTTAACATTAAGTGAAAAATCACTGTTGTGATAAAGCTTGTTAGAAGCATTCAAACACTTGTATTAATCTTACATTTCATTGTAATAGTTCCTTGAGAAGATCCAGTTGGGATCAGTAGTTCTTGAGAAGACTTTGAACAGTTGTTCTTAGTGCTTACTATTGTAATCAGTTGATTAAATAGTGGATTAAGTCCTTGTTTGAGAAAGGCAAATCACTCTAGATAGGGTGGACTGGAGTAGTTGAGTTCAACGAACCAGGATAAAATACTTGAGTTTTTACTTCTAAGTTTTATCTTCATACTTATTCAACCCCCCTTCTAAGTATTTTCTCACCTTCAGTTGGCATCAGAGCTCCAGTTCTGTGTGTGCTACCACTTCACAGTGACAGAAAAGATCCAGTGAGAAAAACTTTGATACTTATATTTGGTTGTTTATAATGGCTGATGTTTCAACATCCAACAAGTATGAAGAAAGAGACAGAATCAGTACAAAACCCCCTATGTTTGATGGGGAGCAATTTGATTATTGGAAAGATAGGATTGAAAGTTTTTTCCTTGGTTATGATGCTGATTTATGGGATTTGGTCATAGATGGATATGTTCATCCCATTGATGGAAATGACAAGAAAATAGAAAGAAAATCTATGACTGAAGTCCAAAAGAAGGAATTCAGAAATCATCACAAGGCTAGAACTATATTGTTAAATGAAATATCTCATACTGGGTATGAGTGTCGCTACTGCGAAAATCGGCGCCGGCTGAACAGAAGAGTTGCCACCGTGCGTTATTTATCCCAGCGGAGGGAAAGGAAACGCTCGAAGTAAACCTAACGCAAAGACGGGAAAGGAATGGTCATCGCAACCAAATCCTGGATTCGGGAGTCGGTTACGCAAGGGGAAGGTATTAGCACCCCTCACGTCCGTCGTACTCGACGGGATCCACGCTTGTTTTCTAGTACGGATTGTTATTCTATCTATTCTACAGGTCTGGGGTTAAAAGAAAATAAAATGACTCGGCAAAGTATCGCACTTTATGCCTATGTATTCCCGTTTGAAACGAGAAATCAGAGTCAACGTAGTTCGCCTACCTACGGGAAAGGAGGGGAAGGTTGCTCGCTAGGATATCGCATCCTATGCCTACGTACTTTCATACGGCATGAAAGATCAGAGCAAACGTAGTTCGGGCCACGTACGACACAAGTCTGTCTTGATTGTTTTTATCCTTCTGAAAAAGGTTTTCTCCTGATTATGGGTCCAAGCGGACAAAAATGACTCTTTTGATTGGTTTACAGTCTTTTACGCAAGAACTGTCTTTTATTGATGTTTAACCTCTTATTGTATTTTTTTTTGATAGTTTTGAGATAGAAGAGAAAGAACTCTAAAACCTATGGTTAAAATGGGGATCAAAATTTACCCTAATGTTGTCATGCATGGATGAGAGCCTAATGTCTGTCATATTTCTCTCTTGCGCAGAGAGAAACAAAGATCCTAAGGGAATAAACGGAAAAGCAGCAGCATATATACAGTAAAGCAGCAAAATGCATGAATGCAGCAGTACAAGCGAGGCAAGGGAGTCCCACTCAACCTCGAACCTAGAAAACAATGAGCAAAGTGAAACAACTTCACCTCAACCTCAAGGGGAAAATATAACAAACAATACAGCAAAGGAAAATGAACCCCAAAACCAGCTCTGACAGCACCTCAGCTCCTACAGCAACAGCTCTGAACAAACCTCAAACTCTGACAGTTGACAAACAGCAATCTTCCAATGAACCCCAAAAATCTAACTCTAATGATACCCAAGCTACAATAAGCTTCCATATTCAAGAAATCCCCAAGCTCAAGCAAGCACAAAATCTTAACCAGTTGACAACATCAAACACCAGATAGCTCCAGACAGCAGTAAACCCTAGCTTTAACAGTTGCACAACTTTGACATGAACAATCTTCATATTTGTCAATCTTTGATCTTCTTCTCTATCTTCAATGGCTTCTTTATTCAAGACAAGCTCTCCTAGGTGATAATTGATTTATCATAATAGATTGAATGTCAAACAGTTCATTGACAACCAAAGGAAATCTATGAATAGTTGACATTGTAACAAACTGTTTCCCTCAAAGTTCTACCTCCTAGGTAAGGCCACTTATCCCTACAAAGGAGGGAGGTGAATACCATAGAGGGACTTTATGTTATAGAGAGGAATGGAAGCACCGGAAGCTATCCATGTTTGTGAAAAAATTCAGTCTATTCTAAGGCTCTGCTTATTCCTATTATTTCCTATGCCTTCAATCAGCTCCAAGCTCAAGCAATCTTCCAGCTTCAACATTTGATCATCATCTTCAATCTTCTCCTTTGATTTCTTCATGCTCCACAAGCTTAACCCAAGCCCCATACCCCAAATAAAAGCCCAAAAGCCCAAGCAATCAGATACAAACCCCAAGTGGGAACACCAAACAATCACACAATTTGCAAAATATACTAAAAATAGTAAAATGGTATTTAAAATTCTAAGATTTATTCTAAGGGGATCTCTATATCTACCCTACATACCCTATATGTCCCATAACCTAACTCATGCTATAAAAACCCAAAATAAACTGTTAGAATGCACCTATGTTGAGTTTGGACCCTAAAACTAACACCCTAATGTTTTCTAATCAAAACTAATCAAGATTTAACCACAAAAATATGAAATAAATCTCTAAGGGAACTTAATGCTCTAATCTAGATATTACAAAAAGAACGGGATCAAAATATGAATTTAAATTGCTAAACAAAATTCATCAAAATGTATGTACAAACAAAGTAAAGATAAAAGAAATTAAAATGTAAAAAATCACCATAAATGGAAAAAACCTAAAATAATATTTTTCTCTTTTCACAATTTTCTTGACATCATTATTGAAATGTAGCAAAAATCCCCATTTTAAAAAGATCATTTTTTGATTTATTATGAATTATTTGTGAACTATATACAAATGAAGAAAATTAAAATAAAATTCAATTAAACGGGGGTGGAAAAAGCAACTATTTACATGCAGAATTATATTGGGCCCAGGAGGGGGTGTCGAAAGCAACACGCAGGGCCCATATCTGAACCCAGAAAAACAACAGAAAACATACACGCAGGGGGTGCGAATAGCCATGACTTCGCTTTGTATTTTTGGTTGGGCTTCCAATGGGGGGTGTAAGCAGCAACCTGGGCTAGGCCCATGCCAAAATGCAAAGGGAGCGGGGGGTTTCACGAGTAACAAAGGGATGGTGGTCAGCAAGCGAGCAAATGGGCCTAAGGCCCAGACTAACCCATTCACAATTCAACAAAACTAACCCTAAACAAACTCCTCTCTGAAATTCTCCCTATCTGAAACCCTCTCCACACATGCAAATCAAACCCCCAACGTCCTTCACCATCACCAATCAAGTCCCTCAAATCTCAGCTCAACAAACCCTAATCTAACACTCACCTCACCAATCTGATACTCAACACAATTTTACCCTAATTTCATCGTCTAACCTAGCGCTAAATCCAGATGAACAACATGCATGCTTACAAGTTTAGAGAAAGATGAACGAAAAACCTGGAGAATCGGATGAAGACAGAGGTTCTGGAGATGTTGATGACGAAGATCAGAGGACGATTCAATGAAAATCGCTTGAAGATCTGAAGAAGTTTGGCGTTGGATCTTGATGGATCTTGACGGATCGAATCTGGAAAATCTGGATCTACGAAGGTTGAAGGTGATGAACGTCAAAGAAGTCTGGAAAAAAAACTCAAGAACACTATGAGGTTTTCTGAGGAAGACGATGAAGATTTCGTATGATCTGGCAAAGTCGTTGAAGATTCTGGGGATGACTTTGATGCACGACGAATGCTTTCTGGAAAATCGTCTGAAGAGTGATGAACACGATGAGGAATCTGGAGGTTATTGGTGAAGAACACTATGAGGTTCTTGGTGATTTGCGATTTCCAGTAAATGATGAAGGATCCGATGAACTTTCAAGCGATATCTTTGAGTATCCGGCGAGTTGGATGGAGGAGGGATGAAGAAGATTGAAGGCTGTTTGGATGAATTTTGGGAAGATTGCAGTTTCCGGCGAGTTGGCGGTGGTCGGAGATGGTTAGTTAGGGTGGTTGCATGGCCGGCGGGGAGAGTATCCGGCAAGGGGACTGGTGGCAGAGGGAGAAGCAGTGGGTTACACGTGTGGCTGAGGGTGAAGCAGAGAGTGCCAAGTGTGAGGTGTCCAACCCTCAAAACGCACGCGTGGCGTTGCTATTTATGGGACACGTGGCTCATTGGACCTGACTGGGTTTATGGACTCTGGGTAATTGCTGGCCCAATAAGACTAAACCTAGATTAGTGGATTTAAGCCTGATTAACTGCCCAAAATTAAAGCTAAAAACCTAATTAAACTATAAAACGAAAATTAACAAAATAAAATCTAATAAACCTAATTAACCTATTATTAATCCTAATTAATTTGTTAAAACAAAAATTAAAAATAAAATCTAATTAAAATCTAATAAACCCTAATTAATCCTAAAAACGAAAATTAAAAAATAAAAACCCTAATTAAATCTAAAAAATCTAAAAACTATTATTTGATATCTAAAAAAATATCTTTTTTAAAGAACCTAATTAATTCTGAAAAACAAAAATCAAATAAAAATCTAAAAAAACAATTAATCTCATTTTTTTAAAATCTATTCCATTAATTTTTTTTTTAAAACAATAAACTCTAATAAAAATCTAAAAGAACAATACTATCTATTTTATTATTTTTTTTCTACTCTTTTAAAAGAAAAATATCTATTTATCTATTAAAAACTAATAAAAGAAAATTAATATCTAAAATTTATTAAAAACTATAATATCTAAAAATTCTTTAAAAATCTATTAATTTCTAAAAAAATGAAAAGAAAATTTATTTAAACTCTAAAAAATATTAAAAAACTCTATTAAATCCAGAAAAATCCATTAAATGCACTAAAAATCCAGAAAAATGACTGAAAAATCCTAAAAATGCCAGGAAGCCGATTAAATCGAATAAAACCCAATTGCACAACCGTAGCGAAACCCGGGCACCGAGATTGTCTGAAAACAGGGGAGATGAGCACCAATTCTCAACAGACTTTTGTTCTGACTGGCCTGTACTGCCTGAAACACCAGGGGCTATAATCCCGATAAAAAATCAATCTGAATGATAAAAATGCAATGCATGCCGTATGCGAATGCGAATGCAAAATGCGTCAAAACATAAACCAGATATGGGAACCGGTTGGTCAAATTTTAGGGTGCAACAGCTGCCCCTATTCAAGTGGCTTGGACCCGACTGGGTGAAGAGCGAACGACCTTCAAACAATCGAGGTATGATACAGTTGAATACAAAATGAACCCGGAAATTTGCCAACTGCAAAAATAAACCGCAAAATAACTGCACCACTACTTGGGGAACAATATCCACAGATCTGATTTCAACACTATTTTGTCAATATTGGAATAAACTTAATGACTTCACTGGGAGAACACTTTTGTCGAATATAAGAACGCGGTTTTGTCTTGTCATGGGACACATACTATGTTCCCTACGGGGAAATCATCCGTCTAGATACAGGAAAGTTCATCCGCCTATCTCTCACGGGACACATGCGTCGGTCTAGTAACACTTCATCCGCCTATCCAATACGGGAATATCCTTTTGTTTATATCACACAAACTCTTCATCTGCCTATCCAATACGGGAATGCACTTCTGCCAACAACACAGGAAAATCTTCATCCGCCTATCCAATACGGGAATACACTTTTGCCTACATCACAGGAAAATCTTCATCCACCTATCCAATACGGGAATACACTTCTGCCTACATCACAGGAAAATCTTCATCCGCCTATCAATACGGGAATACACTTCTGCCTACATCACAGGAAAATCTTCATCCGCCTATCCAATACGGGAATATACTTCTGCCTACATCACAGGAAAATCTTCATCCGCCTATCCAATACGGGAATATACTTCTGCCTACATCACAAGAAAATCTTCATCTGCCTATCAATACGGGAATACACTTCTGCCTACATCACAGGAAAATCTTCATCCGCCTATCCAATACGGAAATACACTTCTGCCTACATCACAGGAAAATCTTCATCCGCCTATCCAATACGGGAATATACTTCTGCCTACATCACAGGAAAATATTCATCCGCCTATCCAATACGGAAATACACTTCTGCCTACATCACAGGAAAATCTTCATCCGCCTATCCAATACGGGAATATACTTCTGCCTACATCACAGGAAAATATTCATCCGCCTATCAATACAATATACTTCTGCCTACATCACATGAAAATCTTCATCCGCCTATCCAATACGGGAATACACTTCTGTCTACATCACAGGAAAATCTTCTCGGACATAGCTTCTTTGCCTATTCGTTGCAGTAACTAACTCCGCTGGGGATATTCTGAAAACAACTGTCAAACACTCGTCTTGATAACAAGTGGCTACTTCTGAACTTTGATTTTATGAAAATCTGAAACGCTGCCGCAACAACAAATCTTGAAGAAAACATTCCGCTGGCCGGATACAATACCGCCTCAATTGGCAACTCTGTGAGGAAAATAATAAACTGAACTATGTCATCACACGTCTGCCGGCGAGACCTCGGTTGTCTGGTAATATCTGAGCTTTTAGAGCTCCATACTCCTATTGAGAACCACACCTGAAAGCAAAAAGTCAATCAACCTGATCTATGTTTCAAAATGCGTATGTTTGATAATGGCGTAATGCTCCATACAATATGGAAATGCTACGCGTTTTTTGTTTGGTGGATGCAAATATGATACTATATGCCGATGCAAATGCAGGCTCGAACTGCTGGGATAGCTCTAACAAGCTTGCTTCGTCAATCTTGGCCGTCGAGGACAAATATCACCCTGCTGGGGAGTGAACGGGTATCACAAAGTATTCCGGCAAAATAAATGCCAGGACACACAACTAACCCTGTCGGGGAGAGTTTTAACCTTCGATTTCCACTGGGAGGAAATAAAACACTTGCTGAAAAGAGAGAACTCCGCTGGGGACGAAACGACTCTCTTGGGGAAAATAAACTGATTCCGTTGGGGAGAATAAATGACCCTACTAGGAAGGGAATCTCTGCTGGGGAGAGTAAACTGTCTGGGTACAACTCACAAGTTTGGAAATATTAGTCTTCTGAGGCTAAACAACTCTGCTCGGGATAGGGAATCCTTTTGGGGGACACCATACTGTCTGAATACAGCCTACAATCTTGGAATCACCAAACTATGCTGAGGGTAAACGACCCTGCTGGAGAATGTCCTTCGGATAAGTTGCGACTAGCTGGGGAAATTGATCCTTCTTCAGTAAGGAACATTGTCATCTCAGCTTCAAGGAATGAAGCGCGACCTGCATGGGGATTCACTTCACATAATGATTCAAGACTTTTCGTCACGAGCCTCTGGTTAGGACTGCAATCTTCTGATCGTCCACCTCATATGGGCAAGAACCCTACAACACCACAAACGAGACAAGACAAGTCTATACAACCAAATTTATTCAAGTTAGCGTTAGTGACATCATCTTCAATCAATTCGAAGTTTTAGCAATTATTGGCAAGGGCCAGCAACGTTATGCAACTACTAGTTTTATCAAAACATTGGCGTTTTTCACACACAAAACAGTAAAGAACAAGTATCAAATACTGAATAACATGTTTTATTAATTGGGCCCCTGAATGGGCAGAGTTTTGTACACTGGATGTAACTCCTGAAAAGAGGAAGTTACGCACAACAAATATACAAGTATGCACAGGAAGCATAAATACAGTGACAAATCAAATTTGCACATATGTCGGCAACGTGATGCAGACAAACATCATGAGCTGATCCTCCTATGACTCTCCTGACTCTGGCGCTTTCCCAGTATTCAATCATCCAACGAGGTTGTATCTGATAAACGAACTCTCAGGTGTATTCTCCCGCACCAATATGCAACGCAGTATCAAATTTGGACCGCAGTCATTTGCTTTTCAAATCCCTAACTTTTGCGTGAACCGCCCTTTGCGGGTTTTCAGTTCACCGGGATACCCTTTTTTGCCGAAGCCGCCCAGTGTAGGTTTTCAACTTCGCGGGTGTACATCTTTTCAATTTTATCCCTAATTTTTGCCCGAACCTTTTATTATGTTTTTGGTTCGCCAGGATGCCCCATTTTTGCCTGGACTCTCTTTTTTCTGTCCAGCGGGTCAATTTCAAGCAAAGTATTTTTTAACTGCGTCCGAATTCACAGGCGACGTAAAGTCTTCACCGTCCATAGTGGACAACAACAATGCCCCTCCTGAAAAGACTTTTCTGACAATGTATGGCCCCTCGTAGTTAGGGGTCCACTTGCCCCTGTGATCTGTCTGTGGCGGGAGGATCCTCTTCAGTACAAGGTCGCCTGTCTGAAAGCTCCGAGGATGTATCTTCTTATCATACGCTTTCTTCATCCGGCTCTGGTACAAACGACCGTATGCTAGAGAAGCTAACCTCTTCTCGTTCATTAAACTCAACTGGTTCAACCTGTCTTTCACCCATTCTGCCTCGTCGAGTTGGACATCTTGTAATACCCTCAGGGAAGGAATCTCAACTTCCAGTGGTAACACTGCTTCCATTCCGTATACCAACGAGAACGGGGTTGCCCCGGTTGATGTGCGTACCGTCGTACGATAACCGTGCAAAGCGAAAGGTAGCATCTCGTGCCAGTCCTTATAGGTCACCACCATCTTCTGAACGATCTTCTTTATATTCTTATTGGCCGCTTCAACAGCGTCATTCATCTTGGGTCGATAAGGAGAAGAGTTGTGATGTTCAATCTTAAAATCCTGACACATCCCCTTCATCATCTTGTTATTTAAGTTCGAACCGTTGTCGGTAATAATCCGCTCAGGGATTCCATATCTGCAAATGATATCTTGTTTGATAAACCTGGCTACCACCTGCTTGGTCACATTAGCATATGATGCCGCTTCCACCCATTTGGTAAAATAATCAATTGCTACCAAAATGAAACGGTGTCCGTTAGATGCTGTCGGCTCGATTTTTCCAATCATGTCAATTCCCCACATCGAGAATGGCCACGGTGACGACATCACGTTCAGAGGACTCGGAGGCACATGGATCTTATCTGCATAGATCTGGAACTTATGACACCTTTTCGCAAACTTGAAACAGTCAGTTTCCATAGTTAGCCAGTAATAACCTGCCCGCAACAGTTTCCTCGTCATAGCATGCCCACCAGCATGTGTACCAAATGTACCCTCGTGTATTTCCTCCATAAGCAACTTCGCCTCCTTCTCGTCTACATAACATAGCAACACCAAGTCGTGATTCCTTTTGTATAGGACACCGTCCGGATTCAGATAGAAATTACCAGCCAATCTCCTGAGAGTCTTCTGATCGCGACTGGATGCCCCAGCCGGATACTCCTTGTCCTTCAGGAAATTCTGGATATCAAAATACCAGGGCTTATTGTCGGATGCTTCGTCAATGGAAAATACGAAGGCGGGTCTGTCAAGCCGAGAGATAACAATTCTGGGAGCCTCATTCCAGAAGTTGACTTTATACATGGAAGACAATGTGGCCAGGGCGTCAGCCATCTGATTTTCTGCTCGCGGCACATGATGCAATTCAACATTGTCAAAGAAAGGCAACAATCTTCTCGCGTAATTCATGTACGGTATCAAATTGGGCTGACGTGTCTCCCATTCTCCTTTTATTTGATTCACCACCAGAGCTGAGTCTCCGTATACATCCAGGTTTTTGATTCGCAAATCAATAGCTTCTTCAAGCCCCATAATACAAGCTTCGTATTCGGCTTCATTATTGGTAACCGGAAAGGTCAATCGAGCAGTAAATGGGATGTGCGACCCATGTGGAGTACTGATGATTGCCCCTATTCCGCTACCGTAGGAATTTACAGCTCCGTCAAATATCAATTGCCACTTGGAATCTGTTTTTGTCCCTTCATCCGGCAACGGTTCTTCCCAATCTTTCATCTTCAGGTACATGATATCCTCGTCAGGAAAATCAAACCTCATCGATTGGTAGTCCTCAATAGGCTGCTCAGCAAGATACTCCGATAACACGCTCCCCTTTATAGCCTTCTGTGAAACATACTGGATGTCGTATTCGGTCAAAACCATCTGCCAACGGGAAATTCTCCCAGATAGTGCCTATTTTTCAAATACGTATTTGATAGGATCCATCTTCGAGATGAGCATGGTTGTATGATTTAGCATGTACTGCCTCAATCGCTTGGCGGCCCAGGCTAGCGCACAACAAGTTTTTTCGAGCATTGAGTATCGAGATTCACAGTCAGTAAACTTCTTACTCAGGTAGTATATCGCGTGCTCTTTACGCCCTGTCTCGTCATGTTGACCGAGAACACAACCCATACTCCCCTCAAGAACCGTCAAATACATAATCAAGGGTCTCCCTGCCACTAGAGGTATCAAAATAGGAGGCTCCTGCAAATACTGTTTTATTTTATCGAACGTCTTTTGACAATTTTCATTCCAGGTCACAGCCTGGTCTTTTTTCAACAGCTTGAATAATGGCTCACACGTAGTTGTTAAGTGAGATATGAACCGGGCGATGTAGTTCAACCTCCCTAAAAACCCGCGCACCTCTTTTTCTGTTTTAGGCGTCGGCATTTCTTGTATTGCTTTTATTTTCGCAGGATCAACCTCTATTCCTTTTTCGCTCACGATAAACCCCAGCAGTTTACCTGATCTCACCCCGAAGGTGCATTTGTTAGGGTTCAGTCTCAGCCTGAACTTCCTAAGCCTCTTAAACAGTTTCAGCAGATTCACCAAATGTTCTTCCTCCGTCTGGGATTTGGCAATCATATCATCAACATAAACCTCGATCTCTCTATGCATCATGTCATGAAAGAGAGTCATCATTGCACGCTGATACGTTGCCCCAGCATTCTTCAATCCGAAGGGCATCACTTTATAACAAAATGTTCCCCAGGGAGTAATGAAGGTAGTCTTCTCCATGTCTTCTGGTGCCATTTTAATCTGATTGTAGCCCGAGAAGCCATCCATGAAGGAGAATATGGAGAATTGAGCGGTATTATCGACCAGCACATCGATGTGAGGAAGTGGAAAGTCGTCTTTCGGGCTTGCCTTGTTCAGATCACGGTAATCTACGCACATTCTCACTTTACCGTCTTTCTTTGGCACTGGCACAATATTAGCGACCCATGAGGGATATTTTGTAACAGCTAGGAAACTAGCATCCCACTGCTTTTGAACTTCCTCCTTAATCTTCACAGCCATGTCCGGTCTAGTTCTTCGGAGCTTCTGCTTAACCGGCGGGCATTCTTCTTTTAGCGGCAGACGGTGCACAACTATATCCGTATCCAGCCCAGGCATGTCCTCATACGACCAAGCAAAAATATCACTGCACTCTTTGAGCATTTCAACCAATCTTCGCTTGACGTCGCTCTGCAGCGCGACCCCTATACGGATGTTCCTTTCAACCCCTTCTGACCCCAGATTGACGATCTCAATGACTTCCTCATGAGGCAGAAGGATTCGTTCTTCTTGTTTTACCAACCACGACAACTCTTCTGGAACGTCGCCATCTTTAACAATCTCTTCTTCGGTCTGAAATACCGGGTGCTCAAAGTCGAAGTGAGTCATAGGCGGTTCATAGATGTCATCTGAAATAGTAATCCTGCAAAGGAAATGGTTAAATGCTTCAAAACACATACAAAGCGAATAACCACGTTGCCATTTTATTGTAAAAAATAAAAACAGGAAAAACAGAGATCACAATATTTGTACATGAAAACGCCTTTTATTTAACGATTAAACATTGCAATGTACATAACAGAACGACCCTAAGCAAAATCACGATACCCCGGGTAGGACACCGGATTGTTCAACAATTAAGAAAACAAAGTATTACTGTTTAGTTGTCACAGGAACAGTCTCCTGAATAGACCAATTGCAAAGCCCTTGTCCTGGCACGCTCGGCTGAATCCAGGCATCCATGTCGCAGTCACTGTCTCCTTCTTCAGAATCTGAAACGGCGTTGATGGTCTCGTGATATACTCCACTAGCCGTAATTGTTATCGGTCCTTTGAAACGGGGTGCCCCTGCAGTAGGCGTTGATGATGAAGGTTGATATCCCAACCCAAATCTGTCCATTTTCATGGGAATATCCAGAACCTTGCCCCAGCCCTTGGTCTCGCTGGTCTTCACTAGAGCCTGAGCCTCTTTGTATGATGATACTGCCATCTCTGATGCTTTACTCGGCCCTGGAACTTTGTCTTTAATGCGCAACCCTTCAAAGGCTTGACAGGGTGTTTCATGGATTTCGTCGTCGACTTCCACGTACTTGAATGACGACAAATGGCTGACCAGTATATCCTCCTCTCCACAAACTGTAACCACACTGTCCCCCACCATGTACTTCAGCTTTTGGTGTAAGGTAGATGTGACTGCCCCAGCACCATGGATCCATGGTCGCCCAAGAAGACAGCTATATGCTGGCTGGATGTCCATAATGTAAAATTCAGTTTCAAAAATCTCCGGCCCCACCTGCAGAGGCAAAGTTATGGATCCAAAGACTGACCTCTGTGTACCATCGAATGCCCTGACCACCAAGTCACTAGGCGTACAAATTATCCCCCTGATGTCTAACTTCATCATTGCTTTCTTTGGAAGCACATTCAAGGAAGACCCTGTATCTACCAGCACGTGGGACATGACTGTGCCCCTGCATTCAACTGAGACGTGCAACGCCATATTATGCTCTCTTCCCCTTGGGGTCAAAGCAAAATCCGTAAATCCCAAACTATGGCCTGCATTCACGTGCGCCATCACCCCCTCCAACTGATTCATAGAAACATCTTGGGGTACAAACGACGTGTCCATAATTTTCAATAACTCATTCCTATGGGCTTCGGAACACAATAACAGCGACAGTATGGATATCTTCGACGGCGTTTGTTGAAGGTGCTCAACAATTTTATAGTCACTCTTACGGATAAGACGCATAAACTCTTCTACATCTTTCAGGGACGTTTCTTTTTCATTCCTCTGCACAGGAACGTCCTCATTCACTTTACCTTTACCTTTTGCCAATCGTTCAGCCTCTACCTCAGGCGATATAAAAATTCTCCCGCTCCTCGTCATCCCTCCAGTCCCGACGACATTGTCCACAACCCCAGCTGGCTGTTTACTGATATCAATTTTCTCCCCATCACAATATGCTTCCAGCCCATAAGTCCAGGGTACTGCCCTGGTGCTCTCATAAGGGGTTGGCCCTGCCTTCGTGATAGTGATCGTTGGTCGCCTGGCTGGCGCCGTTATAGTTATCGTTTTTCGGGGAATTGTCACCGTAGCTACATCACTTTGCTCATTAGCTAATACTTCTGCAGGTTTCTCAACTGTCGTTCTGTCGAATTGCAACGTGCCTTCATCTATCAAGGTCTGAATACCCTTCTTTAATTCAGCACAACCCCCAGCCTGGGTCCAACATTCTAGAAAAAACTCATCGCAGCCCGGATACACACCTCCTTTCAATAACCCGCTCTTTATTTCACACAACGGTGTTTTCAGTTCATCAACACTCATGATCAGATTCAAACCCTCCTCAGTCAAAATAGCATTTGCCCCATGGTTGGGCATTGGCTGCTGTACTATGTTCGGACCTGCTTGTCCAAAATTTATGGCCTTGCTATCCAACAGATCTTGCACCACATGCTTGAACGCGTGGCAAGTCTCTATGTCATGGCCAGGAGCCCCGGAGTGGAACTCGCAGTGCTTATTCGTATCAAAGCCAAACGGAGGAGTGCCCGTCATTGGCGCCATAGTCCTCTTTTCTACCAATTTCAAACTCAGTAATGTTTGGAGTAACTCCGCATACGTATAAGGAGGTACATCAAATACTCTTTTCGGCCTCGTGTTAGGAAATCTCCTCTGTCCCTGATTTGGCCTCTGCTACTGCTGTTGTTGTTGCTGCTGTGGTGGTATCTGTTGTAGTGGTATTGGTTGTTGATGAAATGGAATTGTGACGCTTGCCACCTGTTGCAGATGATTGTACTGATTCCGTCCTCTGCCCCGGCCTCGGCCTCGGCCCCCGAATACTGCACTTGTGTCACCCTGACGGCGACCACCAAAAGCTTTTCTGTTACTTCCAACTGAAGTGGATTCCTCATCTTGGAATCTCCCCATTTTAATATTACTTTCAATCTTCTCGCCCATCAAGATTAGATCCGAGAAACTGCCCAAGGAAGCAGGAAACAGCTTATCATAAAATATACCGGTGAACGTTCCTATGAACATATCATTCATCTCCTTCTCAACCAAAGGAGGATGAACCCTCGCAGCCATGTCGCGCCATCTCTGCGCATATTCTTTGAAACTCTCATCTTTCTTCTGTGACAACCCCTGTAACTGGACCCGGTTTGGTGCCAAGTCACTGTTGTACTTATAATGTGCCACAAACGCATCGGCCAGTTGCTTCCAAGTCTTTATCTGAGCAGGCTCCAACCCCATGTACCATTCAAGGGAAGGACCAGTTTCATCATTCGAATAAGCCGACATCCTTCTATAGTATGACCGCACATGTACCTTGGGACAGGTATCTCCCTTATATTTATCAAAGGTGGGAGCCTTAAATTTCAACGGTACCCTCAGACCAGGCACCAGTCCCATCGTGGTCATATCCAAACCGGAAGCACTCTGATTCACAACACCTTTCATCTGCTCCTCGAGCATCTTGATTCGCTAAGTGTTGTCTACAGGACCTTCAAAACCTCTACCAGAGAAAGCATCTTCTTGTTGGTCTTCCATCCAATTAACATTCTCATTTCTGTACCCATCATACCCATTGTTACGACCAAATCTAGTTTGATTCATCACAGGGCCCCGTCCCCTGTTACCATACCCTTGAGCGACCCCGGCAGGTCCAAAAGGCATCATTCCAGCACCATTTCCGTTACCGAATCCACCATAGGCCTGGTTAGCATTACCAAATCCATCATGTCCGAAACCCTGAGCGTTGAAGCCAAACTTCCCATCCTGGTTAGCATAATCAAACCCCTGGTCGTTATAGCCAAATTCGTTGTTACCAAAGCCATTACCTCCATTATTATCACCGCCCAGATTGGCGTCTCCGAATCCAACGTTGTTAATGACAGTCTCATTACCAATTCCTGTATTACCGTTCCCGGCGCCAGCGCCATTGTTCACGTTCACAGCAGGTATATTCACCATAGGTGGAGCTACAGGTGTAGGAGTACCATCCCCATGAATGGTGTCAACATGTACAGAATTGTGGTCTTCGTTTCCGTTCCCGACATTTCTCACCAACAATGGCTGCACCAAAGTTTGCAAGTTTTCCTGCCCTTTCACAATTGTTTCCATCGTCTGCATGAACAGCGCCAGCTTCTCACGCATCTCCTGCATCTCGCTCTGCATCTGGTCCATAACTCTTTTGCAGTTGGTACGAGTAGAGTATCGGTGAGGACGTTGACTTTCAATCCTGGAAAAACCTGGAGAACGCAGGAAATGAGATACAATTCAATAATCACCTGTAATGCAATATGAATATGTATGCAAATGCAACATGTGTCGGTGCATTAGGGAATATCACTCCCCAATTCTAGTGCCAATGTGCCAGTGCGGTGACCGTGATAGCAATAAGAAGCTCGAAACTCAATCATAGAAAAACATCTCATACGTTGCAGAAAATCCCATCAAGTCAGGAATACAATATTAATGAGCGTACAATAAGAAGGCATGACCTCAACCAACAATCCTGGTGATGGCCAGCACAATGCAAATAAAGCATACACATCAATACATGAGATAGTCAAGTGCAACCATACGCCTGGTACTCCTCTAATAATCTCTTAGTCTCGGGATGATTTGGTTGAGTAAGCAAACTCTTGACAAGTAGATCTCTTCGCTTGAGAACACGTCGTAAATCACCAGCAGATTCCTCCCACGCCCCTTCTCCAAAGTGGTCCTCTAACTTCCGTTTCTGAGACACAGCCTCCTTCTTGCACTCGATGGCTTTGTTCAATGAGTTCTGAAGACTATATCTTGTCATAACCTCCTCTTCATACTTTCTCTTGCTAGCCTTCAACTGATCTTCGAGTTCAGAAATTTGCTGCTTCAATTTGTCTTCCCTCTTTTTGTTGTTGGTTAGCGTAGCATTCCACATTTTGTTGCACGAAGAGATTTTCCGGTAGGCGGCATCGAGTGACTTCTTCTTGGACTCTAACATATCATGAGAGCTTCTGAATTCTTTTCCCAGGCGTTCACGCTTCTTTTTCTCTTCTGTCAGTTCAGCACCTAGCATGTTTACCAACTCAGTCTGCTGTTGGAAGGAATACACAGCTTTGTTCTTCTCACTCCAGATTTGAGCCAATTCCTTCTCTAACTCTTCATTGATCTTTATCAAGTCTTCTTTTTCTTTCACAACCCGCTCATAGACCTCAATGGCCACAGAAGTGGGCTCCTCGACTGGAATGGGAACAGGACGTGATACTGCTGGAAAAGGCATCTAAACCTGTCTTACCCTCTCTTGAATCCACACCTTGTAAGGCATATAAGCCTGACAATCATTCTTGCCTAGCAATGGTTTCCCTCTTCTGCAGATATGATTCCAAGCGTGCTGAAGCTTGGCTAATAATTCCCCACTCAGGTTACCAGTGAAATACAAAGATTCCTGTATTTCTTCTTCCTTCGGCGGACTCTTCAAAGCATACTCGAACTGTCGAACCAACAAAGATGGGTTATAATTGATGCATCCCTTCCTTCCAATTAGAGGAACGTTGGGAAACCCGGCGCAACTGAAGATAATCTCTGACCCCAATAAATCTCTATTGAACCAGACAATGTCTTCTGAAGAAAGTCCCATTAGCCGTTCAGACCATTCAGCGGTATCTGCAAATTCAACAAAAGGACCCTTCTTGGGCAGATGGCTCTCAAACCACATATTCAGCAAAGGTACACAACAATGGACATTTTCCCCCTTCTGTTTTCATTCTTATAATGCAAAGAATGATAGAAGTCCCCAATCAAGGTAGGCACCGAGTTGCCTGCAACAAACAAATGGAATGCATCCAAGTCAACAAATTCAGGCAGGTTAGGGAACAGTATAATCCCATAGATGCACAAGGCCAGAACAGCGTTAAACATGATCCAGTAGCCACTTTTGGCATATTCTTGAGCTTTGCCAACCAAAAATTTGAGAGAAAACCCCGAAACTCCATGCCAGGAAGTCAACAACAACTCTGCAGGATCCATATGCAAGGGAACAACTAAGTCTTCCAGCTTAGGCTTAGCATCACATCGAACGAAGGGCACTTTGTTCTGAACTGGCAATTCTAGAAACTCAACGTACTCCTCCATGGTCGGAGCCAAAATGAAGTCCTAGAACATAAAACACCTCAAGGAGGGATCATATAACTGCATCAATGTGTATAACCCATTCAGCTCATATGTGGTTGGTCTGCAAACCAAACTCAGTAGCTTCCCATAACTCTTCCTAAAGCTTCTCCTCACATCATCGTCAGCTAGGGAAATCAGACCCAACAGAGAAGTCACATCAGGGGTAGGCAACTTATACGCAACAGTCTTCCTCAAAGTACTCATAATAACAGATAGAAGTCCGGAGCACTAGAATCGGGAAGTATGAAAATGCACCTGCAGCACAGACACACGTTAATGATATGCACATGATGATGCAAACAATGCAACAAGGGATCAAGTGCCCCTGGCTGAAAAGTCCAATCCACAATATTGGCCTCAAATAGACCCACAAACTGCTCAAGACCATCCACAATGCTCCAACCCGGTCTCTGACAGGCCGAATAACACTGTCCTCAAATATCACACCACTGAATCTCAATCAAGAAAACCGGTAATCTGGAGGTCAAGTTACCTGCATGTCCCAACCCCTCTCACAGATAGATGTCCTAATAACTGACACAAGGTACGACATCCTATGCGGTCGTCGGCGTCACAGACTTTCAAGACGGATGATACGATACCCAGAAGGTGTGGCATCATCATGTCTTGAAGAGGCCTCACTTAGCCAACTTCCAAATGATCGGTCCCCGGAGTCGACAATCCAACTAACCAACAACCCCCTCAACCCAAAGGGTTGAAAAAGAAGTCAACCAGAGGAACCTCGTCCGAGCGTGGATTTCATGAGACACTAGTACATGCAAAGCATGCACGCGCCCACTAATTTCCACTCTAATTCTAGGTGCACTCAAGCCCAGGTCTGGCTTATCTTTCAATCATAGAACCCCCTCATACCCACAGCAATAATAACAATAATATAATGCTGAATATAAAATACAGAAAACGAAAATCCATACAAAATCCTCGACGGGAAAACAAGCGCTAGGATTGACTCGCGTAGGGAACCGTTGGAGTCCCCAGCAGAGTCGCCAGCTGTCGCTACTGCGAAAATCGGCGCCGGCTGAACAGAAGAGTCGCCACCGTGCGTTATTTATCCCAGCGAAGGGAAAGGAAACCCTCGAAGTAAACCTAACGCAAATACGGGAAAGGAATGGTCATCGCAACCAAATCCTGGATTCGGGAGTCGGTTGCGCAAGGGGAAGGTATTAGCACCCCTCACGTCCGTCGTACTCGACGGGATCCATGCTTGTTTTCTATTACGGATTGTTATTCTATCTATTCTACAGGTCTGGGGTTAAAAGAAAATAAAATGACTCGGTAAAGTATCGCACTTTATGCCTACGTATTCCCGTCTGAAACGAGAAATTAGAGTCAACGTAGTTCGCCTACCTACGGGAAAGGAGGGGAAGGTTGCTCGCTAGGATATCGCATCCTATGCCTACGTACTTTCATACGGCATGAAAGATCAGAGCAAACGTAGTTCGGGCCACGTACGACACAAGTCTGTCTTGATTGTTTTTATCCTTCTGAAAAAGGTTTTCTCCTGATTATGGGTCCAAGCGGACAAAAATGACTCTTTTGATTGGTTTACAGTCTTTTATGCAAGAACTGTCTTTTATTGATGTTTAACCTCTTATTGTATTTTTTTTATAGTTTTGAGATAGAAGAGAAAGAACTCTAAAACCTATGGTTAAAATGGGGATCAAAATCTACCCTAATGTTGTCATGCATGGATGAGAGCCTAATTTCTGTCATATTTCTCTCTCGCGCAGAGAGAAACAGAGATCCTAAGGGAATAAACGGAAAAGCAGCAGCATATATACAGTAAAGCAGCAAAATGCATGAATGCAGCAGTACAAGCGAGGCAAGGGAGTCCCATTCAACCTCGAACCTAGAAAACAATGAGCAAAGTGAAACAGCTTCACCTCAACCTCAAGGGGAAAATATAACAAACAATACAGCAAAGGAAAATGAACCCCAAAACCAGCTCTGACAGCACCTCAGCTCCTACAGCAACAGCTCTGAACAAACCTCAAACTCTGACAGTTGACAAACAACAATCTTCCAATGAACCCCAAAAATCTAACTCTAATGATACCCAAGCTACAATAAGCTTCCATCTTCAAGAAATCCCCAAGCTCAAGCAAGCACAGAATCTTAACCAGTTGACAGCATCAAACAACAGATAGCTCCAGAGAGCAGTAAACCCTAGCTTTAACAGTTGCACAGCTTTGACATGAACAATCTTCATATTTGTCAATCTTTGATCTTCTTCTCTATCTTCAATGGCTTCTTTCTTCAAGACAAGCTCTCCTAGGTGAGAATTGATTTATCAGAATAGATTGAATGTCAAACAGTTCATTGACAACCAAAGGAAATCTATGAATAGTTGACATTGTAACAGACTGTTTCCCTCAAAGTTCTACCTCATAGAGAGGAATGGAAGCACCGGAAGCTATCCATGTTTGTGAAAAAATTCAGTCTATTCTAAGGCTCTGCTTATTCCTATTATTTCCTATGCCTTCAATCAGCTCCAAGCTCAAGCAATCTTCCAACTTCAACATTTGATCATCATCTTCAATCTTCTCCTTTGATGTATTCATTCTCCACAAGCTTAACCCAAGCCCCATACCCCAAATAAAAGCCCAAAAGCCCAAGCAATCAGATACAAACCCCAAGTGGGAACACCAAACAATCACACAATTTGTAAAATATACTAAAAATAGTAAAATGGTATTTAAAATTCTAAGATTTATTCTAAGGGGATCTCTATATCTACCCTACATACCCTATATGTCCCATAACTTAAATCATGCTAAAAACCCCAAAATAAATTGTTAGAATGCACCTATGTTGAGTTTGGACCCTAAAACTAACACCCTAATGTTTTCTAATCAAAACTAATCAACATTTAACCACAAAAATATGAAATAAATCTCTAAGGGAACTTAATGCTCTAATCTAGCTAGTACAAAAAGAACTGGATCAAAATATGAATTTAAATTGCTAAACAAAATTCATCAAAATGTATGTACAAACAAAGTGAAGATAAAAGCAATTAAAATGTAAAAAATCACCATAAATGGAAAAAACCTAAAATAATATTTTTCTCCTTTCACAATTTTCTTGACATCATTATTGAAATGTAGCAAAAATCCCCATGTTAAAAAGATCATTTTTTGATTTATTATGAATTATTTGTGAACTATATACAAATGAAGAAAATTAAAACAAAATTCAATTAAACGGGGGTGGGAAAAACAACTATTTACATGCAGGATTATATTGGGCCCAGGAGGGGGGGTGTTGAAAGCAACACGCTGGGCCCATATCTGAACCCAGAAAAACAACAGAAAACATACGCGCAGGGGGTGCGAATAGCCATGACTTCGCTTTGTATTTTTGGTTGGGCTTCCAATGGGGGGTGTAAGCAGCAACCTGGGCTAGGCCCATGCCAAAATGCAAAGGGAGAGGGGGGTTTCACGAGTAACAAAGGGATGGTGGTCAGCAAGCGAGCAAATGGGTCTAAGGCCCAGACTAACCCATTCACAATTCAGCAAAACTAACCCTAAACAAACTCCTCTCATTCTCGCTTCCAACGTCACTGTTCACCCTCTCTCCCAATGAGCCCTAAACGACGCTATTCCTCTCTGAAATTCTCCCTATCTGAAACCCTCTCCACACATGCAAATTAAACCCCCAACGTCCTTCACCATCACCAATCAAGTCCCTCAAATCTCAGCTCAACAAATCCTAATCTAACACTCACCTCACCAATCTGATACTCAACACAATTTTACCCTAATTTCATCGTCTAACCTAGCGCTAAATCCAGATGAACAACATGCATGCTTACAAGTTTAGAGAAAGATGAACGAAAAACCTGGAGAATCGGATGAAGACGGAGGTTCTGGAGATGTTGATGACGAAGATCAGAGGACGATTCGATGAAAATCGCTTGAAGATCTGAAGAAGTTTGGCGTTGGATCTTGATGGATCTTGACGGATCGAATCTGGAAAATCTGGATCTACGAAGGTTGAAGGTGATGAACGTCAAAGAAGTCTGGAAAAAAAAAACTCAAGAACACTATGAGGTTTTCTGAGGAAGACGATGAAGATTTCGTATGATCTGGCAAAGTCGTTGAAGATTCTGGGGATGACGTTGATGCACGACGAATGCTTTCTGGAAAATCGTCTGAAGAGTGATGAACACGATGAGGAATCTGGAGGTTATTGGTGAAGAACACTATGAGGTTCTTGGTGATTTGTGATTTCCAGTAAATGATGAAGGATCCAATGAACTCTCAGGCGATATCTTTGAGTATCCGGCGAGTTGGATGGAGGAGGGATGAAGAAGATTGAAGGCTGTTTGGATGAATTTTGGGAAGATTGCAGTTTCTGGCGAGTTGGCGGTGGTCGGAGTTGGTTCTGATGGTCGGAGATGGTTAGTTAGGGTGGTTGCATGGCCGGCGGGGAGAGTGTCCGGTGAGGGGACGGGTGGCAGAGGGAGAAACAGTGGGTTACACGTGTGGTTGAGGGTGAAGCAGAGAGTGCCAAGTGTGAGGAGAGAGGAGAAACGTGGCAGAGTTCTGGGTGAGAGAGAGAATGAGGTGTCCAACCCTCAAAACGCACGCGTGGCGTTGCTATTTATGGGACACGTGACTCATTGGACCTGACTGGGCTTATGGACTCTGGGTAATTGCTGGCCCAATAAGACTAAACCTGGATTAGTGGATTTAAGCCTGATTAACTGCCCAAAATTAAAGCTAAAAACCTAATTAAACTATAAAACGAAAATTAACAAAATAAAATCTAATAAACCTAATTAACCTATTATTAATCCTAATTAATTTGTTAAAACGAAAATTAAAAATAAAATCTAATTAAAATCTAATAAACCCTAATTAATCCTAAAAACGAAAATTAAAAAATAAAAACCCTAATTAAATCTAAAAAATCTAAAAACTATTATTTGATATCTAAAAAAATATCTTTTTTAAAGAACCTAATTAATTCTGAAAAACAAAAATCAAATAAAAATCTAAAAAAACAATTAATCTCATTTTTTTAAAATCTATTCCATTAATTTTTTTTAAAAAAAAACAATAAACTCTAATAAAAATCTAAAAGAACAATACTATCTATTTTATTTTTTTTTCTACTCTTTTAAAAGAAAAATATCTATTTATCTATTAAAAACTAATAAAAGAAAATTAATATCTAAAATTTATTAAAAACTATAATATCTAAAAATTCTTTAAAAATCTATTAATTTCTAAAAAATGAAAAGAAAATTTATTTAAACTCTAAAAAATATTAAAAAACTCTATTAAATCCAGAAAAATCCATTAAATGCACTAAAAATCCAGAAAAATGACAGAAAAATCCTAAAAATGCCAGGAAGCCGATTAAATCGAATAAAACCCAATTGCGCAACCGTAGCGAAACCCGGGCACCGAGATGGTCTGAAAACACGGGAGATGAGCACCAATTCTCAACAGACTTTTGTTCTGACTGGCCTGTACTGCCTGAAACGCCAGGGGCTATAATCCCGATAAAAATCAATCTGAATGATAAAAATGCAATGCATGTCGTATGCGAATACGAATGCAAAATGCGTCAAAACATAAACCAGATATGGGAACTGGTTGGTCAAGTTTTAGGGTGCAACAATGAGAAGATCACAAATAGAGAAACTGCATGTGATATTTTTGAATCTCTAAAGATGACTCATGAAGGAAACTCTCAAGTCAAGGAAACAAAGGCTCTGGCTCTAATTCAGAAGTATGAAGCTTTCAAGATGGAAGAAGTTGAATCTGTTGAAGCCATGTTCTCCAGATTTCAAATACTTACAACTGGACTAAAGGTTCTGGATAAAGGTTACTCTACTGCTGATCACGTGAAGAAGATCATCAGAAGCTTACCTACCTGATGGAGACCTATGGTGACTGCGCTGAAAATGGCTAAAGATCTGAACCGGATTTCCTTGGAGGAACTAATCAGCTCACTAAGGAGCCATGAAATTGAACTTGAGGGAGATGAGCCTCAAAAGAAAGGTAAGTCAATTGCCTTAAAATCTAATAAATCTGCTAAAGCGTTGCAGGTAATAGAGGAAAGCTCTGAAGAATCCTCATCTGAAGATGAAGATGAATTATCCATGTTGTCCAGAAGAATAAACAAACTCTGGAAGCATAAAGGAAAGAAGTTTAAAAACTTCAGGAAGTCTGACCAAAGAAAGGAATCTTCTAGACACAGAAGATCTGGCAAAAAGGAGGTTGTCTGCTACGAATGTAAAGAACCTGGGCATTACAAAAATGAATGTCCAAAGCTTCTGAAAGAAAAGCCTAAAAGAAAATTTGATAAGAAGAAGAAGGTTCTAATGGAAACCTGGGATGATTCATATATATATGAATCTGAGGCAGAAGAAGAATGTGCCAACATAGCATTGATGGCAAACATAGAAGATCAGGAGGAAGGAATTTCAGGATCTGAATCTGACTCTGAATCTGACTCTGACGCTGAAGAGGTAATGGTTAAACTCACTAAAGATGAACTTATCAAAGTGTCATCAGAGGTTCTGAAGAGCTATAATAATATTAAGCTCAAATACAAGGAGCGTCAAAGCAATCTTGTATCTGAGAATAATATTCTCAAATCAGAAGTGGCTGAGCTAAATGAAAAGAACTTAAAAATGAAAAATGATTTTGAATTAGCTCAACAAGACTCTGATTCTAAAACTGAGTCTGAATGCAAAAATATTTTGGAAAAGTATGACTACAGCTTTCAGAAGTTTCTTGCTAAAAGCATAGACAGAAGCAAAATGGCTTCTATGATCTATGGAGTTAGCAGAAATAACAGAAAAGGAATTGGATATAAATCTTCCTCTGGAAAGGATTTAAATCCAAAACCTGTTGATAAAATTATCATCAAGAAGACTCCTTTATATTCTCATTTTAAATTTGGTCACTTGAATGATATTAAACACACTCGTTTTGAAAAGAACATTCATGCGTTTAAATCTAAGGCTAGTCAGAATAAACCTTATGTTGAAAAACAGAAGTTTAGACGAACCTTCAGAAAAAATAACCCAAAAGGACCCAAGAAGATCTGGGTACCTAAGAGTAAAATAATTCCTGTTGCAGATGTTCTTAGCAGCAAGGTCAGGACGCCAGTCATGGTACCTAGACTCTGGATGCTCGCGACATATGACGGGAGAAAGGTCTATGTTCCAAAGTCTGGAGCTTAGATCTGGAGGTGACGTGAAATTTGGAGGGAATCAGAAGGTCAGGATCATTGGATCTGGCACTATTGGAAATGGTAACCTTCCCTCTATTACTAATGTTTTACTTGTAGAAGGATTAAAGCATAATCTATTGTCCATAAGTCAATTAAGTGACAATGGTTATGACATAGTCTTTAATCAAAAATGTTGTAAAGCTATTAGTCAAAAGGATGGCTCAATCCTATTTAGTGGAAAGAGGAAGAACAACATGTATAAAATAAATCTTTCAGAACTTAAGGTTCAGAATGTTAAATGCCTCTTGTCTGTTAATGAGGAGCAATGGGTCTGGCACAGAAGATTAGGGCATATTAATATGAGACGTATATCTCAGATTAATAAACTTAATCTTGTCAGAGGACTTCCTAAGTTGAAGTTCACCTCAGATGCTCTTTGTGAAGCATGTCAAAAAGGGAAGTTTTCAAAATCCTCTTTTAAATCAAAAAAATGTTGTTTCTACTTCCAGACCATTAGAATTACTTCATATTGATCTGTTTGGACCAGTGAAAACTGCATCCATTAGAGGCAAGAAGTATGGATTAGTCATTGTTGATGACTATAGTAGATGGACATGGGTAAAGTTCTTAAAACACAAGGATGAGTCACATTCTGTGTTCTTTGATTTCTGCAAACAAGTCCAGAATGAAAAAGATTTCAAAATTATAAAAGTCAGAAGTGATCATGGTGGTGAATTTGAAAAACAAATATTTTGAAAAATATTTTAATGAAAATGGCATTGCTCATGATTTTTCCTGTCCTAGAACTCCACAACAGAATGGAGTTGTAGAGAGGAAAAATAGAACTCTGTAAGAAATGGCCAGAACCATGATCAATGAGACTAATCTGGCAAAGCACTTTTGGGCAGAAGCAATAAACACAGCATGTTACATTCAGAACAGAGTGTCTGTAAGACCTCTTCTAGAAAAGACTCTCTATGAATTGTGGAGGAACAGAAAGCCCAACATTGCTTATTTTCATCCTTTTGGATGTATTTGTTATATGTTGAACACTAAAGAGAATCTTAGCAAGTTTGATTCTAAAGCACAGAAGTGTGTCATGCTTGGATATTTTGAACACTCTAAAGGCTACAGAGTATACAATATTGAAACACAGATTGTGGAAGAATCTATACATGTTAGATTTGATGATAAGCTTGGCATTAAAAAGCCAAAGCAGTTTGAAAGTTCTGCAGATAGAGAAGTAGTCTTCACAAACTCTGAAGGCTCATAGGCAGACAAAGCTCAAGTGAAGGAACCAGAAGCAACGCCAGATGCAATTCCTTTGACTTCTCAGATGAACAACTTAAACATTTCTGAAGAATCAACTGTTAGAGGATCATCTTCCAGAATCAAAGCTTCTCATCCAGAGAATATGATCATTGGAAAGAAGGATGACCCTATCAGAACAAGATCCTTCCTCAGATCCTCTGAAGCATCATTATTTGGATTGGTGTCAGTAATTGAACCAACCACAGTGGATGAAGCTCTATAAGATAATGACTGGATTATTGCCATGCAAGAAGAGCTAAATCAGTTCACTAGAAATGATGTGTGAGACTTAGTTCCAAGACCAAAAGGATTCAACATAATTAGAACTAAACGGGTCTTCAGAAACAAGCTTAATGAGAAAGGAGAAGTTGAAAGAAATAAGGCAAGGCTTGTTGCTCAAGGGTGCAGTCAACAAGAAGGTATTAATTACACTGAAACTTATGCTCCAGTGGCAAGGTTAGAATCTATACCGCCTTCTTATTTCATTTGCTGCACAACATAACATCACTCTTTATCAGAGGGATGTTAAGAGTGCCTTCTTAAATGGTATTATAGAAGAAGAAGTGTATGTCCATCAACCTCCTGGTTTTGAGAGTGAAAAATTTCCAGAACATGTTTTTAAACTAAAGAAATCTCTTTATGGTTTGAAACAAGCTCCCAGAGCTTGGTATGAGAGATTAAGTAATTTTCTTCTGGAGAAAAACTTCATCAGAGGAAAAGTGGACACAACACTCTTTTGTAAAATATTTAAGAAAGATCTTCTAATATGTCAAATATATGTGGATGATATTATATTTGGATCTACCAATACTATGCTGGGAAAGGAGTTTGCTCAATGTATGCAGGCAGAATTTGAAATGAGCATGATGGGAGAATTGAGATTATTTTTGGGAATTCAAGTCAACCAAACTCCAGAGTGCACTTACATTCATCAGACCAAATATGTTAAAGAACTTCTGAAGAAATTTAACATGACCGATAGTAAGATGGCAAAGACTCCCATGCATCCAACTAGTACACTAGGCAAGGAAGAGGTAAGTAAGAAAGTAAATCAGAAACTCTACAGAGGTATGATAGGATCTCTTCTCTACTTAACTGCTTCTAGACCTGACATTCTGTTCAGTGTATGCTTATGTGCAAGATTCCAATCAGATCCTAGAGAATCTCACTTAACTGTTGTTAAGAGGATTCTAAGGTATCTGAATGGTACTACTAACGTGGGTCTGTGTTACAGAAGATCTGATAAATATACATTAGTTGGATTATGTGATGCTGATTATGCTGGAGACAGAGTAGAGCGTAAAAGTACTTCTGGAAGCTGTCAGTTCCTTGGAAGTCATCTGATCTCATGGTACAGCAAGAAGCAACCCACAATTGCACTTTCTACAATAGAGGCAGAATACATTGCTGCTGCTGGATGTAGCACTCAGATGCTCTGGATGAAAAGTCAGTTAGAAGACTATCAGATCTTTGAGAGTAACGTATCTATCTTTTGTGATAATACTTCTGCTATATGTTTGTCTAAAAACCCAATTTTACACTCTAAGGCAAAACATATAGAAATTAAGCATCATTTCATCAGAGACTATGTTCAGAAGGGTATTATAAACTTAGCCTTTGTTGATTCAGATCATCAATGGGCTGATATTTTTACAAAACCCCTTGCTAAAGATAGGTTCAAGTTTATTCTGAAAAATATTGGTATGGATTTTTGTCCAGAATAATATTTATCAGAGGCAAACTTCTCAGATGCAAAATGTTTAATGCTCTGAAGTATTTCATTTGTTAATTTATTCATTTTCTTGAATTATTTTACTTGTGTAAATCTGAACTAACAATGCTCAGAGGATCTGAACATTGGCTAACGTTTCATTTCTCAAGAGATTTCAGAAGCACAAGCAAGCAAACACTCGTAGCTCAGAAACTGGAAAGGTAGAGTGCACTTTACTGAATTAACGTTTGAACTACTGCTTTGAAAATCTGATTTTTCTTGATTTTCCCCCCATCTGTCAGAATCATAATTGCTGTGTAATAATGTTTTTACTTTATCATTTAATGCTATGTGAAGTGTGCTTATGTGATTGTTTGTGTGCCTAATTTTATCTATAAATACCACAAATCACACCATTTCACACTTTTCACCTCATGAACGTTTTATGCATTTCTGTCTTCTCTTTGCTCTTCATCTAAACCCTAAACCTAAAACCTCTCACTCAAGAACAACAATGGCATCTTCTTCATCAACATCTGCTCAGATGCAATCAACCACTGCTGAAGCGTACAAGGAACCTGTGAGAACTCTTCTCACTCCAACTGTAGAACTGGAAGTTCTGAGTGAATGCTTTATAGATTTTGAGTCCATTGAAGAAAATGGGTTTAATCTTTCTTCAACCATTCAAACTCAGAGTTGGACAAAGTATTTTGACAGGCTTATGGGTCCTATTTATCCCACTTTGGTGAAAGAATTCTGGATACATGCTCAGGTGTGCTCTAAATTCATCCATTCTTCTGTCCTTGGAAAGGAGATTGTGATTACTAAGAAGCTGATCAGACAACTTATTGGGTACTCTGAAACTGATGGTGAAACCAGTCTGCAATCTGCTCGTGTGGATCTTGCTGATGTGTTTCAAGAAGTTACTATTTCTGGGGAACCAACTAGCAAAGTAAGGGAACTGAAGCCAGTCTACAGGATCTGGGCCAAGATTTTCATGAGTTCCATCTTTCACAGAAAATCATCAAATTCTCCAGATTATGTCAGTGTTGAACAACTCTACTTCATGTTCTGTATGAGCAAAGGAAAGAAGGTGGACTTGCCTTATCTTCTGTTTAGTCACCTTCTGAATCATATAAAGGAAACAATAGAAGAAGTAAGAGTCAAAACTGGAAAAGTTAGGAATTGGATTCCTATGGGTAGATTGATATCATACATTCTAACAGAGAATGGTCTTGTGAAACATCTGTATGATGCTGGATTGACAGAGGATCTGTCCTATGTCATAGGTTCTATCCTCAATGGCAATACTCTGAAGAGGATGAAGGTCATCACAGAGCTTGCCAGCAAACCTAAGAAAATTGCTCCTGCTGAAGACCACCAGTGCTGCTTCTGGAAGCTGCTCCTGCTGAAGACTCTCCATCTGAAGATGTTGCATCTGATATGGACATTGATGCGTCTACATCTGAAGTGAAGGCTGACAATTCAAAACTTGTGAAAGAGGTTAAGGAAATCAAGTCCTGGATGATCAAACAAGAACAAACCACTGAAGATATTAAGACTTGGATGGCCAAGCAAGAAGAGTCTACTGCAAAGATCACAGATCTTCTGACCCTGATTGCATCTCGCCAACCTTAGTTTCTTTTAATTTTTTTTTGCACTGTTGTTTGCATCTGTCTTATTTTGCTTATGCTTTTATCATCTGTTATGTGAACCATCTGAATGAATGATAAAGTTTGTTCTGCTTTTCTTCTGTTATCTTTTCTGTCTTTACACATCTTTTTGATTATGACAAAAAGGGGGAGAAAAAGAATCTGATTGTTCAATCCATAAGCAAATACTAAAACTAAATTCAGACATATTATTAACTATCTTTGAATTTAAGTCTTTCAGATTCTATTGTTTCATCTGACAAAATAAATTCATTGAAGTTATCCTGAGAATTACCCAACCAGACTCTGATTCTAAACGCAAAACCAGACTCTGTGTTTGAAAGAAGTCATCAGACTCTGATTCTGAAATACACTCAAGCAAAAAGGGAAGTATTCTTTTCCTTTAGAGTATTCATTTCAGGGGGAGTTATAATTATTATTTTTTATTGAACAAAATTTCTCATGTTTTGTCATCATCAAAAAGGGGAGATTGTAAGAACATAGATTGTTTCTTAGTAATATCTCTATGTTTTGATGATAACTCTTATGAAATTTTGTATTAAAGAATTATATACTCTAAAATTTGTTCATGAATATTTTCTGAAGATGATTAAAGTATATATACATCCAAGAGCAAATTAATCTGAACATGGAACTATGGAAGGCTCTGAAGAGTCATAATCATCTTATAGAAGAATCTGAGCACTGTGTGCAGAAGAATCTGAAGCAGAAGCTACAGAAGAATCTGAAGCAGAAGCTGCAGAAGGATCTGAAGCAGAAGACTCTAATAGATCTGAAGACTCTGAAGCATTGAAGAACTTTGTATGAGAGTTAAGAAGCACAGTTTTTCAGAAGACTCTGAGAGTACTACACGCTGCATGTACTGAGGATCTGATTCATAAAACTCTGCTCTGATAGAACTACACGCTAAAGTACACTTGCTGCATTACTCTAATTCAGCAAAATCTGATGGGCATCCAAGACTCTGATCATGCAGACTCTGATGTTTACTTTGCTGAAATGAAATACTTGTTGAAGAAGAATTCAAAGTGATATCTTTTGATTTGGCTCAACGACTCTTTCCTCTTTCATGCTTGACACTAGAACACAGACCAAAATCATTTCTCTGTGCATTCTACTTCCAGGAAAGGTCATGTAATGTAAAGACAAAAAGGTTCAGGCCTTTTCAGTACACATCCTCCAACGTCAAGACTTTGTGGACTACTGTGCATATAGAAGCAAGTCTTCCTCATCTTCTTAAAACAACGGATCATTGATAGAAACTCTTACAAGCTCTCATAAAATATTCTTATTCTCTTTGCTGAGTTTATTCTTTTGTTCTTAACATTAAGTGAAAAATCACTGTTGTGATAAAGCTTGTTAGAAGCATTCAAACACTTGTATTAATCTTACATTTCATTGTAATAGTTCCTTGAGAAGATCCAGTTGGGATCAGTAGTTCTTGAGAAGACTTTGAACAGTTGTTCTTAGTGCTTACTATTGTAATCAGTTGATTAAATAGTGGATTAAGTCCTTGTTTGAGAAAGGCAAATCACTCTAGATAGGGTGGAATGGAGTAGTTGAGTTCAACGAACCAGGATAAAATACTTGAGTTTTTACTTCTAAGTTTTATCTTCATACTTATTCAACCCCCCTTCTAAGTATTTTCTCACCTTCATAACTATCTACCTATCAAGGCTGGTCTGAAAAGAAAAGAAAAATGACTCGGCAAAGCATCGCGCTTCGTTCCTACGTATTCTCGTCAGAGAACGAGAAACCAGAGTCAACGTAGTTCAACAAACTACGAGTGAAGGGGAAGGTGGAAGGTGGCTCGCCAAGATATCGCATCTTGTGCCTACGTATTCTCGTCAGAGAAATCAGAGCGAACGTAGTTCGGGCTACTACGGATTACGGGTTGATTCATTTATTTTTCCGAGTAGGGTTAACAACCAGTTCAAGCAGTTTGGTGTATGCAGCTCGCTCGTCAGAGACTCGTGCATTACCGTTTGCGGTAGAACTGAGAGTTAACGACATTCTTTTTCTGAAAACGTTTTCTTGACTTATGGGCCCACGGGGCAAAAAGAAGGTTTGAAGTTTGTTTTCCGTCTTTTACGGAAGAAGTGTTTTTTATGGATGTCTGTAGTTTGTACTGCACTAGAGACTATGACTTAGGAGCAAATGTGTCGCATATAGTCCAAAACACATATACTAAACACTCTAGATGATTGAGAGGAGACACCTCAATTATCATTTCCCAAGTGGCTTAAGGCTCGTAACGCACTGTACCAACTTGCCTTTATTACGTTTTTTACTGTTGTTTTGGAGATGAGAAGAGAACGAACTCTACGGGGAAACTATCAAGCCCTAATGTTGTCATGCCATAGATTCATCCTATGGTTGGGTTTGAAACAGGGAACTCCTAGATGTTATCATGCAAAGGTTTCAACCTAAAATTCTATCATCACTTCCTTATCAAAGGAAGTGAGAATCCTAAGGGATCATGTCAATGGGAACCAGAAACAAACTGCAAAAATCATTAAAGCAGATAAAACAGCAAAGCAAACAGTAAAGATGCAAATGGAATGCAGCAATACAAGCAGAGGGAGAGACTCAACCTCTAAGCAATCAAGCAAAGAGAATAAACAAAACAAACAAGCAAAGGGAGGGTCACCTCACCTTTCAATGAAAACACATCAATTAGAAAAAGGGAAAATAACACTCAAGCAGAGGGAGAACCTCAACCTCTAAATCAAACAAGCAAGGGGAGCTCAGCTTAACCTTTCAATGCAGTCATGCACCTAGCCTAAAATACTCTACACATGAGACTATCCTAATGCATCAAGCAATGTTCAAAAAATCATGAATGAAAAACTGAGGGGATGAACAATATGGCATGTAAGGAAACCATTCCAAGATAAACAAACAAGGCATCTAACCTAGAGAGAAGAAGATTGAATGTTGGGAAGCAAAGGTAAGGTCCACTGGAACTTACCACAGGCACTCAACCAACTCAATGGATTTGGAAAGCTTTAAAGGTTTGACTCCTTTAGGAGATGTGTAAAGTTCCCCCACAGGAGGGACTATGCTACCCCAAGAAGGTCCCTAGAATGATTGGATAAGGGAAGATTAGGAGGATGAAGATGGGAAGCAGGGTAAGGTCCACATGAACTTACCACATGCACTCAACCAACTCCATTACCTTAGAAAGCTTGCATAGATTCAACTCCTTTGTGAAGATGCATGGAATTCCTCCACAGGAGGAAACATGCTCACAAGGAGGATCCTAGTTAAGCAAGGAAGATTTTAAGGGAAGCTAAACTTATAGGAAGAATCATCCACCTAATTTGAACTTCTAAGGAACCTCAATGATTATATTCTAAGGATCACCTAAACTAAGGTGGATTCAAAGGCTCTATCAAGGCTTAATCAATGCTCTAAAGAGGTATCTACCTAAGTTCTATTCTATCAAGGAGGAATTTGAAGCTTAGAATTAGTTAAAGTTCACTTTAAAGACTAATCTATGAGGAGCACTACACTAGGATCACCTAAAACACCATCAACTTGTAAAATGGGGGAATAATAGAAGATCACTTCTATAAATGCTAGGAAAATTTCTAGGGTTTCCTGAATGTGTTAAGGGATCATGGTATAAAAACAAGGGGAAAAACCTAGCTCTAAAGGTTCTAATAAAATCTAAACTCAAAGGGTGTGCTAAAGGGAATCCACCATGGAATGATCCTAAAGATCTATTTCAAAACTACACCTAAAAGCTTCTAAAAAATACAAGAAAAATCACACAAACCTATCAAGGTGTCTATAACAATCATGCCAAATTTCAAAACCTAACTCTAAAGTATGAGATAGTACAAAAATCAGAAAGTAAACTAATCATTTTGAACATTTTTAATCAACTAATAAAAATGGAAAAATAGCACAAAAAATGGAAAATTAACCAAAAATGAAATTAAATGACATACAAAAATCAGGGACAAGCCAAAGATCAATCAGGATTTTTTCATATTTTTCCAAGCATTATTTTTATTTTTTATGCCTTTAAAATGATAAATGGAATTAAAAGACATAAGAAAACCAATTAACAAATTCAGAAAATCAGAAAATAGCGTAGCCCTTGGATCATCAGACCAGTCTACGCATCTAAGGGAGAAGGGTGTGCCACGCGTGCTCAGAGGCCTCTAAATGAAACGCAGCATTTCATTAACGCTTGCATGTGGTTGGTTTGACTATGGATCACCATAGTCCCTAATCCTGGCCATTCCTTCAGGAAGTATGCAAATCTGACAATCAGTATGGTGCCACATCACCAGTCAACAAGTCAAAAGTCTGAGATGAAACCACGAGCCTTGGATTCACATACCTAGTCAATGGAGTCAATATGATCTAACAGTGTACACATCATCTTCTTCATTTGAACTGAACATTAAAGAGGGGAAACTCAGGGCGGCCGGAGAAGACTCCGGTCGTCTTCTCCGGCGAGTCCACGGTGGCCAAATCATCAGATAACACCAAACCTCACCAAATTATCCAGATCCACTCGTCTCCTCATGAGGATCAACATTATACTCTTATATTTTCATTTTTCTCAAGGAATAACCAGTTACGCACATGAACAGAAAATACGCACTTTGGCAAATCATCACCAAACTCTAATCTAAAGCCACCAATCTCTTCTACACTCATCATTGATCAAGAATACCTAACTAATACTTGATATCAATCAAGAATGAGTATAAACTGAATCCTTAAAGATTTCATCCATGATCAAGAAATTTCACCAATGGCTTCCAAACCAAACCTAAATCCATCTATGGTTCAAATTCTACCTAACCACATGCAACATTTACCCTAATTCATCACCAATAGAGTATAATTATGAAAAGAAGAAAACCTGGTTTGATCTTCAACAGAAGATGATACAACCTCCAATCTTTGATCAAACTTGCTCAGAAACGATCAGTGATGCTTGCTGAAGATTCTTGGAGCTTCAATTCCTTCTTAAATATCCTCCAAGATGAAAAACGATTTTCACTTTGTAACTAACTTTTTCGAGTGCTTCTTACCTGGTTCTAGCTCTTCCAATCACCAACCATGCTATGAACTCGTCCAGAAACTTATATAGAGAAGTTTTGGATCATTATCTGGCCCGATTATGGCCCAATTCATCCAATTCAGTTTTCTGATTTTTTTCCACTTTTCTCTCATGACAGTCACAGTTTCAGGCTTGTAGAAGCTTCCACTTTGGCTCAAATTGCTTGCATAACACCTCATGAACATGAAGGGACCAGATTGAATCCTCAATTCAATCCTATGGTGTATATTGATGATGTTACTTCAACCTTAAGCAACTTTGAATTATGCCATGAAACAAACTTCATCTTAAAATTCTACAAATGCCAATCCACTCCAAATGTCTTTTACCTTAAAAAATGCACAAACTTGTAATGTTTTGCACCAAAATGAATTATTTTAGAATTTTCTCATTTAATGCCTTTTAATTATTCCTCCATGAAAATTTCTTCATTCACTTCCATATTTAATCCATATCAATGAATTCTTGGGTCATGGTTGGACAAATAACACCATTTTGAACAACTTTCAAGTTGATCAAAAGTCCATTTGAGGTGTGTAAGTTGATGAAATTGACCCATAATAAAAAATGGCCTATAATCTCAAATTCCCAAAATACCCTTGTCCTGTAAAGCTCATAACTTGAGTTCTACAAATCCAATCATGGACTTCTAGTACTTTTTAGAAAGCTAAGAAGATAAGGAACACCATTCATGTTGGCCAAAAGTTCATGGGAATCATATTTCTAGGGAAAAAGTGTCATGCAATTTGGTTGACTTTGAAGCTCCAAATTCACATTCATCTAATAACCTGTAACTTGTCTAACTCATAAATTGAGTTCTATAAACCCTATCAAGGACTTCTAGTACTCAAATTAAAGCTATGATCATGCTCTACAACAATCATGTTAGGGTCAAGGTGATATGAAAATCACATCTTCAGTTATGTGGTCTTGAAGTTAGGCAATAAACCAGGGGATTTTACACTATCAAGCATATCAACCCTAGCCTAGGAACTCCTCACACTCTTGATTCATGATGAGCTGACCTTGGAATCATCCCTTGGGCATATTAATACATCAATACATGATCACATGGATTTGAAATTAGGTCTCAACCTTCTTCAAATCATCTGTTGACCTAGGGTTGACCAGATGAAACCCTAGGTGCACCAATCTTGGTTGTAACTTCATATACTTTGCATATTGACATGTCTAGGCTTCAAAATGACTTTCAATACTTATTATGAGCTCTCTCAAGGCTTCAAGTCCAACTTCATGGCTTTAACATCATCAGATGGCTTTCTTATGACCTTTAAGTTAGGAGGCATACACTCTTGGCTTCAACCACTTTCTCTGAGAATCTTTAACTTCATTGATGAAGATATCAACCCTTGAATACTTGAATAAACCTCTTAGCTAGCTTTATAGCCTTGTGTAGCCCTTTGTTGGTAGTCATACCTCTTGATCTCCTGCACACATGTCAATGTGATGCAGATGATAATGCTATAATGAATGCAATGAAACACAAGCTAGGTAAAGCAAAAGGTTAGGCAAATTTTGGGGTGCAACAACTGTGACATGGATGTGTGGATTCAGCCGTGTGTTCCTGGTCAAAGCTTATGCAATTGGACTATTGAGGAAGTTATTCAAGTGTCTTTTGAAGAGTAATATCTTTGTTTTGATTATGTGTAGGCCTACGTTCCGTCCAGGACGTAGTGGCTTTGCTTTGTAGGGCCTTACTTGTTTATGTTTGAACTTTTTTTTATCATTAATCAAAGGCGTTTATTTGCATTCAAATATTTTGATCCTTGTTTTTCTCTTTTTTATTTTTGACAATAAAATGGCAATGTGGTTGTGCTTGTTTGCATATCATTTTAAGAATCAAAACATCAATCATGCAGGTTTCACATCACAGATGCCACCGCTTCAGACTCGGCTATGACTCGGTATGATTTTGACAATCCTATCTTTCAAGCAGAAGAAGAGACTGACGAAGATGTTGATCTTTCTGAAGAGAAGGTCATTCTGCCTCATCAAGAAGATATCAAAGTTGTCAATGTGGGCACCAAAGAGGACAGAAAATAGGTCAAAATTGGGACTCCTTTGGAGGATGGTGTCAAAAGAAGACTGGTTGAAATGCTCCGAGAGTACAAAGACGTCTTTCCCTGGTCATATGAAGACATGCCAGGGTTGGATATCGACATAGTAGTGCATCATTTACTCCTTCGGGAGGAGTGTCCGCATGTGAAACAAAAGCTGAGGAGAACCAGGCCCGACATGGCAGTTACAATTAAGGAAGAGGTCCAGAAACAGTTGGATGCAGATTTTCTGGCCGTCACAAACTACCCTTCGTGGGTCGCTAACATCGTTCCTGTGCCTAAGAAGGATGGAAAGGTCAGAATGTGTGTTGATTACAGAGACTTAAACAGAGCGAGCCCGAAAGATGATTTCCCGCTCCCCCACATTGACGTGTTAGTTGATAATACGACTCAATATTCAATGTTTTCCTTCATGGATGGTTTCTCTGGGTACAACCAAATCAAGATGGCCTCAGAGGATATGGAGAAAACAGCCTTTATCACGTCGTGGGGGACTTTTTGCTATAATGTTATGCCTTTTGGATTGAAAAATGCATGGGCAACTTACCAGCGGGAGATGGTGACTCTCTTTCATGATATGATTCATCATGAGATCGAGGTTTATGTTGATGACATAATCGCAAAGTCACAGGAGGAGGAGGAACATCTGGTTAATCTTTTGAAGTTGTTTGAAAGGTTGAGGAAATTCAGATTGAGGTTGAATCCAAATAAGTGCACTTTCAGAGTGAGGTCAGGAAAGCTATTGGGGTTCATTGTCAGTGAAAAAGGAATCGAGGAAGATCCTGTAAAGATAAAAGCAATACAAGAAATGCCAGCGCCAAAAACAGAAAAAGAGGTTCGTGGTTTTCTAGGGAGATTGAACTACATTGCAAGGTTCATATCTCACCTTACAGCCACCTGTGAACCAATGTTCAAGCTTTTAAAGAAAGATCAAGTAGTTATCTGGAATGAAAATTGTCAAAGGGCATTTGAAAAGATAAAAGAATAACTGCAGGAACCTCCGATACTGATGCCTTCAGTGGCCGAAAGACCGTTGATTATGTACTTGACGGTTCTTGAGAACTCAATGGGTTGTATACTCGGTCAACACGACGAGACAGGAAGAAAAACGCATGCTATCTATTATTTGAGTAAAAAGTTCACAGAATGTGAATCTAGATACTCAATGTTAGAAAATACTTGTTGTGCGCTTGCTTGGGAAGCCAAACGCCTAAGGCAGTATGTGTTGAATCACACAACCATGTTGATTTCGAATATGGATCCAATCAATTGAGGATTATCAACCAATGAAGTTTGAGATTCCTGACAAAGACATAATGTTTCTGAAGATGAAGAATTGTGATGAGCCTTTACCAGACGAAGGTCCAAGATAGACTCTCAATGGAAGATGGTTTTCAATGGTGCTGTTAATTCATACGACAACGAAATCAGGGCAATTATTACAACTCCCCACGGTTCCTACATACCGTTTACCGCCCGGTTAACGTTTGCTTGCACCAATAACGAAGCTGAGTATGAAGCGTGCATCATGGGTATCGAAGAAGCTATTGATTTGAGGATCAAGAACCTTGATGTATATGGTGATTCATCTTTACTCGTCAACCAGATTAAAGGAGAATGGGAGACTCGTCAACCCAACTTGGTTCCTTACATGAATTATGCAGAAGATTGCTGCCTTTCTTTAATAGGGTGGAGTTTCATCATGTGCCGAGGGCCGAGAACCAGATGGCAGACGCTTTGGCAACTTTATCGTTGATGTACAAAGTGAATTATTGGAATGAAGCTCCGATGATCACTATCATACACCTTGATAGGACGGCGTTCATATTTGCAGTGGAGGAAGCGTCAGATGGGAAGCCCTGGTATTTTGATATCAAAAATTTTCTCAAAAGTCAAGAGTATCCTCCTGGGGCATTGAGCCGAGATAAGATGTTGAGGAGGTTATCTGGAAACTTCTACCTGAACAAAGATGATATATTGTATAGGAGAAACTTCGACTTGGTGTTGTTACGGTGTGTGGACGAAAACGAAGCAGGTTTCTAATGGAAGAAGTCCATGAAGGATCCTTTGATACACATGCTGGCGGACATGCCATGTCTAGAAAGTTGTTAAGAGCAGGCTACTACTAGATGACTATGGAATCTGATTGTTTCAAGTACACCAGGAAGTGCCATAAATTCCAGAATTATGCTGATAAGATACATGTGCCGCCAAGTCCTTTGAATGTCTTGGCATCTCCTTGGCCCTTTGCTATGTGGGGCATTGATATGATCGGTAAGATTGAGTAGACCGCCTCTAATGAACATCGTTTTATCTTGGTGGTAATCGATTATTTCACCAAGTGGGTAGAAGCAGCTTCTTTCGCCAATGTGACCAGACAGGTTGTGGCTCGCTTTATTAAGAAAGACATCATATGCCATTATGGAGTGCCAGAACGAACCATTACTGATAATGGTTCGAATTTGAACAACAAGATGATAAAGGAATTGTGCCAGAGTTTCAAGATTGAAAACCACAACTCTTCTCCGTATCATCCAAAGAAGAATGGTGCTGTTGAGGCAGCCAATAAGAACATAAAGAAGATTATGCAGAAGATGGTTGTAAGCTACAAAAATTGGCACGCGATGTTGCCCTTTGCATTACATGGATATCGTACTTCGGTACTTACTTTGACCGGGGCAACTCCTTTTTCGCTACTGTATGGTATGGAAGTTGTCCTACCATTAGAGGTCGAGATTCCTTCTCTGAGGATGTTGGTTGATGTGAAACTTGATGAGGCGGAATGGGTAAAGGCTAGGTTGAATCAACTTAGTCTGATTGATGAGAAGAGATTGACAGCCATCGCCCATGGCAGGTGCGCCCTTGAAGCTTTCAGGCAGGTGACTTAGTATTGAAGCGGATCCTCCCTCCACAATCTGATCACAGGGGCAAATAGACTCCCAACTATGAAGGTCCATATGTGGTAAGGAAAGTTTTCTCCGGAGGAGCCTTACTACTCTCAACTGTGGACGGTGAAGATTTTACGTCCCCTGTGAACGCATACGCAGTTAAAAAATACTTTACTTAAAACAGACACGTTGGATAGAAAAAGAAAATCCAGGCAAAAATGGGGCATCCCGGCGGGCGAACCATAAAAATAATGGGTTCGGGAAAAAGTTAGGGATAAAAAGAAAAAGTGTAAACCCGCAAAGTTGAAAACCTGAAAAGGCGACTTTGGCAAAATGGGTATCCCGGTGAATTGAAAACCCGCAAGGGCGATTCAGGCGAAAGTTAGGGATTTAAAGCAAACGACTGCAGTCTGCGTCTGATCTTGGAGCGCAGTGGATTCTTGGAGGACCCGAGGGTTAACAAGTCAGTCTCTTCAGAAGACGAAACATTGGAGAAGCCTCGAAGTCATGGGAGTCATAGTCGAATCGACACATGGTGGTTGTCTGTACCACATTGCCGACATTTTGTATATCTTTTGCATTTGTATTTTTTCCGCAACTTTCTCTTTTCAAGATTTGCATATGATGCAAATTTTCCTATTTACAGGCCATTTTCAATCATTGAGTATATTATCCACAAAAAGCTTTCTATTCTTGTTTTTTCTTTTTGCTGTTTTATTTGCAAAAAGACGCTTGATGTTTTTGATAAAATTTTGCATACATAAACTTGTGGGGCTTTACTAATCATAATTGAAACAATGATTTATTTTAATGATGTCATGGACGATGACCGAAATAGCCTTTATTGCATACTGTAGCGGTAAAAATCGTGAGTGTAAGTTATTGACTAACTTAACTCAAAGAAAACAAGAGTCGCCACCGCACTTTTATTTTATCCAAATAAAGGAAAGGAAAAAGAGCGAACAAAACCAAAGAGTTCTAAAATAAGAACACGAGACAGAGATCGGGGTAAGGGGGTTGGTTACGCAATGGGAAGGTGTTAGCACCCAAAACGTCTATAGTACTCTATAGGAGCCCTTTGAAATATTTTCGCTTTTTGGTTTGAAAATGGTTTGTTTGAAAAGAGATTGGGGAGATGAGAAGAGAATTATTTTTTATATTTTTGTGTTTGGAGAGACTTATCGTCTCATGCCTACGTACCCATAAAGTGCAATATGGAATCAAAACCCCGTAGTTCGTGGTACAAATGACAAAATTTTGTTGGTTTTGATTGATTTTAGATGTTCAAACAAGTCGTCATTTCAAGGAGAAAACTGCGACTATCCACCCACGAGTATTAAGACAACATTTGCGTCACATAAAGATGGAGGATTTGCTTGGATTATCAACAAGACTATCACTCAACATCAACGTGGAAAATGTCAAAGTCTTAATAATATGGGGAATAGGAGATTTACATCTCAACTATAGAAATGAATCATGTCTAAACTTTATGAAAAGTTTTAAAGTGAAAAGTGCATAAAGGCACAAAAAGAGTTGATGAGTTTTTGTATTTTTTATGTCTTTTGAAATTGGTCAAAGCATGATTAACATTGATTGACTTTTATTGAGAAAAACAAAGTTTAAAAATCACTTGACGAAAGTCAAGGTTTTATTGCGAAAGCGGTTTTGAAGTTTGAAACCAAGAAGGTTTTGAAAAAGGGAGAAAGTTTTGAAAATTTAAGAAGGGGAGGAGATGAAGTGACTATCCTAAAAAACAAAATAAGAGCTAGAGATAAGAAAGATCTAACCGACTTGTAGCACACTCCAAAGTAAGCAAAAAGAATTCCATCCGATTTAAAGTATAAGCCAGTGATCAAGCCAAATAAAGGCTAAGATTCAAAATTCTCCAAGCATAGGGAAGAAAGTCCTAATCCTAAGTCCAAAATGTCCATGAAGTCCAAGGTCTAAGAATGGTCCAAGAGTATAACCACAAAGTTAATAGCACCAAATTTTTAGATGTTTAATCCTTTATTAATGTTTTGAACAAAGTATGGTCCAAGTGGACAAAAGAAAAAAATGACATAAACATAAACAAAGATATGGTATGTAATGATAAAATGGAAGCATAAAAGTAAAAAATAAAGAGTAAGAAGAGAATATAAACAAAATTAAACAAGGATATTGTTAGTGAATTAGTGGTTAGTGGTTAGTGGTTAGAACATATGATCAATGATGATTAATTCTTGCACTTAGACCAAGATTAATGAAAATTCATTAGAGGATTGATAGAATCAAAGCCTCCTAACAATGATTTTCATAGGTATTGGAGTTAAGACAAGCAACTAAACATACTTGGACTTTTAAACGTAAGTTTGAGCCACGAATGATCATTTTCCGATTAAGGGACACTTTAGCGCTATGTTAAGCAATCGTAATCGGGTTTATGTAGAAACCACGACTATCTGAGGCCGGTCAATAAAATGTTAGTGTTAATACATGTTAGAGAAGTGATATGTAAATCACTCTCCTAAAACATGCCACACAAAAAGAAAAGAGGTAATGATCTCATCATAATCAAGATTTTTAATTAATTAATCAAAGGTAATCTATCACTATTCCAAAGTAAGGAGAATTATCTCAATGATTATTCGTCCATAGTTTTGAAATAATGAAGATTAATCAACCTTGATAATCAACAATCTATGATCCATAGATTTCATCGATCAAAAATAAAAAGAAGAAAAAAAGAAAATGAAATCACAATTTGAATCTCGAATCGATTAAATTATCGTCAATATCAATCACCTCTCTTGGTGGATAAAATCAACACCCAAAGTCCATTGATATTGATGAAATCTTATCAACATCAAGATCCAAAACAATCAACACTTAATGAAATTAAAATACAAATTTAATAATAAAAGAAAAATGTGGAAAAATCCACATAGTTAAGAAATGAAAAAAAGAAAATAAAAATAAACAAATAAAAGAAAAGTAATATTGAAAAATAGAAAGAGAAAACAAAACAGAGAAAGAGAAATAGAAAACCAAAGTATCAGAACAACTTCTTCTTCAAAACTTCACGCGACACCGTTCACCATGGCTATGAATTCAAGCTCAAATCAAAGTGACGGGATGCAAAATTAACACGGTTGCAATCGAAATCAAGAGCTCTTCACAATGGTACCAACAATTCAGAGAATCACAACAAAAGATAACGGATCGAAAATGACGGTGAAGCTCAATCTACCTTCAAACTCAGGTAAGAAATCAATCCAAACTTCTTCTTGCTTCTCTTCTTCTTCTGAATGAATCTCTGGTTCAATTGATCTGTGTTTGAGGTTGATTTGAAGTTAATTTGGTGGAATGAAATATGAGAAGAGAATGAACGAAGGTTTTTTCTGGTAGTGAGGAATTGAGGAAGAAAATCAGCAGAGATTTTTTGGCTTGAAAAGCTTCAGCAAATGAGTGAGAGATGAATTGTATTTATAGATGAGAATGGGTGAAAATGATTTGCCGTTTGTGAGATTTTTTTCTGCGTTTTGGGATGCAAGTTATGTGTGACCTTTTGCTGATATCTTTTCATGTCGTTTTGGCTTTCTCATTTTTAGCTCATCACGTGTTATTCTTTCTTTTCACTTTTTCAGCTCACTTGGGTGACGTGGATCATTTTTCAACTGGCTCATATGCTATTTATTTTTGTTTCAGCTTGTGAATATGGCTTGGTTAATGGCTCACATTGATTGATGGCTGAAGTAGTGATATTTTTCACTTATTTCATATGGACTCAGTTCCTCTGGTGCAGGACTGGAATTTTGCAGTTGTTGTTGATTCTGAATTATATAGGGATCGAGTTCGGTAATACGGCAAAACCGTTCGTACCAGAATCTTCCTGCCGTGATTGAAATGCTTCCCTCTTAAGTGCATGAACGAAATGATAATCTATCTTCATCCAATAAGCACAAGAACAAGGAAATAAATGAAACCCTGCTAATATTACAAACCTCACCCACTTTTCTGTACAGTTTTTTTTTTTTGCCAGCTAATGGAGAAGGTGATCTCAACTTCCTTCTGAGCTGATAACAACCCACTCTCCGCCATGCCATATAGCCATACATATGTTGCTGAGGAGCTTGTTGCCGTGGCATCTGAGCTTGCGCTGCATGAACAGCTGGCTGATAAGGCATTGGAGCATATTGCGCAGCAGCGACATATGGATACTGATAGTAGGGAACTTGATAAGGCATAGGAGGAGCTTGTTGAGAAGCTTGCCCTTTCTGCACAAAGATGGCATTTGTTTCGCCCTCCTTCTTCTTGTATCCATTAAAAGGCCTCTTGGCATTAGCTTGGCTGTTAGAACCTCCCGGGATCTTCCCACTTTTCAGCCCTTCTTCAATTCTTTCACCGACGATCACCAAGTCAGAAAATCCAGCGGAGACACTACCGATCAGCTTTTCGTAGTACTGGCCTTGCAATGTACCCATGAAGATGTCAATAAGTTCACGGTCAACAAGAGGTGGATGCACCCTTGCGGCTAGCTCTCTCCATCGTTGCGCGTACTCCTTGAAGGATTCGTTGTCCTTCTGAGTCATACTCTGAAGCTGAGTACGATTAGGAGCAAGGTCGGTGTTGTACTTGTACTGCTTGACAAATGCATCAGCTAGCTCGGCCCAAGTGCGCACACTGTTACGCTCCAGCTGCATATACCATTCGAGTGATGCCCCAGACAAACTGTCCTGGAAGCAATGGATCATGAGCTTCTCGTCTCTGGCATAGGCAGCCATCTTGCGACAGTACATCTTCAGATGAATGTTTGGGCAACTGAGACCTTTGTACTTCGAAAATTCGGGCACCTTGAATTTTGGAGGGATGACAACATCAGGCACCAAGCATAATTCCAAAGCACTGAAAGAATTTGAATTGTGCCCTTCCATGGCTCGGAGTTTCTCGGCTAGATCTCGGCACATCTTCATGGCTTCAGAATCCTGAGCAGCGACAGGACTGGCAATAGGGATAGCAGCATGATAGTTCTGAACGTCGTCATACTGATCCATCAGAGTATCTTCGACATGAGGAACCGGGATTTGCACAGCAGCAGGCTGGGCGTGCGGGATAACTCCAACGGTAACTCCAGGCGCTGGGATCGGTTGAGAAGTGTTTCCCTCGGCTGTGTTGTTGAAGTTCAGCGGCATTCCATGAGAACTTGGAATTTGAACCAAAGGGATGGCAGTAGACCCTTGTCCATTGTGGTTGACGACAGCGGCGGCTTCACGCTGTTCTTCTTCTCTCCTGGCTGTGAGGATGGCTTCGAGGATCTGGTCGATCTTTCCTTTCATGGAATCCAACTCTTCCCTGAAGGCGACTTGCTCCTGTTGAATCTGCTCCATCACACGTCTGGTATTGGCTCTAGTCGCGTACTGGTGTCGAGGAATCAGCTTGATTTACTGGAGAAGAAGGAACGGAGACATAAGATTCCGTTGAAGGACTGGAGATGCAAAATGCACAACATATGAAATGCAATGCAAATGATATGCAAGATGCAATGCAAGATACAAGATCCAGGATCACAGGATCACAACTCCAACGACTCCTGAAGCTGGTAATCGTAACAGATAAGTAACCGTAATTCCTGCTCAAAGAAAACTAACAGGTACAACCTATACGGGAAAGTCTAAACATTCTACCCATAAACCCTCTCACGGGATGGTTTCTATGTTTGGTTCCCAGGATCACGGACACTAGTCGTATCAGCGTCACGCAACAGGCTGGCTGCATTACGACGATAATGACGATAAGGTCTCTCCTGAGCGGGTCCTCGTGCTAGGCACACAAGGAGCGAGTCCTTGGAGACTAACACTACACGACCACCATTTATTTGGAACTGGTGCTAAATAGGGTCCCAGAATCATAGACCCTTCATGAATCAAGTCATGCAACAGGCTAGCTGCGTTACAACAAGATCTACGAATAGGTCTCCTCTGGAGGAGCTTTCATGCTAGGCCCACAAGGAGCGAGTCCTCGGAGACTAACACTACTCGACTACCAATTCTAAACTATGTGTTCTCTCTGCTTTTACCAAAGCTCGGGTGTAGAGCTTTACTCATGTTGTCATCCCAAGAACCAACAGTCAACCAAGATAACAAGCACAAATAAAAAAAACACGAGAGAACGAATACAAAAAGAAAACAAATAAAAACAAACACTCCTCACAAACCAAAAGATAGGCTCGACTCTCTCTTTGCATGGAGCAATGCGTCCCCAGCAGAGTCGCCACCTGTCGCACCTCGAAAATTCACATTCGGAAATACGACCCTCGCGCGAAAGGCGCGGAAATTGCGGTTCGACAGAGTCGCCACCGAACTTTATTTTTCCCAAATAAACGGGAGAGGAAAATATCGAGAAAACCTCCTAAAAACGAAAGGATAGGAACAGGGCTGTCGCAACCAAGTTCCGGGTTCGGGAGTCGGTTACGTGAGGGGAAGGTATTAGCACCCCTCACGTCCGTCGTACTCGACGGGAACCTCTTAAGGTAATTGTGGGGAGTGTTGTTTAGGTTTACTTGTTTTCTTCTCGTTGATAAGGTAGAATTGGTAGGGTAAAAGGTTAAAGACGCTAAGGAGAGATGGGTGGTTAGAAGATAGGGTGCTCGCCAAGGATTGGGGCCCTTGTGCCTACGTATGCTCATTCGGACGAGAATGAGAAATCAGAGCGTCGTAGTTCGACTACGGGAAAGGATGGGGGGAAACGGAAGATGGATAGAAGTGTGCTCGCCAAGATCATCGCAATCCTGTGCCTACGTATCTTATATTCAAGAATGAATAAAGAATCAGAGCGTCCGTAGTTCGTGGAGACGACCACGAAAAGATGAGGTTTGAATTGGTTTGACGTTGAGTTGGGAACGAAAGAGTGACTGACAAACAACCTAAGGGCGTGCCTCAAGAGCTTGTCATTCAAGAATTCAAGGAATGCGAGATCCCAAGAACTCAGTTCTTTCGTAAGTTGGAGATAAGAATTGGATGTTTTGAAATCGAAAGAATGAACTAATAACAACTCGGGGGCGCGCCCAAGAATTACTCGTTTGAATATTCAAAGAATGCTAGATCCTAAGAATGTCCTTCTTTCGTAAGTTTTTTTAAAAAATGCCTTGTGAAAGGATCGAATCGAAGAATGGCATGCGAGGCTAAAGGAAGTTGGTTTGAAGTAGCTCGACGACGTGTCGAGGATTTGATTGAAGATGGAACCGGCTTGACGACGTGTCAAGGGTTAAGGTTGTGAGAAACGATATTAGTCCCTGAGGGTGCTTCTAATATCGAGATCACGAGGAATTGTGAATGTGTGTGCAAAATGTCGATGGTTGCGAATGCGTACGAGCACTCGACTTAGGAGAATATTGAGAACGGTTGAATTTGAAAAAGTCGAAAGGTTGAGTGAATAACAACCCAAAGGGCGTGCTTCGAGAGCTATTCACTCGAGAATTCAGGGAATGCTAGACTCCAAGAATTTCCTTCTTTCGAGCGGAAAGAAAATAGTTTGAAAAACGTTTTGAAGTGAAATGGGGTATGAAAATAGTTTGAGGTACGAGATGTGAGGGTGTGAGATTGGATTTGACAAATGAGAGAAATGACAATTATTTGATAAATGAGACGCGGGCCTCACAACCAATTAATTGGGGTATTACCGAAATGCTGGATCTCGACAACACCTTTTTCATTTGGAAAATGTTTGAATGAACGACAGAAATATCACACGGAATGCTAGATTCCTATAATATTTCTTTGTTAGAAAAATATAATTTTGAAAATGAGAGGTCGAATAATACACTACTTAAGGTGTACACCTTAGTAATGACTATCCAAAAATTCAAGAAGTGCTAGACTTCAAGAACTTAGTTTCTCACGATTTGGTTTAGAAAATAATTTAAATGAGGATCAAGAAAAATTATTATTTGAGGATGATTTTGATTTAATTTAAGAAATATTGTTTGAAAAAACAATGAATATATTACACAGAGTGCTAGACTCCTATAATATATTTTTGCTCGAATAATTAAAAGCGTAACGAAAACGAACAAATATTATCCAAGGCGTACGCCCCAACAATAATTATTCAAAAACTCAAGAGGTGCTAGACCTTAAAAGTTTAATTTTCGTTATGGATTAAGAGAAAGATTTGTGTGTTAAAAACATAGTTGAAATAGGATTAAGAAACAAAATTATATTTTGAAAGTGATTTAATTAAGAGAAGTACGATGTATATCTATCGCAAAAGATTTGAAATTAATTGAAGTTTATTCGCCTCGAAAAGTGGTTGGTAAAATGACCTTGAAAATTATCTTAGTAGTACTTATTAACTAACTAACCTGTATAAATCAATTAATAAATTACTAGCATAAATTATGTAAAAATAGTAAAAAGAACCGTAAATAAAATAAGTGACATGCAACCACTTTGACGACATAAATTAAAACCAAAAAAAAAAAAAAAAATATCTTGCCAATTCCTAAAGTTTTCTAACTATTATTTACATAGTGATTATCATGAGATGAAATGAAAAGAAACAGTAGAATCCTTATGCCAATAATTTGTCTAGATGATTAACCAAGGGAGAAACAGAAAAAAAATCTTGCCAAGTTCTCATCATTAATGATTAAGGTATTCTATCATCATGTAGTAATTGACAGTGTTTTTAAAAGTGACTAAAGAATTATTCTCAAATTATCTCCTAACAAAAAAAAACACAGGTAGTGTAATAGCAACACAAACAGTAAAAACTAAATAACTCCAACATCAATATATCACGACATTCCATAGTGAGTGACACATAATTAAACTGAAACTCATAATTCATCCATTCATAGTAGTAGTTTGGTATTCCCATATTGCAGCAGCATCAATTCAACTTGTATAATATACATAACCAAAAACAAGATTAAACTGAAATTACGGTAACACACAGCAAACAAGTTAAGAATGTATCAGATTTAACCTAGTGTAACCGAAACAGCCATGAATCCAAACTATTAGTTAAATGCATAAACACTTAAACTACAGCTGTGTCATCACATCGTTTTTAAAACGAGAATACATTGAAAAAGGACATTATAGTACTCTAACACAAACAGCCCCCGTATATCTCAATATTCACCAAGTTATCACCATAAATTACAACTTTTGAAAACTGACTAGCACTGTTTATCATGTTCAACACCTAATCCACATTATATAGTGATGTATAACTAAAAACAAATATGCTTGATGAAGTGAGTTTGGTGAATAACAGATTAACAAGGATATTGCGTTTTAAAAAAATGCAGAGTGACATGACAAAACAAACCAGAGGGAAAATGTTACCAAACTGCCGAGTCTTTCGTCACTTAGAAGTGTTGTTGCCGAAACCGAGCTAAGAGACTACTGCACTTGTTGTGTTATAGTCAAACCGGGTAGGACTTTGAAGTCGGGGCTGCTATCGGAAATAGTGAAACTAGCGGATGCTGATGAAAATCGAAGCTCGAAGACATAGGGTCTTCACCGGCGTGCGATTGCGGAGCGACCTCAGTGGCGTAGATGTCGTTAATTTAGAGCTTTGACAGTCTCGAAACAGAACCACTGAATCTACATCACTTCCATTGCTCGTTAACCCCGGACAGCTCAAGCCAGAACATGCGCCATACTCGCTGTTGTTGAATCCATGGATTTGTTGCTGCTGCCGTTAAAATTTAATCATCACGGGTATCGTCACTGCTTGTATTTGTTGCTATAAGTGAATTCGCGAACAAGGGTTTCTAAACTGTGAAATTGATTCTCTGATGAGAAGGAAGCTCTTCGATACCAAAACGCGGCAATCACCACTCTCGAGTACGAATCTCGGATTCAGCTTTAAATCTGCATAAGCTTTAAATCTGCATAACAAGTTAGTTGCAAACACAGACCAACAAATTCCAAGCTATCAACATAATAACACTAACTAAGATTCTATAAGCAGATCAGACTATGATGACTGTTGTGCCCTAGACCATCATTACTGGATTCCTGTCATGAATGCTGCAGGGAACAAGCATTGCAATCTACACACCTGAACATTACCTACAAATATCTCCAACATGAAGCAAAGGATCAAACTTAAACAGAGTTATATTAGCAAGGGTCCTTATGGCAGGAGCACAATCAACCCCTGCTAACATTTTAATAACAGCATATAAACTTAAACAGAATTAATCACAGAAAGTAACATAAACTAAAGCAGAGTAAAAAACCCTGTAACTTGTCAATTCCTTCTTTGCTCATTCGAAACCTGTGCACTAAAACCTCAGACCAAACCAGAACACCCTCTGCAATCATGTCAATGGTTAATATAACACGGTTTTCTAACAAACGCCACCCATACCAATCAACAAGGAAATAACAAAACCCAATCTTGATGTACGCACTCAAACCAAAATAAACAGGATATGAGATGAAAAACCAGAAAATGATAAACATGGTTGAAAGCTGATAAATTAAAGCATTAATCCAATCCTGCCCAACATTAGCTAGGTCACAAAACCTTGATTGAGCCTAAAATCAGAACCTGCATCGACACAGATACGGATCACAGCTGCAGCATACACGCCCCTAAAACATTCGCGAAAGAAAAAGGGCAAGCACCACTTCTAACCGAACTAGAAAAACGACATTAAACCAGTGGACAAGTTTCAATAATGAAGTGTTCATATGGAATCCAATCGATTACATTACATTAAGAGTACAATGGCACACATTCACAGTCAAAGTTGTAGGCCTGAATCCAACCATTATTAGGAGAAGAAAGACATAATCAAACACAAACGAATTTATATATAAGTATACACATAAAGCTAGCAAATTGAACACAGCCATCACCAAAAGTCGATTACCTCAAATGCGACAAAATTAACACGATTTGGGACTTTGTTGTTCAATGACCACGGCCTTCAAAGCCTGGACCTCATCGATTCCGAGCTTGTAAATCCTGGACCCCAACGCTCAACTTTGCAGCAAAACAACTGGATGAAACCTCCACGCTACGAGGACGGCGAGGCGATTCGCGTCGTAGTGATTCTCCGAGGAAAAACGACGAGGAGAAAGGTTTGAGAGGGAAGAGTGTTTTCGGAGAAAGAGGAAAGGCGTGGATTTGTGTTTCACGGTGGCGGTGGCGATTTGAAGAAGAAGAGATGAGACGGTTTCGGAGGTGGTTCGGAAATGATGATGATGGTAAGGGTTATGGCGGAAGGAAACGAGACATTTGTGTTTTGGGAAAGGGAAGATGTCGAGGGTTTGGAAAGGGAAAAAATCCACCGGCGGCTAGGGTTCTGAGGGGGTGAACGAACGAAATTGAAATTAGGGTTAGGAATCTCCGCCGTTTAGGGTACCGCTTGGGATCATGAACAGTGAAAACCCTAGGTCTTCCTTCTGTCTCTTTTAAAGCCAGACGAAAGGGCCTCTAAATTGGGCTTCTCATTCGGCCCTCCCTTTCCTTCTCTCTTTCTTTCACATTTTTTATTTTCCTTTTTATTATATCTTTTTAATTTATCAACCTTAAAAAAAAGCTAACAACTTTAATAAATAAATAAAACAAGAAAACCAAAGAGTAAATATTAAAAAAAAAGAAATATATATATATATATATATATATATATATATAAAAGGAATTAAAGAAATAATTACCAAAGACATTAACAAAAATTTTTTTAAGAATAAAAAACTTTAAGAAAATAATATTTACGAAGAAAAAGTCGTTAGGCCACATGTCACGTCTTAGTTGGTCAGAAAGAAAATTTCTAAAAAAAAAAATCGACCAATTGCAAGCAGACATGTGTCTAAATGGCACGAAACAAAAGTGAAAAAAACTTTAAAAAGGGGTAGGACAAATTTAGGGTATGACAGATGCCCCTATCTAATCGGCTTAGACCTAGGGAAATGAACTGCTGCAGCATTCATTTTTCCAAGGTAGAAGTCAATTAGATATGAAGAAGACCCTGAATTTGTCCGAAAAGAAAAGAGAGTTTAGAGAGTTGACAACGCTGGATGATGTAAACCTCTGAGTAAACTATCACAAGTCGTCATCACCAAAAGGATGATGGGACAAAACACACACAGCTACTGCCATCAAAAGGGTGACAGAGCAAAACTCATTCGCAAAATCTGACATTAATGACTATGACAGACCCTTCATCAAAAAGATGACGGAGCGAAGTTCAAACACTATCGCACAATCTATCATCAATGACCATGATAGACCCCTCACCGAAAGGATGGCGGAGCGAAACACACGCCAAACAATATCGCACGATCTATCATTAATGACCATGATAGACCCAACACCAAAAGGATGATGGAGCGAAACACAAATAAACGCAATCTATCACTAATGACCATGATAGACCCCTCCATCAAAAGGATGACGGAACGAAATACAAAACAAAATGCACAATCTATCACTAATGACCATGATAGACCTCTCCATCAAAAGGAAGACGGAGTGGGACACAACTAAACACAATCTATCACTAATGACCATGATAGACCTCTCCATCAAAAGGATGATGGAGCGAAACACAAATAAACACAATCTATCACTAATGACCATGATAGACGCAAACACAAATAAACACAATCTATCACTAATGACCATGATAGACCCCTCCATCAAAAGGAAGACGGAGTGAAAATGCAAATAAAATATCGTGCAATCTGATACCGACGAAGTATCAGACCTACCACCAAAAGGATGGTAGAGCGAAAACACAAATAAAACATCGCACAATCTGATATCGACGAAATACCAGACCTACCACCGAAAGGATGGTAGAGCGAAAACAATAAAAGAAACATCGCACAATCTGATACCGACGAAGTACCAGACCTACCACCAAAAGGATGGTAGAGCGAAAACAATAAAAGAACAACATCGCACAATCTGATACCGACGAAGTACCAGACCTACCACCAAAAGGATGGTAGAGCGAAAACAATAAAAGAAACATCGCACAATCTGATACCGACGAAGTACCAGACCTACCACCAAAAGGATGGTAGAGCGAAAACACAAATAAAACAAGTTGTTATCACCAAAAGGATGATAGGACAACACAGATTTGAAGTTTACCAACATCAAAAGGATGCAGGCTAGGTTGAACTGACGAAGTTCGACTATCACCAAAAGGATGATAGTAAGGCAATTGACAACGGTCACGCTTGCTGGGTACAACTCATTGGGGAATCCCTGAGAGGAAGATTGAATTTGAAATGAGTTGACGGGGTACGCCCACCGTCTTTGCTTGGAGGTCATAATTTGCTGAAATAATTTCATGGTTACGCCCATGAATCCTGAAGAGGATGCCCCTGACTGGGCTGAATTTGTCTGGATGTCCTGGTTTGCTCAACAAAAGGTTGAACCACTTCGTGAGGAACACTCATGGTTTTGCTGAAGATGCCCCTGTTCGGGTTGGTTCTTGCACTGAACTTCTTGGATTTGCCCAACAAAAGGTTTGAACAACTTTGTGAGGAACGCTCACGGTCTTGAATGGTATGCCCCTGGCTGGGCTGAATGTTGATTTGCATATTTGATCAACCACGAGGTTGAAATTCGTCACGGGGGACGCCCATGGTCTTGAAAAAAATGCCCCTGACTGGGCCGAGTCTTGCTTTGAATAACTTCAAATTTTGGTGGGAGAGACCCACAATTGCAGAAGATTGCCCCGGATTGGGCTGATGACTGCTTTGAAGCTCTTTGAAAATTGTGGGGTAAACCCACCATCTTGCGGAAGATGCCCCTGACTGGGCGATCAATGGTCTTGGAAATCTTCGAGATTGATCCTGGACCTTGACTTGCATGAATGCCGGATGATAATGATGTTCCATAATGAATGGAAGTGCAAATGCAAATGCTAACGAGCGGAGATGCAAGAGCCGGGGAAGTATGATATGATTGGGTATGTATATGATGCAAGATGCTTATGATATCAAATGTAATGCGTATGATGCATATGATGCAGACGGGTAATTGGAAATGCCGGGCGACGCCCGCGTGGTGGACTTTGGGTAGTTGCCAATGCGGATTGGACTTCGGGTGGTGGGAGGGATTGACTTCCTCGACACGCAGTTTGTTGAAGACGCCATGATTGACGTAGAAGATGTCCTTGATGTCCCAGGTCTGGGATATTTGGCTGACTGTGAATTTGCTTCAGAGAAGGTTGCAACTCTGCTTGATGGTCAGGACGACCTGGTCTTGCCCCAGTTTGAATCATGGTAGTGGCCTGCCCCAGCTCAACCAGTTCTGACGTATGGAAGTTGAACTCGGATGACTTGCCCCTGCTCGAGCTGTTGAATGCTTTGCCCCAGTCTGTGGGTTCTGAAATTACCTTGCCACGTATACGCCACTGACAGTCAAGTTCCTCCTTGATTGCCCCTTGCTGGAGTGTCTTTTAATACCTAGCACTGATTTGCAGATATAATTGTACATTCACAAATGGTAATAATTAATGCAAAGTTTGATGCAAGTTTGAAAAAGTATTGTTTATTTGGAAGTGTCGTGATAGTGAGACAAATGGACTGCTAGCCCAGATGTTGTGCTAATTTGATTGGTGCGAAAGATATAGCAAGCAAAATGACACCAATACTGGTGATTAGAAATCATGTGAGGAGTCAGGTTACGCAACCTTGCGATAGTATGCTTTCAGAATAAACCTCGCCTCAATTAGGACTTTCGAGGGCTGTAACGTGGTCTGGTTCACGGTTATGAAACAAAGGACATTAGGCTCAAAGTATGATTTGTACCCACCCCTTCTTCTTAATGATCTCCAGTCCTACGCTCAGTTAATCCTACACTTGTTTGGACGGTGTAAGCTTGAAGGTTCAAGGTTCGCTCAACGTGGCAGTCACCTTATTTTGATTTTTTGATGGATGTCAGTGCCCCTTGACCTGGGTGGCTACTGAACCCTACTTTGTTTTTGTTGAGGGTTTCGGGGTCCTCTTTTGCTTTTGTTTTGATCCCTAACTTTTGCATGGATTGACTTCGTTCGTCAGATCCATCGGGATTGCCTTGATTTTGCCTAAGTCCCCTCTAAGGTGTCTGACTTAGCTGGCTTTTGATTTTTTTGGATTTTGTTGTGACTGCCATAGTATGGGTCTTTGATGAACAACCGTCTTTTAGATATTGATTCGAATACGGGGTTGGATTAACTGAACGCTACCCTACCCCAGGTTGAGTGTAAGGGTTTGAATATCCGAAGGAAACTGCTACTTCTAGGCTCGAAGTGGTTTACTAGGGATTAACTCCTTATACCTCCGGTGTTTGGGGAATTGAAGCAATGCCTGTACATCATTGACGAAATTCGGTTTGAAAGCATGCGGTTTGCAATTATGGGTATCTCGTTTTCATCATCCTCCCTCAAATCATGCTAAACAACAGTGAATAGAGTGGAGTAAATAAATGTGTCGGTGATAAATGAAAAAGAGAGTGAATACGACATAACTAATTCAAAACATGCATAAACGATACATTAATGAAAACCAAATACGAACGGCAATTGTTCAAAGCATACAATACTTAAATAAGCAAAGACAAAACATAAGAAACTGCGAATAATGAAATGGCAACAAGACTGCCTTCTTCGGGGAATGAACTTGACTGGAAGTGGTTGTTGGCACTAGTTGACTGGCGGCATTGGATTGTTGATGATGTTTGGAGACTTCCCATTGAAGTTGATAGCATCCCTGTCGATCATGTCTTGAATTATGTGCTTGAAAGCCCTGCAATCCTCAATGGTGTGACCTGGAGCGCCCTTATGAAACTCACAATGAGCATTTGCATCGTAATCAGCAGGAAGGATAGTTGGAGGAGCTAAATCTCTTGGAACAACAGCTTTCTTCTCCATCAACTGAGCAAAGATTTTGGCATATGGCATTGGTAGACGATCAAAGACTCTATCTGGCCTCCATGTTCTCTGCGGACGCTGTGGGCGAGCACCTTGTCGTTGCTGAGTAGCTTGCATCTGCTGTCGCTGAGGAGGATACTGATATCCTTGTTGGTTGTAGGCTTGTTGCTGAGGAGCTTGTTGCCGTGGCATCTGAGCTTGCGCTGCATGAACAGCTGGCTGATAAGGCATTGGAGCATATTGCGCAGCAGCGACATATGGATACTGATAGTAGGGAACTTGATAAGGCATAGGAGGAGCTTGTTGAGAAGCTTGCCCTTTCTGCACAAAGATGGCATTTGTTTCGCCCTCCTTCTTCTTGTATCCATTAAAAGGCCTCTTGGCATTAGCTTGGCTGTTAGAACCTCCCGGGATCTTCCCACTTTTCAGCCCTTCTTCAATTCTTTCACCGACGATCACCAAGTCAGAAAATCCAGCGGAGACACTACCGATCAGCTTTTCGTAGTACTGGCCTTGCAATGTACCCATGAAGATGTCAATAAGTTCACGGTCAACAAGAGGTGGATGCACCCTTGCGGCTAGCTCTCTCCATCGTTGCGCGTACTCCTTGAAGGATTCGTTGTCCTTCTGAGTCATACTCTGAAGCTGAGTACGATTAGGAGCAAGGTCGGTGTTGTACTTGTACTGCTTGACAAATGCATCAGCTAGCTCGGCCCAAGTGCGCACACTGTTACGCTCCAGCTGCATATACCATTCGAGTGATGCCCCAGACAAACTGTCCTGGAAGCAATGGATCATGAGCTTCTCGTCTCTGGCATAGGCAGCCATCTTGCGACAGTACATCTTCAGATGAATGTTTGGGCAACTGAGACCTTTGTACTTCGAAAATTCGGGCACCTTGAATTTTGGAGGGATGACAACATCAGGCACCAAGCATAATTCCAAAGCACTGAAAGAATTTGAATTGTGCCCTTCCATGGCTCGGAGTTTCTCGGCTAGATCTCGGCACATCTTCATGGCTTCAGAATCCTGAGCAGCGACAGGACTGGCAATAGGGATAGCAGCATGATAGTTCTGAACGTCGTCATACTGATCCATCAGAGTATCTTCGACATGAGGAACCGGGATTTGCACAGCAGCAGGCTGGGCGTGCGGGATAACTCCAACGGTAACTCCAGGCGCTGGGATCGGTTGAGAAGTGTTTCCCTCGGCTGTGTTGTTGAAGTTCAGCGGCATTCCATGAGAACTTGGAATTTGAACCAAAGGGATGGCAGTAGACCCTTGTCCATTGTGGTTGACGACAGCGGCGGCTTCACGCTGTTCTTCTTCTCTCCTGGCTGTGAGGATGGCTTCGAGGATCTGGTCGATCTTTCCTTTCATGGAATCCAACTCTTCCCTGAAGGCGACTTGCTCCTGTTGAATCTGCTCCATCACACGTCTGGTATTGGCTCTAGTCGCGTACTGGTGTCGAGGAATCAGCTTGATTTACTGGAGAAGAAGGAACGGAGACATAAGATTCCGTTGAAGGACTGGAGATGCAAAATGCACAACATATGAAATGCAATGCAAATGATATGCAAGATGCAATGCAAGATACAAGATCCAGGATCACAGGATCACAACTCCAACGACTCCTGAAGCTGGTAATCGTAACAGATAAGTAACCGTAATTCCTGCTCAAAGAAAACTAACAGGTACAACCTATACGGGAAAGTCTAAACATTCTACCCATAAACCCTCTCACGGGATGGTTTCTATGTTTGGTTCCCAGGATCACGGACACTAGTCGTATCAGCGTCACGCAACAGGCTGGCTGCATTACGACGATAATGACGATAAGGTCTCTCCTGAGCGGGTCCTCGTGCTAGGCACACAAGGAGCGAGTCCTTGGAGACTAACACTACACGACCACCATTTATTTGGAACTGGTGCTAAATAGGGTCCCAGAATCATAGACCCTTCATGAATCAAGTCATGCAACAGGCTAGCTGCGTTACAACAAGATCTACGAATAGGTCTCCTCTGGAGGAGCTTTCATGCTAGGCCCACAAGGAGCGAGTCCTCGGAGACTAACACTACTCGACTACCAATTCTAAACTATGTGTTCTCTCTGCTTTTACCAAAGCTCGGGTGTAGAGCTTTACTCATGTTGTCATCCCAAGAACCAACAGTCAACCAAGATAACAAGCACAAATAAAAAAAACACGAGAGAACGAATACAAAAAGAAAACAAATAAAAACAAACACTCCTCACAAACCAAAAGATAGGCTCGACTCTCTCTTTGCATGGAGCAATGCGTCCCCAGCAGAGTCGCCACCTGTCGCACCTCGAAAATTCACATTCGGAAATACGACCCTCGCGCGAAAGGCGCGGAAATTGCGGTTCGACAGAGTCGCCACCGAACTTTATTTTTCCCAAATAAACGGGAGAGGAAAATATCGAGAAAACCTCCTAAAAACGAAAGGATAGGAACAGGGCTGTCGCAACCAAGTTCCGGGTTCGGGAGTCGGTTACGTGAGGGGAAGGTATTAGCACCCCTCACGTCCGTCGTACTCGACGGGAACCTCTTAAGGTAATTGTGGGGAGTGTTGTTTAGGTTTACTTGTTTTCTTCTCGTTGATAAGGTAGAATTGGTAGGGTAAAAGGTTAAAGACGCTAAGGAGAGATGGGTGGTTAGAAGATAGGGTGCTCGCCAAGGATTGGGGCCCTTGTGCCTACGTATGCTCATTCGGACGAGAATGAGAAATCAGAGCGTCGTAGTTCGACTACGGGAAAGGATGGGGGGAAACGGAAGATGGATAGAAGTGTGCTCGCCAAGATCATCGCAATCCTGTGCCTACGTATCTTATATTCAAGAATGAATAAAGAATCAGAGCGTCCGTAGTTCGTGGAGACGACCACGAAAAGATGAGGTTTGAATTGGTTTGACGTTGAGTTGGGAACGAAAGAGTGACTGACAAACAACCTAAGGGCGTGCCTCAAGAGCTTGTCATTCAAGAATTCAAGGAATGCGAGATCCCAAGAACTCAGTTCTTTCGTAAGTTGGAGATAAGAATTGGATGTTTTGAAATCGAAAGAATGAACTAATAACAACTCGGGGGCGCGCCCAAGAATTACTCGTTTGAATATTCAAAGAATGCTAGATCCTAAGAATGTCCTTCTTTCGTAAGTTTTTTTAAAAAATGCCTTGTGAAAGGATCGAATCGAAGAATGGCATGCGAGGCTAAAGGAAGTTGGTTTGAAGTAGCTCGACGACGTGTCGAGGATTTGATTGAAGATGGAACCGGCTTGACGACGTGTCAAGGGTTAAGGTTGTGAGAAACGATATTAGTCCCTGAGGGTGCTTCTAATATCGAGATCACGAGGAATTGTGAATGTGTGTGCAAAATGTCGATGGTTGCGAATGCGTACGAGCACTCGACTTAGGAGAATATTGAGAACGGTTGAATTTGAAAAAGTCGAAAGGTTGAGTGAATAACAACCCAAAGGGCGTGCTTCGAGAGCTATTCACTCGAGAATTCAGGGAATGCTAGACTCCAAGAATTTCCTTCTTTCGAGCGGAAAGAAAATAGTTTGAAAAACGTTTTGAAGTGAAATGGGGTATGAAAATAGTTTGAGGTACGAGATGTGAGGGTGTGAGATTGGATTTGACAAATGAGAGAAATGACAATTATTTGATAAATGAGACGCGGGCCTCACAACCAATTAATTGGGGTATTACCGAAATGCTGGATCTCGACAACACCTTTTTCATTTGGAAAATGTTTGAATGAACGACAGAAATATCACACGGAATGCTAGATTCCTATAATATTTCTTTGTTAGAAAAATATAATTTTGAAAATGAGAGGTCGAATAATACACTACTTAAGGTGTACACCTTAGTAATGACTATCCAAAAATTCAAGAAGTGCTAGACTTCAAGAACTTAGTTTCTCACGATTTGGTTTAGAAAATAATTTAAATGAGGATCAAGAAAAATTATTATTTGAGGATGATTTTGATTTAATTTAAGAAATATTGTTTGAAAAAACAATGAATATATTACACAGAGTGCTAGACTCCTATAATATATTTTTGCTCGAATAATTAAAAGCGTAACGAAAACGAACAAATATTATCCAAGGCGTACGCCCCAACAATAATTATTCAAAAACTCAAGAGGTGCTAGACCTTAAAAGTTTAATTTTCGTTATGGATTAAGAGAAAGATTTGTGTGTTAAAAACATAGTTGAAATAGGATTAAGAAACAAAATTATATTTTGAAAGTGATTTAATTAAGAGAAGTACGATGTATATCTATCGCAAAAGATTTGAAATTAATTGAAGTTTATTCGCCTCGAAAAGTGGTTGGTAAAATGACCTTGAAAATTATCTTAGTAGTACTTATTAACTAACTAACCTGTATAAATCAATTAATAAATTACTAGCATAAATTATGTAAAAATAGTAAAAAGAACCGTAAATAAAATAAGTGACATGCAACCACTTTGACGACATAAATTAAAACCAAAAAAAAAAAAAAAAAAATATCTTGCCAATTCCTAAAGTTTTCTAACTATTATTTACATAGTGATTATCATGAGATGAAATGAAAAGAAACAGTAGAATCCTTATGCCAATAATTTGTCTAGATGATTAACCAAGGGAGAAACAGAAAAAAAATCTTGCCAAGTTCTCATCATTAATGATTAAGGTATTCTATCATCATGTAGTAATTGACAGTGTTTTTAAAAGTGACTAAAGAATTATTCTCAAATTATCTCCTAACAAAAAAAAACACAGGTAGTGTAATAGCAACACAAACAGTAAAAACTAAATAACTCCAACATCAATATATCACGACATTCCATAGTGAGTGACACATAATTAAACTGAAACTCATAATTCATCCATTCATAGTAGTAGTTTGGTATTCCCATATTGCAGCAGCATCAATTCAACTTGTATAATATACATAACCAAAAACAAGATTAAACTGAAATTACGGTAACACACAGCAAACAAGTTAAGAATGTATCAGATTTAACCTAGTGTAACCGAAACAGCCATGAATCCAAACTATTAGTTAAATGCATAAACACTTAAACTACAGCTGTGTCATCACATCGTTTTTAAAACGAGAATACATTGAAAAAGGACATTATAGTACTCTAACACAAACAGCCCCCGTATATCTCAATATTCACCAAGTTATCACCATAAATTACAACTTTTGAAAACTGACTAGCACTGTTTATCATGTTCAACACCTAATCCACATTATATAGTGATGTATAACTAAAAACAAATATGCTTGATGAAGTGAGTTTGGTGAATAACAGATTAACAAGGATATTGCGTTTTAAAAAAATGCAGAGTGACATGACAAAACAAACCAGAGGGAAAATGTTACCAAACTGCCGAGTCTTTCGTCACTTAGAAGTGTTGTTGCCGAAACCGAGCTAAGAGACTACTGCACTTGTTGTGTTATAGTCAAACCGGGTAGGACTTTGAAGTCGGGGCTGCTATCGGAAATAGTGAAACTAGCGGATGCTGATGAAAATCGAAGCTCGAAGACATAGGGTCTTCACCGGCGTGCGATTGCGGAGCGACCTCAGTGGCGTAGATGTCGTTAATTTAGAGCTTTGACAGTCTCGAAACAGAACCACTGAATCTACATCACTTCCATTGCTCGTTAACCCCGGACAGCTCAAGCCAGAACATGCGCCATACTCGCTGTTGTTGAATCCATGGATTTGTTGCTGCTGCCGTTAAAATTTAATCATCACGGGTATCGTCACTGCTTGTATTTGTTGCTATAAGTGAATTCGCGAACAAGGGTTTCTAAACTGTGAAATTGATTCTCTGATGAGAAGGAAGCTCTTCGATACCAAAACGCGGCAATCACCACTCTCGAGTACGAATCTCGGATTCAGCTTTAAATCTGCATAAGCTTTAAATCTGCATAACAAGTTAGTTGCAAACACAGACCAACAAATTCCAAGCTATCAACATAATAACACTAACTAAGATTCTATAAGCAGATCAGACTATGATGACTGTTGTGCCCTAGACCATCATTACTGGATTCCTGTCATGAATGCTGCAGGGAACAAGCATTGCAATCTACACACCTGAACATTACCTACAAATATCTCCAACATGAAGCAAAGGATCAAACTTAAACAGAGTTATATTAGCAAGGGTCCTTATGGCAGGAGCACAATCAACCCCTGCTAACATTTTAATAACAGCATATAAACTTAAACAGAATTAATCACAGAAAGTAACATAAACTAAAGCAGAGTAAAAAACCCTGTAACTTGTCAATTCCTTCTTTGCTCATTCGAAACCTGTGCACTAAAACCTCAGACCAAACCAGAACACCCTCTGCAATCATGTCAATGGTTAATATAACACGGTTTTCTAACAAACGCCACCCATACCAATCAACAAGGAAATAACAAAACCCAATCTTGATGTACGCACTCAAACCAAAATAAACAGGATATGAGATGAAAAACCAGAAAATGATAAACATGGTTGAAAGCTGATAAATTAAAGCATTAATCCAATCCTGCCCAACATTAGCTAGGTCACAAAACCTTGATTGAGCCTAAAATCAGAACCTGCATCGACACAGATACGGATCACAGCTGCAGCATACACGCCCCTAAAACATTCGCGAAAGAAAAAGGGCAAGCACCACTTCTAACCGAACTAGAAAAACGACATTAAACCAGTGGACAAGTTTCAATAATGAAGTGTTCATATGGAATCCAATCGATTACATTACATTAAGAGTACAATGGCACACATTCACAGTCAAAGTTGTAGGCCTGAATCCAACCATTATTAGGAGAAGAAAGACATAATCAAACACAAACGAATTTATATATAAGTATACACATAAAGCTAGCAAATTGAACACAGCCATCACCAAAAGTCGATTACCTCAAATGCGACAAAATTAACACGATTTGGGACTTTGTTGTTCAATGACCACGGCCTTCAAAGCCTGGACCTCATCGATTCCGAGCTTGTAAATCCTGGACCCCAACGCTCAACTTTGCAGCAAAACAACTGGATGAAACCTCCACGCTACGAGGACGGCGAGGCGATTCGCGTCGTAGTGATTCTCCGAGGAAAAACGACGAGGAGAAAGGTTTGAGAGGGAAGAGTGTTTTCGGAGAAAGAGGAAAGGCGTGGATTTGTGTTTCACGGTGGCGGTGGCGATTTGAAGAAGAAGAGATGAGACGGTTTCGGAGGTGGTTCGGAAATGATGATGATGGTAAGGGTTATGGCGGAAGGAAACGAGACATTTGTGTTTTGGGAAAGGGAAGATGTCGAGGGTTTGGAAAGGGAAAAAATCCACCGGCGGCTAGGGTTCTGAGGGGGTGAACGAACGAAATTGAAATTAGGGTTAGGAATCTCCGCCGTTTAGGGTACCGCTTGGGATCATGAACAGTGAAAACCCTAGGTCTTCCTTCTGTCTCTTTTAAAGCCAGACGAAAGGGCCTCTAAATTGGGCTTCTCATTCGGCCCTCCCTTTCCTTCTCTCTTTCTTTCACATTTTTTATTTTCCTTTTTATTATCTCTTTTTAATTTATCAACCTTAAAAAAAAGCTAACAACTTTAATAAATAAATAAAACAAGAAAACCAAAGAGTAAATATTAAAAAAAAAAGAAATATATATATATATATATATAAAAGGAATTAAAGAAATAATTACCAAAGACATTAACAAAAATTTTTTTAAGAATAAAAAACTTTAAGAAAATAATATTTACGAAGAAAAAGTCGTTAGGCCACATGTCACGTCTTAGTTGGTCAGAAAGAAAATTTCTAAAAAAAAAAATCGACCAATTGCAAGCAGACATGTGTCTAAATGGCACGAAACAAAAGTGAAAAAAACTTTAAAAAGGGGTAGGACAAATTTAGGGTATGACAATAATCAACAATCTATGATCCATAGATTTCATCGATCAAAAATAAAAAGAAGAAAAAAAGAAAATGAAATCACAATTTGAATCTCGAATCGATTAAATTATCGTCAATATCAATCACCTCTCTTGGTGGATAAAATCAACACCCAAAGTCCATTGATATTGATGAAATCTTATCAACATCAAGATCCAAAACAATCAACACTTAATGAAATTAAAATACAAATTTAATAATAAAAGAAAAATGTGGAAAAATCCACATAGTTAAGAAATGAAAAAAAGAAAATAAAAATAAACAAATAAAAGAAAAGTAATATTGAAAAATAGAAAGAGAAAACGAAACAGAGAAAGAGAAATAGAAAACCAAAGTATCAGAACAACTTCTTCTTCAAAACTTCACGCGACACCGTTCACCATGGCTATGAATTCAAGCTCAAATCAAAGCGACGGGATGCAAAATTAACACGGTTGCAATCGAAATCAAGAGCTCTTCACAATGGTACCAACAATTCAGAGAATCACAACAAAAGATAACGGATCGAAAATGACGGTGAAGCTCAATCTACCTTCAAACTCAGGTAAGAAATCAATCCAAACTTCTTCTTGCTTCTCTTCTTCTTCTGAATGAATCTCTGGTTCAATTGATCTGTGTTTGAGGTTGATTTGAAGTTAATTTGGTGGAATGAAATATGAGAAGAGAATGAACGAAGGTTTTTTCTGGTAGTGAGGAATTGAGGAAGAAAATCAGCAGAGATTTTTTGGCTTGAAAAGCTTCAGCAAATGAGTGAGAGATGAATTGTATTTATAGATGAGAATGGGTGAAAATGATTTGCCGTTTGTGAGATTTTTTTCTGCGTTTTGGGATGCAAGTTATGTGTGACCTTTTGCTGATATCTTTTCATGTCGTTTTGGCTTTCTCATTTTTAGCTCATCACGTGTTATTCTTTCTTTTCACTTTTTCAGCTCACTTGGGTGACGTGGATCATTTTTCAACTGGCTCATATGCTATTTATTTTTGTTTCAGCTTGTGAATATGGCTTGGTTAATGGCTCACATTGATTGATGGCTGAAGTAGTGATATTTTTCACTTATTTCATATGGACTCAGTTCCTCTGGTGCAGGACTGGAATTTTGCAGTTGTTGTTGATTCTGAATTATATAGGGATCGAGTTCGGTAATACGGCAAAACCATTCGTACCAGAATCTTCCTGCCGTGATTGAAATGCTTCCCTCTTAAGTGCATGAACGAAATGATAATCTATCTTCATCCAATAAGCACAAGAACAAGGAAATAAATGAAACCCTGCTAATATTACAAACCTCACCCACTTTTCTGTACAGTTTTTTTTTTTTGCCAGCTAATGGAGAAGGTGATCTCAACTTCCTTCTGAGCTGATAACAACCCACTCTCCGCCATGCCATATAGCCATACATATATTGCCTATTATATTCGCAGTGGCAATCCAAAATTTTGGAAAGTTCTAATTTCACCTCGAAGACCGGCAGTAACAATCACCATACCCCAAGCTGACATTTTTTTACTTACACCATTTGAGATATCCGTACTGATACGAGGGCTTTGATGATTTCTAGCAGCCAGGAGAAGTTTTTCCTCTGGCCACGTTGCAGCAATTCTATCAAAAAAGTAACTGTTTGTCGCACTCGCAATGGTTGCATGATGCGGACTATTGAAACCTGAAGCAGAATGGGAACCCTCAACACCAAAGTTTTCCTCTACAGGGGTAGGAGGATGATTGGCTAATGCGATTTCATCATTATTGTTATCAAGCTCAGGTTGTTCTCCAGAAAATGTATCATGCATGTCTCATGCCTCACCCATACCAGGCCAGGGAATGGCCACTGACACATCTTTACAGTGAAAATGTTCATAGGACTGTGTCACGGTGACACTTTTACTTCTGTTAGGTCTGCAATCGGCTTCATTTTTCCAGATGTATACATGGGAATCCTCACTTGCTGCAACAATATACTTTCCATTTGCTGTGAGGGAGGCTGAAATCTGACTACTTGCGTTTCGAAAACCTTTAAACTTATGAACCAGATCAATACCATCAACAACCCGAATTCGAGAATCAGCAGAAGTGATAAGTACTTCCGATGAACTACCTGGGGCAAACTGGAAACCAGTAATTCTTGTGATTTGATTTCTTTTTTTTCTTGTTCTGCAAATTGATCTGACTTTTCTGCTGCAACTTATTTTCAGATGTATTATATAAATGACAGCTACCCTTGTATGAACCAACTAGTGCACCCTGGCCATCAGGCGTATAACATGCAGCAGTGACCATCTCATGAAGATCAATCCAATCAACAACTTGTCGATTAGGAATACTCCATATGCGAACCTTAGCATCCAAAGATCCGCTAATGAAGTATCGATCATCAACAGGATTAAACTGAATGCAAGTTACATAGTCACTGTGTGAAAAAATCTTCAAACAAGACTTGCTAAACAAATGCCACAGCCGCACTGTTTTGTTCATTGAAGATGAGAGCAAGTGCTGAGACTTAGACTAGGAGAGGTCAAGCACATCATGCAAATGTCCCTTTCCTCTCAGACACAGAGTTTGATTCACAAGCTTCTAACATCAAATAATGCCGATCAAGAATTCCATGTGAGTCCTTCAGAACCTTTTGAAACGCCCCTTCACCAGTCAGATTCAAGTAGCTCCCCCTGCATACTTGGCTTCCACACAAACAAACTGATGCTTCATACTCCTCCTTGCTCTCAGTAACAGAATTGTAATCAAAAGTGATCTCCTCACCATGTTGAATTTTACGAACACTATAAATACCAATTTGATACTGACCATCAACAGCAGTGACTTTGGCTTCACAATTGGGTCGGCAAGAATGACATATTCGACTGGCATAATTAGCCTTGTGCATGGCATCAACGACAACTAGGTCATACCCGTCCGCATCACCCTTTGGTCTCTCAAGGTAGATGTTATAGAACTCTGGTGCTGGATCTGTACTATCTTTCTGCAGAGATCGAATCCCATCTTGTTTCTCAAACCACTTCCACACAGGATAAACCTCTCCCAAAAACTCCACAACAAAATCATCTTGAGAGAAGCCTTCTTCCTTGTTGCAAACAACACCAAGCCCCTTTCTATAAGCTACATATTTGTCATCTGGACGACTGGGAAGAAGGTCACGCAAAATTATAATTAAAAAGTCTTCATTCATGCCTCTTTCATGAATTTCATCCACCAGCAAATGACTAACACCAGTCAACTCGGGATCTTGGACCAGTTGCCGAAGTAATACACCAGTGGTGCAGAAAAGAAGGCGTGTATCCGCAGAACGTTTTGCTTCAAGACGGATGTGGTACCCAACAGTTTTGCCAAGAGTTTCCCCTCTTTCAGCTGATATACGAGCTGCAACAGAAATTGCAGATACACGACGAGGCTGAGTACAAATTATATTGCAGTCAGCTCCACGCAAACGTGATATTTCTTCTTCCAAAATGAATTATGGTAGCTGTGTTGTTTTGCCACAGCCTGTCTCTCCTGAAATTACCAATACCTGATTTTCTTGAACAGCTTTCAGAAACTCAGACTTCATTTTAAATGCAGGAAGCTTCTCCCTAAATGATTTCATTTCCTTCAAACTATCACTTGTCTGCTCCAGTTCCTGTCTTTCTTTGAGTGCAACACTGAGTTTCTCCTTTGAAGTATCAGTCTGTTGTGAAGCCGATTTTGTAGTCGTTGTTGATATTTTATGTTCCATCTCAGACATATCACTAGAAGGAAAGCCTCTCGTGAGAGCAGGGTTGTCAAAGTCCTGATGGCTATAAATTTAACTCTGATGCTGCTGTTCTTCAATTTTATCTGGAATTTCCTGCTGCTGCCATTTTGTTCGAAGACATGTTCAATGTTTTCAGAAACAGTGTTTGTATGTGCAGGATTAAATAAGTCTAGTTGTGAATCTGTGTGCATTCCATTCTAATATAAAGAGCTGGTAAATGGCACCCAGGAAATAATCGATCTGCAGTGCGGTAAGCTGACATAACCTGATCACCTTCTTCCTGAGCTGTAAAGGCATTCCCATAGTCTCTCCATGCAGGGGGGAATGTTCCATCTAGACTTGTCGCCTTGCTGAAATAACGGCGGGACTGGTCATATTTCTTGATACAATAGCAATAGCAACCAATAGCAAACCATGATAAAGCCTTTTGAGGATAATCCTTCACTAAATTGCATGCCATAAGATAGAGTTCATTTGAATTCCCAAGCTCCATAACAGCTGCCAGATGTACTAATGTGCTCTTGATATGAAAAGGATCCTTCTCAAGCAAAACAAATATTAATTCGAAACAGAAGGATTAGACTGGTCAGTTTTACAGCTCTCGTTCTCAAGATGCAAACTCGGTATAGCAGCAGCTGCTGCCAAAGCACTAGACAAGGTAAACATATTAGAGTTAGAACTCTCATTCACCTGCATTATTCTAAACAAATCCAGAGCTTCCCTGTGTCGATCACAGCTAACATAACCAGAAATAACAGCATTCCAAGAGAAGTTATCTCTTTGAGGCATTTTATCAAACAGTTTCCTAGCTTGTTCAAGACGACCAATATTAGCATAACCTGATATCATGGTATTCCAAGAGCACAAATCCTTTTGTGGCATTTGATCAAACACCGTCGTTAGTTACAGTAACTTCACGGCCTCTACCAGTTGACTGCAAAATTTTATCCATTCCCTTTGGCCTTGTCTATGGCGGCAACCGATAGAATACCATTTGCATCAATGTCAAATTTCACCTCAATTTGAGGAACCCCGCGAGGAGCGGGAGGGATACCGTCCAAGCGGAAGCTACCAAGAGATTTGTTATCCCTTACAAATTCTCTCTCACCCTGAAGGACATTGATTTCTACACTTGTCTGCCCATCAGCAGCAGTAGAGAAAACCTCTGATTTTGAGGTGGGAAGGGTAGTGTTTCTTGGAATAATCTTGGTCATCACACCACCAAGAGTTTCCAAACCCAATGACAGTGGAGAAACATCCAACAGCACAATGTCACTGACATCTCCAGCCAAGACACCAGCCTGAACAGCAGCTCCAAGGGCAACCACTTCATCTGGATTAACAGTGACATTTGGGTCCTTCCCAATCAGCTTCTTTACAAGCTTCTGAACAGCAGGAATACGTGTTGATCCACCAACAAGAATCACCTCGTCAATATCTTTAATTGAGAGCTTTGCATCTCTCAATGAATTTTCCACTGGTGTTCTAAGTCTGTCAAGAAGATCTGAACACAATTCTTCAAATTTAGCCCTTGTAAGAGTCGTCTCAATATGTTTGGGGCCATCTGCTGTGGCAGTTATGAATGGCAAACTGATGTTGTTTGAGTCAATGATGAAAGCTCCATTTTTGCCTTCTCAGCTGTCTCAGTAAGACGCTGAAGAGCTTGTTTGTCTTTCAAAAGGTCTATACCTTCATCTCTCTTGAATTCACCGGCCAGCCAATCAACAACTCTCTTATCAAAATCATCACCACCCAAGTGTGTATCACCAGAAGTAGACAGCACCTCAAACACTCCGTCGCCAACTTCAAGCACTGAGACATCAAAAGTACCACCTCCAAGGTCAAATACCAAAATAGTTTCATTGTTTTTCCTTTCAAAACCATAAGCCAAGGATGCAGCAGTTGGTTCATTGATAATTCTAAGAACTTCAAGACCAGCTATCCTTCCAGCATCCTTTGTAGCAGCTCTTTATGAATCATTGAAGTACGCAGGCACAGTAACCACAACCTTAGTTACTTTATCATTCAAAAACTTTGAAGCATCATCAACAAGCTTCCTCAAAACCTGAGCGGAAATTTCTTCAGCTGCAAAAGATCTACCAATAGCAGGACAATCAAGTTTAACGTTGCCGTTATCGTTTCTGATAACTTTGTAAGAAACCTGCTTTGACTCTTCATCAACTTCAGACATCTTCCTTCCAATAAACCTCTTGACGGAGAAAAACGTGTTCTCGGGATTCACAACCGCCTGAAGTTCAACGATAACCTCCATTTCCGGAACAGATAATGCACGTTGCATTGAAGAAGCTCTGGAGAAAGAAGTGATGGGTTCTTCCATATCATTCTTATATTTCAAAATAGAAACCCTGCCATCCTTGATATGCATAACTTCACCATCTTCAATAACTAGCACTTTCTTGGTATGCTCAACCACCGCATTGGCGTCACTGGACAAAAGCAATTCCTTGGGCTTTTCCATCTTTTGATAGGAATTTATTTTCCTCATAGGTGGAGCCATCCTCCTTATTTTGTGCCAATTCTTTAACACCTAGGAGCAGCAGGCTACCACGCTTGCAAGCAATCAATTCATTAGGATAATATGAACTTTTGGAGATAAGTGCATAGGTTCCTTCAAGAGAAATGTTATGCACTCTCATGTATCTATCCTTCAATCATGCTTTAAGTTCACTTGGAAATGGCGCAATTGAATGAACACTTTGTCCCTGCATCTTAATTAAGACATCTTGATTGAACATCCACCAAACTTGACTTGTACAGGCAAAACTCTGAATTTTTGATTAAAGTTGGGCAAAACTTCTCATAGAACATTGTTTGAAAGCTTGATGAATTCCGATACAGGACAACCTGATCGTAAACAATCACATTTCCTGAGAAAATAGCCCACTGCCACAACCAATTTACACTTAAAGAAATCTCTTAATAGTTTGACCAAGATGAGGTCAAACATCCATCTGATTTAAACTTGAATGAATGTCTTTGCCATCAATCTCCTTGCAAAATCCTAAACACACAGAGAAGAAGAAGAAACAAACAAATTGAAAAATATTTTTAGTAATTTTGGTTAGATGTTAGTAAACAGAAACAAACATAAAGTAAATAAGAAACACAAAGTAAGATCTTGTTTGTGGAATGATATGCAAATGAAATGTGGGATCTTAGGGGTAAAAATTAGGGTATTACAGCTGCCCCTATTTAAGATTCTTCTATCCGGAGATATGAAGATTGACATCTTTGTCTCGACTAGATAGAAGAGACTTAAATATAACAATTAACCCAATTTTTAGCCCTAAGAGACCACAAAATGATATGATTATGCTAATGATATGCGAACATAAGACTTCTGTGGGAAAATAATGCCACAGGAGACAACCAAAAGCTCGGGAGAAAAAAAAAGAGAGACTCCTCATGAGAAAACAAAAGAGCAAGATCCTATTCCGATAAGGGAAAGGAAACGACTCAATGGGGAAAGAGATACCAACTGCCAGTTACTGGGCGAAGATATTCGAACCGAAGAGAATAGGTAAAATACTTTCTACCGGTTACTGAGTAGAAAATAAGTGCAAAAACACAAGAGAATTGTTATCTACCAGTTACTGGGTAGAGAACAAAGAAATGTATTACTTATTACCAGTTACTGGGTAAAAAGTAATCCACTTGTTGAAATATAATCAACTACCTGTTACTGGGTAGGAAAAGAAGCAACGCCAACTACTGGTTACTGAGTAGTTTAGCGAAAATAATAAACTCGAATGAAAGGGGTTACCAACTATCGGTTACTGGATAGGGTAAACAACATGTCAACTACCTGGTACTGGGTAGGACGGACTCGACTACCTGTTACTGGGTAGGAGAAAAAGATAAAAGGTCAACTACCTGACACTGGGTAGGACAAACATACTCGACTACCTGTCACTGGGTAGGAGAAAGAGATATATCATCAGCTACTTGTTACTGAGCAGCTCCAAACACACAACAAACTTCTCAAATAAAGAGACAAACATTTGTTGAAAAAGATATTAACAACTCTGTCGGGGATCTTTAAAAGAGATACGAGCAGGTTGAACCATGCAATAGAATTCTCATCGGGAGTTATTCCACAGAAATTCCAATTGACAGAAAAGCTGATCAGATAAGGATCCATCACTTCACAATAAACTTCTCTGTTGAGGATGAACTAGAGAAATATTATTTATTGCGAAGGTAAATTTCTGGAGATTACACAAGCTGCTCAAATAAAGAGGCTTCCACATGAAGTTGCATAAGTAATTACCAAGAGAGTGTTATCAAAACACTACTGGGAGAATCAAATCTTCACCTTCTATTGGGGATCAATAACAGATTCCTGCTGAGGAAAATAAATCCTCAAAAATACCTTCTCGTCATCCCGGTCCCACAGCCCAGGGAAAACTAAAGTAACTGCTGCAAGAGACCAAAGTTCAATCCAGGAACAAACTGGAAAGAAACGGTCAAACAGGACTCGACCCAATGAGGAAATAACTCAACTGGGGAACAATTCCATCCAGAAAAAAAACTGGGGAGGAAAGCTAAACAAAGCATCTTCCACGAGGCATAAACTCAGTGGGGAATTAAAAAATGATAGGTATTTTCTGCTTAGGGGTCGACACTCTAATGAAGAGAGGACACACACATTCTGCGAGATAACAACATCGGGAAAAGGGAAATACCAACAAAAACTGCAGGATGCACAATGCAACAAAGACATGCTATGCTCAACCAAAATGAATGTGCATGCAATGAGTATGAATATGCTGATAAATCAGACAAAAATGGAAAACAGAGGGTGAACACAACACCACAACACCACTGAAATACTCGGCTAATCTCTGCAAGTTAGAGATATCATTGGAGATCGCGCTGGGGATCAGCAACAGAAAATCTGCAAGAGATACACAAGAGCCATCAAAGGAAAATAAATCCTACTACAAGGCTTAAATCTCGCTGAATAAATGGAGATATTGCTTGGGGAAAAGACCCCAAAGATCAATCTTCAACCATTAATAATTCAACAATATGAACTCCGCTTTGAGAAGAAAACTGTTGGAGAAAAACATAGCAACACAAATCTTCCAACCCTGCCAGGGGAATAAGAAGTTAACATCATAGCAAAAAGTCAAACTGTGGGGGATTTTAAATCAACACACAATCACAAGGTGAGTGACAACCCGACAGGTGACTACTATGTGAACACTTCTCAACATTGCTCTCTACTTGGGGAATAATCCAAAGCAAATGTGCATAACCTCCGCTAGGAATCATCAAAGACAAATCTCCGCTTGGGCAAAAACATCAAGAAGAAGTGGTCTTCAAATTTCTCAACTGTCCGATCATTTGAATCAAGACTTTGCTGTGGAAAACCGTTCAACACTCGTCTGGTTTATCCAAAGAAACAAAACTCTGCTAAGGGAATATCAGCAAACTCTACTGAAGATACCTCAATATAGCTCAAATGGGGAAACATCAACACAACTCTACTGGGGAGCTGCCAATAAATTCTATCAGAGAGGCAAGAAAGAACCCTGCTGAAGAGAACACTTACGCTTTTCGCTTCAAGATTCTACCATTCTTGGGATTATTGTTGACATTCTTTCTTTTATTTTCACAAATCAAAGAAAAATGTTTTTATAATTTTCAAAATTTAAATCAATTATTCATATTTGTTTCAAAAATCATCATCAAAAATAAAATGAAATTCTGTAAACAGAAACAAAATAAGAATTGCAAACAAAGGGACAAAGGCCCAAATTCTATTGATAGAATGGTAGTTCGCAAATGGCGTAACTCCATGGATCATTACAAAGTTTGAAAAATGGTAAGTACAATGGAAAGTTCTACATTGAAATACAATGACCATTATTCTCCCTAACAACTTTGAATTCCAACTGTGCTTGAGACTTCAGTGGAGAATATTTGAAGTAAAACCTTTGATAGGAAATGTTGCTTCAAACGATCAAGACTGGCCAGATGCAGTTACTTGCCATGATCCCTAACTTTTGCCTAGATTGCCCTCTCGGGTTTTCAATCTACCGGGATGATTATTTCTGTTTTGTCTCTAATTTTTGCCTGGACCGCCCTTTCGGGTTTTCAATCCACCGAGACGCTCATTTTTGCCTAAGCCGCCCTTTCAGGTTTTCAACTTAGCGAGCTGTTCTTTTATTTTTTAGGCAAAGTATTTCTTGACTGCATCGGCATTCACAGGACGAGTGAACTCTTCTCCATCCATAGTTGTAAGAATTAATGCACCGCCAGAGAAGGCTTTCTTAACAACATATGGGCCTTCATAATTAGGAGTCCACTTGCCCCTAGAATCAGTAGTAAAAGTCGAGATCTTTTTGAGCACGAGGTCACCTTCTCTGAACACACGGGGTCGAACCTTCTTATCAAATGCTTTCTTCATTCTTTGTTGATATAATTGGCCATGACACAAAGCCGTCATTCTTTTCTCTTCAATCAGATTCAACTGGTCGTATCTACTTTGACACCATTCAGCCTCAGCCAATTCAGTTTCCATCAAAACTCTCATAGAAGGGATTTCAACCTCTATCGGGAGCACTGCTTCCATGCCATAAACAAGAGAAAAAGGGGTTGCCCCTGTTGAAGTGCGAACGGATGTACGATACCCATGCAGAGCAAAAGGAAGCATATCATGCCAATCCTTGTATGTAACAACCATCTTTTGAATGATTTTCTTAATGTTCTTATTAGCAGCTTCAACAGCCCCATTCATCTTGGGTCTATAAGGAGAAGAATTATGATGCTCAATCTTAAACTCATCGCATAATTCCTTCATCATCTTGTTATTTAAATTCGACCCATTATCAGTGATGATTTTGCTCGGAACACCATACCGACAGATGATTTGATTCTTGATAAACCGGACCACTACTTGCTTAGTCACATTTGCATATGATGCCGCTTCAACCCATTTGGTAAAATAGTCAATAGCCACCAATATGAAACGGTGTCCGTTTGACGCTTTAGGCTCAATCATTCCAATCATATCAATGCCCCACATTGAAAAAGGCCATGGAGAAGAGATAACATTGAGAGGAGTTGGAGGCACATGAATCTTGTCAGCATAAATCTGACATTTATGGCACTTTTTCACATATTTACAACAGTCAGATTCCATTGTCAGCCAATAGTAACCTGCCCTTAACATCTTCTTAGCCATCGCGTGTCCATTGGCATGGGTGCCAAAGGATCCTTCATGGATTTCTTTCATCAACATATCTGCTTCGTGTCTATCCACGCATCTGAGCAAGATCATGTCATAATTTCTCTTATACATCACATCATCATTCAAGAAGAAACTACCAGCCAATCTTCTCAAAGTTTTCCTATCCTTCTTGGATGCCCCAAGTGGGTACTCTTGATTCTGAAGAAAGCATTTAATATCATAATACCATGGTTTATCATCAACAACTTCTTCAACTACAAACACATGAGCTGGTCTATCAAGACGCATCACATCAATCTTTGGCACATCATTCCAATGATTTACCACAATCATGGAGGATAAAGTCGCTAAAGCATCTGCCATTTGATTCTCTGCTCTTGGTATATGGTGAAACTCAACTTTATTGAAGAAAGTTGACAATCTTCTTGCATAATCACGATAAGGGATCAAATCAGGTTGACGTGTCTCCCACTTCCCTTTAATCTGATTAATCACTAAAGCTGAATCTCCATACACATCAAGAATCTTGATTCTTAAATCGATAGCTTCTTCCAAGCCCATAATACACGCTTCATATTCAGCCGCATTATTTGTGCAATTGAAAACCAACCTTGCAGTGAAAGGAATATGAGAACCATGAGGAGTAACAATAATTGCACCAATACCTCTGCCATATTCATTAACCGCCCCATCAAAAATCAAACCCCAACGGGATCCAGGCTCAGGTCCTTCTTCATGTAATGGCTCCTCACAATCTTTAACCTTTAGATACATCACATCCTCATCAGGAAAGTCAAACTGAATAGGTTGATAATCATCAATTGGCTGGTGTGCCAAATGATCAGCCAAAACACTTCCTTTTATCGCCTTTTGAGTTCGGTACTCGATATCATATTCTGATAACAACATTTGCCAACGAGCAATCCTCCCAGTTAAAGCAGGCTTTTCAAAGATATACTTGATTGGATCCATTTTAGATATCAACCAAGTTGTACAATTCAACATATACTGACGGAGGCGCTTGGCAGCCCAAGCTAGAGCACAACATGTCTTTTCAAGCATCGTGTACCGAGACTCACAATCAGTGAATTTCTTGCTTAAATAATAAATGGCAAATTCTTTTCTCCCGGATTCATCTTGTTGACCCAGAACACAACCCATAGACTCTTCTAGCACGGTCAAATACATGATCAAAGGTCTTCCTTCTACAGGAGGAGACAAAATAGGAGGTTCAAGCAAATATTCTTTAATTCTTTCGAAAGCTTTCTGACAATCTTCTGTCCAGACACAACCCTGATCTTTGCGGAGAAGTTTGAAAATCGGTGCACATGTGGCAGTCATATTGGATATAAATCGGGAGATATAGTTCAAACGTCCCAAGAATCCTCTTACTTGTTTTTCCGTTCTGGGTGCAGGCATCTCCTGGATAGCTTTAACTTTACCAGGATCAACTTCAATGCCTTTCTGACTGACAATAAAGCCTAACAATTTTCCAGAATGAACACCAAAAGTGCATTTATTAGGATTCAGACGGAGCTTAAACTTTCTCAAACGTTGAAACAACTTCAATAAATTTTTAATATGATCTTCTTCAGTCTTCGACTTACAAATCATATCATCCACATAGACCTCAATTTCTTTATGCATCATATCATGGAACAGAGTGGTCATAGCTCTCTGGTACGTTGCACCAGCATTTTTTAAACCGAAGGGCATCACTCTGTAACAGAATGTTCCCCAGGGTGTAATGAATGTTGTTTTTTCCATATCCTCAGGTGCCATCTTTATTTGATTATAACCGGAAAATCCATCCATAAACGAAAAGATATTGAACTTAGCAGTATTATCTACCAACAAATCAATGTGTGGTAGTGGAAAATCATCTTTTGGACTTGCTTTATTCAAATCTCTATAGTCAACGCACATTCGGACTTTTCCGTCTTTCTTTGGAACAGGCACGATATTGGCCACCCATTGAGGATATTCTACGGTCACAAGAAAACCAGCATCAATCTGCTTTTGAACCTCTTCTTTAATCTTCACTGCCATGTCAGGATGAGTTCTTCTCAATTTCTGCTTCACGGGTGAACATTCAGGCTTTAATGGCAAATGGTGCTCCACAATACCAGTATCAAGACCAGGCATGTCTTGATAGGACCAAGCAAACACGTCAACATATTCTCTAAGAAGCTCTACCATCCTCTTCTTAACATCTGACTGAAGCAGTGCCCCAATCTTGACTTCTTTTTTATCATCATCGGAACCCAGATTAACCAATTCCACCGGCTCTTCATGAGGCTGAATGGCCTTCTCCTCGTGCTCAAGCAATCGAGAAATCTCATCAGGAATTTCTTCAATATCCTCCTCTTCCGCTTCAAACACAGGGAACTCAAAGTTGGGAGGGGGCATATGGTCATTGTTTCCAATGGGTTTAACAATCAATCTGCACAATGATTTTATGTTTGATTTTAGAATATGAACAAAAAAATGAAAATATTATGCAGATAAGAGTGATTATAACATTATTATACTTTTTTCGGTTTTTTATGTTACCATTTTTCAGAAGTAAAGCAAAAAAGGAAAACAACATATGGATAAACAGAAAAACATTTTATTGATGATGATAAAAGTTGAAACAAAGCCCTCACAAATTCACTTTCACCTTGGGCAGAGTGAAAGGATTTTTGAAAGAAACAAAAACAAATTACTTTGAAACATGAACAACAGTAGGAACATCAACAGCGATCCAATTCTGGCATATCAATCCACGTGTCACAAAGTTGGGCATGTCTTCCTCTTGGTCATCTTCGAGAATTGCAGCCGTAGAATGATCTTTGCAATGGATGAACCCAGCACTTCGAAAGACTTCATGAATACTCTTCAGCTCTTTTTGGGTTGAACCAGATGTAAAACCCAAACCAGCTCTATCTTTTTTCTCAGCAACTTCAATGATTTGACCCCATCCATCAGCTTGGCCATTATCCACTGCACGTTGTGCATCTTTTAAAGAAGACATGGACACCCCATCCTTTTTAACAGCTTTATCAACCACAGAAAGAGCCTAAAACGGAGTTCCAATATCCTCTTCCGCATCGATATAAGAAAAAGACGACAAACTGCTTACCAACATAGCCTGTTCTCCACCAACAACGACGAGTTTACCATTCTGCACGAATTTTAACTTTTGATGCAGTGTCGAAGTAACAGCTCCAGCTTCATGGATCCATGGGCGTCCTAGAAGACAACTGTAAGCAGGACGAATATCCATGACTTGAAAAGTGATCTGGAAAAAACACGGACCAATCTTGATAGGGAGATCAACCTCTCCAATCACGGTTTTCCTCGATCCATCAAAGGCTTTCACAATGACCCCACTGAACCTCATAGGAGTACCTTGATAAGATAATCTGGACAAAGTAGATTTTGGCATCACATTCAACGATGACCCAGTATCAACCAGCACATTGGATAGAGCGTCTTCCTGGAAATTCATGGAAATATGGAGAGCCAAATTATGATTTCTTCCATGATCAGTCAACTCTTCATCACAAAAACTCAGATTGTTACACGCAGTGATATTGGCAACAATGCTATCAAACTGGTTAACAGTCACATCATGATCTACATAAGCTTGTTCCAATACTTTCTGCAACGATTCACGATGAGCCTCAGAGCTCATTAACAGAGATAGAACAGATATTTTTGACGGTGTATGTAACAATTGATCCACCACATTATATTCACTCTTCTTGATCAATTTCAATACCTCATCATTATCTGACTTCTTATTTACATCACTTGATTGACCAGACTCCACAGTAGTCCTCAACTGAATTTGCTTACTCCCAGTATCTTCACTTGTCTTTGAAGGCACATTATCAAATACTCGACCACTTCTGGTTACACGTCCGACATCAGCAATAGTCACAACTGAGGGAAGAGAAGGAATGGGAACCTCTTTTCCATCCTCCAACATAGTAGCATTGTATTTGTAGGGAACAGCTTTATCGGATTCATACGGCGTCGGGCCAGGTAAACGGATAACCAAAGGCGTCACAGCAGATTTCTGACTGTTGTAAGAAATTACAACCCGCTCAGGAATATTGAAACGTGGGACTATGACATTCACCTCGTTCTCCACTTCATTTCTGTTTGCAGTAACCTGAATCAAATTCTCATCCATCATCTTTTGTAAGTCCCTTTTTACAATCACACACCCTCGAGGGTTCACAGAACAAATACAACAGGCGGCATAATCATGCTCAATATCATGGAACTCACTCAAAGTAGCATGCATTTCAACAAGCGATCTCCGAATCCAGCGAATGTCGAAAATACGGTATGTACCAGGACAACCATATACCATATTAACAGTTGCATTACCATGTTTAGGAAACGGATTTGATTGCACATTAGGGTTGGTATCTTCAAAAGACAGAATACCGCTTTTTACGAGCTTTGCCACTTCATGCTTCAGAGGATAGCAATTTTCGATATCGTGTCCAGGGGCACCTTGATGAAATGCGCAATGAGCATCTGGCTTATACCACCATGGAATTTCAGTTGGAACAGCCGGCGGATCACGAGGTTGAACCAAATTATTCTTTATTAAAGCCGGAAAGAGCTCAGTATACGTCATTGGAATGGGATCAAATTGTGTTTTCCTCTGTGTACGACCTTGTTGAGTTGTCTTCTCTTGGAAACGTGGTTGATAACTTGCAGTAGCTTGAGCGGTAGGGGTGTTACTGACAACAGGCATAACAGATGCTACTTGTTGCTGACGACGACTACCATTGTTGTTCACAACTCTGCGTCTTCTAGACCTTTCCTGAGATATAGCATTAGTTTCTCCCTCTTTTTTCTTAGGGAACCCAACACCAGGCTTTTTTGTACTTCCAGAATTTCCTTCTTTTATCAGACGTCCCTCACGGACAGCTTCCTCTAATCTCATCCCCATATTAACCATTTCCGTGAAATCACTAGGAGCGCTCGCAACCATCCTTTCATAGTAAAATGAATCCAGAGTCTTCAGAAAAATCTTGGTCATTTCTTTCTCTTCAAGCGGAGGGCTTATCTGAGCTGCAATCTCACGCCATCTTTGCGCATATTCTTTAAAAGTTTCTTTCTCTTTTTGAGACATTGCACGAAGCTGATCACGGTCTGGCGCCATATCGAGATTATACTTATACTGACGAACAAAAGCTTCACAAAGATCGTTGAATGTCTTGATTTGTGTACTATCGAGTCCCATATACCATTTCAGCGCAGCACCAGTAAGACTATCTTGAAAATAGTGGATCAACAACTGATGATTGTCAGTATAGGTAGACATCTTTCTAGCATACATAATCAAATGACTTTGCGGACAAGTGTTCCCTTTGTATTTTTCAAAATCCGGAACTTTAAACTTGGCGGGAATCTTCACGTTTGGAACAAGGCAAAGCTCATGAGCATTCTTTCCAAATAACTCCTTTCCCCTTAAAGCCCTTATTTCTCTTTGCATTTCAGCAAACTGATCTTGAAAGTCATCTATTCGATCCATAACATCCAAACTCTCGCTCGGAGCAGTATGGAAAATTTGTTCTTCAGTATAAGGCATAGCGTGAGTTACAGGCGGTGGCACAGGTATGACAGTAGGAACAACCGGAACTTCAGCATTAGGAACAACATTAACCACAGGAGGTGGTACCGCCATGACAGCAGGGAGTCTAGAACCTTCGGGAACAGGAGGTCGATATCCCTCTGGCACATAATTGTTAGGCATGCCCCAAGGGAAACCAACAGGCATTTGATATTGAGAAGCATTAATCGGGGCCACAGAAATGGGCGTTGATCCGATTTCAGAAATCACGGTTCCTTGGACAGGAGAAGGAGGAGGTAGTGGTGGCTGATTCTGAGCAGCCACCAGAGCTTCCATTGCGGCAGTCAGTCTCTCCAAACCATCTTTCAGAGTTGATACCTCTTCACGGAGCTCGCGGTTCTCTTGTTGCAACTGATCCATCTTTTTCTTAGAGTTAGCCCGGGTGTTGTAGTGATGCGACAGCTTGACTGAAGGAAGGCCAAAAGAAACAAATAAGACATCTGGAAAAGGCAACACACAATGCACGATGATGCGAATGCAAATGCAAAATGCAGGTGTTTCAACCAGTTTTCAAGGATCTTTAAAATATAAAGCAATTACAAACATCATAAAGAAAAATAACACTTCTTGAAATACTGATAAACATCTCATTTCATTGAATATTGGAAAGAGTTACACTTGGAAGTACAAAATACAATAATATCAAAATAAGAAAAAGCTAGGTCCTAAGGAACATCTGATGACGATCCAAGCTGATACTTCCTTCGGAGTCTCTTAATCTCTTTCTCATAGTTGTGCTTCATGGTGATCTTCTCTAGCACAAGCTGATCCACAATACCCTTCCAAGCACCAGAAGTAGGAGGATGTGCTGATGGAGTAGTAGAGGAAAATAAATCCTCTGCATGCCTCTTCACAGCGCGCCGCTCAAGTAACTCTATCAAGTCATCTTTCTCCTTCATCTGTTTTTGCAATTCCATCTTCTCTTTGTCAGAAGCTTGAAACTTACTTTCCCACATCTCTTTCTCTTCCTTCATCTTAGCCAAAGCATCTTGAAGTGTCTTCACATCATCAGAAGAAACAGGGATTGTCGTAGGGAGTGGCGTAGAGATCACAGTAGTCAGAGGTTTCTCAATAGGGTAAGGCATCTTAAGCTCCATAGCCCTCTTCTTCACCCAAAGCGTGTAAGGTTCTAAAGCAATGCAAACTTGTCTTCCAAGCTCCCCTCTACCCAACCTGTGAATCTTAGTCCAGGCATGAGCCATTCTTCTTCTCAAACCAAGAGAATCATCCCCTCCTTGAAAGAATAAACCCTCTAATAAAATATTCTTAGGCCTATCCTTCAGCATGTAACCCAGCTGGCGGCGAGCTAGACTCGGGTTGTAGTTAATTCCGCCTTGTATTCCAAGAAGAGGAACATTAGCGAATTCTCCACAACTATCAATAATCCGGACATTATCGTAAACCGAAGAAGACCAAGTGATATCAGTATGCGTAAGAGATATAATCCTTTGAGACCACCTTAAGCAATCCTTGTTTTTCCTAAAAGCAGATGTCTGAGGTAAGTGTGAAACGAACCAATTATACAGCAGAGGTAGACAGCAAACAATGGTACCGTTTCCCTTAGAGGTCCTACTATGGATGGAAAAATAAGTATCACCAAGCAAAGTTGGAACAGGGTTCCCAATCGAGAAAATCCTAATAGCATTAATGTCCACAAAATTATCAATATTAGGAAACAAGACTAGTCCATAGATGAGTAAAGCCAATATAGCCTCAAACGCCAATGTGCGACCAATGTCAGCAAATAAAGTAGCCTTCTCAATCAAGAACTTAGCAGTCAAACCCTTGAGGCCTCCCTTAGTCTTTAGATTTGCATCAATATCCGACTTCGTCAAATGGGTAGCTTCAGCAATATCTTGAGGCTTAAGAGCTTCCTCCAAACCAGTATACGGAACTTTATCAGAAACCGGTACACCCAACAAATAAGCATATTCTTCCAAAGTCGGCATGAGCTGATAATCGGGAAATGTGAAGCATCGGTAAATAGGATCATAGAACTGCATAAGGGTATTCAGAATTCCGTCTTCAATATTGGTAGAAAGAACAAATAAAAGTCTCCCATAACGAGATAAGAAGCCTGAACGATCATCTACCAAGGACACTAGCTTTCTCAACTCTGTAAGATCAGGAGCCCGAAAACCGTACTTCTGAGTGTTTCTCCTTCCAATATCCATAATCAACAATATCTGCGATGTTTGCAAAAGAAAATCTCTGAGATCCTTAAAAACCAGCTGAAACACAATGCTCATGAATGCATGAGTGCAAGATGCAACACCCACAAACAAGACATACAAAGCACACAGGTTCAAAGGTTCGGCACGAGCATGGAGCCAAAGGTAAGAATCAACCAACCCGCAATGGTATGTACTATGGTTATATCATCACCTGTAGAACAAGGTTCTAAAAAGTTCCCAGAATCATAATTCCATCTTTTGGATATTATCGGCTTAAACGACTACTCGTCGGCCAACAATATTCTCAAGAGAAACTCATCTGAGTGTGGTATCGCGTAACGACCAATTCAAGTCTACACCTGAACAGCCACCGCACCACGTCCTAATAAGGCCAAGATGGGTTAAAGGGTTCTAAGGTCCTCAGCTTCTCAGGCTCCCAGTCGTAAAAAAGTAATATCAATTACGACTACTCGTAAGACATCAGTAATTTCCAAAGGGGCCTCCACCGAGCGGGGGATCTCAAGTCAGCTTAGTAAGGACTACTCCACGTAAGCCAACAAGACTATACCACCCTCCTATCATAAGTGCTCTCAAGTCCGGGTTAGGACTTATCTCACCACACAAATTACCAGGCACCAAAACAGAACAATCAATAACAAACAAGTCAAACAGAAAGCGATAAATAAATCAAAGTAGGCGAAACCCACTAGGAACCGTTGGAGTCCCCAGCAGAGTCGCCACTTTTCTGTAGCAGTAAAAATCGTGAGTGTAAGTTATTGACTAACTTAACTCAAAGAAAACAAGAGTCGCCACCGCACTTTTATTTTATCCAAATAAAGGAAAGGAAAAAGAGCGAACAAAACCAAAGAGTTCTAAAATAAGAACACGAGACAGAGATTGGGGTAAGGGGGTTGGTTACGCAATGGGAAGGTGTTAGCACCCAAAACGTCTATAGTACTCTATAGGAGCCCTTTGAAATATTTTCGCTTTTTGGTTTGAAAATGGTTTGTTTGAAAAGAGATTGGGGAGATGAGAAGAGAATTATTTTTTATATTTTTGTGTTTGGAGAGACTTATCGTCTCATGCCTACGTACCCATAAAGTGCAATATGGAATCAAAACCCCGTAGTTCGTGGTACAAATGACAAAATTTTGTTGGTTTTGATTGATTTTAGATGTTCAAACAAGTCGTCATTTCAAGGAGAAAACTGCGACTATCCACCCACGAGTATTAAGACAACATTTGCGTCACATAAAGATGGAGGATTTGCTTGGATTATCAACAAGACTATCACTCAACATCAACGTGGAAAATGTCAAAGTCTTAATAATATGGGGAATAGGAGATTTACATCTCAACTATAGAAATGAATCATGTCTAAACTTTATGAAAAGTTTTAAAGTGAAAAGTGCATAAAGGCACAAAAAGAGTTGATGAGTTTTTGTATTTTTTATGTCTTTTGAAATTGGTCAAAGCATGATTAACATTGATTGACTTTTATTGAGAAAAACAAAGTTTAAAAATCACTTGACGAAAGTCAAGGTTTTATTGCGAAAGCGGTTTTGAAGTTTGAAACCAAGAAGGTTTTGAAAAAGGGAGAAAGTTTTGAAAATTTAAGAAGGGGAGGAGATGAAGTGACTATCCTAAAAAACAAAATAAGAGCTAGAGATAAGAAAGATCTAACCGACTTGTAGCACACTCCAAAGTAAGCAAAAAGAATTCCATCCGATTTAAAGTATAAGCCAGTGATCAAGCCAAATAAAGGCTAAGATTCAAAATTCTCCAAGCATAGGGAAGAAAGTCCTAATCCTAAGTCCAAAATGTCCATGAAGTCCAAGGTCTAAGAATGGTCCAAGAGTATAACCACAAAGTTAATAGCACCAAATTTTTAGATGTTTAATCCTTTATTAATGTTTTGAACAAAGTATGGTCCAAGTGGACAAAAGAAAAAAATGACATAAACATAAACAAAGATATGGTATGTAATGATAAAATGGAAGCATAAAAGTAAAAAATAAAGAGTAAGAAGAGAATATAAACAAAATTAAACAAGGATATTGTTAGTGAATTAGTGGTTAGTGGTTAGTGGTTAGAACATATGATCAATGATGATTAATTCTTGCACTTAGACCAAGATTAATGAAAATTCATTAGAGGATTGATAGAATCAAAGCCTCCTAACAATGATTTTCATAGGTATTGGAGTTAAGACAAGCAACTAAACATACTTGGACTTTTAAACGTAAGTTTGAGCCACGAATGATCATTTTCCGATTAAGGGACACTTTAGCGCTATGTTAAGCAATCGTAATCGGGTTTATGTAGAAACCACGACTATCTGAGGCCGGTCAATAAAATGTTAGTGTTAATACATGTTAGAGAAGTGATATGTAAATCACTCTCCTAAAACATGCCACACAAAAAGAAAAGAGGTAATGATCTCATCATAATCAAGATTTTTAATTAATTAATCAAAGGTAATCTATCACTATTCCAAAGTAAGGAGAATTATCTCAATGATTATTCGTCCATAGTTTTGAAATAATGAAGATTAATCAACCTTGATAATCAACAATCTATGATCCATAGATTTCATCGATCAAAAATAAAAAGAAGAAAAAAAGAAAATGAAATCACAATTTGAATCTCGAATCGATTAAATTATCGTCAATATCAATCACCTCTCTTGGTGGATAAAATCAACACCCAAAGTCCATTGATATTGATGAAATCTTATCAACATCAAGATCCAAAACAATCAACACTTAATGAAATTAAAATACAAATTTAATAATAAAAGAAAAATGTGGAAAAATCCACATAGTTAAGAAATGAAAAAAAGAAAATAAAAATAAACAAATAAAAGAAAAGTAATATTGAAAAATAGAAAGAGAAAACAAAACAGAGAAAGAGAAATAGAAAACCAAAGTATCAGAACAACTTCTTCTTCAAAACTTCACGCGACACCGTTCACCATGGCTATGAATTCAAGCTCAAATCAAAGCGACGGGATGCAAAATTAACACGGTTGCAATCGAAATCAAGAGCTCTTCACAATGGTACCAACAATTCAGAGAATCACAACAAAAGATAACGGATCGAAAATGACGGTGAAGCTCAATCTACCTTCAAACTCAGGTAAGAAATCAATCCAAACTTCTTCTTGCTTCTCTTCTTCTTCTGAATGAATCTCTGGTTCAATTGATCTGTGTTTGAGGTTGATTTGAAGTTAATTTGGTGGAATGAAATATGAGAAGAGAATGAACGAAGGTTTTTTCTGGTAGTGAGGAATTGAGGAAGAAAATCAGCAGAGATTTTTTGGCTTGAAAAGCTTCAGCAAATGAGTGAGAGATGAATTGTATTTATAGATGAGAATGGGTGAAAATGATTTGCCGTTTGTGAGATTTTTTTCTGCGTTTTGGGATGCAAGTTATGTGTGACCTTTTGCTGATATCTTTTCATGTCGTTTTGGCTTTCTCATTTTTAGCTCATCACGTGTTATTCTTTCTTTTCACTTTTTCAGCTCACTTGGGTGACGTGGATCATTTTTCAACTGGCTCATATGCTATTTATTTTTGTTTCAGCTTGTGAATATGGCTTGGTTAATGGCTCACATTGATTGATGGCTGAAGTAGTGATATTTTTCACTTATTTCATATGGACTCAGTTCCTCTGGTGCAGGACTGGAATTTTGCAGTTGTTGTTGATTCTGAATTATATAGGGATCGAGTTCGGTAATACGGCAAAACCGTTCGTACCAGAATCTTCCTGCCGTGATTGAAATGCTTCCCTCTTAAGTGCATGAACGAAATGATAATCTATCTTCATCCAATAAGCACAAGAACAAGGAAATAAATGAAACCCTGCTAATATTACAAACCTCACCCACTTTTCTGTACAGTTTTTTTTTTTTGCCAGCTAATGGAGAAGGTGATCTCAACTTCCTTCTGAGCTGATAACAACCCACTCTCCGCCATGCCATATAGCCATACATATATTGCCTATTATATTCGCAGTGGCAATCCAAAATTTTGGAAAGTTCTAATTTCACCTCGAAGACCGGCAGTAACAATCACCATACCCCAAGCTGACATTTTTTTACTTACACCATTTGAGATATCCGTACTGATACGAGGGCTTTGATGATTTCTAGCAGCCAGGAGAAGTTTTTCCTCTGGCCACGTTGCAGCAATTCTATCAAAAAAGTAACTGTTTGTCGCACTCGCAATGGTTGCATGATGCGGACTATTGAAACCTGAAGCAGAATGGGAACCCTCAACACCAAAGTTTTCCTCTACAGGGGTAGGAGGATGATTGGCTAATGCGATTTCATCATTATTGTTATCAAGCTCAGGTTGTTCTCCAGAAAATGTATCATGCATGTCTCATGCCTCACCCATACCAGGCCAGGGAATGGCCACTGACACATCTTTACAGTGAAAATGTTCATAGGACTGTGTCACGGTGACACTTTTACTTCTGTTAGGTCTGCAATCGGCTTCATTTTTCCAGATGTATACATGGGAATCCTCACTTGCTGCAACAATATACTTTCCATTTGCTGTGAGGGAGGCTGAAATCTGACTACTTGCGTTTCGAAAACCTTTAAACTTATGAACCAGATCAATACCATCAACAACCCGAATTCGAGAATCAGCAGAAGTGATAAGTACTTCCGATGAACTACCTGGGGCAAACTGGAAACCAGTAATTCTTGTGATTTGATTTCTTTTTTTTCTTGTTCTGCAAATTGATCTGACTTTTCTGCTGCAACTTATTTTCAGATGTATTATATAAATGACAGCTACCCTTGTATGAACCAACTAGTGCACCCTGGCCATCAGGCGTATAACATGCAGCAGTGACCATCTCATGAAGATCAATCCAATCAACAACTTGTCGATTAGGAATACTCCATATGCGAACCTTAGCATCCAAAGATCCGCTAATGAAGTATCGATCATCAACAGGATTAAACTGAATGCAAGTTACATAGTCACTGTGTGAAAAAATCTTCAAACAAGACTTGCTAAACAAATGCCACAGTCGCACTGTTTTGTTCATTGAAGATGAGAGCAAGTGCTGAGACTTAGACTAGGAGAGGTCAAGCACATCATGCAAATGTCCCTTTCCTCTCAGACACAGAGTTTGATTCACAAGCTTCTAACATCAAATAATGCCGATCAAGAATTCCATGTGAGTCCTTCAGAACCTTTTGAAACGCCCCTTCACCAGTCAGATTCAAGTAGCTCCCCCTGCATACTTGGCTTCCACACAAACAAACTGATGCTTCATACTCCTCCTTGCTCTCAGTAACAGAATTGTAATCAAAAGTGATCTCCTCACCATGTTGAATTTTACGAACACTATAAATACCAATTTGATACTGACCATCAACAGCAGTGACTTTGGCTTCACAATTGGGTCGGCAAGAATGACATATTCGACTGGCATAATTAGCCTTGTGCATGGCATCAACGACAACTAGGTCATACCCGTCCGCATCACCCTTTGGTCTCTCAAGGTAGATGTTATAGAACTCTGGTGCTGGATCTGTACTATCTTTCTGCAGAGATCGAATCCCATCTTGTTTCTCAAACCACTTCCACACAGGATAAACCTCTCCCAAAAACTCCACAACAAAATCATCTTGAGAGAAGCCTTCTTCCTTGTTGCAAACAACACCAAGCCCCTTTCTATAAGCTACATATTTGTCATCTGGACGACTGGGAAGAAGGTCACGCAAAATTATAATTAAAAAGTCTTCATTCATGCCTCTTTCATGAATTTCATCCACCAGCAAATGACTAACACCAGTCAACTCGGGATCTTGGACCAGTTGCCGAAGTAATACACCAGTGGTGCAGAAAAGAAGGCGTGTATCCGCAGAACGTTTTGCTTCAAGACGGATGTGGTACCCAACAGTTTTGCCAAGAGTTTCCCCTCTTTCAGCTGATATACGAGCTGCAACAGAAATTGCAGATACACGACGAGGCTGAGTACAAATTATATTGCAGTCAGCTCCACGCAAACGTGATATTTCTTCTTCCAAAATGAATTATGGTAGCTGTGTTGTTTTGCCACAGCCTGTCTCTCCTGAAATTACCAATACCTGATTTTCTTGAACAGCTTTCAGAAACTCAGACTTCATTTTAAATGCAGGAAGCTTCTCCCTAAATGATTTCATTTCCTTCAAACTATCACTTGTCTGCTCCAGTTCCTGTCTTTCTTTGAGTGCAACACTGAGTTTCTCCTTTGAAGTATCAGTCTGTTGTGAAGCCGATTTTGTAGTCGTTGTTGATATTTTATGTTCCATCTCAGACATATCACTAGAAGGAAAGCCTCTCGTGAGAGCAGGGTTGTCAAAGTCCTGATGGCTATAAATTTAACTCTGATGCTGCTGTTCTTCAATTTTATCTGGAATTTCCTGCTGCTGCCATTTTGTTCGAAGACATGTTCAATGTTTTCAGAAACAGTGTTTGTATGTGCAGGATTAAATAAGTCTAGTTGTGAATCTGTGTGCATTCCATTCTAATATAAAGAGCTGGTAAATGGCACCCAGGAAATAATCGATCTGCAGTGCGGTAAGCTGACATAACCTGATCACCTTCTTCCTGAGCTGTAAAGGCATTCCCATAGTCTCTCCATGCAGGGGGGAATGTTCCATCTAGACTTGTCGCCTTGCTGAAATAACGGCGGGACTGGTCATATTTCTTGATACAATAGCAATAGCAACCAATAGCAAACCATGATAAAGCCTTTTGAGGATAATCCTTCACTAAATTGCATGCCATAAGATAGAGTTCATTTGAATTCCCAAGCTCCATAACAGCTGCCAGATGTACTAATGTGCTCTTGATATGAAAAGGATCCTTCTCAAGCAAAACAAATATTAATTCGAAACAGAAGGATTAGACTGGTCAGTTTTACAGCTCTCGTTCTCAAGATGCAAACTCGGTATAGCAGCAGCTGCTGCCAAAGCACTAGACAAGGTAAACATATTAGAGTTAGAACTCTCATTCACCTGCATTATTCTAAACAAATCCAGAGCTTCCCTGTGTCGATCACAGCTAACATAACCAGAAATAACAGCATTCCAAGAGAAGTTATCTCTTTGAGGCATTTTATCAAACAGTTTCCTAGCTTGTTCAAGACGACCAATATTAGCATAACCTGATATCATGGTATTCCAAGAGCACAAATCCTTTTGTGGCATTTGATCAAACACCGTCGTTAGTTACAGTAACTTCACGGCCTCTACCAGTTGACTGCAAAATTTTATCCATTCCCTTTGGCCTTGTCTATGGCGGCAACCGATAGAATACCATTTGCATCAATGTCAAATTTCACCTCAATTTGAGGAACCCCGCGAGGAGCGGGAGGGATACCGTCCAAGCGGAAGCTACCAAGAGATTTGTTATCCCTTACAAATTCTCTCTCACCCTGAAGGACATTGATTTCTACACTTGTCTGCCCATCAGCAGCAGTAGAGAAAACCTCTGATTTTGAGGTGGGAAGGGTAGTGTTTCTTGGAATAATCTTGGTCATCACACCACCAAGAGTTTCCAAACCCAATGACAGTGGAGAAACATCCAACAGCACAATGTCACTGACATCTCCAGCCAAGACACCAGCCTGAACAGCAGCTCCAAGGGCAACCACTTCATCTGGATTAACAGTGACATTTGGGTCCTTCCCAATCAGCTTCTTTACAAGCTTCTGAACAGCAGGAATACGTGTTGATCCACCAACAAGAATCACCTCGTCAATATCTTTAATTGAGAGCTTTGCATCTCTCAATGAATTTTCCACTGGTGTTCTAAGTCTGTCAAGAAGATCTGAACACAATTCTTCAAATTTAGCCCTTGTAAGAGTCGTCTCAATATGTTTGGGGCCATCTGCTGTGGCAGTTATGAATGGCAAACTGATGTTGTTTGAGTCAATGATGAAAGCTCCATTTTTGCCTTCTCAGCTGTCTCAGTAAGACGCTGAAGAGCTTGTTTGTCTTTCAAAAGGTCTATACCTTCATCTCTCTTGAAGTCACCGGCCAGCCAATCAACAACTCTCTTATCAAAATCATCACCACCCAAGTGTGTATCACCAGAAGTAGACAGCACCTCAAACACTCCGTCGCCAACTTCAAGCACTGAGACATCAAAAGTACCACCTCCAAGGTCAAATACCAAAATAGTTTCATTGTTTTTCCTTTCAAAACCATAAGCCAAGGATGCAGCAGTTGGTTCATTGATAATTCTAAGAACTTCAAGACCAGCTATCCTTCCAGCATCCTTTGTAGCAGCTCTTTGTGAATCATTGAAGTACGCAGGCACAGTAACCACAACCTTAGTTACTTTATCATTCAAAAACTTTGAAGCATCATCAACAAGCTTCCTCAAAACCTGAGCGGAAATTTCTTCAGCTGCAAAAGATCTACCAATAGCAGGACAATCAAGTTTAACGTTGCCGTTATCGTTTCTGATAACTTTGTAAGAAACCTGCTTTGACTCTTCATCAACTTCAGACATCTTCCTTCCAATAAACCTCTTGACGGAGAAAAACGTGTTCTCGGGATTCACAACCGCCTGAAGTTCAACGATAACCTCCATTTCCGGAACAGATAATGCACGTTGCATTGAAGAAGCTCTGGAGAAAGAAGTGATGGGTTCTTCCATATCATTCTTATATTTCAAAATAGAAACCCTGCCATCCTTGATATGCATAACTTCACCATCTTCAATAACTAGCACTTTCTTGGTATGCTCAACCACCGCATTGGCGTCACTGGACAAAAGCAATTCCTTGGGCTTTTCCATCTTTTGATAGGAATTTATTTTCCTCATAGGTGGAGCCATCCTCCTTATTTTGTGCCAATTCTTTAACACCTAGGAGCAGCAGGCTACCACGCTTGCAAGCAATCAATTCATTAGGATAATATGAACTTTTGGAGATAAGTGCATAGGTTCCTTCAAGAGAAATGTTATGCACTCTCATGTATCTATCCTTCAATCATGCTTTAAGTTCACTTGGAAATGGCGCAATTGAATGAACACTTTGTCCCTGCATCTTAATTAAGACATCTTGATTGAACATCCACCAAACTTGACTTGTACAGGCAAAACTCTGAATTTTTGATTAAAGTTGGGCAAAACTTCTCATAGAACATTGTTTGAAAGCTTGATGAATTCCGATACAGGACAACCTGATCGTAAACAATCACATTTCCTGAGAAAATAGCCCACTGCCACAACCAATTTACACTTAAAGAAATCTCTTAATAGTTTGACCAAGATGAGGTCAAACATCCATCTGATTTAAACTTGAATGAATGTCTTTGCCATCAATCTCCTTGCAAAATCCTAAACACACAGAGAAGAAGAAGAAACAAACAAATTGAAAAATATTTTTAGTAATTTTGGTTAGATGTTAGTAAACAGAAACAAACATAAAGTAAATAAGAAACACAAAGTAAGATCTTGTTTGTGGAATGATATGCAAATGAAATGTGGGATCTTAGGGGTAAAAATTAGGGTATTACACATACAAGACACATGTTTATTTGTCATTTGCAGAGCTCTCGCGGTTGAGAATTGTTTCAAAAGGGTTTTCCTCGACAGAGACACGTCTCTATCCCCACAAGGTGATGATAACAAATAAGAAGCATCTCCCCAGCAGGTTGAGATTGAAGTTCTCCCCAGTAGGTTGAGATTGAGGTTCCCGAGCAGTGGTGTACACCTATTCCCTAGCAGATAGTTTTGGGATTATTCCCCCAGCAGTGGGACAAGTTCAGTGTTGTTTCCCCGCAGAATCTATGATATTGACTCACATCCCCAAGCAGAGATTGATGCTGATTCCCTCGATGAGTATTCCCCAGTGAAGTCACTTTCCGCAGCAGAATCCAGTGGTTATTGGTATTCTTCAGAGCGAGATTTTGGGATGATTCCCTAATGATTGTTTTTTCTCAATCCCCAGTAGAGCGGAATTTATCCCCAGTAGAGTGGATTTTATTCCCCGCAGAGTGGGATTGTCCCCAGAAGAGTATTATTCTGGAAGGCCATTCAGAGCATTTTTCTCAGCAGAATCCAATGGTTATTGGTATTCTTCAGAACGAGTTGTTTGGGATGATTCCCCAATTAATCTTATTCCTAATTTCTGGCAGAGTGGAATTATCCCCGACAGAGTGGAGCTATCTCCAGTAGATCAGTGTTTTCTCCAGAATAATTTTTATTCTGGAAGGCCATTCAGGGCATTTTCCTCAGTAGAGTGGGTTTGTTCCCCAGAAGAGTTTTTATTTCCAGGAGGCCGTTCAAGGTGTTCCCCAGCACGAGTTTGCTTTCCGTTTATTTTGGAACCTTTTTGAGGTGGTGGTTCTTTGCATTTGCATTTTGCATCGCATCCTCCCAAACCCATAGCATTTCCATTTCGCATGGAGCATTACGCTATTTTCAAACATATGTATACGAAGCATAAGCCAGGTTGTTACCTCTTGTTGCCAGACGTTTCTCCAGCAATTAACAGTGTATTTCGTAAGTTTGTGTGCTATCCAGACCCCAGCAAGAATCATTAATAGATGTGTTCATCTTGTCTTTTTCTCCCCAACAGAGTGTGCTTATTTAAGTCCCTCTTTCCCTAACGGAGTTCTCTTTCGGATTGTGAATCGGTTGATTCAACCTCTAACTTTGTGTCGAGCCTGCTTGTAGGCAGATGTTTGTACCGACCGAGTGTTATGCCTGCTTATTAGCAGATGTTCCTTATCGACGTGAGCGTCGAGCCTGCTTGGATAGCAGATGGTTTTACTGACCGAGTGTTGTGCCTGCTTGTTAGCAGATGTTTTTTACCGACCGAGTGTCGTGCCTGCTTGTTAGCAGATGTTCCTTACCGACGTAAGCATCAAGCCTGCTTGGATAGTATATGTTTTTACCGATCGAGTGTCATGCATACTTGTTAGCAGATGTTTTACCGACTGCATGTCGATGTTTTCTAACTGGTGGTTAGTTAGCTCATTTCTCACAACTTTCAGATACATTTCTCCGGTGAGCTGGATCTTTTGACATTTCTACAGTTTACTATCCTGCGGTTGGAAAATTTTAGGGTTCTTTTGTATTCAATCACCTTTTACCTTGAATGTTTGAAAGCAGTTGCCTTTCATACCTTTGGATTCAAGCCGTTTGAATAGGGGCAGTTGTTGCACCCTAAAATTTGACCAACCTTTTCTTTCTAACTTGGCTTATATTTCATATAATTTGGAATTTATATAGCATTGGTTCTAGACAGGGGATCAAGAGGTTGCTCTCACCATTCAAGAGAAGATTTCATATTCGAGCTCAAGCAAGAGTATATGTTCATGTCAACAAGGGTTCTTTACCATCACGGTGGGTCTCAAAGCTTCTTGAGAGGAGAAAGTTTGTGTGTGGGTGTCACCTCCTATCTTGAGGATCATTAGAGGTTCATGAGATCACCTGTTTGGGTAAGACATGATTCAAGGGTTCAATGTACACCTTGAGGGTTCTTTATGTAGGTTTTATGGTCATACAAATCATTTGCAAGAGCCTCAATCAATGGATAAGGTGTTAGGGGTTCATCGGGTCAACAGAAAGTCAACTGTGGACTTGAGAGGGTTCAAGACTTGGGTTTTGATCTTTGAAGCCATGAGAAGTCATGATAAGTCATCTCTAATTTTATGTTGAGATCAAATCAAGAATATTCAAGAATTCAAGAAGTCACTAAATTAGGGTTTCAGTTGATTTCAGTGTAAAATCCCCTCTTTTAGCCTTTAACTTCAAGAACAATTTTAATTATGATGCAAATCCAATCTCATTTTTCAATAAAAATGAGACGTGTTCATCATCTTTAAAGATTTATTTTGAATATAAAAACTCATCCATTAAATTTTTACATCTCAAGTTATGGTGTCAACAAGTTGATGATATCAGATGAAGAGAATTTAGAGGTATCCAAAGTCAACTCACATCCAAGGCATTTTTTATATAGAACCAAGATTTTTCTCACTTTTCAATGAACAGGAAAGTTGTTCCTCATTGTCTTGGATTTCCAAAAACTCCTAGAACTCATCATTCTCATGTGTAGGGCTCAAGTTATGGTCTTCACAAGGCAAGAGTATTTTTGGAAACCTAGTTTTAGGTCTTTCATTTCAATGACCAGTTCCATGAACTTCATGACCTCTAATCCAAATTTGTGCCACATGAAAGTTATGTCACATTGCCTTAGCATCCTCTTGAACTCAAAATCAATGATGTTTGATAATTTATGTGATCATTTGAACCATGATGAGCTTGAAAAGTTGATTTTTGAACATGATTTGAATTCCTTCCATTACAACTCATCAAATGAATTGGTTTTTGAATTTTTCACTCGACATCATTATCACATATTGGTCTTGCTAGAGATTACTCAAATTGAACCAAAAAGAGTACACATTACAAGTCATTTTTAAAACTTTCATGCCTTAAGAAGTAATAGTACAAACTTGGTGTGAACACATTTTTCAATCACTCAAATCACCAATATTCATTTTGGCACACCCTAATTGTCCTAAAATGCTGACCAAAAGACCTACACAAGAGGCCATAACCCGTGTGTACATAAAATGACATTTTTGGCAAGATTGGAAAATCAAGTGAATCAATCAACATGGGCCTGCATGGATGCTCCTAAGCCCCCATATATAGGCCAAAATGATACCCTAATACCTCAAAATTGGAGATAGCTGCATGAGAGAGGAGTTTCATCAAAAAAATTCCACAACTTTCTCTTTCTTCGAATTGCCCTTCACACTGAGTTTTCCTTCAAGCTATTGTGCATTTCATCATCCCACAAGCATAAAGAAGAGATTGAGAGCTTCAGAGTGAAGCTTGTTAGGCATTTAAAGAACCAACGGAGTTACTCTGTTAGGTAAGTTTCCATCTTCTGAATCTTTCATGTTAAGCTTGCATTTGAGTTCATTTGGCTTGTATCTGAAGTCCTACTTCATGTAGGCAGTGTTTGGATAGCTTTCATGCCTGTTTGGTTTGGTTTCAGTTTATGCATAAAACTTTCGTGGCTTGTTTTCATTGATATTTAAGAACCTTTTTCAAAATCTAAGGTTGGATTCTTGTCCAGCGTGAAGAGAGCTTTAAGTTGGTGCCATAGGTTTGGATTTTTATCACGTTTTCAGCCAGCTCCGGTGGAGCTCACCGGAGAATACGGTCGGAGCTAGGGCTCCGGCGTCTAGGGTCAAAGCTGAGTTGGCCATGAGGTGGCTGGTTGACCTTGCTTTCGTGGGTGTGGACTTGCTGAGGTGTTGGCCACATGTTTAATGAAACGAATCGTTTCACTTAAAACTGAATTCGTTTTGGTTTTGGGCCTTGCAGTTTTGTTATTCCTACCCCACTTTTTGAGGGTCAGACGCGTGTGTGAAGGAATCAGTTCATTCCATTTTTACCTCTGCACCTCCTTCTATTTGTTGTTTCTTCTTTTATTTTATTTTCTAGCATTTTCAATTTAATTCATTTTAAATTAGTTTTCTGCTTTATAAAAAATTCCAAAAATATTATTCTGACATTTTAGGATGTTAGGATATTTTTCGATATTTTTATTTCATTTTTCAATTATTTTAAATATTTTTAATTAAATTTATGATTTAAAGTGCTTTATGGTTTGTACCTTGATTTAAACTTGATTATTGACTACAATTTAAACACCCCCTAGGACCAAAATTCCTCTCACACTTAGGTGGTTGATTGAGGCATATTTGAGGGCTGGTTTGAGGTCTTGATGATCATTTTTCAATTGTTTCTCAATGGCTTTTTATGGACCCTCGATGCATACTCGGCAAGTGGAACACCATGCATTGTTTGATACAATTGGTGGTGCTTTGAGTTGAGTTTTGCCATGTATTTTGCATTCTGACTTGTGATTGTTTCAACTTGGTTTGGGTATTTTATTTGGTTTTTATTTGAGATTTCTTCTATTTTTAGTGGATATCTCAAATTCAATGTGTTTTGATCATGTGTATGTACACAACCCTTGACCTAGTTTTGGGATATGATCATGTGTGATCCCTTAAGCACCTCTTAAGCCTTGTTAGCTTTTTTTAAACATGCTTAAGGTGATTCCTTGCATGTTTAGAGGTCAATTTTAGGGGTAACTTGTGCCACAAGTTTCATTTGATTAGGTCTTTCCACTTGTTTAAATTGAGAGGTAGTTTTTTGAACTTTGGTTCTTCAATGTGACTTGATCATGTTTGTGCTTGCTTGATTGTTTTGAATTTGAATAGGAGATATCTCATTGGTGTTTCACTTTTGAACTTAATGGTTATGGACCTTTTCATGATTCTTTGGTGATATTGTTTTCACTTTGAAGTTTGACATGGACATTTGTGCCTCTTTTGAAGTGTTTGTGTGCTTTTCTTTGCTTGATCATGAATAAGTGTTTGGTTGAGTTGATTATGATGTAATGGCTGCCCCACTCTCTTTCCTCCCTCACTTCTTTGATTATACTTTTGTGTTAGCACCTTTCTCCTTGTGATGATTGATGGTATTTGGTTGTAGGACCTTGCTTATCCCATTTCATCTTATCTCTCTTGACTTGTTTAAGTCTTCTTTTGTGTTGCCATATGTGTGTTTCATGTTTGCATTTGTGTTTTCATTTCATATCTCTTTCCATCTTTCAAGACTTGTATAAGTCTTTCATTTCATTTTCATCTGTGATTGATTATGTTTGGTGTTTACTTGTGCTTCTTGCCATGATCCCTTAGGATTCCTAGTCCATCTGTTAAAGATGGGAGTAAGAGAGACATTAGGCTTTCAATCCTTTGCATGATAACATTAGGTAGTTTCCTTTCTATCTCAACTTTAGGACTACTTTGCATGATAACATTAGGATTTATCAGTTCCCTTTAGAGTCTTGTGTCTTCTCTTCGCATCTCAGAATCTCTTAAGACACTTAATAAAGGATAACAAGTGTCGTACATTACGAGCCTTAAGTACATGAGAAATGATAAGTGGGGGGCCTCTTCTCACATTATCTAGAGTGTTTAGCGTATGCCCTTTGGGCGATATGCGATGCATTCGCTCTTATGTCATAGTCTTTAGTGCAACATGAGTTACAAACTAACTCAATTCACTTTCTCTCTTAAAAAACACTAACAAAACTCAAACCTTTTCATCCTTTGGGATTGTTCAAATATAATTTTTAGAAAGAGTGTGTTACATTTCTGTTCTACCACAAACAGACATCGTCCCTAACTGCTAGAATGAATATATAACATTGCTCATAAAACACTTGAACCAACCAGTGGTCTTGTTATCTCGAACTACGTTTGCTCTAATTTCTCATACCAGATGAGGATACGTAGGCACAAGACGACGATGTCTTGGCGAGCAACCTTCCCCCCATCACCCGTAGTTTCCCGAACTATGTTGACTCTAACTTTCCCATTACACGAGGGAATACGTAGGCATAGGGTGGCGATGTCCTATCGAGTTTCTTCTTTCTGTTCACCCCTGTTTAGCATTAACTTTTAGATAGTTTTTCACCCATAGATTAGACAACAAGCGTGGATCCCGTTGAGTACAACGGACGTGAGGGGTGCTCATACCTTCCCCTTGCGTAACCGACTCCCGAACCCAAGATTTGGTTGCGATGACCTTGTCTTTCCCTCTCTTTGTCTAGTTTGCTGGCCCTTTTTTCCCAGTTGCAACATCAATCACAAAAGAACTCTCGCTCCTACTCACTTGAAGTTATTTAAGGATGAAAAGGGTGTGAATATGGATCAAAGTCTCTACAGAAGTATGATAGGTAGCTTGTTATATCTCACAGCAAGAAGACATGGTATTGCATTTGATGTTGGTGTATGTTCCAGATATCAGGCTAAACCCAAAGCGAGCCACATTAATCAAGTGAAGAGAATACTGAAATATGTGAATGGGACTTGTGACTATGGTATGTTGTACTCCCATGGATCTGGTTCTATCTTAATTGGTTATTATGATGCTGACTGAGCAGAAAGTGCTGATGATAGGAAAAGTACGTCAGATGGATGCTTCTTCTTATGGAACAATCTTATATCATGGTTTAGTAAGAAGCAAATTGTGTATCTTTGTCTACTACTCAGGCTGAATACATAGCAGCTGGAAGTATTTGTTCACAGCTTGTTTGGATGAAGCAAATGTTAACTAAACACAATGTCAAGCAAGATGTCATGACATTGTACTGTGACAATCTGAGTGCTATAAACATCTCCAAAAATACCATTCAACATAGAAGAACTAAGCATATTGATATCCGTTATCATTTCATTACAGAACTTGTTGGGGACAAGATTGTTGCCTTAGAACATGTAGCTACTGAGATGCAACTAGCTTACATTTTCACTGAGGCCTTGGATGCTAACCAACTTGAATTATTACGGGGTAAACTTGGGATTTGCTTGTCTGAAGATTTATAGTAGTTAATGTTGTGTGGGAAAGTTAATCATGTTTCCTTGTTTTCTCCACAAATAGGGCTCATTTATAAAAAAGAGATCATTACATTGTCACCTAATCTGCCTTCTCACACGCTATTGTTACATTTTCTCTTTGCTCATACGACTCTTCATCTTTTATCTTAGAGAAAGAACACATTGTACTCAGCCTTACCAGATTCACAAAAATTTCAAGATGTCTAAACATCCCGGTTGCACTTCTTCCAAAGATGCATCCAAGGGGTCTCCTACAAAAGCTAGGGCTAACATTTATTTTAAAGATGCGGGTGATGCTACTCCTCTGTTAATTATTCCGTGTGTTACGACTGAGCTGCAAAAACTTAGAACGTTGCATGCAAAGGGATTGAAGAACCCATCTGTAAGTCATGTTTTTAAACCCTCTCTTGATTATATCTCCAAGAAAGAGGTGGAAGAAAAATTCTCTATTGATAGGAGTATCAGAAGAATTGTTTATACGGCGTTGAATGAAGGGAAAAACTAAGTTGTGCCCAGGATTACTACTCCTCTTTCCCAAGTTCATCCTAGTGGTAGTTCTATGCCTGTTCTATCTGTTGTGAGTATTGTTCATATCTCTAGCTTGTTTGAGTTTAAGCAGACTGATTCCTCAGAGAATGCTACGTCTAAAGAAAAAGCTACGGGTGAAAGTATCCATAGGCTTGCTGACTCTGTTCTTAAAGAAGCTGGGACTGATGTTGTGTCCAATGTTGAAAGGTCATCTGCTATATAAAATGATATATTATCTACCATCAAGCGTATGATGGCCTAAGCAAGGTAATAACCAAAATAAAATGATTCAACTTGTCCGTTAGATGACTCATTCAAAAATGGTAAAAAAAAATAAGCCTCCCCACGCTTCAAGGTTGTGTTCCATGAACAGGTCTCGGTTTCATATTTAATCGAGTATTCCACTTGAAAAGGGTAAACAAACCTCCCTACGCTTCAAGGTTGTAAGCCATGAACGGGTCTCAGTTTCTTCCTGGAAGGATGAATACTTATGGGAGAGTATTCTTCACAGGGGATTGGAATTCCACTGGAGATTGAATACTTCAACAGGAGTCCATAACTTACTAAAGATTAGGAAACTTCATCGGGAATCTTCAAAAGAGATGCAGGCTGGTTGATTTGTAAAATATGTCTTCTCAAATAAAGAGAAAGATCGTCTGAATCTTCATCAAACTTCTTGGAGAGATTCCATTTGATGGAAGCAAATTAAATAGTGGACTCATTGGGGGATACATCCCTGTGGAGTAATATTGCTGTAATTTGAGAAATGTATGAAATATTTGTAGTAAAAATTCTCAAATAAAGAGAAACATCTGTAAAGTCTTCAACAAACTTCTCTGACGGATGAGTTAGTGATTCTTGATAAAGCCCACTTGGGATAGACAAACTGTCTTGAGGAGAATGTTGTTTGTTATCCACATAAAAAAAAACCAAACTGCTCAAATAAAGAGTTGTCTCTTGTTGTTTAGGCATAACTTGCTAAGAAAATGTTGCAACACTACTGGAGAAGTACTTCATCTTCAATAGTGATCTTCTGACAAATTCTTCCCAAACATATAATTACTAGTTGACAATGTGAATTGCATAAACATTCAAAATAATTAATAATGTGTATAAAATTAATTTATAAAAGAAAATACAAATTAATATATACTTACGCATGGTAAAACATCACCAAGAAACATTCTTTGTTCTCGTCAACCAACTTATTTTGTATGTACATATTGATAGTGTTTGATCCATTTTGTTGAAGTTGAATATTGATGTTAAAGTATGAGAACAATGAATATAAATTGAAATCACTGTAAATATTATACTTACGAGTACCACAATTGTAGTATGGTTATGCCAAATGAAACATCTGCCTTCAAAAACCCCATAGCATAACTCTTATGAAGTATATGAGTTTGTCTTGGTTCATGTTTTAATATAAACTCATAGACATATGTCATCTTATCTGTCATCCTTGATAGTCTTTCCGTGTTATCTAGTTGAGGTAGTGTGGTGTCAATATTATGTTGTGGGGAAGAACAACTACTTTTTGTGCTTACACAACCCATAACAACTTTCTCAACTACTTTCTAAAGTATGTCGGATTGATCTTAATTTTGGTTGATGAGTACACCTATTGATTTCAATTTTTATCTCATAAAAACAACTAAAACACAACATACAACACAAATTTTTTAACTTATACTTACCTCAATCACATCAGAGGTACACTTATCTCGCACTTCCTCGGACAACTTCTCTGCTCCTCCTCAGTCAACCTCTCTCCCTCCTTCTACAATCTCTCCCACGCCTTCTACAACAACCTCTCTCGCTCTTTAAGATACACCCTATCACGTTCCTCTTGAGTCTACCTCTCCAGTGTCTCCTGAGTCCACTTCTCCTGCTACACTTCTAATACTTATTCTAGTTTCTCCCATGCCTTTTGATCAACTATCTCTTTAATTTCTTTCTTATGGCTTACTTTGTTACTTGTTTGCGATTTTCCAAAATATAAACTCAAGTTGACACCTCTTCCAAAACCACATACACGTCCACCATGCTCCTCAAATCCAATTGCTTCAACCAATATGTCATGACGTTCTTGTGGAACAAAGATACCATCTTAGGGTTTTCAACTAGTACATCCTACAACACATAAAATTTCATCTTTACAAAATTGAATTAACTAAAATAAGTAATGTTGAAAAAAGTATCCACTTACAATCTTTTCAGCCACTTCAAGTGTAGCCTATAATGTGAACTCGCCTTCTGATCTTTGATGCGCCCTTTTCTATTTCTCATGGTTTGATGATGGAGATGGGTTGTGATCAAGGCTTCTAAAATAATCTACCATCTCTAGTTCTCTTTTTTTTTTCATTAATCATTTTCTATTATAATTTATCATATATCTACGAGATAATCTATGTGGATAGATATTTCTAGCACTATTTTACTTTCCTTTTTGGCTCTTAGCCAAGAAATCTGGAGTGGTGCAAGACTTGACAAAATTCTCCCTAACTTTATTATTAAGAAATGGATAATTCACGTATTGAGGCCCTGAGTTATCATTTGAATTTTTAATATAACCATGTTTGAGTTCTATCTTAAAGCCTCTCCAATGCTCACCAGTATATGCAATCCATTTTCTTTTCAGCATATCATTCTTTGGAACAATAAACACAACCTGCGAATAGAGATGATATTAGTATTAAACCGAAAAATAATTGGTCATCTATACTTGTAAAACAAATCATAAAGTTTATAATAAATACCGTAATATCGATCTATAATTTATCTTTCGAATCATCGTCAATGTCGTGCCAATTATCTATCAAAATATTGACTTTACTTCTACCTTATACTACCATGTAACCCCAATGATGAAGCTTTAATGAGTCAGGTTGGAAGAATTGTTGTTCAAGTTGATGTTGGAAGAGATGATGGAATCTGAGTTTTGATGAATTTGAAAATCGCCTAATTTTTTAAGAGAATGACAATGAAACGGGGAGTGTTGATAGGTAAATGAAAAGTTAGAGTCTAGTTTTGTGAAGTATTCATGCAAAAGAACATAAATATCAAGTTTTGAGCAAAACCGAGGGAATAAATTAATTAAAAAAATAAAAATAAAATTAAAAAATGTCATATTCAAGGAATTCATGTATGTAAAAGAACTCATCACTTGCCGGATGACTCCATAGGCAACTCTGCATATACTAATTTGAGTAGTAGCATCATAATCTACCCATCAAGTATCCTTAGGTACATAAACTAAATAAATTTCAAAACAAACAAAAGTGAGAAAATTACCTGTATTTTCACGCCATGTCGCCTACTTTGAACATTCCTTATTCATGTGTCAACTTTCTTGCAAAAGAAACAAGTTAACTCCTTAGGTTGTTCATTTTCCTACTTATTTTGAGAAAAAATATCGTAACCCACTTCCTTTTATTTTGAGAGCAAGTAGCCAAGTGAGCAATTTTAGTTTCCTCTCTCTAGCTTTTCTTCCTCCTACACAAAATAATATATAAGCTCATTGTGAAATCATTTGTCCTTTTGATTATTGTAACTCACTTTGACTTTTCCAAAGTGTGCAGGGAGATAGATTGAAACCAAGTGCACAATCAAATCCTCAGAAAGTTCTAACTTCAGTGCCTTGAGTTTTGATGTGAGATTATACATCTCAATGATGCATTTCGTTATGTCCTCTTTACCTTTATAACCCATTGAAATGAGTTTCAAGAAGGTATTACTTATCTCAGCCTTATCATTTTTAACTAAGAATTGATCCACAATTTTAAGGAGCCTCTTGGCGCTTTCGCTCTCAGAAATAGATCCACTAATCATTTTACGTAAGGATCTTTTGATCATCATGTGGCACATCTGGTTATATCAGTCCTATTTTTATATTTTTGTTTCATTTAGGTTTCAGTAGTGGTGGTGGAACGTTCTTCCCTCAAGGATAAGTCTAAACTCATGCATCCAAGAACGAACTCCACATATTCTTTCCAAAATTCAAAATTTATCTCACTAAGTGAAAATTGAGTTCATCGAAAAGAACAACAAACATACAATAACATTAGTAGGCATGTGACATAACCATATATACACGAATAATATTATTTATATGTAAATTATATAAGACCTGCACAAAATACTAAAAAACACCATCAATTTTCAATCTTTGATTTCAAGAATTAACTATAAGTGACACTTTCGCGCAATGATCAAACATTATATTAATTACTATCAGATAATGGATGCATTTGACATCAATCATTAACCACATGGATAAACTTTATAATTATTACATATTTATTATCATAGGTATGCAATTATTATGCCAAATTTGTCTTCCTTTTGATCGGCCATAATAATTCTCATGAACAATTACACACTACATCTTTTATAATTTTTATTTAATCTAATTTACAAAACAAACATTACTTTTACAAGTTATTGTTTCAACCAACTCAATCAAAATTACTAGACATTTTTTATGTTATAAAATAAATTAGAAGGTTTTAAAATTCACACAAACATTATCTGCAAATGCAATGCCAAAATTATATATTTATTTAGTCGCTTTATAATCAAACGACTACTAAATTATCCTAATCGTGCAAGAAAATACGCGCATCATTTAAATTAAGAAATTGAACACATATTTGTATTTATATTATGTACAAACTAATAAAATAAACCAGTTGTATTAAAAAGGATATGAAATATATTATTTATTAAAATAAAAGAACCACATTTAATTATGCTCTAATACCTGTTTTTTTTTTAAATAAAAAAAAACTCAAATAACAAACATTTCAAATTATTTACTAAAGTAATCATGTTTAAAAGAAAATTGTCTCATAGAGGATCTATCATTGCATGTGGTGTATGCACTCTAAATTGATCCTAGGAGTCGTTGCCTATGATGCATGCAGTAGTGACATGCCAACGACTATAGCATATGCATGCTGGCATTATATCACACATGTCCCTCCTGGTGCCTATGTTGTATTATTTTTTTTATATAAATAAGTCATTCTCTTTCCACAATTTATCACCCATCTTCTCATTTTGTCCTTAAATTTTTCTTCAAAATATCTTATATCATCAAAAGTAATGCTAATTTGTTTTATTAGGCAGTAAAGCCTCTGATGAAGATCCGACTATGGAACACTGAGACTTTCGAGCATCTTGAGAGGAGCTTGATCCGTTGGTTAGATGGAGACATTAGAGACAGTAAAAAAATCAAAAGAATTGAAATGTTTGTTACAGTGTTCATCAATAATAGAGAACATCGTGTTTGGGAGTCAGTTAAAACTAATAGTGATTGTCGTGTTATGATGCATAGTTCAGATGATATTGTCTTGATGGTTGTAATTTCCTAAATATGTTGTTGTGTTTAGTTGTTTTATTTGTTTTTCGTGTTGTTGTTTTAATTGTTGTAACCGAAAGTTGTAATCATTATAAAATGAACGTTGTTTTCAATATGAAATTAAATGGTTACATAAAATAAAATACATATCAAAAATGGATACAATAATTATGCTATGGAGCTAGCTCCAACATTGAGAGAGTTTGTATGAATGTGTCAGAGCTGACGACATGTACTACATAATCTTACCATTTTCTTTGTCGTATCCATTTTGGTTCGAATACGTGTGCGGTTAGGAGGACCCTTTTTCTTTCTTCGCATATTTTTGTTGTGTCAAACTATGTCTCCTTAATATGTAGGCTAATAATCCTTCTTTGCTACCATTGAAAAGTTATTGTTATACACATTGCATATATTTATGACTTTATAAAGGCGAATAGTAGGCTGGAAGAGTCTTGCCGAACATATAAACAAGTTTCTATGACATGAATATAAGACATACAAAAAGACTTAACAGTTTTTGCAATCGCATACTACTACTTTTTATTTATTTACAATAGCACTTATTTAATATCACTTTTTAATAAAGTGTTATTGAAAGTATCAGTTTGAAATGTATAATAGTAGTTTTTATTAAAGGCTATTATTGAGGTCACTCTTTAATAGCACTTTCTCCAAAATCAATATTATAAGATGCTCACAAAAATAAAGAAAAAATAATAGAGACATATAATATTGCTTTGCATTAAATGCTATTATATGTGTTCCCTAAAATAGCATTTCAAAAAGCGTTATTATTGGACTTCTAAAAATTAAAAACAAATCAATAACCATTTTATTTTGTCAAAAAAAATATCAAAGTCAAAGACAATTTCTTTTTCAGGTGAAGTAACTCCTAACTTCTCTGAAATCGTATCTGTCACTTTGAATTTCTCCTTCCTCCACCTATCAATCACCAACATTAAGAGAATTTTTCCCTCATCCCCCTCAGCTTATTTCCTCATGGATTCATCTTTTTCTTCCTCAAAATTTAGAAACCCTCTTTTTCTTCCTCAGCTTATTTTATACTGCATGCATGAGTTAAAGTAGGTTGAATAATTACCTAAGATCTCATTATGATATGCACGAGTTTAACTTATTTTCTTATTCTTTTGTAATTTTGTATTTTCTTTTTTTTAGACAAACCTTATGATCATTGTCATTTTTATAAAAAGTCTTATTTGATTTTATTGGCTCATTTTCACTGTCGGTATAAATATGGTTTCATTGTTTGTTTTGTCTACCATATAAGATTGGTATTTTGCAAAAATAAACTAAAGGTACGTTTATAACTATGTACTTTGTTGAACTTTTGATATGCGTTAGTCTCATTTAATTATTATGACAATGAACTCTTACATAATAGGCATTATATGGGAGAAGATTTGGGTCCAACACACTCTAAAGTCTGGAGCAGTCATTCAATAATGCTTTTAAATATATTTTCACACGAATTGTATAAAATTTTATATCTTTACTTTTAGACTGCACTTTCAATCTTTGAATAGTTGAAAAGTTTCTGTTACAAATTATATATGTAATTATCCTTTCAATAAAAGCAAATTGTGTTTTTTTTTAAATTTTAAAAAGGATTTTTAATAGCCCTTTTATATAAAACGATATTAAAGATTGGCCTTTAATAGCAATTCTAGATGGAGTGCTATTATATATTGACCTTCTAATAGCGCTTTTGGAAGAAGCGCTAATGAAGACTGACCTTTTAATAGCACTTAGAAGTGCTATTAAAGGAAATCAACCTATAATAGCGTAAGGTTTAATAGCGTTTAAAAGTGCTATTAAATAATTTTTTTGGCGTAGTTAACTAACCTTTATTTAATTCTATCTGATAGTGTCTGCTTAGCCTCCCCTCATTATGGTCCATTTTCTTCTCTACACTGAACCAACTTCTATGACGGTCAAACATTGTAAGCTCATGTGTGTTAGTTTTGCCAGTTTTCATCTTAATAAATTTCATACAACTTTCATTGAACAACTTCCCCGAGTACTCGATTACGGCAGCATGGGCTACTGGGAGATATGATCAACAACTTGTTAGATAACACTAATATCTAAAGAACCTCGCATCAAACACCTTTGACTCAGGAAAATACTAGAAGACTCTAAATGTAACGCCCTGTATAATATATATCTAGAATAATACTATACAAGAGTTATTATCTGGTTCTGACACCAATCATAAGTGCCTATTGACATGATTTACATACTTGACCATTTAAAACACATAAAACAACTTATGGTACAAGATATGGAGAGTGCCAAAACAATAAAACTAAGATCTAAGTACAATATCATGCATTGTACAAGATACACAATACACAAATGCACAGCAGAAAAAGCATAATCTAAGCTTCTCTTGAAACATCCGAGAAATACTTCATATGCAAACTATACCTACAAACAATACCTGAAAAACAACAATAATAATAGAGAGAGATGATAATCTCAGTGAGTTCCCCTATCTTATGGTTTCACTCGGCTCTACAGGGTTCTAATCAATTTTTATCTCAAGTCAAAAGGAGAAAGGATAAGAATTGAGTTCACACACTTCGCAATGTATGAGAACATGTTCCTTGAGTCCATCAACTCAAACAATCACTAGTTCAGAAACCTTACCAAGGCATGCCCTTTTCTCATACTCTCTTACATCTAGGAGATCAGCACGAGTCATGGACATGGATTCGGATCCACGGAAAACATAGTCCACATGAATCGTCACTTCTCATGGGCCATACCCCATCACAAGTCTCTTTACCCGTAGGCTTCATTCATACTACACACGGGAATCAAACTTGTCAAGGTAATAGTGCGTACATCCCGGAGGAGCTCTCTATATAAGCCTCCACTCTCATAACGACACAACTCAATGGAATTCCGTTCCAACTTCGTGATAAAGAATAACATAACATTGAATGAATTCAGATTCTAAGGGACACATGATCGACCTTACGAATTGCCACTTCTCATAGGTCGTACCCATCATAAGTCTCTTTGCCCGTAGGCTCCATTCGTTATGTAATCACTAAGGACAACGTGATTGTATTTGAAAATCACAAGGAATCAAATTCTTCTTAAGAGTGAAGTTAGAAGAGACCTACTAAGTGATGATCTCGTAGAGAACGATTCTATATTTTTGCATATGTGTTGGTAAGATATAAGTGGCTGGTTAGAGTGTGATGTTTGTTAATTCTCACGAGTCCATGGCATCGGATGTAGACTCTGTGAGAGTGGTATCGGATGTGTGTAGTTGTGCATTACCCAATTGAAGGGATTTGAAAGTTATCCTTCCAAGTGAGAGTGGAAATCAGACATTCTGAAGTTAAGCATGTAACTTGGATCGTATGTAGAACAAGACGTTGAGAGGAATGAACTTAGACAGAAAGTGCAATGTAACCTCCAAATGCGTATGAAGTGTTATGTGTGAATCAGTGAGTAATACGGAAACTCACAATTGTGTTAGGGATGACTTAAGTTTTTGGAGTGGTGACTCGCAGATAATTTGAAGCTTCGTGATGGTCTTATGTTGTTATTGGTTGAGGTCTCGTGTCAACAAAAATTGTGATAAGCCGAAATTCCAAAAGACGATTTAATATGGAATGTACTAACCAAACTGGAAGTTGTTAAGCTAATTTGGATAAATAGCTTCAAGCTCATAATGGATTTGAAGGTTGTATATGTTTATGGTTGTATTTGTAACTCCTGTATATCTGTCGTCTGGAGAGTGTTCAATCTATTTTAATGGTTGTGTGTTAGCAAGGAAGCTATGTTACTAGTAGTCCTTAAGAATTTGAAATGCTCTGTTGTTGGAATCAGGGTTACGCAGTGGGAGGTGACGGATGAAAGAGTTCAATCAGATTAATAAGGATCGGAGGGATAGTTGCTCGTAAGGATGGATGTAAGATAATTTTCGTACTAAGGGTGCTATCCAATTGGTACAATACGAAAGAGTTGAAGTGTCGGGCGTAATTGCTACAGTGTATAGTATCAGATCAAATGGGACTGATAAGGATACTGATCGATGGTTTATGAAGTTATTCTACTGGTTGAGAGATTTAAGAAAGGATAGTCTCCAGTATTTTTCATGAAGATAAGGAATCATTGAATTTTGATGTTTTCGGGTGGATCAATTTGAAATTCGATGATTTTGTTGAAGACCTGAACGAGTTGGATTTTCAAGATGGTAACCTCGTTGTTAGTCCGGTGGAAGACTTGGCTTCTAAAAGGGTAGAGGCTTCGAAATAAGTTTGGGTATGTCTCAACTTGAAGGAGAGTTTTCTTACCAAGGCATGCCCTTTTCTCATACTCTCTTACATCTAGGAGATCAGCACGAGTCATGGGTCCTTGTAATGTACCTTGACATACGACATGGATTCGGATCCACGGAAAACATAGCCCACATGAATCGTCACTTCTCATGGGCCATATCCCATCACAAGTCTCTTTACCCGTAGGCTTCATTCATACTACACACAGGAATCAAACTTGTCAAGGTAATAGTGTGTACATCCCGGAGGAGCTCTCTATATAAGCCTCCACTCTCATAATGATACAACTCAATGGAATTCTATTCCGACTACGTGATAAAGAATAACATAACATTGAATGAATTCAGATTCTAAGGGACACATGATCGACCTTACGAATCGTCACTTTTCATAGGTCGTACCCATCACAAGTCTCTTTACCCGTAGGCTCCATTCGTTATGTAATCACTAAGGACAACGTGATTGTATTCGACAATCACAAGGAATCACATTCTCCTTAAGAGTGAAGTTAGAAGAGACCCACTTAGTGATGATCTCGTAGAGAACGATTCTGTATTTTTGCATATGTGTTGGTAAGATATAAGTGGCTGGTTAGATTATGATGTTTGTTAATCCTCACGAGTTCATGGCATCGGATGTAGACTCTGTGAGAGTGGTATCGGATGTGTGCAGTTGTGCATTACCCAATTTAAGGGATTTGAAAGTTATCCTTCCAAGTGAGAGTGGAAATCATACATTTCGAAGTTAAGCATGTGACTTGGGTCGTATGTAGAACAAGACGTTGAGAGGAATGAACTTAGACAGAAAGTGCAATGTAACCTCCAAATGCGTGTGAAGCGTTATGTGTGAATCAGTGAGTAATATGGAAACTCACAGTTGCGTTAGGGATGACTTAAGTTTTGGGAGTGGTGACTCGCAGATGATTTGAAGCTTCGTGATGGTCTTATGTTGTTATTGGTTGAGGTCTCGTGTCAACAAAAGTTGTGATAAGCCGAAATTCCAAAAGAGGATTTAATATGGAATGTACTAATCAAACCGGAAGTTGTTAAGCTAATTTGGATAAATAGCTTCAAGCTCATAATGGATTTGAAGGTTGTATATGTTTATGGTTGTATTTGTAACTCCTGTATATCTATCGTCTGGAGAGTGTTCAATCTATTTTAATGGTTGTGTGTTAGCAAGGAAGCTATGTTACTAGTAGTCCTTAAGAATTTGAAATGCTCTGTTGTTGGAATCAGGGTTACGCAGTGGGAGGTGACGGATGAAAGAGTTCAATCGGATTAATAAGGATCATAGGGATAGTTGCTCGTAAGGATGGATGTAAGATAATTTTCATACTAAGGGTGCTATCCAATTGGTACAATACGAAAGAGTTGAAGCGTCAGGCGTAATTGCTACAATGTGTAGTATCAGATCAAATGGGATTGATAAGGATACTGATCGATGGTTTATGAAGTTATTCTACTAGTTGAGAGATTTAAGAAAGGATAGTCTTCAGTATTTTGCATGAAGATAAGGAATCATTGAATTTTCTCGTGAAGATTTGATGAGTGTTGATTATTCCAAACCAAGATGGGGTGTCGCGGTTATGTTCTTGTGAATCAGTAGAAGCATATGAAGTTGTAATTTTTCTGAAAGCAGAATGTGACCAAGTGTTTTAGAATGGCATGGCAGAGGATTTAAGAAAAAGAAAAGTTAGAAGTTAACAACACAATGGAACGAGAGTGTAGTCAAGACCAAGAAGTTTGAGAAGTTTTGGAAAATAAGGAATTTGGTTCGTGTAGGCAATTTAGAATTTGAGTACGTCAGAAGTTTTAACAGAGGTTAAGTTAAGTATGGGTGTAGTGAAATTGTGAAATCATGTAATTGTGCAATCAATTCTTGTTTAATGCAAATCGATTTCACACTGCTATTTTTCCAAAAAATTTGTTTTTCTATGTTTCTAATCATTTTATATGCCTTCCTAATCACTTGCCATGATATATATACATTGATGAAAGTGAAAATATAGATATTGATTGAATGTTTAATTGTGTGATAACATGCTTAAAAGACTATAATAATGGTAAGGAAACCCTTGATGAATAACATAGATGACAATGTTTGTACAATGATATCTAGGTGTGTATCATTGGCAAGTAGTTGCCTAGTTGTGAGGTGAGCTTTGTATGGAACATGTATGGTTGTGTTGTTTATGATTAAGACGAATGTGATGCCTTGTGATTGTCGAATACAATCACATTGTCCTTAGTGGTTACATAAAAATGGAGTTTATGGGTAAAGAGATTTGTGATGGGGTACGACCCATGAGAAGTGACGATTCGTAAGGTTGATTATGTGTCTCTTAGAATCTGAATCCATTCAATGTTATGTTATTCTTTATCACGTAGTCAGGACCAAATTCCCTTGAGTTGTGCAGTTCTGAGAGTGAAGACTTATATAGAGAGCTCCTCCGGGATGTACGCATTATTACCTTAACAGATTTGATTCTCGTGTGTAGTACGAATGAAGCCTACGGGTAAAGAGACTTGTGATAGGGTACGACCCATGAGAAGTGACGATTCATGTGGACTATGTTTTTCGTGGATCCAAATTCATTTCGTATGTCAAGGTACATTACAAGGATCCATTACTTGTGCCGATCTCCTAGACGTAGGAGAGTACGAGAAAAGGGGATGCCTTGGTAAGATTTCCAAACTAGTGATTGTTTGAGTTGATGAACTCAAGAGACATGTTTCCATACATTGCGAACTGTATGAACTCAAGTCTTATCCCTTCCCCTTTTGACTTGAGATAGATTAGAACCCTGTATAACCGAGTGAGCCCATAAGATAGGGGAACTCATTGAGATTATTATCTCACCTCATTATTATTGTTGTTTTTCAAGTATTGTTTGCAGGTATAGTTTTCCTGTGGAGTTTTGCTCAGATATTTCAAGAGAAGCTTAGATTATGCTTTTTCTGTTGTGCATTTGTGTATTGTGTATCTTGTACAATGAAGGATATTGTACTTAGATCTTAGTTTTATTGTTTTGCCACTTTCTATATCTTATACCTTAGGTTATTTTATGTGTTTTAAATGGTCAAGTATGTAAATTATGCCAATAGACACTTATGATTGGTGTCAGTACCAGATAATAACTCTTGTATAGTATTATTTTAGGTATATATTATATAGGGTGTTACACTAAACACCTCAGGGAAATCGTGAGAGGCCTCAACGACAAGCGAATGTGTTAGGGGTGTGAAACCAGTGAGTATTACGATCGAGTGGGTCATTAAAATTCTCTCCACTTATTGTGTAATTTTATTTTATGAAATAATATTATAAATTAATTGTTTCTATTTAATATTTTTTTATTATTTTGTTGTTAATATAATTTTTTTTAAAAATTAATCAAACATAACATATGCATCATTCCTCCTGACGCGTGCTCTTAATGCCAACATGCATGTGCTATAGATATTGACATGACACTACTGTATGCGTCATAGATAATGACGCTTAAGACCAATTTAAAGTGCATGTGTCACATGCATTGCCACATCTTCTTTATAACGAATTTTATTTTGTTTTGATACATGATTAATTGGATAAATAATTTAAAATGTTAATTATTTAAATTTATTTTTTTAATTTTATTTAAAAAATTCTTAATATGTATAATTATGATATATTTCAAAAAAATATATGGCATAATTAACAACAAAACAATATCAAGCTTAATATATTATATTATAATGTTATCTAGCATTGATTGACGTTAACACGTTATGTGACACGCTTTGATATTCTATAATGTCATAAGAGCATATTTAGTGTAGGTTCTGTAGTATTAAATTCTTTAATAGTAACGGTAGTTATAAACAATTTGCATTGGAATAAGAATGACATGGCAGTAAGTAAACTAACAATTAGTTTTCGGAAGCTATATAACCAACGCACACTATCAAGTTTCAATGATTTTGATTATTATTTTATTATTATTTTATAATATTAAAATATAAAACGTGGGGTCAAATTTTGGTTTTTTTACCAGCAACCATCATTAAAGTAAAAACAACTCAAATCAATTATAAATTTTTAAAATCCTACAAATTACTTTGGGTACACAAAAAATATCTTAGTTTATCAATTTAATTTATTCCCACTAAAGATGCTCTAAGAGAATTTGATAATTATATTATGAAAAAATGCAGCAGAATCACGATAATACTACTAGTACTAACACACATTAATTGAAAATTAATAATATACAATTAAAAAAAATCTTAACTTATATATTAATTAAACCTTTAATTTTATACATGCATAATTATATGGTTTATGCACTAAATCAATACTGTATATGTTATACTTTGTTGAGATTTATATTTAATTAATCGTTATTAATTTAATTCTAATAACAGTTAGTTAATTACATGTTTATGGTTATTATTCAATTTCATAAAACTAATATATATTTCTAGAGTTGAATTTAATCATATTTTATTGCATAAAACTTAAAAGTTATATATTGAATTGTAAGATTAACAATGTATAAATTAATTTTAGAAACACATATATTTATTGAGATTTTTTTTTTTAATTCTAAAACACAAAGATTACAATACGAGCAATAAATATTTGATGATTTTTCTTCAATCATTACTCAAATGACAATTAGAATTTTTATTATTCTTTTTTTTTATAAGCAAATATATTCAAAAGGAATACTGTGAGTATTTCAATCCAAACATTTAGAGTACATAAAATAAGCCTTCAAATCCAAACAAACAATTTATAACATTCACAAGCCTCTGTCAGAAGAGCTTATACAATTCGAAGAAAAAGCTAGCCACTACTAAGAAAAGTGAACAATTTTATGGACAACTTCATCAGAATTGCTAATTGCATCGTTGAAAATCATCTGATTTCTCATCCACCAAATGCACCAGCATGTACTGAACTAAATCATACTAGCCGATTTCTTCAAACTCCTACCCACCATCTTCAAAAAAACCAATCCATTAAAGGGTCACAACCAGTATTTTCCTCACCCGAAGCTACCCCAATCCGATCAAATATTTTCATCCAAACCAAACGCATACCATGACATGATATAAATAGATGATTAATGGATTCAATCGGGTTGAAGCAGAACACACAAACTAATTCATGGCAATTAGATATTACTCATTTGCCAGTTAGATTTGATCGTGTAGGAAGCCTATCTAAACATAATCTCCACCTAAATTTTTTTACCTTCATGGGGATATTGGTTTACCACAATAAATTGAGGGCAGTCTTGAGAAATCACGAGCCTTAAGTAGGACGTCGTAACACGACTTAACAGAAAAAAATAAAAATGGCGCACGTGGCCAAACGAAGGAGTCTGGAAATCCAAACCTTGGCGTTATCTAGCAGTAGCAAAAGTTCAATGTGTTCAGATTCTACTTCACCCACAAGAGATGACTCCATGAATTCCAGTATCCAAAGCCAATCGTCCTCAATCCAAACCCCACAGTCACCAACAACACATTCTTTCATCTCTGAGTTGGCATACAATGCAGGAAAACAAACTCGTAAGGGCATGACGCCCAGCCACCTTAAATTTCAAAAAGATACAAGGGAACTTTCCCCTAATTTACACGATAGATGCCAAAGAAAACCCACAGCCTCCTTCGAATCTCCTAACAGCATAACATCCCTCCACCAGAGAAAAGAATCCCTATCAATCCTAGAATCAAATGTTAGCAATATTCTTTTAACAATACACCCATACATGAAATCAAGCAACTTTTTCCAAATCGCATCTGGTTTGTAAATCATTCTCCAAAGCCATTTAGATAGCAATGTTATATTAAACACATATATATTTTTGATTCTAATACTGCCTTGCTTTTTTGGTTTACACACCTTTGCCTAGCTTACCCAAACCATAGACGCCGATTCTACCGATCCGGCCCACAAAAACCTCATTTGAATAGTCACCTACATCTTGACTACTTTTAATGGAGCCTTGAAGAATGCAAGATGATGGACTAGAAGATTCGTTAGTACCGAGTTAATAAGTGTGACTCTCCCTCCAATAGATATCAATTTTCCTTTTCAAGAGGAAAGCTTTGTCGTGAAGCAATCCACGACCGACTTCCAAAATTATATCCTTCTATGGTTCCCACCAACAGTTATGCCAAAGAATTTAAAAGGTGAATGACCTGTTTCGCACGCCAAAAATTAAGCAGCAGCATCATAGGAAGATTCAACCCCCACATCAAATAGGCAATTTTTTTCAAAATTAACTCTCAAACCTGATATCATTTCAAACCTTTTAGGAATAGACTTAATCCTCCATAGGTTAGACCAAGTGTCATTTCATACTAATATTGTGTCGTCAGTAAATTGGACTAGGCTAATTGATTCATCTCCATTTAATTTGAATCCACTAAATTCTTAAATGAGCGAGTCATCATGACAACCATTTACATTTGATTATATGTTCAATTAATTAATTAATTAATTAATTAATTTTTAGATAGAAATTTAGTCTGCCTTTTAATTTTACTTAATCACTTTATCAATTAAAATATTTCATATAATAAAAACTAATATAACTAAAATATATATATTTATATAATAATTATTTAAAATATTAAAATAATATTTAAGAATAAAATATCCGAACACTCTTTTGCATAAAAAAAATATAACACAATACTCTTGTGTCTATTTCTGTTTTAGATCTTTTAGCTTCTCATTGCATACATTTACTTGGCAGTTTCAAGTTTGTTTCAATTATATTTTCAAGTAGAGTTTTTAATGTGGAAGCCTACAATCTTGTTGGTCTAAGAAAATTGTATGGTTGAAAGACGAGGGTTTTTCTGTTTGTGGAACTGCCTCTCCCTTTTACTATTATTGTTAAAAAAATGGTATCTGTACATATAAATATATTTTCTACAAAGTATAATAATAAAAGACTCACGGTTGTTCCGATTAAGTATTTAAAACGTAAAGTGTGAAGTTAAACACTTTTTCGAATTAAGAAAACCTACTTGTATAATTTAAAATGGAATCTGTCTTTTCTGCTCTGGCATCACAAGGAATCTAATGAGGAAAAGAAGCTAATTCCAAGAAAAGCAAACCAAATATAAAATGACCATTTTTGTATAAAGTAATTAATTTAATAGGTTTAAATAAATCATATTACAAAAGCTTCTTTGTCTACACGTGACAATAATAATTGAACTTGATTGTGTCTCCAGATCAATTGGATAATCTTATAATACTGAATTGAAGTACAAACTAATTTTCAATCCAAACAAAAATAGAGCACGAAACCAATTGATGTTCATTTTTAGCGTCTGACCATGTGCTCATTTGTAGAAAAATAAATAAATATTAGCAAAAAAATATAATCAAAATTTTACTTGTTTTTTTGAGTTATTGAATTAGTGAATCAGTAATATTTAATTAGTTAATGTAAATGAATTATGACTGGTTATATTATAAATTAGAAGTATAAACGTTAAGTTAGGAGTTAAAAATCAAAGGTGGGATAATTAAGTTGTTTTACAGATCAATACTTGTGATACAGTAGATCTGTACGGTTAATATTAAACTCTCAAAATAGTTAGTAAAATCAGAAGTAATACGAGAATGAGAATGAGTTTAAATATTAGCAATGATGTGTTTTACTCTTAAATATTAAGAGTGATTGAAATTACTTGTTTGTGACATGATGTGTTATGCAATAACCGCTAAATTGGATTTGATAGTGATTGATGTGTCAAAGAAAAAAATTGTCTACTTCAGATTATATAATGAAGGTTTATCTATTCCGCGTGACTTTCTATTTGTAGTTGGATCTTGTGTCTTTCTCTATGTGTCTTGCGAACGATCCAAACAATAACCAATATAAAAATATTCATATTAATATATTCTAAATTATTTTTTAAAATAATAATAATAATTACTAATATGTTAATAGAATATAATCGTGCATTGCCCATGTGAATGCTAGTTAATGGGAAGATTTCATTAGGGATCCCTCACACCCTTTCACCTTCCTAAAACTCCTTGCTTGTTCATTCCACAACTTTAATTGTCTTTTTTTACGGTGATTTACCTCGGCGAGAGATCTTTTTGTTCGCAGAGATTTATTCTTACGAGAAAACTTCTATGGAGAATCTTTAAGCATGCTTTTGTCCTTCTTTGCGTATTTTTCAAGTTCACCTTTATGATTATGAACTCAATGTAATCCTTGAGTTGGATGCATTCACTAGTCTCGTGCACACGGAACTTATGAAATTTATACTACTTTGATTTGTTAGCGTGTGGTGATTCTTTCACGACTTAGGAGTATTTCATTATGACTTTATTGAACTATGTGTTATTGTACTATTGTAAAGTTCTTTAGCTGGACGTGCCAAGGTAGTAATTTTTTAGAAATGGACTCATGGTACGTTTGTTTCTCCGTCATCGCATTACTTGTTGTCCCGATCTTCCTATGTGTCTTATCCTTCTTTATGTTTTAAGCCATTAATTTTTCGTCGTAATTGGTACATGGTTGACCATGAATGAGTATTTCGTTCAACATATGGGGCTCTTCCAAAACTTAGCTTCTCCCAAAAACATGTAATTCGGCCTCAAGCCTTTCATAAAAGATCAAACACTTCATTTGTCATTTCCTTCCTTAAATTCCACAACTTCCTTGGTGAACCCATCGACGTACTATTATAAAGTCATCTCCTTCATTTGTAGAAAGAAACTGAGCACGTCTTTTATTTTTAATTAGCGCTTTCCAAAAGTGAAGTGATAAAAGAACTCATCACACAATGTCTTTGAGGAGGGAAAAGTTGATACAAAAAAATTTGACGAATTTCTTTGAATGATATTGAGGAAACATCATTAAAGCAAAGGGAAAATTGATCTGAAAGAATTTAACGAATTTTTTTGAATGACGTTGAGTAATCATCATTAAAGCTTGGGGATCTTGTAATAGGGGACATTCTTTGATGACATAAGAAAGAACTTTCATAGCATTGTCTTGAAGAATCTCAACGATTGGCTAGAGGTGATAAGAATGACATAATAAAGAATTGTCATAGCATTGTCTTGAAGAATCTCAATGATTGATTAGAGGTGATAATCATTGGTAATATTTCAAACATGACCTAACTTTAAACCAACCATAAAAAATGATATTGAAGATAGTTAAAATCGTAAAATCGACCATTTCTAAAACACTATTTTATAATAGGGTTAATAGTTATTTTCCCCCCTGCCATTTGGAAGAAATTTGAAAATTTTCCCTGTAAAAAAATTTAGATTCCCCCCTCCCCTCAATATTTGAAGATTCCCCTGATTCAGTCCCTCATTAAATCAACTCATCTACTTGTCTGACGTGGCTTTACATGTGTAATATATTTTGTTTTTTTTTCATTTTATGATTTACCACGTATGCAGACATGTCAACAATTACATTTTGTTTTGATTAATTATTTTTGTATCAAATACTTGAGTTTTTACAGAAGCTTATAATTACTAACCCTAAATCCCTAAATTAGTAAATCCATACGCACGCAGAATGTAACACCCCAAATTTTATTGAAATATTTATTTAACTTATTTAAATAGGAATATTCACATTTTGGTAATTTTCGGTGGTTGTTGTGGAATATTGAGAATTATGAATTTTTAAGTTATTTATTTAAATAATAGTATATAATATGAATATATTGGTATTATTATTAATTTAAATAAATATAAGTTAACTAAGGGCAAATTGGACAATTGAGGAGGAGTTAGTGAGGGTAATATTGGAAAGTTCAATTTTAAGACCCAAGGTTAGGTTTAACAAAAAGGAATTTTGATGGGATTATGATTCATTCTTGTTAGACCGTGAAAAGAAATTGAGGCCAAAGCTCTGAGGAAGAGGTTTGAGGCAAAAGCTTCGAAAGGTTTTCTGAAAGTCAAAGAGAAGGCTTAGAGTCGGCAATTAAGGTATGGGGAGTAGTGCCTTCATTGTTTTCAATGTATTTAAAGCCGGTTTAAGGGTTTAAAAGGTTTGAGGCTGATTTTGAGATAAAGGGAATTAGGCCTTCGTGGCCAAATTCTATTTTTGAGGTTTTAACCGTATAGGGATTTGAACTAATGGTCTGATAGATTCGAGGCTGATTTAGGTTAAAGGAAATTAGGCCTTCGTGGCTAAAGATCTGGTTTGACATTTGTTTAACCTTGTAGCGAAATTAGATAGTGAGAAACTCTAATGATTGTGGTGTAGTTGTAAGGATATATGAGAATTAGAGCGCGAATATGATACGAGATTGGTCTAATAAGTCGTAGATTTTGTGTCTTCATCGCCGTAAGGCCTTAGGGGTGATTTAGGGATGTTTTGGGGGCATTGGGGAAGTGAATCGTTTGACTTTTGGGTTGATTTTAGGTTCTGGTGCGTAACAATATTTTGTTGTAATCGTGTGTTCGCACAACGAACGAACTCGTTACAGACTCGCACTACGAAGAATCCTTCGCACAGCGAACTTGCTAGAGAACGTAGCAAAGTTTTGCGAATTATGATTTTGTGCAGTGATGCCTTGACGTTTTGATGTTGTGATTTCTTTGACGAATTAATATGAGTATAACTGTGAATTCTATGTGATTTGTACATGATTATATGATGATTCCTATGATGTAATGATTGATGAACTATGATGATATTTCCATGAGTTTTGATGATTCTATGATGACATGATTTTTGATGATGATGATTATGATGAATGATGATGCACCTATAATGTTATTATGAGGATGATTATTGACGTGTGCATCATGCATTCATGTGTATCCGGACTTCGGTTCAGGACCTTGATTTCTTTGGATCTAGTCCCATTGTGCAGATGTGAGGTATTTTGATGTGCTCCGGTTCTCGAGTAGAATCAATCCTATTAATGGGGATCTATGGAGGGTTGATGGCCCAGTGTCCATCGAGTTATGACGATTGGTACCACGTGCATGAGTCTTGTTTGCATTTGCATTTATGAGATGATCTTGAGTAATTTATGATATTGTGGCCTTTGATGAATATGATGATGTTGAATATGAAAATGAAGAATTTTATATATTGATTTCCTACATTGATTATTATGAATCGTTTTACTCACCCTGCATGTTTGAATGTTGCCTCCACGTGGGTAACGTGTAGATGACCAGGTTTAGCCGTGGATGCCGTCAAGGATTTTTTTCGGAGTTTTGAGTTGTTGGCCACTTTGGTTAATGTAGAGGGTCTTGCTCTGACAGTGTAACATCGGGTTGGGGTCTTTGAGTTAAACCATGATTTATTTGATTTGGTTATTTTGATTATGTTCTCGTATAAGGAAAACTTTGGATTATGCCTTTTTGAGTTCCGATGCAATTTTTGATATCTTTTGGGAAAACCCGTTGTTGACGGAGCTTTGACTTATATTTGATTTATTGGGAAATGGATGCCCTTTGAAGTGATTTTTGTTGAGTTTAATATTTTACTCTGATAAATATGAATATTTTGCCTTTTATTTTGTGGGATAGAAAAGGGTGTTACACAAAAAGTAGTGTCTTCTTCCATCTCACTCATCTTCGTCATTGTCTACATTCTACCCTAGCGTGAGATTGAAATTGAGACTCGTGCTTCAGGTGGAGCAGTCAATGCAAGTGGAGCAGTCTTTGTTGTTATTCTTCAAAAAGGTAGGGTCATTGCTTTTGTTTACTTAACTTGAAAAAATTTATGTTCTGTAGTGGTCCCAACCAATTGTATTGAAGTAAGATTTTTTAGCTTTCATCGTGGTAACATCTGTAATAGACCATTAACCCTAGTTTAACCATTAGGTTTCTTTGGAAAGTTGAAGATGTCTAGGAAGAAAACTCAAGCACCTACTAGGAGTAGTGAAAGGCTAAAAAGTATCTTCAGGCAAGAAAAATGCTCTGGACCAGGTTCAACTGTTGATGCACCTTTGGAAATTGACAACTCACATGTTGATGATACACCTGCTACTGCTACTGGCCAAGAAGACCCCTAATTAGGGACATGTGTGCGCATGATGAAATCATGAGATGAGATATCTAAGAAACTGACCTAGTAATGTGCACTGTCAAGATGGATGTCATTGTGAGCGTTGTAATGTCATTTTGAATGTTGTAATGTCTTTATATTTTGTAAGTTGGAACAAGTTGGTAATGTCTTTATGTTTTGTAAGTTGGAACAAGGCTGTAATGTCTTTGTGTTTTGAATGTTGTAATGTCATTTTATTTTGTAAGTTATGGCAACAAGGTTGCACTGTCATAATGTTGTAATGACTTATATATATATATATATATATATATATATATATATATATATATATATATATATATATATATATATATATATATATATATATATATATATATATATATATATATATATATATATATATATATATATATATATATATATATATATATATATATATATATATATATATATATATATATATATATATATATATATATATATATATATATATATATATATATATGGAAGTAGTATTATGTTTAACCTATGTTGTTTAATTATGCCTATGATTTCATCATGTTGTATTGTCATATTTGTAAGGTTTTCACATTAACCATGTTTTTAGCAGTGTTGTACTGTCACCTTTGTTGACATTTTGTAAGTTGGTACAACATGATTAATGCACAATATGTGCTTAATCCCCCAAATTAATGCACAAAGTTGTACTGTAAGAAAAAACAACGTGTCATTATCTTCACCAAATATATTGCAGAAGATATTAGAATTTAAAGCAACAAATTTGTTTTCATTCAATTCAAATCACTACATTTAATAATATATCACAATACATCATTCATTAATACATCCCAAAACAAAATTCATTCTACATAATTAACGGATAAAATAATACAATTGTGTTCTATTCTTAGACAATGACAACATAAGCCCAAGAACAAATAAGAACTACAACTACAAAGGTCAACTTCTTCCTTGTGCTTTCTAACTTGTTCCTCATATCTTTCATCTCCTTAGAACACAACTTTGTCCCAAATTTTCTTCTAAATTATTTTCCAAAATCCTTTCCAAATTTTCTTAAATGCTCTATCATGACATCACATATGTTACAACCATTATCATCTTCCTCAATTTGATTCCTATGAATAGAATCAAAGTACTCGTCATCCCAATAAAATAGCTGACAATCTTCTTCTTTCTCCCAAAATCTGCACTTCTAATATTTTCTACCTGAATTTGCAGCTGACTTTGAAACTAACATCATCATTAAAAGACTGTGTCCATATTTGGGAATGATTATACCATTAGAGGACATGCTACTCTTTGAACTTTTGGCCATTGATGAATCAACGCAGTTATTTGTCGAGGAAGAAGAAAGAATACAAAGATGTTAAACGTTTGCAGATGGCAGTTCGAAGGAGGGAGAAGACAAATTGGAATTTAGGGTTAACAATTATAAAATTTTCACTTTGTAAAATTAATCATGTTAATACACGTGGTAAACAATAAAATGTAATTGCTAACATATCAGTATACGTGGTAAAAAATAAAATGAAAAAAACAAAATATATTACACATATGCAAAGCTACGTCAAACAAATAGATGAGTCGGTTTAATAAATGACTGAATTAGAGAAATCTTCAAATGTTAAAGAAAAAATTTTATTTTCTTTTACAGAATTTTTTTTAAAATTTCGCTCAAATAACAAAAAAAAAAAAAAATCACTATTAACCCTTTTTATAACTAAAATAGATGACCGGACTAATTTAAATGAACAATTTAAAAAAATATATTTTATATAACTTTCTTTTACACAATTGCATACACCAATATATAATCATTAAAATAACAGTAGTGTAAAAAACAATTATTCATGACAGATCATGCTGACATAAAAGAACATTAAATATTGATATTATACATACCATTTCAAATCTAGTCAATAAAAAAGAATAAACAATGTATCACACTATTCAATTTCTTCACATATTCGTTTCTATAAAAAGAAACCCTTCCCATCCATTAAACACACATCCAAGCATTGAACTCAACAATGGCTTCACTTACTTCCCTTCTCTCCCTCCTCACAATATCCCTTCTCTCCTTTTCCTCCTCATCACAACTCATCTTACCAATCGAAAAAGACCCAATAACCAATCTCTTCTACACATCACTTTCCATAGGAACACCTGAACACACCTTCAATCTAGCCATTGATCTTGCAGGACCAATCCTATGGTACGACTGCAACAAAAACTACACTTCATCAACCTACACTCCCCTCCCTTGTGAATCCAAACTCTGCAACGGTGACGCTGGTTGCACCAGCTGCAATGGCCACTTCAAGCCAGGTTGCTCAAACAACACATGCGGTGCAAACATAATCAACCAACTAGCTGACTCCATTTTCTCAGGTGACACCGGCAAAGATGAGTTGTTCATATCACACACTAAACTCTCAGGACTACTCTCCGGTTGCACCGACGTCGATGGATTCTCAGATGATTCTCCTCTTAAAGGCTTACCAAAGGCCACTAGAGGGATACTAGGGTTAGCAAGAACACGACTTGCATTACCAACACAGCTTTCACTATCATCTTCTCATAAACTTCCTCAGAAGTTTGCTCTTTGTTTACCATCTTCTAACAAGAAAGGACTTGGTAGTCTTTTCATTGGTGGGGTACCCCAACAAAACTCTTCTTTTTCAAAGTTTCAACTTGCCACTATTCCTCTTATTATTAACCCCTTTAGCACTGCTCCAATATTTACTGAAGGTGATGCTTCTTATGAGTATTTTATTGATGTGAAATCAGTTAAAGTTGGTGGTGAGATTCTAAACTTTAAGTCTTCCCTTTTGTCCATTGATAATAAGGGTAATGGTGGAACAAAGTTTAGCACATTGAATTCCTTCACTGTATTGCATAGTTCTATATTAAAACCACTTGTTAGAGATTTTGTGAAGAAGGCTTCTGATAAAAAGATAAAGAAAGTCGAATCAGTAGCACCATTTGAGGCATGTTTTGATTTAAGCACTATTGGTAGGACTGTTACAGGATTGGATGTGCCTACTATTGGTTTGGTGCTAGAAGGGGGTGTTGAGTGGACAATTTATGGTGGTAATTCAATGGTATTGGTGAATAAAAATGTTGCTTGTCTTGGATTTGTGGATGGTGGCAAAGAGCCAAGAACAGCTGTTGTTATAGGTGGAAATATATTGGAGGATAATCTATTGGAGTTTGATTTGGTTTCTTCTAAATTAGGATTTAGTTCTTCACTCCTCCTTCATAATGCAAGCTGTTCCAGTTTAGAAGCTAGTGGAAATCTTGTTTCAATTCAGTGAGATTATGAGTTTAAGTAACTTTTGTTAAGATACGATGATTGTAACTTTTGTCATTTTCCTTTCTCCTTATTATTGTAACTCGTGTGTTGACTAAGAATCAATGTAGTGTATGCATTTTCTTTTAACACTAGATTGGAGAATACATAGGATGAAAGTACTGGATTTATGTATGACACTAGTTCACGGAGAATTCTCTCTATTTGAAGTGTTTTAGCTCAATAGAAAACTATGCTCCGTGTGACTATGCTCCAGAATTCTGTCGTCGAAGAAGATATAATTTCTGGAGGTCCAGAAAACCCAACAAACAGCTAACCAAAAGCAACAGTGAAAATCATCTTTGAATTTACGATTGCATAAGCGGTTAAAATAGAGAAAAAAATTGTTGGCCATGGAATTCTGCTCTGTGAACAAATCAATGCCAAGCCAACAACTCACTCTCGACCAAATCGATGTCTCCAATGCACAAGAATTAAACATATGCAAGAGACTTTACTCTGCATCGAAACATAGGAGACAATTGAGATTAAAATTACCCTGGATAATGCTTCTTCTCAACAAGTTCAGCTTAGTATATAACCTATTCAACAAAGTTTTCCAGTCAAAAAATTAAACTTTATTCAGAACCTTCGACCTCCAAACATAAGACACGCCTTTTAACACCAATGGCTCAATACCTGTTCCCATATCTATTTTTTCAAGTATGTCTCTGTGCCTATATGTTGCCTTCAAAGTTTGTGCTCATGCAAGAGTTTCTCCCTATTGTGATAAAACCTGAGGAATATGCACGGTCAAATTGATAAAAAAGTGTGACAAAAAATATTGATTCTATGAGAATTAAGTTTTAATTATTCTTTTAACAATTAAGTAATTTATGAGTTAAAATAAAAGAAGGTTATGAAGATCAAATTAACTTGTTGGAGGCTAGGGATAAAGAAGCGAAGGCCTTGAGGGAGAATGACAAAGTTGTGATCCTATGAATGTGATGTCGTACAATATTAGAGGGGGTGGAAATGTTGTCAAGAGAAAAAGGCTTGCTCACCAAATTCAATCATATAAAGTCGATGTTGTCTTCATTCAAGAAGCTAAAATGTGTGATTTAGATTCCAAGTTAGTGGCGTCTTTGTGGGGAGGTGTAGATGTGAAGTGGATTGAGTTTTCCTCTTCAGAGGCGTCGAGTGGGATGGTTATCATGTTGAGGAAGGATTTCTTTAATATGTCTTTCAATCTCAAAGATATTGGCTTCGTGGGGCTTAACGTCTTTTGGAGAGGAGAAGAGTTATTTTTAGTTAATGTTTATTTGTCGTGCAACTTAGCTGAAAAGAAGCTGTTGTGGAGAGACTTGGTTAAGAGCAAGGAAAGTTTATTAAGGGAGAGTGGATTATTGAGGGAGATTTCAATGCAGTATCGTGCAGGTCAGAGAGGAAGGGAGTGAGAGAGAGGGGTAGAAGAGGGGAGATGGAGGGATTTTTTTAGGTTTTTATCAGATCTTGATTGTATCGATGTTCTGCGCATTGGAGGTCGCTTTACTTGGTTCAATAGGGCTGATACGGTGATGAGTCGTATAGATAGATTTATTATCTTTGAAGAAGTAGTTGTTAGCTAGAAGATAGTTGGTCAGTTCATAGGTGCTAAAGATTTATCGGATCACTACACAATTTGGTTGAAAGCTAGCATTGAGGACTAGGGCCCCAAAGCCTTTCAGGTTCAGTAATTGTTGGACTTATCATGTTGATTTTAAAAAATTTATCAAGGATGAATGGTTTATGTATGAGGTCATAGGTAAGGGGACTGTGTTCTTAAAGAAAAACATAGAATGTTAAAGCAGAGTCTAAGAAAGTGGAATGTTAATGTTTTCGGGTGGATCAATTTGAAATTCGATGATTTTGTTGAAAACCTGAACGAGTTGGATTTTCAAGATGGTAACCTCGTTGTTAGTCCGGTGGAAGACTTGGCTTCTAAAAGGGTGGAGGCTTCGAAATAAGTTTGGAGATGTCTCAACTTGAAGGAGAGTTTTCTTAGACAAAAATCCAGAGCTCTATGGTTCAACGAAGCGGATAGGAACTCGAGTTTCTTCCACAGGGTCATGCGTGGCAGATATAGGAGGAATTCCATTAACTATGTTGAAACCTGTAATGGAAAAAAGGAGTGGTAGAGGTTAAGCATGAGGTGCGAGCTTTTTTCAAGGAGAATTTTAAAGACTTGAATGTTGCCAAACCTATTTTAAGTGGTATTACCTTTGGTTGTCTGTCCGAGAGAGACAACTTGCCCCCTGAGGCTGTTTTTTTGTTTGAAAAGGTCAAGGATGTCGTTTGGAGTTGTAACGGCTCTAAAAGCCTAGGACTAGACGGTTTTTCCTTTAACTTTTTTAAGAGCTGATGAGAGATAGTGAAATGGGAGGTCGTGAGGTTTGTTCAGGATTTCCATGCCAATCCTAGTTTGACTAAGGCTATTATGATTTCTTTAATTACCCTTGTTCCCAAAGTTGTCAACCCCTAGAAGATGGTTAACTACAGACCCTTATGCTTGGTTAGTGCTTTCCAAAAGATTTTATCGAAGGTCTTAGCCGTTTGTCTGAAAAAGGATATTGGTAGCATCATTTCTGCAGAACAGACAACATTTGTTGCAGGTAGGTACATGGATGATGGGGTTGTTCACAACGAGATTATAGACCACGCGAAGCGTTCGAAGAGGGAATGTATGGTTTTAAAGGTGGATTTTGAAAGAGCGTATGATTGTGTTAGTTAAGATTATGTTAGGTTTTTGTTGAGAAAGTTTAACTTCGGTCCAAGGTGGTGCTCGTGGATGGAAGATATTGTTTTTTCCGGTTCCATGTTGGTTCATGTCAATGGAAGTGCGACTAAGGATTTCAAGGTGGAAAAGGGGCTTAGACAAGGAGACCCTTTGTTTCCTTTCATTTTTATCATGGTAATTGAAGGCCTAACTAGATTGATGAAGAAAGCAGATGAGACAAGTTTGTTTAAAGAGTTCAAGGTGAATGATGCAACTACTTACAGTTTGGTGCAATTCACTGACGACACTTTATTCGTGGGAGAAGGTAATTGGGAGAACCTCTGGTGTTTCAAGGCGTTACTCAGAGGTTTCGAAATGGTTTTGAGATTGAAGGTTAACTTTCTTAAAAGTATCTTGTGTGGGATTAATTTGAAAGAAGAATTCCATGTTGCTGCTTTAACTTTCCTTCATTGTGCGATAAGTAAAATTCGTTTCATGTTTCTGGGAATAACGATAGGCGATAATCCGCGTAAAGCTAAGCTTTGGAATCATGTTCTGGAAGTGTTTAGGAAGATATTGGCAGTGTGGAAAGGCAAGAACTTGTCTTTAAGGGGAAGAGTGGTTTTGATCAACTCTGTGTTGAATGCGCTGCCAATTTTCACTCTCTCGTTCTACAAGGCCATATGGTAGTTTTAAAGGAGATCATTAGGATTTAGTTCAGTTTCTTGTGGGGTGGTGATTCAAATCATAAGACTATTCATTGGATTAACTGGAAGAAAGTGTGTTTGCCAAAGAAGAAAGGAGGTCTTGGGATTAAAGATATAACTTTGTTCAATAAAGCTCTTTTGCTCAAGTGGAAATAGAGGTTTTTGTCTGAAGAAAGAACATTATGGAAAGGCATTTTTTAGCATAGATATTTGCCTCTGAATTCGAGTCTGGCAGCGGAAGTATTGAGTTTTGCAGGGGTTACCGGACTGCTCGAAGTCCATTTTATGGAGGGATTTAATGTCTATTGGTATTGATATGGAGCATCTATTAAATTTGTTTTCTGGTAATATTCAGGGTAAATTAGGAGATGGCAGCAAGATCCCATTTTGGCATTGCAATTGGATGGAGTCTCAACCTTTCAAGGTTGTTTTTTTCTAATCTTTGTTCTGTCTTTTCTAACCAAAAGAGTTGTGTGGCTGAGACAGGTTTTTGGATCGGACCATCGTGGCATTGGTTGTGTCAGGTTCCTGTTCTTCCTCAAGGATCCGTTATGCGGCAAAAATTGGAGGATCTCACTTTCTCGTAGGCTGAGCGCGGGCCTGATCTGCAATGCAAAGACAAATTTAAGTGGATCCTTGAAGATGATGAAGTGTTTTTTGTCAATTCGTGCTATTCACTGCTAACTCAAGCCAACCAGAAGTCTTTCTTTGTTGAAGAAGTAGTGGCTAAGGCGTTGCGATTTCTTTGCAGCTCTAAAATTCAATCCAAAATTTAGTTTTTTTTCTTGGAGACTTATATTGGACAGAATTGTGACAAAGGACTAGTTGGCGAATAAAGTTATTATCATTAGAAGTAACAGTCGGATTTGTGTTCTTTGCGGATGCTTAGATGAAAATATCCATCATTTTTTTTTCTGGATTGTGTTATTGCTCTTAATGTGTGGAAGGGAATAGAGAAGTGGCCCGGGGTTGAGTTCGAGAGTTTCGACAACTGTGTTGACTCTTTGATTTTCTTTGTCTGTTTGATGCGTAATAAGGTTGGAAAGGATTGTGGAAATTTCATATGGTCGTATGTCGTGTGGGTTATATGGAGGAGCAGAAATGATGTTACTTTTAATAGTTTGGGTTTTGACGTCGAGAACTCGTTGTACTTTATCAATTTCCTTTCTTGGAGATGACTTTGTTTAGAGGTTTGTGGGTATAATGTTTTTTCTTTTTATGATTGGTTTACTTCCCTGGTAAGTTGTTTAAAGCGGAAGTAATTCCCGCCTGGCTCTTTTGTATGGGTTTTGAGTACCCCTTGTGCTCTTGAGTGAATTTCATTGCCTATTTAAAAATAATATTAATTATTATTGTGAATCAAAATTAGAAAAAATATTGGACAATAATTGATTATTCTAGGTCTAAACCTTAAGAATATTTATGAGAAGTGGTCTATGTTCACATAATAGGTTATAAGTGATCAATTCTTGTTAGGCATAAATACACATCCTTGAAGTAAATATGTTCACAAACATGATTTAAATATTATAACAAATAGGCATAAATACACATCCACGAAGTAGAATACGCTACTATACATAATACATTTTATAATAAAGTTTTCATTTTATCAAATAAAAAATTAAGGTATAATACCAAAACACACCATATTTTATTTTATTTAAAAAAAAATATCATCTATTTCCCCCCGTTTAAGAATATAACTAAGAAGAAAAATAATTCAAAACATGCTTCGAATCGCATCATATGCATTTTCTGTTTTTATTTCACTACAAAAAAAAAACGAGTTTTTACACCAACAAAAGTTGTTAAGAAAGAAACAAAGTTGGTGCAAAATGTATTTTTCGTAGCAAAAAAACCGTCGTTGCATGTTGGTGTTATAAGTGTTGTTGCGAAATTTTTTGCAAAGATATTTGATGTCGCTGTCGTAAGTAATATTTTTGCAACAAAAAATATTGTTAATTTATTAGGCATAACACAATGACTATAGTCGTTGCAAAATCTTTTCCAACAACTAAAGTGGTTGAAAAAATATTTCCAACAACTAAAGTGGTTGTAATTAATTATCTTTGTTATGCACAAAACTTGTTGCTATGTGTATAAAAATTGTATTATTTTCGGTGATAATAGTTGTTGATAGAGATTAGTCATTTTCCCGTAATAATATGATATTTGAGAATGAGAAAACGTTATTGTAACGATTTATATATGTTGTTGCAATATACTTTTTAAAAATATGTATTATTTCCAACAAAAATATTTACAGTTGCGATAAGTTGTTTTTCCATACTATTATGAGTTTGTTATAAAAATAAAAACTTATTACAATAACTTAAAATAGTCATTGGTATATGTATGAAATTGCCAGTAAATTAAAAATCGCTAAGAAAAATTCATTACAAAATATTTTATTTCTCATAATGTTTCTTTATAAGTGGTGCATTTCTTTTTAATTTATTTTTTATTTGTAAATTAAACTATTTATTCCTTCGGTTTCTTATATAACTTATAGTTTAGATAATAAGATTTTACTATAAAATCACTTGTTCATTGAGTTTTACCCTAAACCTAACTCATCTATAGCCACTCTATACTCGTACACATTATTTTTTGAGATGAATTGCAAGACAGAAAAAATCTTCAAGGTTTTGTGTTGTATGTGTAAGAGCACAGATTGTGTCTTAGTAATATCTCTATGTTTTGATGATAACATTAATGATAATTTGTATACAAGAATTATACTCTCTAAATTTGTTCTAAACTGTTTTCTACAGGCACAAAAGATTTTAATCTTAAAGAGCAAATTTGATGTGAACAATAAATTCTGAATGGCTCAAGAGCATCTGAAGATTAGAAGAATCTGAAGTATAAGAGCTTAGTCATCAAGATTCTGAAGATACAACACGCTGCATATATTATCAAGAATCTGAATGAAAGAAGACTCTGAGTGAAGAGACTCTGAATGAGAGAAGACTCTGATCTGAGTGAAGACTCTGATCTAAGAGCATGTTACGCTTCAAGCACACAGCTGCACCAGACTCTGATTCAGCAACATCTGAAGAACATCTTAGGCTCTGAAGTTTCCAGAAGATTCTGAAGACTGAAGACTCTGATATTGATTGTTGATCTGAACTATCTGAAGAATTATTTCAAGAAGATTATTTTAATATATCCGTTGGAATATGCCAGCAAATCTTTCCTTAATTGGGATAGACATAAATCTCTGAAAGAAGATTATTCCTCTGATACATTCCATATATGGTAAATTCACAGCTCAGCAGACAATTGCTACACCCACATTTTGTGCGCCGTCTCTCTGCTGCAATAGTACAAAGGACAGTACTATTTGATATTGGAAATATCTTCTCCAACGGTATTATATTCTCTCCAATATTCAAGTGGCTATATAAAGGATATCATAGCACTTTCTTCAGAGAAAAAAAAGAGAGACGAATTTTGAAAAACTTACTCTCAAGCGAAGAAACTCTCAAGCTCTCATATTCTTTATAGTTCATACTTTGTTCTAAACTTCGAGAAATAACACAGTTGTGTTTATAGCTTTCATAGAAGCATTTTATTACTCTTACATTGTATTACATTAATTTGTAAAGGAAGTTTTCCTTAAGAGGATCTAGGTTAGATCAGTAGCTCTTGAGAAGACTAAGAACAGTTGTTCTTAGGTGTTGCTATTTGTAATCAGTTGATTTGAATAGTGGATTAAGTCCTTGTTGAGAAAGGCAAATCACTCTTGAAAAGGGTGGACTGGAGTAGTTGAGTTCAACGAACCAGGATAAAAATACTTGAGTTTTTATCTTTGATTATTTTCTGTCATACTTATTCAACCCCCCTTCTAAGTATTTTCTCACCTTCAGTTGGCATCAGAGCTCCGGTTCTGCGTGTGCATTCACTTAACCGTGACAGATAAAGATCCAGTGAGAAGAATACTCTGTTATTTATTTGGTTGCTAATATGGGTGATATTCCTACATCAAGCAACAAATATGAAGGAGACAGAATCAGCACCAAACCTCCAATGTTTGATGGAGAAAAATTTGATTATTGGAAAGATAGACTTGAAAGTTTTTTCTTGGGGTATGATGCTGATCTCTGGGATTTAGTCATTGATGGATATGAACATCCTACTAAGGATGGCAAAAAGATTGATAGAAAATCAATGACTGGGGAGCAGAAGAAAGAATTCAAGAATCATCACAAAGCCAGAACCATACTTCTTAATGCAATCTCTCATACAGAGTATGAGAAGATTACCAACAGAGACACTGCTCATGATATGTTTGAGTCTCTCAAAATGACTCATGAGGGAAACTCTCAGGTGAAAGAAACAAAGGCTCTGGCGCTGATACAGAAGTATGAAGCGTTCAAGATGGAAGAATCTGAGAACATTGAGACTATGTTTTCCAGATTTCAGATTCTAACAGCTGGGTTGAAAGTTCTGGACAAGGGCTACTCAACATCTGATCATGTCAAGAAGATCATCAGAAGTCTTCCTACCAGATGGAGACCTATGGTGACTGCATTGAAGCTGGCCAAGGATCTGAACAAAATCTCATTAGAAGAACTCATCAGTTCTTTGAGAAGTCATGAGATTGAGCTGGAGGAAGATGAACCCCAGAAGAAAGATAAAGGTAAATCCTTAGCTTTTAAATCTAACAAATCTGTTAAAGCTTTGCAGGTAAATGAAGAAAGCTCTGAGGAATCTTCTTCTGAAGAAGAAGATGAACTATCCATGCTGTCCAGAAGGATCAACAAACTCTGGAAGCACAAAGGGAAGAAGTTCAACAACTTCAGAAGATCTGATCAAAAGAGAGAATCTTCTGGACACAGAAGATCTGGCAAGAAAGAGGTCACTTGCTATGAATGTAAAGAACCTGGACACTACAAGAGTGAATGTCCCAAACTTCAAAAGGAAAAACCCAAAAGGAAGTTTGATAAAAAGAAAAAGGTTCTGATGGCTACATGGGATGACTCAGATGAATCTGAATCATCTTCTGAATCTGAGGAAGAATGTGCAAATGTTGCGCTGATGGCCAACACAAATGATCAAGATGAAGGAACGTCATCATCTGAATCTGAGTCAGAATCAGACTCTGACTCTGAAGAGGTATTTTCTGAACTCTCCAGAGCTGAACTTGTTGAAAGTTTATCTGACATGTTGGAAAGCTACAGCAAGATTAAACTCAAATACAAGAAGCTGAAAAGCAATCTTGAATCTGAGATTGATCTTCTGAGAACAGAACTTGTTGAGCAGAAAGAAATAAATTTAAAACTCAAAAATGATTTAGAAACAACTCAACAAGAATCTGATACTGAAACAGAGTCAAGTGAAAATATTTTAGAAAAATATGACTCCAGTTTTAAAAGATTCCTCACTAAAAGCATAGACAGAAGCAAAATTGCTTCTATGATCTATGGTGTTAGTGGGAACAACAGAAGAGGCATTGGATGTGAATCTTCCTCTGGAAGCAATCCAAAATCTGTTGATAAACTCTTCATCAAGAAGACTCCTCTGTATTCTCATTTTAAGTTTGGTCATCTGAATGATATTAAACATACAAGCTCTGAAAAGAGTACTTATGTGTTTAAGCCAAGGGCTAGCCAGAATAAACACTATGTTGAAAAACAGAAGTTTAGGCAAAACCACAGAACATCTAACCCCAAAGGACCCAAGAAGATCTGGGTACCTAAAAGTAAAATAATACCTGTTGCAGATGTTCTTAGCAGCAAAATCCAGACACCAATCATGGTACCTGGACTCTGGATGCTCACGACATATGACGGGCGAAAGGTCTATGTTCCAAAGCCTGGAACTTAGATCTGGAGGGGACGTGAAATTTGGAGGGAACCAGAAGGGCAAGATCATTGGCTCTGGTACAATAGGTAATGGTAACCTACCCTCTATTTCTAATGTTCTGTTAGTTGAAGGATTGAAACATAATCTATTGTCCATAAGTCAATTAAGTGACAATGGTTATGATATCATCTTTAATCAAAAATGTTGCAAAGCTGTATGTCAAAAGAATGGTTCAATCCTATTCAGTGGAAAGAGGAAAAACAACATTTACAAAATTAACCTTTCAGAACTTAAAGTTCAAAATGTAAAATGCCTTTTATCTGTGAATGATGAGCAATGGGTCTGGCATAGAAGATTGGGACATATTAATATGAGACGTATATCTCAGATTAATAAACTCAATCTGGTCAGAGGACTCCCTAATCTGAAGTTCAATTCAGATGCTCTGTGTGGCGCATGTCAAAAGGGTAAATTTTCAAAATCTCATTTTAAACCAAAAAATGTTGTTTCCACTTCTAGACTATTGGAATTACTTCATATTGATCTGTTTGGACCAGTGAAAACTGCATCCATCAGAGGCAAGAAGTATGGGTTAGTCATTGTAGATGACTACAGCAGATGGACATGGGTAAAGTTTCTAAAACACAAGGATGAGTCTCATTCTGTGTTCATTGACTTCTGCAATCAAGTCCAGACTGAAAAAGAATGCAAAATTATTAAAGTCAGAAGTGATCATGGTGGTGAATTTGAAAACAAATATTTTGAAAAATATTTTTCTGAAAAAGGAATTGCACATGATTTCTCCTGTCCTAGAACTCCACAACAAAATGGAGTTGTAGAGAGGAAAAATAGAACATTGCAAGAAATGGCCAGAACCATGATCAACGAGACAAATCTGGCAAAATACTTTTGGGCAGAAGCAATAAATACAGCATGTTATATTCAGAACAGAGTGTCTGTAAGACCTCTTCTGGAAAAGACTCCCTATGAATTGTGGAGAAACAGAAAGCCCAACATTGCTTATTTTCATCCATTTGGATGTATTTGTTATATGCTTAACACTAAAGATCATCTGAACAAGTTTGATTCCAAAGCACAGAAGTGTTTCATGCTTGGTTATTCTGAACGCTCTAAAGGCTACAGAGTATTCAATACTGAAACACAGATTGTGGAAGAATCTATTCATGTTAGATTTGATGATAAGCTTGGCTCTGAAAAGCCAAAGCAAGTTGAAAGTTCTGCAGATAGAGAAGTTATTCTCACAGACTCTGAAGGCTCAGAGGCAGACAAGACTGAAGACAAAGACTCTGAAGCAAACCCAGATGCTACGCCTCTAACTTCCCAACTTGACAATCTGCATATTTCTGAAAGACCAACAGTCAGAGGATCTTCTTCCAGAATGAAAGCTTCTCATCCAGAGGATGTGATAATTGGAAAGAAAGATGATCCAATAAGGACAAGAGCATTTCTCAGAACTTCTGAATCTTCCTTCTGTGGCTTAGTGTCAATTATAGAACCAACATCTGTTGATGAGGCTCTGGAAGATAATGAATGGATTTTAGCTATGCAAGAGGAGCTGAATCAATTCACAAGGAATGAAGTCTGGGATCTGGTTCCAAGACCTAAAGGTTTCAATGTCATTGGAACAAAATGGGTTTTCAGAAATAAACTTAATGAGAAAGGAGAAGTTGAAAGGAACAAAGCAAGACTGGTTGCTCAAGGCTACAGTCAACAAGAAGGCATAGACTACACAGAAACATATGCTCCTGTTGCAAGGTTAGAGTCTATACGCTTGCTTATTTCATTTGCTGCACAACATAACATCACTCTTTATCAGATGGATGTTAAAAGTGCTTTTCTTAATGGAATTATAGAAGAGGAAGTGTATGTCCACCAACCTCCTGGTTTTGAAAATGAAAATTTTCCAGATCATGTTTACAAACTGAAAAAATCTCTTTATGGACTAAAACAAGCTCCCAGAGCTTGGTATGAGAGGTTGAGTAATTTTCTTCTGAAGAAAAATTTCATCAGAGGAAAAGTGGATACCACACTATTTTGTAAAACCATTAAGAAAGATTTGTTGATTTGTCAAATTTATGTAGATGATATTATTTTTGGATCAACAAATATTATGCTTGGAAAGGAGTTTGCTAAATGTATGCAGGCAGAATTTGAGATGAGCATGATGGGAGAATTGAGATTCTTTCTGGGAATCCAAGTAAATCAGACTCCAGAGTGCACCTACATACATCAGACCAAGTATGTTAAAGAGCTTCTGAAGAAGTTTAACATGCTGGATAGCAAAATGGCAAAGACTCCAATGCATCCTACAAGCACTCTAGGTAAGGAAGAGGTAAGTAAGAAGGTAGATCAGAAACTCTACAGAGGTATGATAGGATCTCTTCTTTATTTGACTGCTTCTAGACCAGACATTCTGTTTAGTGTTTGTTTATGTGCTAGATTCCAATCAGATCCTAGAGAATCACACTTAACTGCTGTTAAGAGGATTCTAAGGTATCTGAAAGGTACTGCTAATGTTGGTTTGTGTTACAGAAGATCTGACGAATATTCACTAGTTGGATTCTGTGATGCTGACTATGCTGGAGATAGAGTTGAGCGCAAAAGTACTTCTGGAAGCTGTCAGTTTCTTGGAAGTCATCTGATCTCGTGGTACAGCAAGAAGCAACCAACAATTGCACTATCAACCACAGAGGCAGAATACATTGCTGCTGCTGGATGTTCCACTCAGATGCTCTGGATGAAGAGTCAACTAGAAGATTATCAAATCTATGAGAGTAATCTTTCTATCTTCTGTGATAATACTTCTGCTATATGTTTATCCAAAAATCCAATTTTACACTCTAAGGCCAAACATATAGAGATTAAACATCATTTCATCAGAGACTATGTTCAGAAGGGTGTAATAAATTTAGCCTTTGTTGATACAGATCATCAATGGGCAGATATTTTCACAAAACCCCTTGCTGAAGATAGGTTTAAGTTTATTCTGAAAAATATTTGTATGGATTTTTGTCCAGAGTAATATTTCTCAGAGTCAACTTCTCAGATGCTAAGTGTTTAACACTCTGAAGTATTTCATCTGTCTTGCTTGTTTAATTTATCTGTGAATTATTTTTTTTTGTGTGAAACTCTGAACTGACCATCTCAGAGGATCTGAAAGTTGAAAACGTTTCATTTCTTAAGAGTTATAGAATCACATGCAAGCAAACACGTGTCACTCAGAATCTGAAAAGATGGAGTACACCTACTGATTATGACGTTTAAGGTATTGCTTTGAAAATCTCAATCTGTCTTGATTTTCCCCCAAATGTCATATCATAATTAAAAATGATTATTTTTCATTTAATGCAAACGTGCGTATGTGTCCTATGTGTGTCTGTTGTGTTTCCCATGCTTGCTTTATTTGTCTATATAAACCATTCTCATAACACATTCACACTTTTCACATTCTCAAACACATATGCGCTTTTGTTTGTTGTTCTCTCTCTTTGCAAACCCTAAAAAGAACTCAGAAACCTTCATCTTCTTCATCATCGTCAATAATGGCATCTACTTCAAACGCTGTTACTACCAAAAATGCTACCACTGTCAAAGAACCAGTACGCACTCTCCTAACTGCTGTTGATTCACTAGAAGTACTGTGTGAAAGTTTCGTGGACTTAGAAGATCTTGCTGAAAATGGGTTTGATCTGATTTCTTCAATCAAAGCACAAGGCTGGGACGGTTACTTTGACAGGCTTATGGGTCCTGTGTATCCAACGTTAGTGAAGGAGTTCTGGATCCATGCATATGCTACTCCAAAGTTCATTCACTCCTCTGTGCTGGGAAAAAAGATAGTTATCACTGAAAACCTGATAAGGAAACTCATAGGTTTTAAGGCAACTGATGGAGTAACCTCTCTGTCTTCTGCGCGTGAAGACCTGAAAGATGTATGTCAAGAAATCTGTACTACTGGTGAACCTTGTAAGAAGGTTAAGTTCTTGAAACCCACTTACAAGATATGGGCTAAGATTTTCATGAGCACCATCTTTCACAGACCCTCTTCAAACTCTTCTGATTATGTTAATGCTGAACAACTTTACTTCATGTATTGTTTACACCAAAACATTCAGATTGATCTTCCATATTTGTTGTTTAATCATCTGGTGTCTCACGTCAAGGAAACAAGGGAAACAGCCAGAGATAAATCTGGAAAAGTCAGAACATGGATCCCTATGGGAAGGCTGATTTCAGATATTCTGATAGAAAACCAACTTGTGGCGCATCTGCAAGAGGCTGGGTTGACAGAAGATCTGACTTATATCATTGGCTCTGAAATAAACGGTTTAACTTTGAGAAGGATGAAACTGGTTGATGATTTATCTGAGAAACCAAGGAAAACTAACTCTGAAGAAGTTAGGGGAAGAAGGATTCCTGTTAAGGATTTTCCTTTATTCACCTCAGATGAACCTAGAGAAGTTATTGCTGAGTATGTTGCTCGCTGCCTAAGAGATGGTGTTGAGATTCCTGCCAATCTTTTGCAGATGGAAGGCCAAGTTCTTCCTGATTTGACTAGGGAAAGAAGACGTAAGAGAAAAATTGATAGTGAAGGTCATCAGAAGAAAAGGAAGCATTCAGATGCTGAAAAGAAGAAGAAAAGGAAGAAGCTGAAGAAGGTTCAGCCAAATCCTCCTGCAGCAACTTTTGAAGAAATTAGAGATACTCTGAAACAGGTATTTAACACTGATTCTAATCCTGTTCATCATTCTGATACCCCCACACCCTCTGACTCCCCACTTAGATTTAGAAGATCCAGACCTTCTAAAACTTTTATCTCTAAACCATCTTCTGTCCCCCCTCATACACCACAATCCAAGCAACCAACAAACATACAAACAGAAATTCCACAACAAACTCAACAAACAACACCATAACCACAAAACACTATCCCAGAATATACCATTCCAGAGGATGTTCACCCTGAACACTCTGACCAACCTGAATATCTCATTGATCCTGATGAGATATTAGATGTCACACCTTTAAACCAGTCTGTCAATTTATCTTCAACTTCTGAAAAATCTAACCACTCTGATGCATCATCTGATGATGAATCATCTGGCTACATTAATGAATGCTTGAATGATCTCAAACAACCTCGTTCTGAGAGTGTTTGGAAACAGCTGTTTAAATCTCCAACTTCTGAACATCCACCTTCTCCACAAAATTCCCCAACTCAAACTCTCACTCCACAACCTCTTGAAATCCAAAACACTCCACAACCAACAGAAACCCAACCAATTCCCTCAATACCTCAACCACAACATTCTGACCAACAAACATCTGAACCACAAACCAACCAACCAACATCTGAACCACAAATCAATCCTCAACCTTCTGAACCACAAACATCTGAACATCCATCTTCACAACCTCAACCTTCTGAACAAACACCACAAACACAACTAACCCAACCAAGAAAACCCAGAATCCCTGATGAAGCAGAATTGGGATCACGTGTTTATACTCTGTTAAGAGATTTTGATAAGGATAATGTCTCAGACTTTGCTGACATTATGGATGTTTGCATGACTACTATGGACAAAGAGGCTGCTGACGCTGTTTGGAAGAAATATCTTTACAGACTGAATAGGGAGGCTTTGAAAATCAGGACTCAATGTCTTAGATTGTCAAAAGTAAGGTTTGCTGCTTATCAAAAACGGATTAAGAGAAACACTCCTCCTATTCTTCTTCTAGAAGCTCCTCCACCTCCAGAAATTCCTGCACCTGATGTTACTCAGACTGTTTCAGAATCTACTGTTTCAGAATCTACAGATCTTCAGAAGGATGTCAAAGAACTTAAGGATTTTATGGTTGATCAAAAGAAAACAAATGAAGAAATGAAAACTTGGATGGCTAAGCAAGATGAAAATTCAGAAAGGATTACAGCACTGCTGCAACTCATTGCTTCTCAACAAGCCTCATCTGCTAAACCTACTTGATGTTTTGCACAAGTTTTTCATGTTTTGCTTTGTTTTGATTTTCTTCTGATATGTTTTGTATGCTTTTATCTGAATCTGGATGTTCTCTTGACTTAATGACAATGATCTTTTTGCTTATCTGGATATGTGTTTCTTCTGCATCTTTACTGTCTTTTAAAATTCTTTTTGATTATGACAAAAAGGGGGAGAAACAAAATAGAATCTGATTGTTCAAATCTATAAGCAATCATCTGAACTAAGTCAGACATGTTACTAACATTCTTTGAATTTAAGTGTCCCAGATATTATTAAAAAATCTGACAAATTTCATTGAAGTTTTTCCTGAGATCTATCTTTTCAGAACCTGATCAAAAATAGCTAAATCTGAGTAGACCAGACTCTGATATCTAACCTTGAGTACTATGATCTAAAAGATAACTCAAGACAGGAAATGGCAAGATAAACAACCAGGTGTTCTGAAGTTGTTCATCTGGCATCAAGCTTTAATATGGCATCAAGCTTTGACTCTAGAAGTCAAACATATGTCAACCAGGCTTCAATCAGGCTCTGAATCTGAAATGTACTCAACCAGAAAGGGAAGTATCTAATTCCATTAGAGTATTCATTTCAGGGGGAGATTGTTAATCTCAGGGGGAGTAATTTTAATTCATATTTTTATTGAACAAATTTCTCATGTTTTGTCATCATCAAAAAGGGGGAGATTGTAAGAGCACAGATTGTGTCTTAGTAATATCTCTATGTTTTGATGATAACATTAATGATAATTTGTATACAAGAATTATACTCTCTAAATTTGTTCTAAACTGTTTTCTACAGGCACAAAAGATTTTAATCTTAAAGAGCAAATTTGATGTGAACAATAAATTCTGAATGGCTCAAGAGCATCTGAAGATTAGAAGAATCTGAAGTATAAGAGCTTAGTCATCAAGATTCTGAAGATACAACACGCTGCATATATTATCAAGAATCTGAATGAAAGAAGACTCTGAGTGAAGAGACTCTGAATGAGAGAAGACTCTGATCTGAGTGAAGACTCTGATCTAAGAGCATGTTACGCTTCAAGCACACAGCTGCACCAGACTCTGATTCAGCAACATCTGAAGAACATCTTAGGCTCTGAAGTTTCCAGAAGATTCTGAAGACTGAAGACTCTGATATTGATTGTTGATCTGAACTATCTGAAGAATTATTTGAAGAAGATTATTTTAATATATCCGTTGGAATATGCCAGCAAATCTTTCCTTAATTGGGATAGACATAAATCTCTGCAAGAAGATTATTCCTCTGATACATTCCATATATGGTAAATTCACAGCTCAGCAGACAATTGCTACACCCACATTTTGTGCGCCGTCTCTCTGCTGCAATAGTACAAAGGACAGTACTATTTGATATTGGAAATATCTTCTCCAACGGTATTATATTCTCTCCAATATTCAAGTGGCTATATAAAGGATATCATAGCACTTTCTTCAGAGAAAAAAAAGAGAGACGAATTTTGAAAAACTTACTCTCAAGCGAAGAAACTCTCAAGCTATCATATTCTTTATAGTTCATACTTTGTTCTAAACTTCGAGAAATAACACAGTTGTATTTATAGCTTTCATAGAAGCATTTTATTACTCTTACATTGTATTACATTAATTTGTAAAGGAAGTTTTCCTTAAGAGGATCTAGGTTAGATCAGTAGCTCTTGAGAAGACTAAGAACAGTTGTTCTTAGGTGTTGCTATTTGTAATCAGTTGATTTGAATAGTGGATTAAGTCCTTGTTGAGAAAGGCAAATCACTCTTGAAAAGGGTGGACTGGAGTAGTTGAGTTCAACGAACCAGGATAAAAATACTTGAGTTTTTATCTTTGATTATTTTCTGTCATACTTATTCAACCCCCCTTCTAAGTATTTTCTCACCTTCAGTATGTTGTTCTTCTAACACCAATCTTGAACAAAACATTTTTCATCTATTGTAATCTATCTCACATAATAGTGTTGTTGTTTCTACCTCTTGCAAATCCATTTTTATATTTCAGAATAAGCTTTCAATATTGTCAACCAAAGAAAATACTCCATGACTTATTGCTTTCATGTGTTGGTATAACTGAGAAATTTATTCCTAAACATACTGTAAATTGCAAGCAATGTTTTTGTTTTATAATACAAGTCTAATTTTCGAATATTGCAGCACACAAAGAAAGTGGTGAATGGTAAGAAATTTGTAAAAGGAAAAGATACATGTTACCTTTCAATTTTTTATCATTCACTATTTTTTGTGTGCAAGTAATATGTTATCTCAGTTCTTTAATAAAACCGAGGAGTTAAATGACACGTTTCACCTCAGTTTTGTTTAAAATCTGAGGTGAAATTGTTTACTATGTTATATAAAGCTTAACTTGTAACATTAAGTTTCACTTACATATAATAAAATAACTCCCACAAAACCATAACGAAGAGTTCTAAACAACGAGAACCCTAAACACATATCATCCTCGAACTCCTAAACAAGCAAGGAAATACGAAGATGATATGTGTTTAAGACTCTTGTTAACCTTTTCTTCTTCTTATTATTATTATTATTATTATTATTATTATTATTATTATTATTATTATTATTATTATTATTATTATTATTATTATTATTATTATTATTATTATTATTATTATTATTATTATTATTATTATTATTATTATTATTCGCAGATCTAGTATGTCTAACATCATTATTCATGTTACATTAACGTTGTTATTGTCTTTTTTTTGTTATTGTTGTTTGTTGTTTGTTGTTGTTGTTTGTTGTTGTTGTTGTTGTTGTTGTTGTTGAAACCTGAAACCTTAGACGTTTAATCTTGTTGTTGTTGTTATTTAAACTGATATTGATGTTATATGTTGTTATTTTTGTTGAGATAAATACGTTATAGAATTTATTGAGATTGAAGTTATAGATTTCTTGTTGATCTTGCTGTATTTTTATTGAGAGATTGTTTTTTAGTTGTTGTTTAATGTTAGTTATCATTTAGATTGAGATAATGTTAATGTTGTTGTTATTTATTTTTGTTTTTAAGTTGTTGATGTTATTGTTGTTTTTGTATAGTCGTTATACTTAGAAATATTTTGAAATCTATATGTTTAAGGTTTAGTTGTTGTTATTGAGTTTGAGTCTCAGACTAAGATTATGTCTTTTGGGGTTCTTTGTGCAACTCTCATCTTGTTCCTCTAAACATGTCAAGAGGATATTATAGTGACAAAAAATACAGTTGAATTTATTATATCTAATGCTGATTTTTTGCTTCACTAACCCATATTTGAACATATAATTTATTAAATTGTTTTTGGAAATTATAATATGAAAATTATGTTGTATTTGAAAAACATCAAACACTAATCAATATTTTTCGAGCATTATGCAACTCATCCTTCATCACACGTTCTTTATTGGTTAAAATCTCTCCAACGCTTCTAATTTTTGTTCAATGTTTCTTCCATACTTGTTCATTGGAAAAGTATGGAAGAAAGTTGAATGAAAACAAGAAGCATTGAAGAGATTTTAACAATTAAAGAACATAAGATGAATGATGAGTTGCAAAATGCTCGAAAAGTATTAATTTGTGTAATTTGTTCTTCAAATATAATTGCTCATATGATTATTTTCTAAGCCAATTTGAAATGTTATATGTCCAGTTAGGGCTAAATGATGCAAACAATCCACATTAGATATAATAAACTCAAACTAGTTGTACATGTCAGTTATTTTTCAAAACCAATGGAATAACTTTTTTCGCAATTAAAGTTTCTTAAAGTATCTCAGTAGGGATCGAATCCATGACCATTGCCACTTTACCAATCAGTTATTCAGAAATCGAGGGTATAGTGGAAAATTTTCATGCCGCCCTTAGTTACCTCGCTTGTGTAACCGAGGTAAAATCTCTATCGTGCCCGAAGTAAGATGTGTTTTTGTAGTAGTGATAGATATACAAACATGACTTAGATATACAAACAAACATTAAAAACGGGAATATATATCAATTTGATTAAATAACTAAGACAAACATATCATCATGATAAAAAAAGTAACACAAATATACCTATTCACACAAACACTACTACAAATAATACATTTTATGACAACTTTTTCACCCCACCCAAATTAAAACCGAGGAATAATTCCTAGGCGCACCACTTTAATTTTTTGACTTAAAAGAAATATCATTTGTTCCCTCGATTTAAGTATATAACCGATGGGTAAACTAATTCATGGTACATGTTTAATTTTGAATCCCAACAACTGTAGTTTATGTTTTTTTGGTAGAATTGACACATTTCTGTTTATTTTATTTTTTATTTAATTACTAAATAATCTATTCGATCAGTTTCTCTAATAACCGATGGGTAAGATACCCAAATTTAACTATAAAGGGATTCGTTCACTAAGTTTTAACCTAAACATAACTCATATATAACCGCTACATACTCGTAAACATCATTTTTTGGATGGGTTGCAAAACATAAAAATTCTTTGGTTATGTGTTGTTGTTCTTCTAACACCAACTTTTAACAAATCATTTTTCTAATCTTGCAATCTATCTCATATAATGGTGTTGTTCTTGTTGTTTCCGCCTCTTTCCAATGTTTAATGGTAGAAGGAAACATTGTTATATTTTGGAATAACTTCCCAATGTTGTTAGTAAAAAAAATTGTATAATATATTACTTTCACCAATTGACAACATTGAGAAATTTATTCTTAACCATACTGCAAAGTTGTTGTTTCATAAAACAAGATCTTGGAAACTTTGTTTTGAATACAGTCTTTTGTTTAAGTATTACTACACACACAAAAATTGGTAAATGGTAAAAAAAATTGAAAATGAAGCATTTTGTTTGTAATTAAATTGGTTCCGAACACATTATGTGTGTTTGTCTTGGTTTTGGTTGTCAATATTGCATACGAGCATTTTATTTCAATTGCGATGAGCATGTTTTGCATTAATAATTTTCTAGATGATTTTCTTTTGTTTACGTGCAATATTTCGATTCTGTTTTCATCGCATTTAACTCAGATCTGATATATTATTGGTAGCTTGGCATAACGTCAATTCGTGTTTGCTCTCGCTACATCTTTTTTTGTCACGTGACGTTACTTTTCGTTATTTAACAATACGTTGTGTTATATGTTGTTCATATTTCTTTTTGACTGCGATGGTCGCGCTTCACCCTAGAACCTTTTTGTTCGATTTTATGTTGGCATGCAACATTTCGATTTCATCGCATTTAAATCAAATTTAAATCATGTGTTGGCAACTTTGTATTTCACATCCTCGTGTTACGTGAAATTAAACTGTGCCCTCGTGTTACATTAATTTAACACGTGCATTTTACGTTTTGTTTGCTTCTTCTTGATTCAAATGCGATATATGCGTGTTTGTTATGATTTTTGTACGTGTTTTAATTTTATTATCATTTTGTTGCGTGCGTGCGGTGTTGCATTTCGTATGATTTGTGGTGTCAAGTTATTCCCTCACGTTAGAATTCACGACTCTGCGTTAGAACTCACGACCTCGCGTTAGAATTCGTTACCTCACGTTAGAGCTTGCGACCTCGTTAGAATTTTCGGCCTTGCATTACAATTTGCGACCTCACATTACAATTTGCGCAGACCCATTCACGCACTTGCGTTATACTTTACGTACGTTGACTGTGTCACAATTAAATCAAAACCTTTTCACATTGTAAAGTCAAATAGTTTTACACAAGTTAAACTCGATTAAATCATTTTCGTAATAAATTGGATGAAAAAGGACTAGTTAGGCATATGCCATTCTTTTACCCGAGTACTTGAACGCCTACTATATAGCATGCCTTTTAAGTACTTGTCATCTTTAAAAAACTCTAATTCGATTTATATCAAATATTTTTGAAAATGATTTAGATGAAAAATGACTAGTTAGGCATATGCCCCTCTTTTCCCCAAGTATTTGGATATTCTTGCACTTCAAATACTCGTCTCTAACCTAAAAACAATCCAACAAATCAAAATTATCTTTTTTTGCCTTAGCGCGATGTCGAAACCCTTTCACATATGAAAGATGTTTCGTCCATTCCGAGACAATGCAAACAACGCTTTGTTCCTACGGTGGTGTCTTCCGATTCCCGATCGAGTCGATCCTTGGTCACTTGTACCCTAATCTTTTGTCCCTGGATTTAACTTCCCCCTTTCGATCCAACACCTTTTTCTTTTGGCCAAATACTATTCTTTTATTCCCCATAAGATTTGTAACCATTCCTTTCGTTGGTTAATGAACCGTCCTTTGGTTAAAACCAATTATCTTCTTCCCCAACAAATTTTCACCCCTTTTTCTTTGGTTAATCACAGTCTGGCTATTAAATACCGAGTCCCCAGCAGAGTCCACAACTTCCTCTTGGTTCCCGCTCCTTGTTTGTTTGGCTAATCACTGTCTGTCAGTTAAAACACCAATTTTCTTGTTTTTCTTAGCTAACCATAGTCCGCGTCTTAACATACTGAGTCTTCTTTGGGTTAGTCACCTTCTCCCGATTAATCACTCGTTCTTTGGTTAATCACAGTCCGCATGTTAACATACTGAGTTTCGCTTGAGTTAATCACCTTTTCTTGGTTAATCACTCATTCTTTTTGGTTAATCACAGCCTGTCTATTAAAACACTGAATCCCCTGCAATTAGCAACCTTACTTTTGGTTCAAACACTCGTACCTTTGGGTTAGTAACATTGTTTGGTTCAAATACCCTTTCCTTTGGTCAAGTACTGCTTGTTCAATCAATGTACCATCCTTTGGGTCACAACCTTTGCTTGGTTTCACACCCGTTCTTTAGTTCACAACCTTCGCTTGGTTCCACACTCGTCCTTTTCGTTGATCACTGTCTATCGGTTAAAACCAATTCTTCCCGTCTTTTTGGTTAACCACTATTTATCAGTTAACACACCAATTTCTCTAGAGAGTCAAACACTTTCCCTTGGTTCAATACTCTCATCCTGGTTCATCACGGTCCGTCTGTTGACACCAACCTTTTGCTTTCCCCTCAAAGTTTTACTCTTATCTTCCTTCGGTTAATCACTGTCTGCAAATTAATGTACCGAACCCCCTGTGGATCTTACCTTTACCTTAATTATTGTCCCCTTATTCTCTTGGTTTTGACACCATTATTTTGTTTTCACCCCAGTGGAACTATCACCTTTCTTTTGTATTCCTTAGAGGAGTCTTCCTTTTCCTTTCTCTTGGTTCCGACACCATTCTTTTGGTTTCTCCCCAGTAGAGTTATCACTTCTCTTTTGAGTTCCACAACAGAGTATTCTTTTGCCTTTCTTTCTTGGTTTTGACACCATATCCGGGCATCCCTGGTAGGGTCTTGCTACTTCCTTTCACCCTTGGTTTTGACACCATTTCTGTTTCCTTTTCTTTCTCTGTCCTAGTTCCCCGAACTACATAGGCTCTGAATTCCTTATTGCACTATGAGAATACATAGGCACGAGATTGCAAAATATTGGCGAGCCACCTTCTTCTCTATCTTTCCTGGTTCCATGAACTACGGAACTCTGAATTCCTCATTGCACTATGAGGATACGTAGGCACGAGGGCCCCAATCCTCCGCGAGTACTTTCTTCTCTCTCTTTTCTTTCCCCTTTTAGCTAGAATGCTTTAGATAGATAACTCGTCCAAGCCTAAAAGCAAGCAAAAGGTTCCCGTCGAGTACGATAGATGCGTGAGGTGCATAGTACCTTCCTTTTGCATAACCGACCCCTTACCTGTTTCTCTTCCCTTTGGGTTTTATCGATATTTTTCCTGTCCTTTGGGACTAAATAAAGTTCGGTGGCGACTATGTTGTATTTTTGAGTGTGCGATTCACTCAGGTATCATCTCGCTATCCATAATAGGCTTTAGTGCATGTGTTGGATCCGACACCTGACAGCCGCGTGGAAGTGATTTAAGAGATTTCGTAGGGTTTCAAGGCGAGACATTAATGAGGAGAGGGAGCAGTTACCGAAAACGTGAAAACCCACGTCTTCTTAGGAAGTATGAGTGGTATGGATGATCACATGTATGAGATATAAATGAGAATCAGGTATTATAATAGCAGAACTAGATTAAGCATATCCAATATAGGAAAATCCTAGACATGTTGTACTCATATGTTTTATAATATTCATAGAGTGTGAGAATTAAAGGAATTATGGGGGGGCAACCTCAAAGAGGCATGTCGAGACATCTGATTTTCATTTCTATAAGATATGGGTGGATGACCATTGTATAACATTGGGTGATTCACTTATGTATATGTCCTCAGAGTTGGAACCGCCATATGAGTGTTACTAGATGTATACAGTGCTACAATATCTCTATTGGGCACATGATACGTGATTTATCCCTTCAGTTAGGTATGGGGTTTATGATGATCCCAACCTTGATGTATGATTTTGAATGTATGCTCGTGAAGAACGAGTTGGAGTTCTCATAAGATAGATTAGAACAATAAATGATTCGCACGCTATACTTGATAGTTAAGTACTATATGTGCAGTCCATGACCTACGAGCTACAGGGGAGGGTTACACTCACGACTCATTTTCAAATGTAGAGGATCATGCATGGCTTAGCTTCTGCAGAGTGGTAATAAGATAAACCATATTCTAGTGATATGCTTGTGGAAGGTGTAACACCCCCTTTTTATACCCCCAAATAAATTAAATAAATCAATTAGGCACTTAGAAAATTTATTTCATCAGAGTTTAATTAAAACATGGTATAAAAGAGGCGCATCACATTATCATGAAATTACACACACACGATACCTGCTCAAAATAGATATGCAACAATGGGTAACCCACATCTCAATATTTAGAATAAAGCGGAAACATCCAAATATTGAATCGATCTCATGCATAAAAGTATATGCAGCCATCAGTTAATTCATGATTTACAACGTATCCACAACAGATACATACACATATGTATCACAAAAGAATCAAAACAAATGTAACTCCAAAAGAGTCAAAGGCTTCCTAACTACCCAGATGTTACATATCAGAGCCATTGACCAAAAAGAATGAAAACATCGCTTCACAAAAAGAACCTCCAGCTTCCTACTCTGCAATGCCTCATAGAGCATTATAAAACAGCAGAAGGGTGAGAAACAACATCATAACAGTTAATGCATAAAATTATATATATATATATATATATATACATAGCTCCATAATTATACAAGTTATACTCAAATTATGTTCTCACCACACTAAGCATATACAAATAATCATGTCTCTACACATACACATGAACAATCACTATATTTCCTCCAAATAAATCACATATAACATACACAGTTATATTCACACAACCAATGCATCATACACAGATGACTCATGCAACTCATAGAGACCGACACACGACTCTATGCAGATGCAAATGCGGTACCGACTCATTAAACAAATTCCCTAAGGAATCGAGTATTCAGCAGATCCTCCACGGGATCAAGTACTCAGCAGATTCTCCACGGAATCAAATATTCATCAGATTCTCCACGGAATCGAATATTCAGCAGATCCTCCACGGGATCAAGTACTCAGCAGATTCTCCACGGAATCAAATACTCTAACCAATCCTCCACGGGATTACATGTCATGACCGATTCTCCAAGGAATCACACAATGCAACCGATTCTCCAAGGAATCAAATATAACCATCGTATCATACGAGGTTCTGCAAATCCTCCGAGGGATCAATCGATACAAAAATGCATACTATGCTCACAAACATATTCATTGCATATATCATATACATAGCATATATCCATCATGCATTCACATTATGCACCATTCCACACATGGTTTACACACATATCAGCCTATCAATGCATTTCTATTCAATTCGAGCAAATACACAAGATTATCAAATATTCAAGATTCATCATTTACTCTACAATCTAGGATTCACGCCTTTCGGCCACCCACAGCACAACATGTTGAAACAGTTCACACATCAATCATTCATATAGGCATTAATCATAATTGAATCAACCAAACATCATACTATGAACAAACAGCAAAACAAAATAACACTGCCAGGTTCGCCAACCTTCGCCTGGCGAAGCCACGCAGCGAATGCTCGCTGACCTTCGCCTGGCGAACTCCCCAGCGAAGTCCACTGGGAGTAATTCTGGAATTACTCGCTGAGGCTCGCTACCCACTCGCCTGGCGAACCTTCGCCAACTCACCTCGCCTGGCGAACTTGCCAGCGAATACAGGGTATTAGCTTCTGACTTGCTTCGCTACAGCTCGCTGGGCTTCGCCTGGCGAAGCTTCGCTGCCATTCGCCTGGCGAACTTGCGAAGACAGAACTTCCATGGCTGTCTCAAAGCCCAAACTCCACACAACCAACCGATTAAATCCAAACCAATCACAGTAGCACAACCCAACCATCACCCGACTAAACTACATCGTCTAATCCGAGTTCTAACCGATTAAAACCTCATTCTACTCACAAAACCAACTTCTAACCTAAGTGGAAAAGGAGTAGAAACTCTACAAAATCCGCACCCATACACATACAATCATACACATTAAAGAGATGATGGAGTTTCACACCCTTACCGATCGATTGCAAGCTTTGGTGATAATTCCTTGATGATTCTAGGTTTTCCTCTCCACTTTCTCTTCTCTTTCTCTTCTCCTCTTTTCTTTCTCTTGTTTTTCTTCTTATGTTACTATCTTTCTTTCTTTTCCTCTCTTATTCTATTTCTATCTCTATTTCTTTCCTCTCAAATTCTTTCCAACACTTACCAATCAATTCTCACACTAAATTGCTAAATGTCTAAAATGCCCTTTTTACTCTAATTCCCCGAAAACTCTCCGAATCGGTAAAATAGATAAAATAAGCAAACACCACATAATAACAATATATAATTTCTCAATTTAAACAAACATCAATTAAATAAATTAAAAGACTCAACAATTAATGGGAATTCAGAATCGGGGTGTTACAACTCTCCCCCACTTTAGAAATTTTCGTCCTCGAAAATATCACCTGATTCAAACAACTCTGGATGCGATTCTCGCATCTTGCTTTCCAATTCCCAAGTCATGTTGCCTTCCGCGGCACCTCCCCAGGACACTTTCACAAGCGCAATATCCTTGCCTCTTAGTTTCTTAACTTCACGGTCCAAAATACTAACCGGTAAAACTTCAACTGTAAGGTTATCTCTTACTTCCACTTCATCCATTGGGATTACATGTAACGGATCCGGAACATACTTCCGAAGTTGCGAGACATGGAATACATCATGCAAATTCGAAAGGTTCGGAGGCAACGCCACACGATACGCCACAGCACCAATCCGTGCGACAATCTGATACGGACCAATAAAACGAGAAGTCAACTTTCTCGACTTCAAGGCACGACCCATACCCGTAACTGGTGTAACTCTCAAAAACACATGGTCTCCCTCTTGAAACTCGAGATCCTTTCTCCTTTTATCATGATAACTTTTCTGTCTATTCTGAGAAGCTTTCATCTTTTCCCGAATAAATTTCACCTTTTCCGTCGTTTGCTGTACCATTTCAGGACCAACTACCGACCTTTCACCCGTCTCATGCCAACACAGAGGTGTTCGACATCTCCGTCCATATAAAGCCTCAAATGGCGCCATACCAATACTCGAATGGAAACTGTTATTATAGGTGAATTCAATCAACGCTAAATAACTGTCCCATGCACCACCTTGTTCAAGCACACAAGCACGCAATAAATCTTCTAACGATTGAATCGTCCTCTCGGTTTGACCATCCGTTTGCGGATGATATGCTGAACTCAATCTCAACTTAGAACCCAAGGCACCTTGCAAACTCTCCCAAAATCTTGAAGTAAATCTAGGATCTCTATCCGACACAATACTCTTAGGAACTCCATGAAGCTTCACAATAGTGCCAACATAAATCTCGGCCAACCTTTCCAAAGAATAAGTAATATCAATCGGAATAAAATGAGCCGATTTAGTAAGCCTATCAACAATCACCCAAATAGCATTATGTCCTCTTTGCGTATTCGGCAATCCCGTAACAAAATCCATTGATATACTATCCCATTTCCATTCCGGAATATCCAACGGTTGCATCAATCCACTAGGCTTCTGATGCTCCACCTTAGACTTCTGACAAGTCAAACACGAGTACACAAAACGAGCAACATCGCTTTTCAATCCAGACCACCAAAAGATCTTCTTCAAATCCTGATACATCTTATTCGCTCCCGGATGAATACTTAAGTTACTCCGATGTCCCTCTTCCAATATCATCTTTTTCAAATCCGCGTCATCGGGAATACAAATACGACCTCGAAACCTCAAAACTCCTAATTCATCAACGTTGAAATCTTCATTTCCATTCATCATCAAATCCACAAATTTCAAATCCAACTTTTGCTTTTCACACACCGTAGCAAGGAAATCATTCGTGACATGCAACATACCAAGCTTCACACTACTCGGCGTTAACTCACAAACCAAACTCAAATCTCTAAAGTTCTCCAAGAGTTCCCACTCTCTAACCATCAAAGTAGACACGTGCAACGACTTCCGACTTAAAGCATCGGCTACCACATTCGCCTTACCCGGATGATAATTTAAACCAAAATCATAGTCCTTCAAAAGTTCTAGCCATCTCCTTTGTCTCATATTCAATTCCTTTTGATCAAACAAATACTTCAAACTCTTGTGATCGCTAAAAACTTCAAATCTTGCACCATAAAGATAGTGCCTCCAAATTTTCAAAACGAACACCACGGCCGCTAACTCCAAATCATGAGTAGGATAATTCTTTTCATGCACTCTCAACTGCCTAGAAGCATACGCCACAACCTTCCCATCTTGCATCAATACACCACCCAATCCTGACAAAGAAGCATCGCAATAAACCACAAAAGGTTCCGTAGGATTCGGCAAAATCAAAACTGGCGCTGTTGTTAACCTTCTCTTTAATTCCATGAAACTCTCTTCACAATTAACATCCCAAATAAAAGCCTTTCCTTTACAAGTCAATTGCGTTAACGGAAGTGCTAACTTTGAAAATCCTTCGATAAACCTCCGGTAATAACCGGCCAAGCCCAAAAAGCTTCGAATTTCCGTAACCGATCTTGGAGTCTCCCATTGCATTACCGCATCGATCTTGGATGGATCCACACTAATACCATTGCCGGAAATAATATGCCCAAGAAAACTCACCTCCGACAACCAAAACTCACACTTAGACAACTTTGCATACAACTTCTTCTCTTTCAAAATTCGCAACACAATCCTTAAATGTTCTTCGTGTTCCTCTCGAGAATTAGAATAAATCAAAATGTCATCGATAAACACCACCACAAAACGATCCAACTGCTCGTGGAAAATACGGTTCATATATTCCATGAAAACACCCGGCGCATTAGAAACTCCGAATGGCATCACCGTATACTCATAGTGACCATATCGTGTTCTAAAAGCCATCTTCGAAATATCTCCTTCCTTAACCCGAATCTGGTGATAACCGGATCTTAAATCAATCTTACTAAAAACACGGGCTCCAACCAATTGATCCATCAGATCATCAATTCTTGGAAGCGGATACTTGTTCTTAATTGTTACCTTATTCAACTGCCGATAATCAATACACAATCGCATACTACCATCCTTCTTCTTTACCAACAATACCGGCGCACCCCAAGGAGAAACACTTGGTCTTACAAATCTCTTATCCAACAAATCATTCAACTGCTTCTTCAATTCCACCAACTCCGATGCCGACATCCGATACGGGGCCATCGAAATCGGTCTAGTACCCTGAACTAGATCAATAGAAAATTCAACCTCTCTCTTTGGCGGCACATCCGCAACATCTTCCGGAAACACTTCAGGAAATTCACAAACCACAGGAAACACGTCGAGCTCAACTTTGCTCTCCACCGACAACGATGCAAACAAACCAAACAACTGAGCTTCGTCCGCTAAAAGTTTCTTCAACTCTTTAGTGGAAAGAAAACTCTCGTTTTCACCATCTTCCAAAGAAGGAAACCTCACTAACTTGTGATAGCAATCCAAATGAACTCTATTAAATTGCAACCAGTTCATACCCAAGATTACGTCCAAACCTTCCAACGGCAAACACACTAAATCCATAACGAAGTCCTGACCATACATGGTCAAAGGACAACTTGCACACACCAAAGAAGTAGTTACCGACCCCGAAGCGGGAGTCCCAATAACCATACCACTACTCAAAGAAACCATACACAAATCCAACCGCTTAGCACACGCAAGAGAAATGAACGAGTGAGTCGCTCCAGTATCAATAATAGCAACTAAAGGCATATCATTAATAAAGCATGTACCTTTAATCAAACGATCTGCCGCATTAGTGGCGTCTGAACCTGCTAATGCGAATACTTTTCCGCCCGCCGGAGCTTGCTTCGGTTTGGTACAATTCGGGCTAATGTGACCCACCTCGCCACAATTAAAACACTTCACAGCATTCTTTCTACACTCTGCTGCATCATGACCAAAGAGTCCACAGTTGGAACACTTCGCCTTGAACTTTCCACAATCATAAGACTTGTGGCCCATCACGCCACACTTAAAACATTTGATCGCACCGGAACCTCCTCCGGGTCTCCTATCGAAGTTTCCCCTATGTTTGCCCTTATCAGCAGGCGTCACATAAGGTCCGCTTCGTACTTGCTGCTTCCCTCTCCTCTCGCTCAAACCTTTATAATGAGTAGAACGAGCTCTACTGTCTTCTTCATAAATTCTACAACACTCAGTCAAATCCGAAAATCTTCGTATCCTTTGATAACCCACCGCTTGCTTTATCTCTGGACGCAAGCCATTCTCATACTTGATACATTTGGAAAATTCCGCCGTAACCGCATCATAGTGAGGGTGAAACTTCACTAACTCAGTAAACTTAGCGGTGTAGTCCACCACCGACATATTACCTTGTTTCAACTCCAGAAATTCCATTTCTCTCTTCCCTTTAACACTTTCGGGATAATACTTCCTTAGAAACTCAGCACGAAATAAATCCCACGTAATTTCCTCGTCGTCGACCTCAAGAACTTGCCTCATGCTGACCCACCAGTCATCGGCCTCTTCTCTCAGCATGTGAGTCCCTAGTCTCACCTTATTCCCTTCAGCACAATCCATCACCCTAAAAATTCTCTCAATTTCCTTTAACCATATCTGAGCACCATCCGGATCAAATCTCCCTTTAAACACCGGTGGTTGGTTCTTCCTGAACTCATCATTCGCATTCACGTTAGGTGCACCCTGCACAGCTCTGGCCATAGCCTCTAACGCCGCTGCCATAGCATTGTCATTACGACCTGCCATATTCTGAGGATTCCCAAAAATAACGACAAGGTTAAACAATCGTTCAACCAACACAACAACAAGACAGACGCGACTGACTCAACACTGGCTCTGATACCACTTAATGTAACACCCCCTTTTTATACCCCCAAATAAATTAAATAAATCAATTAGGCACTTAGAAAATTTATTTCATCAGAGTTTAATTAAAACATGGTATAAAAGAGGCGCATCACATTATCATGAAATTACACACACACGATACCTGCTCAAAATAGATATGCAACAATGGGTAACCCACATCTCAATATTTAGAATAAAGCGGAAACATCCAAATATTGAATCGATCTCATGCATAAAAGTATATGCAGCCATCAGTTAATTCATGATTTACAACGTATCCACAACAGATACATACACATATGTATCACAAAAGAATCAAAACAAATGTAACTCCAAAAGAGTCAAAGGCTTCCTAACTACCCAGATGTTACATATCAGAGCCATTGACCAAAAAGAATGAAAACATCGCTTCAAAAAAAGAACCTCCAGCTTCCTACTCTGCAATGCCTCATAGAGCATTATAAAACAGCAGAAGGGTGAGAAACAACATCATAACAGTTAATGCATAAAATTATATATATATATATATATACATAGCTCCATAATTATACAAGTTATACTCAAATTATGTTCTCACCACACTAAGCATATACAAATAATCATGTCTCTACACATACACATGAACAATCACTATATTTCCTCCAAACAAATCACATATAACATACACAGTTATATTCACACAACCAATGCATCATACACAGATGACTCATGCAACTCATAGAGACCGACACACGACTCTATGCAGATGCAAATGCGGTACCGACTCATTAAACAAATTCCCTAAGGAATCGAGTATTCAGCAGATCCTCCACGGGATCAAGTACTCAGCAGATTCTCCACGGAATCAAATATTCATCAGATTCTCCACGGAATCGAATATTCAGCAGATCCTCCACGGGATCAAGTACTCAGCAGATTCTCCACGGAATCAAATACTCTAACCAATCCTCCACGGGATTACATGTCATGACCGATTCTCCAAGGAATCACACAATGCAACCGATTCTCCAAGGAATCAAATATAACCATCGTATCATACGAGGTTCTGCAAATCCTCCGAGGGATCAATCGATACAAAAATGCATACTATGCTCACAAACATATTCATTGCATATATCATATACATAGCATATATCCATCATGCATTCACATTATGCACCATTCCACACATGGTTTACACACATATCAGCCTATCAATGCATTTCTATTCAATTCGAGCAAATACACAAGATTATCAAATATTCAAGATTCATCATTTACTCTACAATCTAGGATTCACGCCTTTCGGCCACCCACAGCACAACATGTTGAAACAGTTCACACATCAATCATTCATATAGGCATTAATCATAATTGAATCAACCAAACATCATACTATGAACAAACAGCAAAACAAAATAACACTGCCAGGTTCGCCAACCTTCGCCTGGCGAAGCCACGCAGCGAATGCTCGCTGACCTTCGCCTGGCGAACTCCCCAGCGAAGTCCACTGGGAGTAATTCTGGAATTACTCGCTGAGGCTCGCTACCCACTCGCCTGGCGAACCTTCGCCAACTCACCTCGCCTGGCGAACTTGCCAGCGAATACAGGGTATTAGCTTCTGACTTGCTTCGCTACAGCTCGCTGGGCTTCGCCTGGCGAAGCTTCGCTGCCATTCGCCTGGCGAACTTGCGAAGACAGAACTTCCATGGCTGTCTCAAAGCCCAAACTCCACACAACCAACCGATTAAATCCAAACCAATCACAGTAGCACAACCCAACCATCACCCGACTAAACTACATCGTCTAATCCGAGTTCTAACCGATTAAAACCTCATTCTACTCACAAAACCAACTTCTAACCTAAGTGGAAAAGGAGTAGAAACTCTACAAAATCCGCACCCATACACATACAATCATACACATTAAAGAGATGATGGAGTTTCACACCCTTACCGATCGATTGCAAGCTTTGGTGATAATTCCTTGATGATTCTAGGTTTTCCTCTCCACTTTCTCTTCTCTTTCTCTTCTCCTCTTTTCTTTCTCTTGTTTTTCTTCTTATGTTACTATCTTTCTTTCTTTTCCTCTCTTATTCTATTTCTATCTCTATTTCTTTCCTCTCAAATTCTTTCCAACACTTACCAATCAATTCTCACACTAAATTGCTAAATGTCTAAAATGCCCTTTTTACTCTAATTCCCCGAAAACTCTCCGAATCGGTAAAATAGATAAAATAAGCAAACACCACATAATAACAATATATAATTTCTCAATTTAAACAAACATCAATTAAATAAATTAAAAGACTCAACAATTAATGGGAATTCAGAATCGGGGTGTTACAACTCTCCCCCACTTTAGAAATTTTCGTCCTCGAAAATATCACCTGATTCAAACAACTCTGGATGCGATTCTCGCATCTTGCTTTCCAATTCCCAAGTCATGTTGCCTTCTGCGGCACCTCCCCAGGACACTTTCACAAGCGCAATATCCTTGCCTCTTAGTTTCTTAACTTCACGGTCCAAAATACTAACCGGTAAAACTTCAACTGTAAGGTTATCTCTTACTTCCACTTCATCCATTGGGATTACATGTAACGGATCCGGAACATACTTCCGAAGTTGCGAGACATGGAATACATCATGCAAATTCGAAAGGTTCGGAGGCAACGCCACACGATACGCCACAGCACCAATCCGTGCGACAATCTGATACGGACCAATAAAACGAGAAGTCAACTTTCTCGACTTCAAGGCACGACCCATACCCGTAACTGGTGTAACTCTCAAAAACACATGGTCTCCCTCTTGAAACTCGAGATCCTTTCTCCTTTTATCATGATAACTTTTCTGTCTATTCTGAGAAGCTTTCATCTTTTCCCGAATAAATTTCACCTTTTCCGTCGTTTGCTGTACCATTTCAGGACCAACTACCGACCTTTCACCCGTCTCATGCCAACACAGAGGTGTTCGACATCTCCGTCCATATAAAGCCTCAAATGGCGCCATACCAATACTCGAATGGAAACTGTTATTATAGGTGAATTCAATCAACGCTAAATAACTGTCCCATGCACCACCTTGTTCAAGCACACAAGCACGCAATAAATCTTCTAACGATTGAATCGTCCTCTCGGTTTGACCATCCGTTTGCGGATGATATGCTGAACTCAATCTCAACTTAGAACCCAAGGCACCTTGCAAACTCTCCCAAAATCTTGAAGTAAATCTAGGATCTCTATCCGACACAATACTCTTAGGAACTCCATGAAGCTTCACAATAGTGCCAACATAAATCTCGGCCAACCTTTCCAAAGAATAAGTAATATCAATCGGAATAAAATGAGCCGATTTAGTAAGCCTATCAACAATCACCCAAATAGCATTATGTCCTCTTTGCGTATTCGGCAATCCCGTAACAAAATCCATTGATATACTATCCCATTTCCATTCCGGAATATCCAACGGTTGCATCAATCCACTAGGCTTCTGATGCTCCACCTTAGACTTCTGACAAGTCAAACACGAGTACACAAAACGAGCAACATCGCTTTTCAATCCAGACCACCAAAAGATCTTCTTCAAATCCTGATACATCTTATTCGCTCCCGGATGAATACTTAAGTTACTCCGATGTCCCTCTTCCAATATCATCTTTTTCAAATCCGCGTCATCGGGAATACAAATACGACCTCGAAACCTCAAAACTCCTAATTCATCAACGTTGAAATCTTCATTTCCATTCATCATCAAATCCACAAATTTCAAATCCAACTTTTGCTTTTCACACACCGTAGCAAGGAAATCATTCGTGACATGCAACATACCAAGCTTCACACTACTCGGCGTTAACTCACAAACCAAACTCAAATCTCTAAAGTTCTCCAAGAGTTCCCACTCTCTAACCATCAAAGTAGACACGTGCAACGACTTCCGACTTAAAGCATCGGCTACCACATTCGCCTTACCCGGATGATAATTTAAACCAAAATCATAGTCCTTCAAAAGTTCTAGCCATCTCCTTTGTCTCATATTCAATTCCTTTTGATCAAACAAATACTTCAAACTCTTGTGATCGCTAAAAACTTCAAATCTTGCACCATAAAGATAGTGCCTCCAAATTTTCAAAACGAACACCACGGCCGCTAACTCCAAATCATGAGTAGGATAATTCTTTTCATGCACTCTCAACTGCCTAGAAGCATACGCCACAACCTTCCCATCTTGCATCAATACACCACCCAATCCTGACAAAGAAGCATCGCAATAAACCACAAAAGGTTCCGTAGGATTCGGCAAAATCAAAACTGGCGCTGTTGTTAACCTTCTCTTTAATTCCATGAAACTCTCTTCACAATTAACATCCCAAATAAAAGCCTTTCCTTTACAAGTCAATTGCGTTAACGGAAGTGCTAACTTTGAAAATCCTTCGATAAACCTCCGGTAATAACCGGCCAAGCCCAAAAAGCTTCGAATTTCCGTAACCGATCTTGGAGTCTCCCATTGCATTACCGCATCGATCTTGGATGGATCCACACTAATACCATTGCCGGAAATAATATGCCCAAGAAAACTCACCTCCGACAACCAAAACTCACACTTAGACAACTTTGCATACAACTTCTTCTCTTTCAAAATTCGCAACACAATCCTTAAATGTTCTTCGTGTTCCTCTCGAGAATTAGAATAAATCAAAATGTCATCGATAAACACCACCACAAAACGATCCAACTGCTCGTGGAAAATACGGTTCATATATTCCATGAAAACACCCGGCGCATTAGAAACTCCGAATGGCATCACCGTATACTCATAGTGACCATATCGTGTTCTAAAAGCCGTCTTCGAAATATCTCCTTCCTTAACCCGAATCTGGTGATAACCGGATCTTAAATCAATCTTACTAAAAACACGGGCTCCAACCAATTGATCCATCAGATCATCAATTCTTGGAAGCGGATACTTGTTCTTAATTGTTACCTTATTCAACTGCCGATAATCAATACACAATCGCATACTACCATCCTTCTTCTTTACCAACAATACCGGCGCACCCCAAGGAGAAACACTTGGTCTTACAAATCTCTTATCCAACAAATCATTCAACTGCTTCTTCAATTCCACCAACTCCGATGCCGACATCCGATACGGGGCCATCGAAATCGGTCTAGTACCCTGAACTAGATCAATAGAAAATTCAACCTCTCTCTTTGGCGGCACATCCGCAACATCTTCCGGAAACACTTCAGGAAATTCACAAACCACAGGAAACACGTCGAGCTCAACTTTGCTCTCCACCGACAACGATGCAAACAAACCAAACAACTGAGCTTCGTCCGCTAAAAGTTTCTTCAACTCTTTAGTGGAAAGAAAACTCTCGTTTTCACCATCTTCCAAAGAAGGAAACCTCACTAACTTGTGATAGCAATCCAAATGAACTCTATTAAATTGCAACCAGTTCATACCCAAGATTACGTCCAAACCTTCCAACGGCAAACACACTAAATCCATAACGAAGTCCTGACCATACATGGTCAAAGGACAACTTGCACACACCAAAGAAGTAGTTACCGACCCCGAAGCGGGAGTCCCAATAACCATACCACTACTCAAAGAAACCATACACAAATCCAACCGCTTAGCACACGCAAGAGAAATGAACGAGTGAGTCGCTCCAGTATCAATAATAGCAACTAAAGGCATATCATTAATAAAGCATGTACCTTTAATCAAACGATCTGCCGCATTAGTGGCGTCTGAACCTGCTAATGCGAATACTTTTCCGCCCGCCGGAGCTTGCTTCGGTTTGGTACAATTCGGGCTAATGTGACCCACCTCGCCACAATTAAAACACTTCACAGCATTCTTTCTACACTCTGCTGCATCATGACCAAAGAGTCCACAGTTGGAACACTTCGCCTTGAACTTTCCACAATCATAAGACTTGTGGCCCATCACGCCACACTTAAAACATTTGATCGCACCGGAACCTCCTCCGGGTCTCCTATCGAAGTTTCCCCTATGTTTGCCCTTATCAGCAGGCGTCACATAAGGTCCGCTTCGTACTTGCTGCTTCCCTCTCCTCTCGCTCAAACCTTTATAATGAGTAGAACGAGCTCTACTGTCTTCTTCATAAATTCTACAACACTCAGTCAAATCCGAAAATCTTCGTATCCTTTGATAACCCACCGCTTGCTTTATCTCTGGACGCAAGCCATTCTCATACTTGATACATTTGGAAAATTCCGCCGTAACCGCATCATAGTGAGGGTGAAACTTCACTAACTCAGTAAACTTAGCGGTGTAGTCCACCACCGACATATTACCTTGTTTCAACTCCAGAAATTCCATTTCTCTCTTCCCTTTAACACTTTCGGGATAATACTTCCTTAGAAACTCAGCACGAAATAAATCCCACGTAATCTCCTCGTCGTCGACCTCAAGAACTTGCCTCATGCTGACCCACCAGTCATCGGCCTCTTCTCTCAGCATGTGAGTCCCTAGTCTCACCTTATTCCCTTCAGCACAATCCATCACCCTAAAAATTCTCTCAATTTCCTTTAACCATATCTGAGCACCATCCGGATCAAATCTCCCTTTAAACACCGGTGGTTGGTTCTTCCTGAACTCATCATTCGCATTCACGTTAGGTGCACCCTGCACAGCTCTGGCCATAGCCTCTAACGCCGCTGCCATAGCATTGTCATTACGACCTGCCATATTCTGAGGATTCCCAAAAATAACGACAAGGTTAAACAATCGTTCAACCAACACAACAACAAGACAGACGCGACTGACTCAACACTGGCTCTGATACCACTTAATGTAACACCCCCTTTTTATACCCCCAAATAAATTAAATAAATCAATTAGGCACTTAGAAAATTTATTTCATCAGAGTTTAATTAAAACATGGTATAAAAGAGGCGCATCACATTATCATGAAATTACACACACACGATACCTGCTCAAAATAGATATGCAACAATGGGTAACCCACATCTCAATATTTAGAATAAAGCGGAAACATCCAAATATTGAATCGATCTCATGCATAAAAGTATATGCAGCCATCAGTTAATTCATGATTTACAACGTATCCACAACAGATACATACACATATGTATCACAAAAGAATCAAAACAAATGTAACTCCAAAAGAGTCAAAGGCTTCCTAACTACCCAGATGTTACATATCAGAGCCATTGACCAAAAAGAATGAAAACATCGCTTCACAAAAAGAACCTCCAGCTTCCTACTCTGCAATGCCTCATAGAGCATTATAAAACAGCAGAAGGGTGAGAAACAACATCATAACAGTTAATGCATAAAATTATATATATATATATATATATATATATATACATAGCTCCATAATTATACAAGTTATACTCAAATTATGTTCTCACCACACTAAGCATATACAAATAATCATGTCTCTACACATACACATGAACAATCACTATATTTCCTCCAAACAAATCACATATAACATACACAGTTATATTCACACAACCAATGCATCATACACAGATGACTCATGCAACTCATAGAGACCGACACACGACTCTATGCAGATGCAAATGCGGTACCGACTCATTAAACAAATTCCCTAAGGAATCGAGTATTCAGCAGATCCTCCACGGGATCAAGTACTCAGCAGATTCTCCACGGAATCAAATATTCATCAGATTCTCCACGGAATCGAATATTCAGCAGATCCTCCACGGGATCAAGTACTCAGCAGATTCTCCACGGAATCAAATACTCTAACCAATCCTCCACGGGATTACATGTCATGACCGATTCTCCAAGGAATCACACAATGCAACCGATTCTCCAAGGAATCAAATATAACCATCGTATCATACGAGGTTCTGCAAATCCTCCGAGGGATCAATCGATACAAAAATGCATACTATGCTCACAAACATATTCATTGCATATATCATATACATAGCATATATCCATCATGCATTCACATTATGCACCATTCCACACATGGTTTACACACATATCAGCCTATCAATGCATTTCTATTCAATTCGAGCAAATACACAAGATTATCAAATATTCAAGATTCATCATTTACTCTACAATCTAGGATTCACGCCTTTCGGCCACCCACAGCACAACATGTTGAAACAGTTCACACATCAATCATTCATATAGGCATTAATCATAATTGAATCAACCAAACATCATACTATGAACAAACAGCAAAACAAAATAACACTGCCAGGTTCGCCAACCTTCGCCTGGCGAAGCCACGCAGCGAATGCTCGCTGACCTTCGCCTGGCGAACTCCCCAGCGAAGTCCACTGGGAGTAATTCTGGAATTACTCGCTGAGGCTCGCTACCCACTCGCCTGGCGAACCTTCGCCAACTCACCTCGCCTGGCGAACTTGCCAGCGAATACAGGGTATTAGCTTCTGACTTGCTTCGCTACAGCTCGCTGGGCTTCGCCTGGCGAAGCTTCGCTGCCATTCGCCTGGCGAACTTGCGAAGACAGAACTTCCATGGCTGTCTCAAAGCCCAAACTCCACACAACCAACCGATTAAATCCAAACCAATCACAGTAGCACAACCCAACCATCACCCGACTAAACTACATCGTCTAATCCGAGTTCTAACCGATTAAAACCTCATTCTACTCACAAAACCAACTTCTAACCTAAGTGGAAAAGGAGTAGAAACTCTACAAAATCCGCACCCATACACATACAATCATACACATTAAAGAGATGATGGAGTTTCACACCCTTACCGATCGATTGCAAGCTTTGGTGATAATTCCTTGATGATTCTAGGTTTTCCTCTCCACTTTCTCTTCTCTTTCTCTTCTCCTCTTTTCTTTCTCTTGTTTTTCTTCTTATGTTACTATCTTTCTTTCTTTTCCTCTCTTATTCTATTTCTATCTCTATTTCTTTCCTCTCAAATTCTTTCCAACACTTACCAATCAATTCTCACACTAAATTGCTAAATGTCTAAAATGCCCTTTTTACTCTAATTCCCCGAAAACTCTCCGAATCGGTAAAATAGATAAAATAAGCAAACACCACATAATAACAATATATAATTTCTCAATTTAAACAAACATCAATTAAATAAATTAAAAGACTCAACAATTAATGGGAATTCAGAATCGGGGTGTTACAGAAGGAGCCTGAGTGGTCATAACTATAGGAGTTATACAATTGTAAACATTTCGTTCATTTTGATAGAGTCTCAGTGATTCCATATACGTAAATACCTGAGTTGGGAATTACGTATATCACTACATCTTTATCAGCTTAGAATGTGATTGCCCCATTATCGGTTAATGGAACATGATGAGATAGGTATATCATATTTTTTATGAATCAACATGTGAGACTAAGTAGATAGCCTCAGTGAGATAACCATGAAGTTTTAGTTGGTACTCGTCCACGCGGGATGGGGGTGAGATACACTGACGAATGTTACAAGCAGACATTGGCTTGAGTAAAAGGGTATAAAGACTCGGCGGTTTAGATCAGAAACCCATTGAGATTGTTATCTCACTCAAAATTTTCTATATTATTTTCATTGAAGCATCTAGTCCCAATTATTAACACTATGATTCGGAATATATGACGCGTGAAGAGGATTATTCGACACATGATATGAAATTAACTGCAATCGTATTTGCACTTAAGGTGTGGGTACACTACCTTCATAGGATACACATTGAGATATTTAGCGATCCCAAAAATCTAAGGTATTTGTTTGATCATAAGGAATTAGATATACCTCATAAGAGATGAATGGAGTTCATAGTAGGACTACCTCGTACTCTTGGTGGCCATGACCCCATTTGGGTGATATTGGCCATGTTTAACAAGTCTGCTCATTTCCTACCCATCAATAATTCCTATAAGAATAACCAGCTAGCAAGACTCTTCATTGCAAAAATAGTAGGGTTGCATGGTGTACCAACCAATAACATATCTGACCGAGACCCAAAATTCACTTCTAGGTTTTAGAAGGCTTTCCACTATGTAATCAGGCACGCCAACAGGGCGGGCGGGGCAGGTTTAAGCATTACCAGCCTCATCCTCGTCTTTCTTTACCAGCCCTGCCCTCTCCCCCAGACCTAGTCGGGGTAACAATTTACCACCACCCCGCCTAGCCCCCCACCTGCATATATTTTATTTTATTTTTTTAAAATATGTATTTTTTCACAACAATAAAAATTAATAATTAAACTAAATATTTGATCATTTTAAGAATAATTATAATATTTGACAATTTTCATTTAATTTGTATTTAATATAAATGAATAATAATTATAATAAACTTGATATTTTATGATTAAGAAAGGTTAATGGGTAATAAATTTATAAAAAATAAAGATAATAAATTAATTTTAATAGGCGGGGTGCAGGGCGTGGGCTGATACTGACATTCCCATCCCGCCCTTATAATTAAAAATTGAATTTTCCATGCACCCGCCCCCAATTAAATATGATTTCCCCCGTTAGATTCAGGATAGGGGCAATCAGGCCTGACCGGGTTCATATTTTTTTGTCGTGCCTACATGAAATAAGAACTACATTGAACCTTATTATAACTAGCCTTCCTCAATAAGATGGCCAAACGGAGAGAACCATTTAGATTGTAGAGGACATGTTATAGGCTTGTATCTTTGAAAGTTGAAGATGTTGGAATAAACACTTACATTTGATTGAATTCACTAACAACAACAATTATCATTCGAGTATTGGAATAACACCATTTAAGGATTTATATGGAGGAAAGTGTATAACACATATATGTTGGGTGGAAGTTGGGGACAAAGGGATCCTACGGCCGAAGATAATCCAAGAGACCATAGAGAAGATAATGGTTATTCAAGAAAAGATGAAGAAAGATCAAGATCGACAAAAAAAGCTATGCAGACCAACGTAAGAGTCCCTTGGAATTGTATAAAGGATATCATGTGTTTTAAAGGTTAGCCCTAAGCTAGGACTAAAGGGACCATTCAATACGAAGAAGCTAAGTCTGAGATTCAATGGTTCTTACCAGATCATAAGTCGGATAGGTGAATTGGCCTATCAATTGATATTTCCACCTTCCCTATCCAGACTACATGATGTATTTCATGTATCTCAACTTTGTAAAGTTATACCAAATCCTTTTCAACCTATTCTTCCAAATACGGTTGAAGTTACAACAAACCTCACTTTTCAACCACAGCCGAGTTGAATAGTGGATTATGCAGTAAAGTCTCTAAGAAACAAGGAGATATCATTAGTGAGGGTAATGTGGGAAGAATCTCACCCCCAGTGAAACTACATGGGAGTTGGAGTCATAAATGTGGGATAACTACCCTCACCTTTTTCATCTAATTCTTTCAATTTCGAGGACGAAATTTTAATTAATTGAGGAGAGTAGAATATTCCATTTCTTTCTACATATTAATTAATATGAGATTAGGGAGAGATTAGTAGCAAACCATGGAGTTTCTAAACCTAATATAACTAATGGTACATTAGTAATTGGAACTAAAGCTTAAAGGCATAAAGGTCATTGTGAAAGCATATATTATATACCAATTTTGTAAATACTTCTTTGTGTTTCTCCCATTTCCCTCTATCTATAATTAGATTCTAGAGAGAAAGCTAGAGAGAGAGGGTTCGAGTGAGAGAAATGGAGGGGAGGAAGAATAAGAACTTGGCTCAATTTATAGTAATTTTGCTTGCATGCTAAGGAATAAGGATCATTGAAGAAGATAAAAGAGAAAACACAAAGGATCAATAATATTCTTCATCCTCTTCACCATCTCTTTCAAGAATTTAGAAATTCACACTAGTAAGGTGGGGTTCTTAGGCGATGATGGGCTAGATCAAACCTAGGATATTTGCATGTGGTTTTAGATTATTAGTTCTTGAATTCATGATGTTCTTGCATGTTTAATTGTGATTCATTTGGGTTTCTTGCCATTTATGAATTTTCTATACTTCTCCATGTTTCGTGTAAGTTGTGTTGAACTCTTGTATGGAATTTTGGTCTAAATTGCATGAAGTAATGTAGAATTACATGTACCTAGGGAACATTCGAATCGTAATGTCCATTACGAGTTATAATGTCCATTTAGGGTTGGACATAATGGCCTATGGTGCTTGTATGGATGTGGGTTGAGAGGCATTACAGGGCCATAATGCTCATTATGGGCTACCCGTAATGGCTTTGGGTTTTTTTGTATTAGGGGGGGGGGGGGGGGGGGGGGGGATCAGGGCCTGCTACGTGGCGTAATACCCATTATGGCTAGGATGTAACCACCATAAATTCCTTCCTTCCCTAACCTCTCTTGACCCTAATCATGGCTTTACTTTATTCCATTTCTTTTAGGCCTTGCATACTAATAAACCTTTCTTAATGAATGGAAATAATATTGCTTCACCTAGTGTACGAGATTGGACTTTGATATGATAAATAATAATTTTATTATCGAGAGGACTTGTGATTTTAGTAGGACTCCATTGAGATAGTATTATCTCAACCCCATGTTATTGATTATATTTTTAGATGAGCAGGTTTTTGGAAAAGGGAAAAGCAAGACAAACTAAGGAGTAATTGAAGACTTTCTTTATGTTTTGTTTCTGTTGTGTATCTTCTTAGAAATTTATGTTTAGACATGTTGTATATATATGTACATTGATGTAACATATGTGTTTTTCATGTGTACTTATGTTAGTTATCTAATATTTGATGGATCAGTACCAACGTTTAATACTCTAAATGTGATGATTCCTGATACTATCTAATTTTGGCGTATTATAATAGATTCGTCGATAATGGTGACAACCCTAAACTTGATAGCTTTGCAAACATTGTTGATGATATCAAGTAATCAGTCCCTTATTTAAACTGTTCTAATCATTTCTTTTTACATTTTTTGCATTTAAATTTAATTATTTGTTTATTTTTAAATAATGTACAACTTGTGAAACTTAACTAAAAATACACTTTTAAAAATTAACACTTCATCAATTTATAATTTAAAAAAATAAAAAAGAGCCAAATCAGTTTGATTTTAAAATAGATAAACTAATTTCGTGGATGATATATAAAATAGTGGTTATTATAAAAATATGTTTATCAATACTTACGGATAAGTAATTAAATATGCATTTACTTATATATATATATATATATATATATATATATATATATATATATATATATATATATATATATATATATATATATATATATATATATATATATATATATATATATTCTTATTGGTGACATAAGTAGAATCAAATAGACTAATTTATATCGGATTTAAATCCATAAATTTTAGCTAAGTATCTGTAATTTTAAAATAAGTTTATTTAAGAAAAATTTAAATAAATAAAATGAAATGAAAAAATAACAGCAATAAATATTATTATTTAATTGGTACTAATAGATATCTATCCAACTAAATTAAAAAGAAACCCAAGTGTTCATCCAAAATTTATTGCATTTTATAGACAAAATGAAAAATGGGTATTCAAATAAATCAGATTAGGTACAATCATTACCGTGCGCAGTCAACAACTCGTAACTGCCCAAATCCAACGATTCAAATTTATACACAGGCTTTTATTTTATAAAATATAAAAATTTAAAATGAAACAACAACCGTCTGATCTTAATCAAACAGCCTAAAACTTGCTGACTAGTGAACGTAACCATAGTACAAAGTACACAACCGACCTTGCATCTTTTATTGAAGAGAGAGAGAGGATAAGATAAGCACATTAGCATCACAGAGTGTTATCGAGTCAGCAAAACAAAAACCACACAAAACAACAAAAACAAAAACAACTTATAATAATTCATTATTTTCCCCGAACCCTTATCCATTCCCAACCTAACAACCATATTTCAACCAAACCGCGGCGACACACCGCCGATTCAACTTCCATTCTTTTTTCCAACCAACACAACTTCCTTTCTGTTTCCTTCTTCTTCAATTCTTCAATGGCTTCTCTCTCTATTTTCCTTCCTCTCTTTTTCTCTCTCCTCTCCGTTACTTCTTCCTCCCCAAATTCCATCCTCCTCCCAATCACAAAAGACTCCACAACACAACAATACTTAACAACAATTTCTCATGGTACCCCTTTTGTTTCCACCAACGTTGTTGTTGATCTCAGTGGTTCAGTTTTCTGGCTCGATTGTTCTTCCAGAAAATCATCATCTTCTTCTCTCCGTACAATTCCTCATCGTTCTCTTCAATGTCTCACCGCATCAAGCCACTCACAAGCATGGCCTATAGATCAAGATCAAGACATCCCTTGTGAAATTCTTCCCAAAAACACCATCACAGGGAAAGTCGCAACTGAAGGAGTTCTTGTTGAAGATGTTCTGAAACTGAAGTCAACAAAAGATTCAATTTTTCAACCTACCCTTGACCTTTTCTTTGCCTGTTCATCTTCTCTTCTCTTGAGTGGTTTATCAGATGATGCTAAAGGCATTGTTGGGTTTGGTAGATCTAGAACTTCTTTCTCATCACAGTTTTTCAATTCAGTTGATTCACAGAGAAAAATCACTTTTTGTCTCTCTTCATCTTCTGGGTCTGTTCTACTTGGTCAAAACAACGTTTTAGAATCTGAGAAAATTTTCAGATCTTTAACGTTCACACCACTTGTCACCAACCAAAACAATGAATATTTCATCAACGTTAACTCCATCAAAATCGGTGGCAAAAAGGTCTCTTTCAACACTCCATCTCTGTCTCAAGAGGGCTATAGTTATGAGGATGGGACTAAGCTGAGTTCTGTTGTGCCTTATACAACCATGCAAAGTTCAATCTATGCGAACTTCAAAAGTGCTTTTGTCAAAGCTGCTTTATCTATGAACATGTCTAGAGTAGCTTCAGTTTCCCCGTTTGAGATTTGTTTTGATTCTAAAGGAGTTGGTGAGTCACAAACTGGTCCTAATGTGCCTGTTATTGATTTTGTTCTCCAAAGTGAGATGGTGAAGTGGAGAATTAATGGAAGAAACTCCATGGTCAGAGTGAATGATGATGTTATGTGTTTGGGAATTTTGGATGGTGGTGATGAATTGAAGAATCCTATTGTGGTTGGAGGGTATCAAATGGAAGATGTTTTGGTTCAGTTGGATTTGGATAGTTCTATGGTTGGATTTAGTTCTTCGCTTTTGATTAAGGATACTAGTTGTTCTAAGTTTAGATTTGGTTCAATGGATGTTCAATTTCAATCTAGTTGATGAAATTACTATGGTTAGAAATTATATAATAGAAGAGACATATCAATATCATATAGTTTTTTTGTTAGGTTATGTTGATTTGTGAGGAATATTAATCAGTTTTGTAATCACTTTTTATGTGATGTGAATATGGCGTTGGAATTTTTGGTTCAGTTCTTTTTGATATTGGAATTGAATTATTCCATCTAATGTAAGCTTTATTTTATCATTTATCTATCAAATAAAAAGGTTGATGGGTTGAGTTATCTTGTTGAGTGTACTTGATTGGTTGATTGTTATCTTCTATTGTGGGTTATGGTTAACATTTAATATCTATTTTGGTTAAAATTTTATTATAAAATAATCTAATATTCAAGGTCTAATTTATGCAAGATTTAAATAAAGATACAATAATTTCAGACAATGAAGTGTTTGAAAAAAGCATATATTACAGAATATCTCATTTTTATTCCTTCGTGTCCGTCCGTGTCTAGCATGGCAGTACTAGTACTAATAGAAAGGGAATTCAAGTCAATTAATTAGTGGGGTTATCAAATACTGCCATACATACCTTGTGACGGTAGCGGTATAGATATTTAAAACTGTCTAAATAAAAATTATAAGTATATTAAAAACATTTAAAATCAAAGAAGAAATATTAGTATTATATGTGTTTAAATGATATTTCATATTAATGTTTTAAGTTTTTGAATGGATCAAAAACTTGATAAAAGATAGTTCATCCGAAACATTCCCAACCAACTCTCATGTGGAAAGGACCCCACGTCATAGAAAAAGTATGATTTAAATATATCAATTTTGATTTTTTGAGTGACTTATGCATTGTAGTGTTAATCTTACATATCAATCTTTGTCTGTTATACCAAAAATTTACTCCACTATACTAATGTTTTGTTCCACTTATCACTAAATAACTATGCCTTCTTAACAGAACAACGACGTTTGTGGGAATCGTCTCCTTGTTTCTTATTCCTTTGAGTTTCCACAATCAAATCCATTTAACTCAAGTTATAAAAGTTGTAACGAACACGCTAAGATGAAGATTACATCCTTCGATTCTGCTTCCCATAGTACCTTGTATCCTTCTAATGCCGAATCATCTTCGTTTCTCGTCGATTCGGCTGACCAAAGGCAACTTGGCCACAAAAAGCCTCCATCACGAAGCACGAAGCAATATGTAGGTTGAGAAGCGATTGAAAGATAGACCGATGTTAGAGCTTCAAAACCACTAGTAGGTGGATGGAACTCATTACACAACACTTCCATTAGTCGTAATTGCCATCATAAAAAATCATTTGGTGACCGAGATCTTCATTGACAATAGAATCTTCAGGAAGTTAGAGTTATGTATGCAAGATTTGAAACCATATGAAGGCAATAACATACTAGCATTCAATGACTTATGAACACAACCATGTGAGACGATAGATCTACTAGTTTTTTTTTTTATAGAGGAAAAGATAAGAGGACCGTAGACATGACTTTTATTTATTGATGTCAAATTTATTTATTAGTTTCTTGTGTGTCAATTTTCAATGATAGATAAAAGTAATATGTTGAGAACTCACCTAAGGGGCATGAATGTAAGATTTGTGTTGATCAAGGTAACAACCTTTTCAAAGAGGTGTATAAGAAGACAAATAGTTTTCAACTAAGAAAAAATGAGTTTTATTATATGATCTGAATTGGATAATTTTTCATATTAAAAATAAAAGACTATAGAAAATCCCCTAAAATTTCTATATCACAAGGAAGGAGATGAACATTTATAAATAAATCTAGTTAAACTAAAAAACATTTTTAGTGACCGATTTTTGTGTCAATAAATTGGTCATTGAAGTTCAATATTACACATACATTCTCATGTCAACAAAAATTGACATTGTTGTTGACATTTGGATTGAAAGTACTAATATGATAAATTTGAAGTATCAAAGTGATATATTTTTTAAGTTATGGGACTAAAATGAGATGGGAGTACATGATGTAGGACGAAAAAAGATATTGAATGTGAAAAATAATATTTAGACAATTGACTTCTTTGGACAACTATTTGCAATTTGCACATAATGTTTTAGGTCCTCTAAAAACATAAGACTTTATCATAAAAAGAGAAGGCAAACGTCAAATCAAGGTACACAATTCACCTAAAGTACCTCACATTATCGACGACCATTAACTTAGATGTCATAGTGTTTGGAGATATCATCCTCCCTCAACGCTAGGCCAAACATGAATTACGCCTTCAAATTCCAAAAAATCACCCCAAAAACTAACATGTTGTTATCATTCATATGGCTATATGAGGCACAAAACACATTCTCCAACTCCTTATGGGTGTTCCTCTGCCATATTTGAATATGAAGAGTACCTTCCAATACACTGTTGTCATTGTCACTGACACATTTCACATTCCTCTTCATCTAACCTTTATGAAGGGAAACAACATAATCTCAACAACACATGCATTCTGAAATTAGTGGCATGCTAACCCAAACCCCCACACTTGAAACACCTCAGGAAATAGAAGTTCATCCCCCACTTATTTCAATCTTGCTCATGTTGGCAAGCATCTAGGAAAGAAAAACAAGCATCAACAGTGTTCACATACATGTCGTATTCTAAGGAAATAAAGCAATTCACAAAACCTAGGCTGAATGGACTGATCTGCTCTAATACCAACTATGTAACACCCTAAAACTTCAAACAAATCTAAAACAATCAACTTAGACAACGATAACATTCAGTTCGCAGTGTTATAAATCAGAACAACCTAAGACTAAATAACAGAAAACGATAAATAAATAAAGAAATTCCTTAGTGCCATCTTCCAACTCACAACAACTATTGCTCCTCCTAAGCATCTATACCACATCGTATAAAACACTATAAACAAAACAAAAGAGTGATGAGAATACACTCACATTTATTAGCGGTGCAAAACATATCAAGGGTAGCATATTCACACAATCATTAACACACATAGAATATTCTCAATAACAAAACAATTCACAAGGCTTTCATGTATCCAATGTGACCCACAATCTCGACTCAATTCACGTGGTACCATTTCATGGGCATCAGAGTTACGTTAATAATATTCATTGACTCACTACGGTTCTTCTTCGAACTCGATTCCTCTTTGAACCCAAACTCATCACTAATCCATGCTTCTGAATCAACGACTCATCACTTCTCAACACGACACATCATGAATGACATACAAATGCAACAACACAATTAGTTCCACTTCGAATAACATACAACACCAATTAAGGAAATCACAGTAGTTCTCATTCTGAACTACATGCCTCAACATCAACAACTTATAATTATATTAACAGTCCACAACTCATACACATAATTATGATTCACAACATATAACTATGTAAGACATCTTAAATCTTAAACTTATTGTTCTAAACTAGACTAGCACATGCCCTATAGTTGGGAAAGGCCCAATCCAGTCCAGCCTAAGGCTAGGCCCAATAAGGAGATTGGGCACAATATGACTGTTGGGCGCGATATAATCGTTGGGGACATTCCCCTCACACGCTTGACAGTTCACGTGACCAACTGCCCTTCTGAAATTCATGGAGACAGTTGAACAAGGTCAAAGATCACACACTAGATCCTCCATAGAGTGCGACGACTCTAAACAAAGGTTAGTGAGTAAGGAAGGAATGTCCACGGCGGGACGACTAAATAGAGCACGGCGACTCCAAGTCCTATGGTAAAGGTAAACAAGGGAAATGTCCACGGCGGGACGACTACCTGGAGCACAACGACTCCAACCCTAAGTTGTAAATGTTAACAGGAAGTTAGTTGTTAGTGAGCTCGCCAAGACATGGAAGCAAATCAGTCGCAAGATAAAATCAGACAACCAGAGAGTTATTAATCCAATTAAATATTAATATTTAATAAGACTAATTAATAATTTATTAATCAAATTAAATAAAAAATATTTAAATTAATTAATGAGTATAACATTAATATTTTTTATATTTTAAAATACTTAACAAATAACTAAAGAAAATAGAAATGAAAAATATATTTAAAAAAAGAGTAACTAAAATGTTTTTGTTTTTAATTTTTTTTTATAGAATATATATATATATATATATATATATATATATATATATATATATATATATATATATATATATATATATATATATATATATATATATATATATATATATATATATATATATATATATATATATATATATATATATATATATATATATATATATATATATATATATATATATATATATATAAAGTAAAATGCAAAATCATTTTAACAAGCAAAACAATAAAATGTAAAATTATATCAAACTATAAAAAACTATAAAAAAATAAAAAATTAGCATGAAAGTCCACGTTAGAGTACTATAAAAATATTTTTATAAGCTAATAGTTATATCCAAATTATACCAATTTACTAACGCCAGTATACTACACCAAAAATATCTCACCACAAACTAGAGCACTCACACACTTTATATAATTATACATAACTTTGCTACAGAGACTAAATACATATTATTAAAAATAAAATGAGAATAAAAATGATAGAAATATATATATATATATATATATATATATATATATATATATATATATATATATATATATATATATATATATATATATATATATATATATATATATATATATATATATATATATATATATATATATATATATATATATTGTATTTTTTAAATACCACAAATAAATTATTAAACTTGAAAAAATATTAAAATAAAATGAGATTAATTTTTTTTCTTTTTATATAAAATAAAATGAGAAAGATAATTAATCAAATAGTTAAAATCTTTTTATTTGTTTTTTTGTTTAAATATTAGACAAACAATAATTTAAATTTGGCTTTTTTTTTTAATGAGAATATACAACATGTATTATTGAGATACCAATTTGATAGCAACACTAAGACCAACTCCAATAGAAGTTCTTAGAGTGGGTTTGCCAACATGACACTCATATTTGTTGTTTTCAAGATAGAAAAGTTCTTAAATATGCAACGGTTCTTCAATGGTTCTTATATTAAAATATTAATTTTATAATATAAAAACTATAATTTTATATAAAATTTTATTTATTATTTTAATTATCATTTTAATTAAAATTTAAATATTTAAATTATAATTTTAAATAAAATAAATTTAATATAAATAATATTTTTTAAGTAAAGTGGTGGGACCCAATATGGATTCTTTAGAATTGTACCATTGGAGTGAAAATTGAATGAGTTGTTTTAAAAGAGTAGATCCCACAAAGAACCTAAAAATGAATTGCACAATTGGAGATGCTCTAAAGAATTACCCACGTCATCATATTACCAATGCAACAATGAAATGAAATATCAAAACAAAACATGTAGTATCCAAGCAGTTTCGAAACTATGTACATATGCAAAGATAATTATAGTATTAAACATCATTCCATCCAACCTTTATCCTCAAAACAAAACATTTGTAAACTAATAACTTCAACAAATAAATATGTTGCAGTAAGAATGAAAAGCAAACATCACTACGCCAGAAATCACTTTTAGCAGCGCATAGAAAGACAACGCTTTATACAAAAGCGCTGCTAAAGGGCCAGTAAAAAAAAAAAAGAAAAAAAGCGCCTACCAAAGACAGCGCTTTTAAAAAAGCGCTGCTAAATGGTGGGCCTAAGAAAGCGCTTTTAAAAAGCGCTGCTAAAGGGGGGGCCTACGAAAGCGCTTTTCAAAAGCGCTGCTAAAGGGGGACCCTTAGAAAGCGCTTTTTATATAAAGCGCTGCTATATGGAATTGATAAGCACCCTATGAAAGCGCTTTTAAAATCGCTGCTAAAGGCCTTTAAAAGCGCTACTATAGGTATTCATATTATAATTTTAAGGCACCCTATGAAAGCGCTTTTCAAAAGCGCTGCTAAAGGGGGACCCTTAGAAAGCGCTTTTTATATAAAGCGCTGCTATATGGAATTGATAAGGCACCCTATGAAAGCGCTTTTAAAAGCGCTGCTAAAGGCCTTTAAAAGCGCTGCTATAGGTATTCATATTATAATTTTAAAATACCCTCCAGAATTTTAACAGAATTAGAACAGTCACGCAACACATTTCTTCTTTCTCTGGCGAACAAAAACGAACGAACGAACCACTGTTCATCGTCCGACCATCAACTTCTTCCGTCCGATCATCCTTCCGACCATCACCGACCGTTCACCGTCCGTTTTTGAGTTCATCCATCCATCTGCATTGCCGGTCCACCATTGTTACGGTACGTGAAGCTTTACTCTGCTTTTCTTGTTTTTTTTATCTTTTCACCATTGTTGTTCTGATGATATATAGATGGTTTTTATCTTTTCAATGATGGTTTTTGTTGTTGTTGTGTTAGTTGTTGTTGTGTTAATATGATATATGAGATTGTCGTACCCCAAATTTGTCCTACCCGTATAACTTGCATTTGTATATCCATCCGTCAACTGTTATCCAGAAAATTAAAAATATATAAATTGTGAGTTTGGATTGAACTGAATCAAACTTCATTTGGGGTGCGATGAATTAAGAACGAATGCAGTATGCGTTGGGGACTCTTTGTGTTAACCCAAGCCTGGTGAGGCATGTTTTTTTTCTCAAGATCAATTCAGGATTCGATTTATTAGATTCATGGATTCAGGATTCAAGTTCAAGGTCAGTGCAAGGGTGCTTTGGTTCAATAGTCTAATTCGTTCAAGATTCGAGGAGGGCTCATGATGGATTTTATTGTTGGGAGTTGATTCAAAATTTTGTTCACTTGGTGTGAAAGTTCAATAAAGGTGTGTTCTAAATGAGAGAGAGTTTTCTTTTACTATACATGGAAGTCAAAGTTCAAGAGTATATGGAAGGTGTATTGATGATATTGAAGTCTGTTCTTTTTTCCTACTGAAAGAAGAATTCATGAATTAAATCAAAGGCCCATGGGGAAGCCCACCCTTATTATTAATTTCCATACAAATTTAATTCAATTGGAAATTATAATAACAAATTGCAACAGAGCCTCATCCAATGTTAAGATTTCATTGCAGTGTAAAAATCCACATTCGAAACATTGTTGTAGCTGTTTCCAAGTAAGTCCATTAAATTGTTGCAAATCAATACAGAATCATAAGACATATGCTTTGAAAATTAAAAAAAATATATATAAAGCCATAATTTCTACAAAGGAAGAATAATTCAATCTAGATGGAGTATGTATATCATCCAAGGTTTTGTGGCAAGCAAGGTTATGCGGAAATAATGGTACACACCACCAACATAGTCTTTGCCTCCACAACAGTAACAGTACAAGTCCAACTTGTTGTTATTAAAACAAATGCTCACCAACAAAGCCAGCAATTACCACAGCTTCCTACATCCCAACATCATCCTCAACAGCTTGGCAATAATGCATTGTCAATGGAGAAGCTTCTTAACAGCAACAATCTGTCTTCTTCATCTCTTATGCAATCACAACAGCTTTTTGTGAATCAAATCCTGAATACGCAGAAGCCACTCACAATCACAAGAGTTCCCTAACACCAACAAAGATGGAAAAGCTACTGATAAGGCTAGTGTAATAAGATCGAAACATTCTGTAACCGAGCAGCGAAGAAGAAGCAAGATAAATGAGAGATTCCAAATATTGAGGGATCTCATACCTCATTGTAATCAAAAGAGGGACACAGCGTCGTTCTTATTAGAGGTGATTGAGTATGTTCAGTACTTACAGGAGAAGGTTCAAAAATATGAAGGCTCATATCAAAGTTGGAGTCAAGAGCCATCGAAGTTGATGCCATGGAGAAATAGCCATTGGCGTGTCCAAAACTTTGTTGGTCAACCTCCTGTTGTAAAGAACGGTTCAGGCCCGGCATTACCATTTCCCGGAAAGTTTGACGAAAGCAACATTGGTATCTCTCCAACTATGCTTAGTGGTACTCAGAATAGGATGGATCATGATCAGAGTCGGGATATTGTCAGAAAAACAATGGAGAGGCAGCCCGATTTAGCAAGCAAGGGAATTCCTCTGCCCGTACTACCTATGCATGCAAACATGTCTGTTCCTGTCAGAAGTGATGGTGTATTTTCCCATCCTCTTCAGGGAATTGTTTCTGATACACAATCATCTGAGTGTCCCACAACTAGTGAACAACTGAACCAAACGAGGAACGAACCTATAATTTCTGATACAGTCCTTAACCAACCCTGAATTCCTCACCATCGCTGTAAGATTCGCGCTTCCAAAACAATCCATGCAGTTTGATTCAATGATCAAGATTTCATAAGTCAAAATATTCTGCAAAGCAAATGGTACAGCTGGTATTAGAAAGTCTACTAGAGAAACACCTTTGAAGAAGATAATTGCAAGCTCTTCAAGTACTCAAAAGTCCAAGCAGGTAGAGAAAAGAATACTACCAGCTCCTGAAGCTAGAAGGAAGTCTGAAAGAGTTGAGAAAAAGAAGATACCAAGTCCTTTGACGAGATCTGGAAGAACTAATAATCATTCTTCTTCTAGTCCTTCAAATTCTAAAAGTGCAGGGTCTTTGGGTTCAATTTCAAAGCAGAAGCTACAAAAAGAGAAGAGCATGAAACAATTGATATTTGAAACTGAAGTGAATGAGAATGATGAACACACTGTAGGAACTTCCCTGGTGAACGCTAAGAGAATGGATGCTCGCACGTATCGGTCTCTCTTTAGAAAACGAAAGAAGGATTGCCTTGAGAAATCCCATAGGATTAGTAAGTCAAATCAGGAAAGTGACAACAGTAGTGGAGACCAGATTGACGAGTTATCTAAACGAAGTTGTTCAGATAATAAAGAAGTCTCAAAGAATGCTACATTGCCATCTGAAGATGCCAAAGCAAAAGAGATTGGAATTGACTCTAGGTTGAGTCGGCCTGATGTGACTCCTGGCTCATTTATTCCTACTAACACCCCAATTCATGAGACTAGTGAGGTATCTAGAAGTACACAGCCTGATTGCTTCAGGGAGGAGACAATTCCAACATTAGTGTCTGGAAACTCTATATTAGATAACAAGGACTTGGCCAGTAGCAATGTTGGGCTTGGTGGGGGTGAAAATTTTGCACCTTCTAAGAGAAGGATAATCACAGTGGACATGGATTCAAATGTTTCTTCTACATTATCCAAAGGAGACAACTGCAACACGATCCCTGATGCTCTCCCTTCAAAGCTAGGTGGTAACAAGTCATATTGCAAATAGATGTAAGTCTGACTCCTTTTGGTTTGTTGAGTATTGGGTTCCTGCACAGATATCTAATGCGCAGCTTGAGCAGTATTGTGTTACTTTACTTTCAAACGCTTCAATTCTTTGCTCATCACCAAAGGTTGATAGTGTTGGGGCCATTCGTGATGTCCTTATTTCAACTCGTAAGTCTTGTAATCATCCCTATGTTATTGATCCGTCCATGCAACCTCTACTAGTCAAGGGCCTTGAAGAAATAGAGTATCTGGACGTTGGAATAAAAGCAAGTGGCAAGCTGCAACTACTTGATTCAATGCTCAAGGAGTAAAAAAAAATGATTTGAAGTTAGCAAATTGCCCTATCAGCATAAATCAAAGCAGTAAAAAATATCACAAACAAAGCAGTGAAAATCATGAGTAAAAACAGATAATATCAAAAGCTGCAAGCAGACAAAGATTATACCGTTTTCAATCCTAAAAACTCAGTCCTTATCCCCATTACCAAAAAGTAACTCATTTTCATTCCCAAAGGAGGACAGACCCAAAGTTCCCACATTTTCTCTAAGCTGAACCCTAATCTCACACCATCAAGCCCCCATATATATTGGTCACTATTCCTTCAGAAAGAAAAAAAAAGAAAACCCTAACAACAAGAGGCAGCAGCTGCCTTCTCTCACAACTCACCTTCATCATAACACAAGATACACATAAAGAATCAAGAAGAGAGGTTGGAGAGGGAACTTATCTGTTTTCAGCATCTACAACTCGGTGGTGTCACTCCAGCTCTGTAAGTATTCTGTCGTCTTGTTCTTGTCTTTATAATCTTAAGTTTGTCTTTTGAATGTTGTAAAAAAGGAAGATAAAAGAGCAAAAGGGGAGATAACTGATACAACTCAGTGACTACCCTCATGATACCTACATATCTTCTTGACTTTTCTTCACAACACAACCACATCTTTTGAGGTAAAACCCACTGAACAACAAACTTCAACAAACCATCTCACCAACTCGGTTTCTGGCCATCTTTTCATTCAACATTAACTGCTTCAAAACAAACACCATATCCAACAACACTTCAATAACCTTCAAACCACCATTGATATTCTGTCATCACAACGTAAACAAACCCAAAATCTTCAAACAACAAATGCCTTGAATCTTCAAACTGAGATTCAAACTCCCAACTCCATAACCGACATTCACCGACATGAACAACAACATGAAACCCAGGGAAAATCTCAGCAACCACACACCTTCTGAAACTCATACCCTGTTTCACAAACCACGTTTTCTGACCCCTATGTTCATAACAAAACAGCAATCCAAGTGACATAAACCCGTAGCAACCCAACGACATGCTCTCCCAGTTCCAAATCTTCAAACCGACATCCTCTTACTCTCATCCATCAAGCTCAACAGTAAACGAAAATCCTTAAAAATCTCTTCCTCACTCTTGATACACACTATCCGTCTTCAAATTCACAACCATAAGTTCAAATCATCATTAGCCAACAGAACCCATCATTTCCACTCAGCAATGTCAATAACATTATAGAATAGAAGGAGAAGAAACGTTTTGGTTTAGTACTTTCGTCAAACAGATGGTAGGCGAGATTAGGGAGCGATGAAATACGACATTATCGTTACTCGAATTGAACCACAACCGTCAGCTACCATCTCACTACACCATCCCATCTTCATCCATTCAAAATCCCTCAAATCACCCTTAAACCACCGCGAGAAAGTTGTTCCACCCTCGCGAATCCGTTCAACCAACCTCAAGCATGTTACCCCTTCTCCAGATTTCTTCCAGATTCAACAACACAAAACATCCCCAACATGTATTCGCCAAAAACACGACAATCAACCACCAACCTCCAATCCACTCAAACATCCTTATGCACACCGAAACAAAGTGAGAAGAGATGAAGAAGTTTAATCGGAACTTGAGCCGTGAACCCAAATGAAATTGAATGAAGGGGAAAGTTATTCAAAACCCATTAAGAAACTGAGAGTGAAATTTCTTTGTCGGTGCCGTGAGTGTGATGACGATGAGTCTGAGCACGTTTTCTTCTCCATTTTCCTGGATCTTGTGGGAACGAGTTTTGGGATACCATAATATGTTTTTTACCTAAGAGCCCTTATTTTCGGACCAAATTCTAGTGGGTAGTTCATTGGGTTTTCTAGCCCATCGTAAATTGAAACTTAAGTTTTGTTTTTGAGTACACCCCCACCGTCTTTTTAACCCCCTTTGCTTGTTTTTTTAAAAAAAAATGTAAATATTGTTTTTTTGTTTTGTAAATATGTTATATTATATTATGCTTTCACAATATTTCTTTTAAAGATTATTGTGTATATATTCTAAGTTCTTATATTTTGTATAGTTATCTCTTTAGAGTTTTTGTGTATATATAATGTTTAGAAGTTTATTTCATTTTAGAGTTGGGTTTTATTTCGCATTTCTCATTGGACATTTTGTCCCATTTTCATTTCTTTTCAACGCTTTTCCTCCTAAAACCTCGGTCCCGTACCGAGTGTATCTTTGAAAATATGTTTTTTAAAAAAAAAAACATATTTCTTTGTATTAAATTAAAACGAGAGGGCTGGGTGTAGACCCCTTCTTCTTCGAGCGTAGGGATGCCCACTGTAGTGAGGGTGGTCTCGATGCTCGTCTGTCAATACAAAGACGCTTCCAACATTTCCTCATAAAACCTCGGTCTCGTACCGAGTATGCTTTCGATAACAAATTGATTTCTCTTTATATCGAATTAAAGAGAGAAGATTGGGTGTAGACCTCTTCTTCTCCGAGTGATGGGATGCCCACTGTAGTGAGGGTGGTCTCGATACTCGTCTTTCGATATGAAGACGCGACTTCTTCTACCACCTCTCCTTTCACAACTTTATCCTGCAACCCTTTTCACACCTAAAACCTCGGTCCTGCACCGAGTGTATTTTCAAACCATTTTCTTAACAAAAACTTGAATGGTCGTGGAGTGGTTAGGCGTAGGCCTTCTCCTATCCCGAGTGTTGACGTTTACCGTAGGGTTCTCTGTCGCAAAACACTTACCATTCAAAGCCAAAAACACTTTAATAAGAGAATGAAGTTCTTTTTGTGTTGAACTAAAGAGAGAGGATTGAGTGTAGTCTTCTTCCTCTCCGAGTGTCAGGATACTCACTGTAGTGTGTGTGGTCTTGATACTCGTCTTTCAATACGAAGACGCCTCGTTCGCCACACCTTGTAATAACAAAAACTTTGAGACAATGAATTGGGTACTACCCGTAGGGGTTACTATCCGAGGACATGTCTCGCCCCCCTAAAAACAATTCAACAAATCAAACGTGACTTCTTGCCCCGCGTGGCGAAAATTAATCAATCTTTCAAAAGGATTGTTACGTCCGTTCTACCGCAAACAGGTAACGCATAAGTCTCCTCACATGCGAGCAGCAAAACACCTAAACTGCTAGAATGCACACGATAGCATCATCCATAAAAAATATCAACACACCGTAGGCCGAACTACGGCTGCTCTGATTCTTTACTTTTTCAAGTAAAGATACGTAGGCACAAGGGCCACAATCCTTGCCGAGCATATTCCCCCTTATATCTGTAGTTCCCCGAACTACGTCGACTATGACTTTCTCATATCTTATGAGAATACGTAGGCCTAGGACCGCGAAGTCCTACCGAGTCTGTTCTATCTCCTTTCTCCCCCCATTATCTCTCTATCCCTCATTTCTTCGTTTCTAAACCCTTCTCTCTATCTTTTAGAACACTCTTTTTATAGCATAATATTTAAGCAGATAAATTCACACATCGACAAACAAAAGGTTCCCATCGAGTACGATGGATGCGAGGGGTGCTAATACCTTCCCCTTGCATAACCGGCTTCCGAACCCGTTCTTGGTCGCGAGACCATCTTATCCATTTATTTCCTAAGGTTTTCTCGGTATTTTCCTTTCCCCTCATGGGATAAATAAAGTTCGGTGGCGACTCTTCTGTCTATCTTTTCGCCTCCCCGTCGTTGCACGATGCATTTTTCGAGTAGCGACAGCTGGCGACTCTGCTGGGGACGCCTAGCGAGCCAGACCTATTTTGTTTGTCGTGTTTGTGTTGTATTTGCTTCTGTTTCTTATTGTGTTATGTTTACTAACTGTTGGGTTTATTTGGATGGTTTGTGAGATAAAGCTTTCTACCCGAGCTTTCAAGTACACACTAAGATAGGAGGTGGGTTCTTTCTGATTTGCGAGACTTAGGACTCGTTGAGTTGGATTGAATTCCACCGCTCAGATGAGACCCCGTTGGATTGATTATGTCTTACGTATAGTCGTAATGACGTCTTTATTTCCGACGTGGGAGTCCGCGACTCTGAGGACCTTTGTAGAACCTTATTCCAAGGGTTGCTAAGACATGACTCTGTGTTCATCCTTTGAAGGGATTACCGTCTTACGAGTAGTCGTTATGATGGAAAACTTTCGAGGGCTAGTGCATGGGACTTTGTTTAAAAGCCTTTGGGATGCCCTCTTACAAACCAATAGATAACCCACCCGATGGGAGAAATATTTTATGTTGTTTTGCAGGACCAGTGATCTTGATCTCGTTTTGTGCTCTTTATCATGTGCATTCATAAAACATTGCATTGCATATCATTTCTCGCATATCAAGGGACTTAAGAGACTGTGATTATCTCAGGTATTGGTGAATACAATGACTGACCAAAGAAAGCGAAGCACAAATTCCATCAAGTTTAGAGAACCAAAGCTGGAACTAATTCAAGACATTCTGATCGACGTGCCAAAAGCTATCAAGATCAACTTTCAGGGAAAGTATGGGAAACTGCTTGATCTCCTCCATTCTAGGGTCGACACTTGGGCTTTGTTCGCTATGGCTCAGTTCTATGATGCACCTCTCAGATGTTTCACTTTTCAAAACTATCAGTTGGCCCCTACTCTTGAGGAATATTCTCACATTTTGAACATTAAGATTAAGGATCAACCTATATATACAGGCTTGGAAGAAGAACCAAAACCTCCTGCCATTGCTCTTGCCCTACGTATGACCAAAGAGGAAGTCAAAGAGGGTCTAACCAGTAAAGGGGGCGTTCAGGGTTTTCCATTGAAATTTCTGCTAGAAAAGGCTGCTCAATACAAGGTGGATGAAGATTGGGAAAAGTTCGGAATAAGCGTTGCTCTAATGATTTATGGGATTGTCCTCTTTCCAAATGTGGACAATTTCATAGACATCACCGCCATCGTTCTCTTCATGCAGAAGAATCCTATCCCTACACTCCTTGCCGATGTTTACCACTCCATTCATTGGAGGAGTGAAAAGAAGGCGGGAATGATCCAATGCTGCTCTCACCTACTATACAAGTGGTATGCTTCTCATTTACCCAAGAAAGGGCCATTCATGGAAAATAAGAAGAAATTAAAATGGTCTCAACGCATCATGTCTCTGGAAGCTAGTGATATTGCTTGGTACTCTCCTGAGTACTATGATGTGGAAATCATTTTCAGTTGTGGAGAATTCAGTAATGTACCTTTGATCGGTAGGGCCGGTTGTATTAATTATAACCCAATCATGGCATTACGTCAGTTGGGCTATGCTATGGAGGGCGAGCCCGAGGCAGAGAAGATTCAGAGCTTCTTTTTGCTAGCCACATCAGAGGACCCTGCGTTTGTCAGGAAGGTTGCTAAGGCTTGGGGTAAGATTCATACAAAGGGGCGGAAGGAGTTAAAAGCGAAGAATTGCGTGGCAAAGGAGCCATACAACCGGTGGTTACTAGCTAGAGTAGCTGAAAGGTCGTTACCATTTCCCTTAGAGCCCTCTATGCAAGAAGCACCTCCTGCTCCCACTCATGTGTCTATAGAAGAATATGAAAAATTGAAGCTAATAGTGGAGAGATTGACTAAGGAGAACCAGGACCTTCAGAATGAAGTCCACCAAGCAAAGGTGGAAAGTGGTCAGTACAAAAGAAAGGTGGAGTTTGAACAGGATCAAGCAGCTGAAAATAGCAAGAAGCTAAAATTAGAAACGGATCTGAGAGTCAGGTACCAACAGGGTTACGAAGGGGCTGATGCATCATTAACAACTCTCCGACAACGCTTAAAGGACACCAAAGCTTCTTGTGATAGGGCATGGCACTTCTTCGAGATAGCATCTGCCGAAAAGAAGGAAATCCGAGAGAATCTTGAGGCTGATATTGGGGATCTTGAAGAACGACTGAGAAATGCTTTGACCCTAGCGGAGAATGAACGAAGACTCAAAGAGGAGGCATTGAAAGACTCATATGTCACGTCTGACCTGTGGAATAACAAATGTCAAGAATGGGAAACTGCCCAAGAAACAGCCCTTTTGTGGAGGAATCGTTTCGAGGCTTTGCAAAGAGATAGTGCGCAGTGGCTCGAAAAGGAGGCCCAGCTCAATGAGTTGTTAGACACCCATGTGGATTCCATTTGTTATTACCAGTCGACTCTAGATATGTGTCGTGCTAGATACAACAATTTGGTGGAGCATTGCAACCTCATGATCCGTGATATCCCATGGAGATTGGAAAGCGCCATTCAAGACTTGGAAGGAAATGATATCCCCCCTTCTGTTCACCACTTTATCCAGCTCTGCGACCAAATGGTTAGGAGGTTCATGTTTGAGACGAAGAAACTTGAAGAACGTCTCCAAAAGAGAGAATTTTAGTTATTCAGTTATCTTTTGTAGCACGACTTGTAGTTTCGGCTTATTCAGCTTTTGTCTGTATGAATTTTTTTTTCTAAGATTAATGCAAGATTGCTTTTTGGTCCAAATTGTGCATTTCTTTATTATTCAGTCATGATTCTATGATACCAATGATAATCACAAGCCTCGAAAGTCTCTCGAGCATTTTGCATACGTTTGCGCATTTTTTCTTTTTGCATTTCCTACAACCCGATCTTACACACCGCTTACCCCTTTCAGAAAGAGTAAAAGCAAGCTGACTTCACGGCATCGGTATAACACAAGGAATAGCCAGAAGAGAATCATGGATCAGATAGAACAAGACCAGGCTGCTATGAGGAGCGAGATGCTAGGCATGAAAACGCAAATGAATCAACTCATGGAGGTGATTCAGAATATGGCCAGAAGTCAAGAGGAGATAAGACAAGCAGCGGAGAGGAGCGCTAATCAGACTTTGGCTGGTGCAGTTCCTAATGCAAGTGGGGCAATTCCAATTCCTGTTGATGCCACCCCAACCCCTGTTGGGGCAATTCCTACTTCTGCCGGCGCCGTACCTATCAACACCGTCCCTCCGCCAGTCGGTACGACCCATCCTCATGGTACTACGATCCCAACACAAGTCCAGTACGACGATCATGAAGGTTTCTATGAGAATTCAGGTGAAGCGTATGGATCACAGACCGCCGAGTTAGAGAAGAAGTTTAATGCTTTACAGGAGATGGTGAAGACATTGCAAGGCCCCGATGTTTTGGGACTGGATGCCGCTGAAATATGTCTTGTACCCGGAGTTAAGATACCTCCAAAGTTTGTAATTCCAACCTTTGAGAAGTACAAGGGTAACAGTTGTCCTAAGACCCACATAAGGTCCTACTGTAGGAAGATGGCCGCCTATTCTGATGACGAGAAGCTACTAATCCATTTCTTTCAAGATAGCTTAACAGAGGCATCCCTAGAATGGTATATGCACCTTGAACGATCCAACGTAAGAAGCTGGAAAGAGTTGGCAGACGCTTTCGTGAAGCATTATCAGTATAATACCGACATGGCTCCGAATCGTATGCAGCTTCAGAATCTGACTCAGAAGCCGAATGAGTGTTTTAAGGACTTCGCGCAGAGATGGAGGGGAGTAGCTGCAAGGGTACAACCTCCACTGATGGAGAAAGAACTGACAGACCTATTCATGGGCACGCTACAAGGACCGATCTTTGAACGGTTAGCGTCCTCAACATCCACAGTGTTTTCTGAACTCGTTATGGCTGGAGAGAGATTAGAGAGTTTCATGAAGGCGGGAAAAATTCAGAATGCAGGCGGATCTGCAAGCGGGGTCAAGAAGCCTTATCAGGGCTTCGTTAAGAAAAAGGAAGGCGAAACTAGTGCAGTGTTCACCAATGGAAGGAGAACTCACCAAGGTTATCACCACATTGCTACCATCGCTCCACAACAACCACTTTCTATTCCGGCAAGTCAGCCTGCGCCTCAGCAAAATCGACAACAACAACCCTATCAACCAAGACAAAATCAGTATCAAGGGCAGAGAAAGCCAGAAAGGAGGCTTGATCCAATTCCGTCCACTTACGCCAAATTGCTTCCGTTCTTGTTGAAAGCAGGTCTCGTTCAACTCAGGGAAATGAAAGATCCTCCGGCTGTTCTCCCCTACGGCTACGATGTAAATGCGAGATGCGAGTTCCACTCTGGCGCCCCGGGCCATAGCATCGAGAATTGTAAAGCTTTAAAATACATTGTGCAAAATCTTATCGACTCCAAAGCGATAAACTTTACCCGAAATACCCCGAACATCAAATCTAACCCAATGCCACCTCACCATTCAACAAACATGATTGAAGGCTCTAAGGGGATCCGATTAATTTCGGATATTGAGAAATTGAGGACCCCACTTTCCACAATTAAGGAGCAACTCTTGTTGAAAAACATTTACCCAGGATGTCCAATTGATTGCCATGTTTGCATGGACGGATCTCAAGGATGCGCTGAGCTGAAGAAGGGCATACAAGGCCTGATTGAGCAGGGTGTATTAGTAGCAGAACAACTATCAAAGATTGAGGAAGTTGCTACTCTTGAAATTCCGTTCGAAACATTGGAGATACCATATGATGATGGATATAAGCTTTGGATCCCAGTTAACAATTCGAACCGCACACCATTGACCATACCGTGCGATGAGGAAGAATGGGACAACGTGTATGGACGTGCTCCGATCCCACTGCAGATCCCGCATGATCCAGTTCAGATACCTATGTCTCCACCGTCAATGAACCAGCTTGTCATTTCGACCCCATCTCCTTTTCCGTACGAAAGCACCAAAGCTGTACCTTGGTTATACGATGAAACTGTTTTTCTCAACGGACAGAAGGTGGCAGAGGAAGACGTAATGGAAGAAAAGAAGACTGTAGGGAACATCGTGGGAACCGGAGGCGTCACTAGAAGTGGTCGAATATTCGCTCCGACTGCACCTCCTGTCAACAGCAGTGACAATACAAGGAAAGGTACTGCCGTACCAAGCACCAATGAACAGGGGCAGTCATCTAAACAGAAAGGCATCCCAAATGATGAAGCGGAGGAGTTTCTAAGAATCATTCAGAAAAGCGACTACAAAGTGATTGATCAGCTCAATCAAACGCCCTCAAAGATATCCATGCTGTCATTGTTAATGTGTTCAAAGGCCCATCAAGAAGCATTGCTAAAATTCTTGAAGGCAGCTCATGTGCCAGAGGAGATATCAGTGGTGCAGTTTGAAGAAGTGGTGGGAAATATTGCATCAGGTCATATTTTGAGCTTTAATGATAGTGAATTACCTCCCGAAGGTAAAAATCATAACAAGGCCCTGCACATTACCATCGAATGTGTGGATGTTGTATTCTCTAGGGTGCTTGTTGACACTGGATCATCGCTGAATGTATTACCCAAAAGCTCGTTGTGCAAGCTGTCAATTGAAGGACTTGTGATGAAGCCAAGTCAAACCATTGTAAAAGCATTTGATGGAGCTAAGAGAACTGTGGTAGGCGAGGTTGACCTCCCGATCAAGATCGGACCTCATACTTTCATCATTACATTTTACGTAATGGATATATACCCCGCTTACAGTTGCCTTCTTGGTCGTCCGTGGATTCATTCCGCAGGCGCTGTAACTTCAACCTTGCATCAAAAGATCAAGTTTATGATTAACAATCAGATGGTCATCATTGAGGGTGAGGAAGATGTTCTTGTGAGCCATCTTGCCTCTTTCCGCTATGTGGAAGTAGGAAATGAGGTGCATGAGACACCGTTTCAAGCTTTTGAAGTGATCAATGTTGAAATGATTTACGAAAAGCCCGCATCTTCAATAGTGACTTGGAAGGACGCGAGGACGGTGATAGAGGAAGGACATCCGCGAGGATGGGGCAGGGTGTTAGAATTGCCCGTCAACAAAAATGGAGCTGGTCTAGGCTACAAGCAGAAGAATGCAACTGATAAGGGCAAAGAGCTTGCAACTCCGTTGGTTTTTACTAGTGGAGGCCACCTTGTCGATGGTCAAGTCATGTTTTTGGAAACTGAAGCCGAAGATCATGAAGAGCTGTGTATGGTGTATCCTAGGGCACCTAATCAAGTCTTGAACAATTGGAGAGTCGTCGAAATCCCCGAAGTTACTCTAGTAGACGAGTAATTCCCTTTTATTTTACCTAAAAAAAAAAAGTCATATGCTCTGCCCAAGGCATATGGATCATGTTGTAGGGCCTTTGGCTTTTTTTTTAAAGCACAACTTATCATCAATAAATAAACTTTCGCATCCAATTACGCTCTCTTTCCTTCATTTTTTACTTTTTTGCACATAAAATTATCTTTGAAAGACAATGTTTTGTTTTATTTTCCTTTTTCTGTTAACCTTTTCTAAAAATATAAAAAAAAAATAATAATAATAAAGCATGAAGTCATTCATCGTGCAGATCTTCCTTTGCTCCTGTCAATAACGACCCCGCTATGGTCCAATATGACTTTGATAACCCGATATACCAAGCCGACGAAGACTGCGAGGAAGATTGTGATCTCCCAGAAGAGCTAGCTAGACTATTGAAACAGGAGTCAAAGGTCATTCAGCCCTACCAAGAAGAGGTCGAAGTCATCAACATGGGAACTGAGGAGGATGCCAAAGAAATCAAGATAGGCGCAGCTTTGGAGTCAGAGATTAAGTCAAAACTGATAATACTGCTTCGAGAGTATGTTGACGTTTTTGCTTGGTCTTACAAAGATATGCCCGGTCTAGATGAAGAGATCGTGATGCACAAACTACCTCTCAAGGAAGGCTGCCCGCCGGTGAAGCAAAAGTTGAGGAGAACAAAGCCAGAGATGTCTTTCAAGATCAAAGAAGAGGTACAAAAGCAATTGGACGCTGGTTTCCTGGCGGTATCTAATTATCCGCAATGGATAGCGAATATTGTCCCAGTACCTAAAAAGGATGGGAAGGTGCGAATGTGTGTAGATTATAGAGACCTTAATAGAGCGAGTCCGAAAGATGACTTCCCTTTGCCACACATTGATGTGCTAGTGGACAACACAGCCCAATTTTCTGTATTCTCATTTATGGATGGCTTTTCTGGATATAACCAAATTAAGATGGCGCCCGAAGATATGGAAAAGACGACTTTCATCACTCCATGGGGAACTTTCTGTTACAAGGTTATGCCATTTGGACTCAAGAACGCAGGCGCAACATATCAGCGAGCAATGGTCACTCTTTTCCATGACATGATACATAAAGAGATTGAGTGTTACGTAGACGATATGATTGCGAAATCTCAGACTGAGGAAGAGCACCTTATCCACTTGGGAAAACTATTCGCCCGGTTAAGGAAATTCCAGCTGAGACTAAATCCCAACAAATGCACTTTCGGTGTAAGATCTGGTAAATTGCTAGGTTTTATTGTGAGCCAGAAAGGGATTGAAGTCGATCCAGATAAGGTCAAAGCTATCCAGGAAATGCCGATTCCCAAAACTGAAAAAGAGGTCCGAGGATTCCTTGGGAGGTTGAATTATATCGCCAGGTTCATATCCCATCTAACGGCCACTTGTGAGCCCATCTTCAAATTACTTCGGAAGGATCAAGCCGTGGTATGGAACGATAACTGTCAGAAAGCCTTTGAGAAGATAAAGGAATACTTACAAGAGCCGCCGATCTTGATGCCTCCGGTGCCCGGACGACCCCTGATCATGTACCTGACTGTGTTAGAGGGATCCATGGGATGCGTATTGGGACAACATGATGAAACCGGCAGGAAAGAACATGCAATCTATTACCTCAGCAAGAAGTTTAATGACTGTGAAACGAGATATTCGATGCTCGAGAAGACATGTTGCGCGTTGGCTTGGGCAGCAAAACGCTTGAGACAATATATGCTCACCCATACGACTTTGTTGATCTCCAAAATGGATCCCGTCAAATATATATTCGAGAAGCCCGCTCTCACTGGACGGGTAGCTCGTTGGCAAATGGTGTTAACAGAGTATGACATCCAATATGTTACGCAGAAAGCCATCAAAGGGAGTGTGCTCTCTGAATACCTTGCCCACCAACCTATGGACAACTATCAGTCTATGCGCTTCGATTTCCCCGACGAAGACGTCATGTTTGCCAGAGATTATGCCACGCCAGACCCAAATGAGGGACCCGAACCAGGGTCGCGATGGACGCTCGTGTTCGATGGTGCCGCAAATGCCAAAGGTTGTGGAATTGGGGCAATCATCACTTCTCCAACTGGCTTTCACCTGCCGTTCACCGCCAGATTATGCTTTAAGTGTACCAACAACATGGCCGAATATGAAGCTTGTATTTTCGGAATTGAAGCCGCCATTGATAATAGAATCAAGATTCTAGAAGTCTATGGAGATTCCGCGCTGGTCATATGCCAGATTAAAGGGGAGTACGAAACACTGGACCTCAAGTTAATTCCTTACAGAGATCATGTCTTGAAGTTAATCCCGTACTTTGATGAGATCACTTTTCATCACATTCCCAGAGGAGAAAATCAGTTGGCTGACGCTCTAGCAACACTAGCATCTATGTTTCAAGTCAAGTGGGAGAATGAGGCGCCATCCATCCGTTTAGAATATTTGGACGAACCCGCTTATTGCCTAGCGGCCGAGGAGGAAGAAGCTAAAACTGATAATCATCCTTGGTTCTATGATATCAAGCGATACCTAGAGACACAAGAATATCCAGAAGGTGTAACTATCACTGACAAGAAGTATCTCAGAAAGCTCTCCTCAAAGTTCTTCCTCAGTGGTGACGTGCTGTACAAGCGAAATTACGATTCAGTTCTACTCAGATGCGTGGATAAACACGAGGCAGAACGTATCATAAATGAGATGCATGAAGGATCTTTTGGGACACATGCTAGTGGTCATACTATGGTTAAAAAGATTTTGAGGGCGGGATACTATTGGGTGACGATGGAAACGGATTGTTGTCTCCATGTCCAGTCATGCCACAAGTGCCAAATTTACGCAGACAAGGTCCATACTTCACCACTCCCTCTGAATGTTTTGACTTCGCCTTGGCCCTTCGCTATGTGGGGTATAGATGTAATCGGACGCATCGAGCCAACCGCTTCAAATGGGCACCGTTTTATCTTAGTGGCCATCGATTACTTTACCAAATGGGTAGAAGCGGCGTCCTATGCCAACGTCACTAAGCAAGTGGTGACTCGCTTCATCAAAAAAGAGATTATTTGTCGATATGGAATCCCGAACAAGATCATTACAGACAATGGATCAAACCTCAACAATAAGATGATGAAAGAGTTGTGTGAAAATTTCAAAATTGAACACCACAATTCAACACCTTATCGCCCTAAAATGAACGGAGCTGTTGAGGCGGCAAATAAGAACATTAAGAAAATCGTCCAGAAGATGGTGAAGACTTACAAAGATTGGCACGAGATGTTGCCGTTCGCGTTGCATGGCTACCGCACCTCAGTGCGCACTTCCACAGGGGCAACCCCGTTTTCTCTCGTGTATGGCATGGAAGCAGTATTGCCCATTGAAGTAGAGATTCCCTCCTTAAGGATTTTAGCAGACGTCAAGCTAGATGAGGCCGAATGGATACAAGCCAGACTCGACCAACTCAATCTCATCGACGAGAAACGCATGACGGCCATCTGTCATGGACAATTATACCAAAAACGATTGAAAAGGGCCTTTGATAAGAAGGTTCGCCCACGACACATCCAAGCAGGAGATTTGGTGCTAAGGAAAATTCAGCCAACTCACGTCGATCCAAGGGGAAAATGGGCACCAAACTATGAGGGTCCGTATGTAGTAAAGAAGGTTTTCTCCGGAGGGGCCTTGATCCTGTCAACCATGGATGGTGACGATCTCTCATCCCCTGTGAATGCAGATGCAGTTAAAAAATATTATGCCTAAAAGATAGACCCGGTGGACCCAAAAAGAAAATCCACGCAAAAATGGGCGTCCTGGTGGACCATAAAAATGGTTCAGGCAAAATTAGGGACTAAAAAAAAGAGAGTATCCTGATAGGCTGAAAACCTGAAAAGGCGGCTTAGGCAAAAGTTAGGGATTCAAAAAGGCAGAACTGCATCTTGAAAAGACGTGTGAATTATTCCTCGTAACCATCAAGCTCTCAACTGAAGAAGATCAATTCGATTCTGGGCTCAAAAGCAAGGCGTGAAGGGTCTTCGGAGATATATGGGCTATAGCAGGTTTGAAACTTGGCAGGGACCATTTTCGACGTTGTCTTAGTTTTTATTTTTCTCGTTTAAAAGCAGTTACCTCTTTTAGGAATTGCCTCCCTTTGTAATTTTCCCATTTATGGGTTCTCATCAATAAAATTACTTTCATCAAAGCTTTTTCTGTTTTTATTTACCCTTTGGTTGCAAGTTTCATTTATTTGATGATGGGTTTTGCATATGATGACATTATGGTAAATTAGATTAAGGGATAACTTACCCTCTTGGGGTAGCTAAAGGGTGACCATGACTCTAAAGAGTACGCAGGAACATCATTCTAAATTTTGTGACAACTTGACCGACAAGGTCGTCAAACCCGGCAGGGCAGGCCATGAGCGGAAAATCTCAACACATCCAAGTTCTTTATACATCATAAATAGATGATGCCGGGAAGTCAGGCTTATCTCTCACTTTCCCACCACCAAAGTCCGCCATGTCGGCACCTGTATTTCCATTGCCCGTCCGCAATCATATGCATCATACGCATCGCATTCGGCTTCATAAGCGTCTTGCTTCATAAACATCTTGCATCATATACATACCTATGATTACATCGTACTTTCCTCCGCCCTTGCATCACCGCGTGTTAGCATTTGCATTTGCATTTCCATTCGTTATGGAACATCATTATCATCAAGCATTCACATACGCGAGATCAGATCCAGGATCAATCACGAAGATTTCCAAGATCATCAGCCCAGACAGGGGCACCTCTTGCAAGACTGTGGGTTTCTCTTACCAGAGTCAGAAGATATCAAGACAAGATTGAGCCCAAGCAGGGGCATTCTTCCACAAGACCGTGGGTGTTCCCCACGAAGTTTTGCAACTTATTGAGCTTCAAGGCAATTAGCAGCCCAGTCAGGGGCATTGTCTGCAAAGGCCATGGGTCCTCCCATGGGATTCAAGATTATCAAAGCAAAATTCAGCCCAAACCAGGGGCATCTTTTCAAGACCATGAGTGTATTGCATGATGTATTGCAGCTTCATGGTTAATCAGATCTTCAAATCAACGATCAGTTGGACAGGGACATCTCCAGTAAATCCATGGGCGTTTCCCAGTGAGTTTTCTCCAGCAGACTTCTGCGATAAGTGGCAATCTCTTCAGAGAAGCTTATCCATCTTCAGCGATAAGTGGCAATCTCTTCAGAGAAGCTTATCCATCTTCAGCGATAAGTGGCAATCTCTTCAGAGAAGCTTATCCATCTTCAGCGATAAGTGGCAATCTCTTCAGAGAAGCTTATCCATCTTCAGCGATAAGTGGCAATCTCTTCAGAGAAGCTTATCCATCTTCAGCGATAAGTGGCAATCTCTTCAGAGAAGCTTATCCATCTTCAGCGATAAGTGGCAATCTCTTCAGAGAAGCTTATCCATCTTCAGCGATAAGTGGCAATCTCTTCAGAGAAGCTTATCCATCTTCAGCGATAAGTGGCAATCTCTTCAGAGAAGCTTATCCATCTTCAGCGATAAGTGGCAATCTCTTCAGAGAAGCTTATCCATCTTCAGCGATAAGTGGCAATCTCTTCAGAGAAGCTTATCCATCTTCAGCGATAAGTGGCAATCTCTTCAGAGAAGCTTATCCATCTTCAGCGATAAGTGGCAATCTCTTCAGAGAAGCTTATCCATCTTCAGCGATAAGTGGCAATCTCTTCAGAGAAGCTTATCCATCTTCAGCGATAAGTGGCAATCTCTTCAGAGAAGCTTATCCATCTTCAGCGATAAGTGGCAATCTCTTCAGAGAAGCTTATCCATCTTCAGCGATAAGTGGCAATCTCTTCAGAGAAGCTTATCCATCTTCAGCGATAAGTGGCAATCTCTTCAGAGAAGCTTATCCATCTTCAGCGATAAGTGGCAATCTCTTCAGAGAAGCTTATCCATCTTCAGCGATAAGTGGCAATCTCTTCAGAGAAGCTTATCCATCTTCAGCGATAAGTGGCAATCTCTTCAGAGAAGCTTATCCATCTTCAGCGATAAGTGGCAATCTCTTCAGAGAAGCTTATCCATCTTCAGCGATAAGTGGCAATCTCTTCAGAGAAGCTTATCCATCTTCAGTGATAAGTGGCAATCTCTTCAGAGAAGCTTATCCTCCTATCATCCTCTTGGTGTCATGACTAGCGTGTTTTCCATTATCCTTTCGGTAATGGACACCTTACATCCTTTTGGTGTTAGGCTTGATTGTGTTTTGCTCTATTATCATTTTGGAGGTAGCAGTTGTGTGTGTTTCATCCCATCATCTTTTTTTGGTGATGACAACTTTTGCCGATTATTTACAGTTCACTCATGGGTTTACATTTTCCGGTATTTCAATTCCCAAGTACACCTTTTGTTTTCGGACAAATTCAGGGTCTTTCTTTATATCCAATTGACTTCTACCACGGGAGAATGAACGTTGCAGCAATTCATTTCCCTAGCTTTAAGCCAATTAGATAGGGGCATCTGTCGTACCCCAAATTTGTCCTACCCGTATAACTTGCATTTGTATATCCATCCGTCAACTGTTATCCAGAAAATTAAAAATATATAAATTGTGAGTTTGGATTGAACTGAATCAAACTTCATTTGGGGTGCGATGAATTAAGAACGAATGCAGTATGCGTTGGGGACTCTTTGTGTTAACCCAAGCCTGGTGAGGCATGTTTTTTTTCTCAAGATCAATTCAGGATTCGATTTATTAGATTCATGGATTCAGGATTCAAGTTCAAGGTCAGTGCAAGGGTGCTTTGGTTCAATAGTCTAATTCGTTCAAGATTCGAGGAGGGCTCATGATGGATTTTATTGTTGGGAGTTGATTCAAAATTTTGTTCACTTGGTGTGAAAGTTCAATAAAGGTGTGTTCTAAATGAGAGAGAGTTTTCTTTTACTATACATGGAAGTCAAAGTTCAAGAGTATATGGAAGGTGTATTGATGATATTGAAGTCTGTTCTTTTTTCCTACTGAAAGAAGAATTCATGAATTAAATCAAAGGCCCATGGGGAAGCCCACCCTTATTATTAATTTCCATACAAATTTAATTCAATTGGAAATTATAATAACAAATTGCAACAGAGCCTCATCCAATGTTAAGATTTCATTGCAGTGTAAAAATCCACATTCGAAACATTGTTGTAGCTGTTTCCAAGTAAGTCCATTAAATTGTTGCAAATCAATACAGAATCATAAGACATATGCTTTGAAAATTAAAAAAAATATATATAAAGCCATAATTTCTACAAAGGAAGAATAATTCAATCTAGATGGAGTATGTATATCATCCAAGGTTTTGTGGCAAGCAAGGTTATGCGGAAATAATGGTACACACCACCAACATAGTCTTTGCCTCCACAACAGTAACAGTACAAGTCCAACTTGTTGTTATTAAAACAAATGCTCACCAACAAAGCCAGCAATTACCACAGCTTCCTACATCCCAACATCATCCTCAACAGCTTGGCAATAATGCATTGTCAATGGAGAAGCTTCTTAACAGCAACAATCTGTCTTCTTCATCTCTTATGCAATCACAACAGCTTTTTGTGAATCAAATCCTGAATACGCAGAAGCCACTCACAATCACAAGAGTTCCCTAACACCAACAAAGATGGAAAAGCTACTGATAAGGCTAGTGTAATAAGATCGAAACATTCTGTAACCGAGCAGCGAAGAAGAAGCAAGATAAATGAGAGATTCCAAATATTGAGGGATCTCATACCTCATTGTAATCAAAAGAGGGACACAGCGTCGTTCTTATTAGAGGTGATTGAGTATGTTCAGTACTTACAGGAGAAGGTTCAAAAATATGAAGGCTCATATCAAAGTTGGAGTCAAGAGCCATCGAAGTTGATGCCATGGAGAAATAGCCATTGGCGTGTCCAAAACTTTGTTGGTCAACCTCCTGTTGTAAAGAACGGTTCAGGCCCGGCATTACCATTTCCCGGAAAGTTTGACGAAAGCAACATTGGTATCTCTCCAACTATGCTTAGTGGTACTCAGAATAGGATGGATCATGATCAGAGTCGGGATATTGTCAGAAAAACAATGGAGAGGCAGCCCGATTTAGCAAGCAAGGGAATTCCTCTGCCCGTACTACCTATGCATGCAAACATGTCTGTTCCTGTCAGAAGTGATGGTGTATTTTCCCATCCTCTTCAGGGAATTGTTTCTGATACACAATCATCTGAGTGTCCCACAACTAGTGAACAACTGAACCAAACGAGGAACGAACCTATAATTTCTGATACAGTCCTTAACCAACCCTGAATTCCTCACCATCGCTGTAAGATTCGCGCTTCCAAAACAATCCATGCAGTTTGATTCAATGATCAAGATTTCATAAGTCAAAATATTCTGCAAAGCAAATGGTACAGCTGGTATTAGAAAGTCTACTAGAGAAACACCTTTGAAGAAGATAATTGCAAGCTCTTCAAGTACTCAAAAGTCCAAGCAGGTAGAGAAAAGAATACTACCAGCTCCTGAAGCTAGAAGGAAGTCTGAAAGAGTTGAGAAAAAGAAGATACCAAGTCCTTTGACGAGATCTGGAAGAACTAATAATCATTCTTCTTCTAGTCCTTCAAATTCTAAAAGTGCAGGGTCTTTGGGTTCAATTTCAAAGCAGAAGCTACAAAAAGAGAAGAGCATGAAACAATTGATATTTGAAACTGAAGTGAATGAGAATGATGAACACACTGTAGGAACTTCCCTGGTGAACGCTAAGAGAATGGATGCTCGCACGTATCGGTCTCTCTTTAGAAAACGAAAGAAGGATTGCCTTGAGAAATCCCATAGGATTAGTAAGTCAAATCAGGAAAGTGACAACAGTAGTGGAGACCAGATTGACGAGTTATCTAAACGAAGTTGTTCAGATAATAAAGAAGTCTCAAAGAATGCTACATTGCCATCTGAAGATGCCAAAGCAAAAGAGATTGGAATTGACTCTAGGTTGAGTCGGCCTGATGTGACTCCTGGCTCATTTATTCCTACTAACACCCCAATTCATGAGACTAGTGAGGTATCTAGAAGTACACAGCCTGATTGCTTCAGGGAGGAGACAATTCCAACATTAGTGTCTGGAAACTCTATATTAGATAACAAGGACTTGGCCAGTAGCAATGTTGGGCTTGGTGGGGGTGAAAATTTTGCACCTTCTAAGAGAAGGATAATCACAGTGGACATGGATTCAAATGTTTCTTCTACATTATCCAAAGGAGACAACTGCAACACGATCCCTGATGCTCTCCCTTCAAAGCTAGGTGGTAACAAGTCATATTGCAAATAGATGTAAGTCTGACTCCTTTTGGTTTGTTGAGTATTGGGTTCCTGCACAGATATCTAATGCGCAGCTTGAGCAGTATTGTGTTACTTTACTTTCAAACGCTTCAATTCTTTGCTCATCACCAAAGGTTGATAGTGTTGGGGCCATTCGTGATGTCCTTATTTCAACTCGTAAGTCTTGTAATCATCCCTATGTTATTGATCCGTCCATGCAACCTCTACTAGTCAAGGGCCTTGAAGAAATAGAGTATCTGGACGTTGGAATAAAAGCAAGTGGCAAGCTGCAACTACTTGATTCAATGCTCAAGGAGTAAAAAAAAATGATTTGAAGTTAGCAAATTGCCCCATCAGCATAAATCAAAGCAGTAAAAAATATCACAAACAAAGCAGTGAAAATCATGAGTAAAAACAGATAATATCAAAAGCTGCAAGCAGACAAAGATTATACCGTTTTCAATCCTAAAAACTCAGTCCTTATCCCCATTACCAAAAAGTAACTCATTTTCATTCCCAAAGGAGGACAGACCCAAAGTTCCCACATTTTCTCTAAGCTGAACCCTAATCTCACACCATCAAGCCCCCATATATATTGGTCACTATTCCTTCAGAAAGAAAAAAAAAGAAAACCCTAACAACAAGAGGCAGCAGCTGCCTTCTCTCACAACTCACCTTCATCATAACACAAGATACACATAAAGAATCAAGAAGAGAGGTTGGAGAGGGAACTTATCTGTTTTCAGCATCTACAACTCGGTGGTGTCACTCCAGCTCTGTAAGTATTCTGTCGTCTTGTTCTTGTCTTTATAATCTTAAGTTTGTCTTTTGAATGTTGTAAAAAAGGAAGATAAAAGAGCAAAAGGGGAGATAACTGATACAACTCAGTGACTACCCTCATGATACCTACATATCTTCTTGACTTTTCTTCACAACACAACCACATCTTTTGAGGTAAAACCCACTGAACAACAAACTTCAACAAACCATCTCACCAACTCGGTTTCTGGCCATCTTTTCATTCAACATTAACTGCTTCAAAACAAACACCATATCCAACAACACTTCAATAACCTTCAAACCACCATTGATATTCTGTCATCACAACGTAAACAAACCCAAAATCTTCAAACAACAAATGCCTTGAATCTTCAAACTGAGATTCAAACTCCCAACTCCATAACCGACATTCACCGACATGAACAACAACATGAAACCCAGGGAAAATCTCAGCAACCACACACCTTCTGAAACTCATACCCTGTTTCACAAACCACGTTTTCTGACCCCTATGTTCATAACAAAACAGCAATCCAAGTGACATAAACCCGTAGCAACCCAACGACATGCTCTCCCAGTTCCAAATCTTCAAACCGACATCCTCTTACTCTCATCCATCAAGCTCAACAGTAAACGAAAATCCTTAAAAATCTCTTCCTCACTCTTGATACACACTATCCGTCTTCAAATTCACAACCATAAGTTCAAATCATCATTAGCCAACAGAACCCATCATTTCCACTCAGCAATGTCAATAACATTATAGAATAGAAGGAGAAGAAACGTTTTGGTTTAGTACTTTCGTCAAACAGATGGTAGGCGAGATTAGGGAGCGATGAAATACGACATTATCGTTACTCGAATTGAACCACAACCGTCAGCTACCATCTCACTACACCATCCCATCTTCATCCATTCAAAATCCCTCAAATCACCCTTAAACCACCGCGAGAAAGTTGTTCCACCCTCGCGAATCCGTTCAACCAACCTCAAGCATGTTACCCCTTCTCCAGATTTCTTCCAGATTCAACAACACAAAACATCCCCAACATGTATTCGCCAAAAACACGACAATCAACCACCAACCTCCAATCCACTCAAACATCCTTATGCACACCGAAACAAAGTGAGAAGAGATGAAGAAGTTTAATCGGAACTTGAGCCGTGAACCCAAATGAAATTGAATGAAGGGGAAAGTTATTCAAAACCCATTAAGAAACTGAGAGTGAAATTTCTTTGTCGGTGCCGTGAGTGTGATGACGATGAGTCTGAGCACGTTTTCTTCTCCATTTTCCTGGATCTTGTGGGAACGAGTTTTGGGATACCATAATCTGTTTTTTACCTAAGAGCCCTTATTTTCGGACCAAATTCTAGTGGGTAGTTCATTGGGTTTTCTAGCCCATCGTAAATTGAAACTTAAGTTTTGTTTTTGAGTACACCCCCACCGTCTTTTTAACCCCCTTTGCTTGTTTTTTTAAAAAAAAATGTAAATATTGTTTTTTTGTTTTGTAAATATGTTATATTATATTATGCTTTCACAATATTTCTTTTAAAGATTATTGTGTATATATTCTAAGTTCTTATATTTTGTATAGTTATCTCTTTAGAGTTTTTGTGTATATATAATGTTTAGAAGTTTATTTCATTTTAGAGTTGGGTTTTATTTCGCATTTCTCATTGGACATTTTGTCCCATTTTCATTTCTTTTCAACGCTTTTCCTCCTAAAACCTCGGTCCCGTACCGAGTGTATCTTTGAAAATATGTTTTTTAAAAAAAAAAACATATTTCTTTGTATTAAATTAAAACGAGAGGGCTGGGTGTAGACCCCTTCTTCTTCGAGCGTAGGGATGCCCACTGTAGTGAGGGTGGTCTCGATGCTCGTCTGTCAATACAAAGACGCTTCCAACATTTCCTCATAAAACCTCGGTCTCGTACCGAGTATGCTTTCGATAACAAATTGATTTCTCTTTATATCGAATTAAAGAGAGAAGATTGGGTGTAGACCTCTTCTTCTCCGAGTGATGGGATGCCCACTGTAGTGAGGGTGGTCTCGATACTCGTCTTTCGATATGAAGACGCGACTTCTTCTACCACCTCTCCTTTCACAACTTTATCCTGCAACCCTTTTCACACCTAAAACCTCGGTCCTGCACCGAGTGTATTTTCAAACCATTTTCTTAACAAAAACTTGAATGGTCGTGGAGTGGTTAGGCGTAGGCCTTCTCCTATCCCGAGTGTTGACGTTTACCGTAGGGTTCTCTGTCGCAAAACACTTACCATTCAAAGCCAAAAACACTTTAATAAGAGAATGAAGTTCTTTTTGTGTTGAACTAAAGAGAGAGGATTGAGTGTAGTCTTCTTCCTCTCCGAGTGTCAGGATACTCACTGTAGTGTGTGTGGTCTTGATACTCGTCTTTCAATACGAAGACGCCTCGTTCGCCACACCTTGTAATAACAAAAACTTTGAGACAATGAATTGGGTACTACCCGTAGGGGTTACTATCCGAGGACATGTCTCGCCCCCCTAAAAACAATTCAACAAATCAAACGTGACTTCTTGCCCCGCGTGGCGAAAATTAATCAATCTTTCAAAAGGATTGTTACGTCCGTTCTACCGCAAACAGGTAACGCATAAGTCTCCTCACATGCGAGCAGCAAAACACCTAAACTGCTAGAATGCACACGATAGCATCATCCATAAAAAATATCAACACACCGTAGGCCGAACTACGGCTGCTCTGATTCTTTACTTTTTCAAGTAAAGATACGTAGGCACAAGGGCCACAATCCTTGCCGAGCATATTCCCCCTTATATCTGTAGTTCCCCGAACTACGTCGACTCTGACTTTCTCATATCTTATGAGAATACGTAGGCCTAGGACCGCGAAGTCCTACCGAGTCTGTTCTATCTCCTTTCTCCCCCCATTATCTCTCTATCCCTCCTTTCTTCGTTTCTAAACCCTTCTCTCTATCTTTTAGAACACTCTTTTTATAGCATAATATTTAAGCAGATAAATTCACACATCGACAAACAAAAGGTTCCCATCGAGTACGATGGATGCGAGGGGTGCTAATACCTTCCCCTTGCATAACCGGCTTCCGAACCCGTTCTTGGTCGCGAGACCATCTTATCCATTTATTTCCTAAGGTTTTCTCGGTATTTTCCTTTCCCCTCATGGGATAAATAAAGTTCGGTGGCGACTCTTCTGTCTATCTTTTCGCCTCCCCGTCGTTGCACGATGCATTTTTCGAGTAGCGACAGAGATATATATGATATTGTTGTTGTTGTTGATGTAAAATAGTTTATATAGTTTACAATGTAAAATAGTTTATATATGATATTGTTGTTGTGTTAATATGATATATGAGATATATATGATATTGTTGTTGTTGTTGATGTAAAATAGTTTATATAGTTTACAATGTAAAATAGTTTATACATGATATTGTTGTTGTTGTTGATATATGAGATATATTGTTGTTGTTGTTCTGATGATATATTGTTGTTGTGTTAATATGATATATGAGATATATATGATGGTTTGTATTTGATATAGTTTATATTTGATATAGATGGTTTGTGTTATAGTTTATATTTGATATAGGTGGTTTATATTGTGTTATATAGATGGTTTGTATTTGTTATAGTTGATATAGATGGTTTATATTTGTGTTATATAGATGGTTTGTGTTATAGTTTATATTTGTTATAGTTTATATTTGTGTTGTATAGATGGTTTGTATTTGTTATAGTTTATATAGATGGTTTGTATTTGATATAGATGTTGTTATTGTTGGTTTATATTTGATGGTTTATATATATAGATGGTTTATATTTGATATTTGATATTGTTGGTTTATATAGATGGTTTATGTTGTTATTGTTGGTTTATATTTGATATAGATAGTTTATATAGATGGTTTGTATAGATGGTTTATATTTGTTATTGTTATTTGATATTGGTTTATATAGATGGTTTATGTTGTTATTGTTGGTTTGTATTTGATATAGATAGTTTATATAGATGGTTTGTATAGATGGTTTATATTTGTTATTGTTATTTGATGGTTTATATAGATGGTTTATGTTGTTATTGTTGGTTTATATTTGATATAGATAGTTTATATAGATGATTTGTATAGATGGTTTATATTTGATATAGATGTTGTTATTGTTGTTGATATTTGTTGTTGTTGTTGTTATTCTGAATTTCAGGTATATTATGGCCAGCAACGAGGAAACATCACATGATGGAAAAGAAACACCCAAAGACGTTGAAGGCGAAATTAAAAGAGGCATAACGATAATGAAAAGTATCATCCGTGCGAGAGATAGAGGTGTAAAGTACGATGTCCATTGGAATGAAAGAGATCAGTTGGTTGAGCCTAATGGTGCGCTGCTGACAAGTTATATTGGAGCAGTTGTACGTTCGCAAGTTCCGATTACTTGCGATAACTGGAGAATTCCTGCATTAAAAGCGGCTAAGGATAAAATTTGGACCGAGATTCAAGTATGAGATTTGATCATTTTTAATTATGTTGACAGTTACATCTTTAAATTAATTATATTAACATGTTATATGTATGTGTATTTGTTTGCAGAGATCTTTTAATATTGAGGATTCTAGGAGAAAATATTGTATTCAGTTGGCCGGAAAACGCTTGAGGGGATTTAGAGCGTTTTTAACCAACAAATATCTTAAAGATTCTGATGGCAACTTTGTAGAGTCGGAGCGTCCAGCGAAGTACGCTGATTTGATTTCGGATGCAGAATGGGAGACATTTGTTGCGAAGCGAAGAACCAAAGAATTTGAAGTAAGTACAACTTATCATGTACAATGTATAGTATATATACCTATTCCACAAACAAACTGATATGACTTAAACTTGTTTTTTCAGGTTAAGAGTGGCGTAAATCGGGAACGGGCATCAAACCCTGCGTATCCATATAGAAAGGGGCGTTTGGGATATGCACACTTAGAACAAAAATTAGTAAGTGCATATATATGCTTTAATATGATCTATTTACAAAAAATAGTAAGTATACATAATAGGATATAATGCTTTATTGTTCGTCTTAATGCGTAGTTGGAAGAGGAGAAAAGTGATGCGACATCTCTTCCGGACCATGTCGTATGGAAGGCTGCCCGGGTGGGAAGAGATGGAGCCGTCCAAGAAGAAGTTCAACAAGTGTTTGAACAATGTGTAAGTACAACATTAGTTTTTGAACAAAGTGTTTGAACAAAGTGTATAAAATATTTAAATATGCTTTTATCTATATTTCAGGAGTCCCTATCCCAGACTATAACTCCTGCTGAAGACGATGATTGCAGGAGTTTATTGAGTCGGGTGTTGAATATTCCTGAGTACTCTGGGCGTGTGAGGGGCAAGGGATTTGGTGTCACTCCATCCAAACTGTATAAGCAGCCAAGGAAAAAAAATCCAACCAATAAAGAAGTGATGGCTACTTTGGAGGAAATGAAAGCTCAAATTCGTGAATTACAGAAGGATAAGGAGAAATACATGTCCGAAAGGCGCGCTCCAGAGGCCGGTAAAGCTACTAGTGACAAAGATAGTATCGGTTGTCCGCAGAAGCTTCCAGAGGTAATTGTATATATTACATTGAAATTAATTTAGCACATTTTTCTTAATTGACACATTAACTGATCATTATTTGTTTAGGGCATTTCACCTTGTCGACTATATTTATCGTCGCCGACTTATCGCATGGTTGGCAAGGGAAAGGTGCATAACACCCTGGGAGACTTACTTCACCATAAACCCCTCCCTGCTGGATTTTTGAAAGTATCTGTTGATATTGCATTAGAGGGGGGGGGGGGGCGTTGTTGCCTATGCGAGACGATGTATCAGACGCAACAGTGGTGGGAGACGCGATAGGAGCTTATGTAGCATGGCCGGCGAATCTCATTTTCATGGATGATAAGGTAGGTTGAACCTTGTAATATTCCAATGTTTTATTACCCATACATGAAAGTTATTCTGACATTTACACTTTCTTATTGACATGATGATCTTAGACTCCCACAAAATCCAAAACAAAAGATGATAAAATTATTGTGCGGGATACCGATTCAGCTGCATCAAAGTTACAGGTACTAGTACTACAGTTTAAGTGATTATTTTATTATAAATTATTTACTGAACTTATATATGACTTTTAGGTTCTTGATCAGCAGTCGCAACATGTCAGCAAGGGAAACATGCCTGAAACTTCCAAGGTGCCCAAAAAAAAGGTCGAGACAAAAAGAGCATTTGTTCCTCAATTTAGGTCGTGCCTTCAAACATATGTAGGGACAACAGACGTGCCTGAGGGCGGCATCCGTCTAATACATATGGAACAAGGTATTTTCGGTTTTGAATATTCCGAAACACTTGCTAAGGAGGATTTCGACCAGGTTTTCAAACATTTAGAATTGGGCGTCGGGGTTATGCATACCTACATCAGGTACTTCGATCCATTTTAATTAGATAATTGAACATTTTAAAATTCGCTCGTTTAACTGAATAATCTAATGTTGATTATATTTTTTTTAGGCGCTTGTATGACAAGATGTTGGTCCCTGTTGATTTGACTTCAGTATTCGCATTCTTATCTGCTAGCAGTGTCAACTCACGGACAATAGACCAGACACCAGAAGCAGTCAAAGAGTACACAGTCCAGAGATTTATGGGTGCGAATACGAAGAAGTTGTTTATGTTGCCATATAATACTGGCCATGGGTTAGTTTTTATTCTAAATTCATTTATTATAATTGTTCGATTTTTGCCATATTATATAACATTTCCGTCTAAACTGTTGTCTTATTTTATAGTGGTCACTGGTTGTTGGTCGCAATTAATCCGATTAAAGAAATAGTGTATTATATAGATTCATTGGATGGCGATACAAACAAATATGAAAATCTGAAGAACATGGTTGATACGTAAGTGATGATGTATAGTGTTCTGAATAATTATATATGTTTATTTATTATGTGACATTGTTCTAAATATGTGTTTATATTATGTTAGAGTTATACAAATATACAGAGCACAGAGAGATGCAACAGTGCCAAAAAGCAGGGCTAGCAACATCAACTGGATCAGAGTGGAGGTATATTTTCCCATGTTTGACTGTTATAGTGGTTCTACTTATAAAACTATTTAAACTATATATCCTGATAAATGTTCGTTCGCTTTTTTCCTAATACAGTGTCCTCGTCAGCGTGGTGGGATTGACTGCGGATATTTTGTACTGCGCTTTATGAAGGAAATCATTCTTTCTGGTCAATTAGAGATTCCAATCATGGTATGGATCAATTCATGAGTTATATGATTCATTTTGATAATTAACTAATATTTCATCTGAGTAATTAGTATTAAATCGTGCTTGTTCTGTTATATTATGTAGTATTTTGATGAATTCAGATGCGCTACGTACTCGAAAGTAAAACTGGAAGAAATTAAGGAAGAATGGTGTCAATTTATGATTGAGTTAAGAATTCTATAATGTATATTGGATTTGTAATTATGTGTAAATTGTATATTGTATATTGTATATTGTATATTGTATAATGTACAATGTTTAAATTATGTGTAAATTATACTTGAGTTAATTATGTGTAAATTGCAAAGTGTTATTGTATAATGTACAATGTTTAGTTATATTGTGTTGAATTAAAGGCCAAGTGTTGAATTACAATGTTTAAAGGCCAAGTGTTGAATTACAATGTTTAAAGGCCAAGTTATGTTTAAAGCCTGAATTATAAGCAGGGAATTTAATTGTTATAAGCAGGTTTGTCTAAAAATATAAAAAAATGTGATTTTTCAAAAAAAATTTTTTTTAAAAACGTGAGGTATACACAACGCTTTTACAAGAAAGCGCTGCTAAAGGGAGAAAAATAGGCATAAAAAAGCGCTGCTATAGGTTAGGAAAGGAGGGGTCTAAGAAAGCGCTTTAAAAAAGCGCTGTTAAAGGGTGGCCTACAAAAGCGCTTTAATAAAGCGCTGCTACAGGGGGGAGGGGGGGGGGGGAGAATAGGCAGCGCTTTGAAAGCGCTGCTAAAGGGGTAAAAAAGCGCTGCTAAAAGTGATACCTTTAGCAGCGCTTTTTCCATAAAAAAAGCGCTGCCTTTACCTTTAGCAGCGCCACTTTAGGCAACGCTTTAAAGCGCTGCTAAAGGTCAAAAAAAGCGCTGCTAAAGGCCATTTTTGGCATAGTGCATGAAGCAACACTGACGTACTTCAACCTAAAGACGAAAGAAAAGTGGTTACCGGATCGAAGATGGCGGCGACTGATTTACGTCTATGCCTTGTTGAAGATGATGGTGTGCGCTGCAGCTTGTTATTCTGAGCGGTTTGTATGACAATGGTGGTGGTTAGGATTTGTTATGGTGTTTTAGGGAGAGGGAAATACGAGTTGCAAAGTTGAAAGAAAATGATGATGGTGTTGTTGTAGTTTGAAAGAGTGGTTTATGTTGTAGCAAGGTGTTGGTGGCATATGATGTGTGTAGTATTGTTAGAAATGGAAGGTAGTTTCATGAGATTTATATGATGTTGTATGAGATTATGTGATATAGTTTGAAGTTTGTTGAAGATGGTAAACATGAATAGAAAAAAAAAATGCAGTAGATGGACAATGATATATGAGGATAGTAGAAGTGATGTGGTATGTGTCGTATGGAGGAAGTTGTGTTATGTCTTTTATTGTTTATGAAAGGATGAAGGTGGAGGAAAGAAGGTGTAGCATGGTTTTTCTATTCTTTTTCTTCTGCAGATGAAGGTGATGTATTCGTGAATTTTCAGTTTTTTTTGGATTTGGATTTTTTTTTTTTTTTATATTTCATTTCATCTCTAATGTTTCTAATTTAATGGTTCAAAATTTATAATAAATAATTAAATAAAAAAATTATTTAATAGTAAAAAAATTGATAAATTCTTTTTTATTTAATTATTTATTATAAATTCTGAATCGTTAGAATAGAAACATGAAAGAATATAAAAAAAAAGAGAGGATACAAATCCCACTTTTGTACACATTGCATCACTTTCATTCACCATCACCTTCAAATAACGCAACCAGATCCTTTAGCAAATCACCATTAACCATTCAACAAGAACCAAAACTCTCTTCCACAATAACTCCATCACACAATCTGTAAATCCATCACCATAATCACTTAATATTAAAACAACACAAAGTATTCTACAATAAACAAATCACAAATAAGTAAAACTCACCAATCAAATTCACAGCAACAAAATTCGTATTGAATCAGAAAAAATAAAAACAGAGAAGTTGGTGTAATTTAGAATTTTCAAATTGATGTACATGGTGAATCACCGCCCCCTCTTCATCCGCATTTCACTCGCGTGCTCCACCCCTGAACAACAACAACAACACCGCAGCAACAGATCCGACATCATCAGCAGCACCGCGCAATGCCATCCTCTTCGTTGCATCGACGTCAACTCACACCTCTCCAGAGCCGCGCCGCAACAGCATCACTCATCACCGTTGAGGACCTCAGCTGACGACTCCTCTGACCGCTGCACGAGATGTCGCGACCTCCACCACTTCAGAACACGAGCCATCCTCGGACATCCCACCGCTGCACGAGATGTCGCGACCTCCACCACTTCAGAACACGAGCCATCCTCGGACGTCCCACCACGAGTAACGCAATCACAACCCCAAGGAGAACCGCCGCACCTCCGCCACCCCTGTCGTCGCGATTCCGCCGGTACATTTATCAGATTAGTAAGGGAGAAGGAGAGATGAACGTTAATATGAGAAGGAAAAGAGCAGTGGTTGTGTTTTTGTTTCTTTTAGTTCTACTGATATCACAATAACTATTTTGGGTTTTTAAATTGAGAGTGAGAGTATTGTAAGAGAGGAGAGAACATGTTATTTCATTCAAAGTTGCAAAAAGGAGAGCCGAGCGATTGGGAATGAGGGAGGAAGTTGGGAAAGAAAATAAGGATGGAAGAGGAGTCCGATGCATCCTCTCTCTTTGCCATATGTGTTTTGTGTTTTTTTTATTATTTATTTTATTTTACTTTTTTGTTATTTTTTTAGCTTCTCATAACACGTGGAAAATTGGCGTTGGATAGTCAAAGTATTCAAGAGGTCAGCGCCCCTCTCTCTATGCTGATTTGTATTATTTATTTCTTTTTATTTTATATTTCTCATTTAATTTAGTCATTTTAAAATTAGGCTTTAGTATGGATTGGGCTTTTAGATCTATAATAATTTTTACACTCCCTCATATTTTCATGTTTTTTTGTGTCTCCACTTTCTTTTAATCTTAATTAATTAATTTAGGTAACTCATAATTAGATTTAAATAGACTAGTTCATATAATTAATTTTGTTTACCTATTTATTAAATTAATTAATTAATATAATTAGTTATAATATTTTTCTTTAAATAAAGTCATATTACTTCAAAAAATATATAAGGTATATAAAAAACGTTATTATCCTTACATTTATATTAGGATAAATCATAATAGTAAATTCTATTTCCCCAATTTTATAATTATTTCTCAATACATAGAAAAACAAGAATTTTCATAAATAAAAAACTTTTCTCTTATATAAAAATTCCATAAAAAATAAATAAATAACCAAGGTTTTATGACAATGTTAGGATAATTAATAATTAATTAACATAATAATTGAATTAATAAAAATAATAAGATAACTACAATCAACCGAGAATAAATATGAAAATACATAATTAGAGATTTAAATTAGGATTAGGGTTGATTTTAAAAGTAAGCACAATTCAATTATTAATTAGCATTAAGGAATAACATTTTTTTTAAATAATAAAAAGAACCAAAAATCTAATTAGGGAACATAATCAAGAAACTAGGGTTAATCTTTGGGATAACTTTGGAATAATTTTAGGATAATAAATAGGAATAAACTTTTAGGGTATAAGGGATAAAAACATCAAGGATAAGGGATAGGATACACGATTATCTATAATTAAACTTTTAATATTTAATTATATAATACTATTATTAATTTATAAATTAATCATTGTTCTTCTTGCAAATAATCAAGGGATTAAAATAAATTTAACATACTTCAAATCGTAAGTCATTTACGATTGTACATTGAGACATTTTTCAAAATTCTGCCCCTGATGCATTGAGAATTTTTCAAGGGATAAAAATAACAAACACACCAATATTTTTTATAAGAACTACGATGCTATGATCTTTCATATTGCTTGAGAGTACGTAGGCATAGAGATGTAACACTCTAACGAGTACAATAACAAAAACCATTTTTTGTGTCCCTCCCTCTGATTAACTTCTCTTTTATTAATTTGATAATTCAATCTTTCTGGAAATAATTTGATAATGCCATTTTATAGACAAGGATCCTTCTATTAAGGTTAGTATTTACATAAGTAAAATTGTTTCGGAATACAATTTTACTTCGTCTTACATAAAGACATGGATTGTGTAATACCCCAAATTTTACCCTTTCTTTTTTTTTTTTTTTTTAAATTCTGATTAACTTAATAAATTAACCTTTTTTTTTAAATCTTGTTTTTTTAAATAATAATTTAATTAAATTTTTTTTTTATAACTTTACTAATGTTTTTTATTAACTTTTTTTTTCTTCTATTTAGTTTATTTATTTAAATCATTTTAAGCTCTTCTTACTAACTTTTAGGATTTAGATTAAAATTTAACTTTTTTTTCTTTTCTTTAAGAGTAAATTTTTTTTATAACCTTTTTTAAATTAATTTCTAACACTTTTTTTTTAATCAAATTCTAATACTTTTTTTTAAATAAAAATCTAATACTTTTTTAAAACTAAATCTTTTTTTTCTAACTTTTTTAAAGTTAAATATTTTTTTCTAACTTCTTTTTTAAAGTTAAATCTTTTTTCTAACTTTTATAAAATTAAATCTTTTTTTCTAACTTTTTTAAAAAAAATTAAATCTTTTTTTCTCTAACTTCCTTTTAAAATTAAATCTTTTTTTTCTCTAACTTCTTTTTAAAATTAAATCTTCTTTTCTAACTATTTTAAAAAATTAAATCTAACCTTTTTTTATAAATTAAATCTATCCTCTTTTTTAAAATTAAAATTCTAAATTCCTTTTAAAATTAAATTCTAACAGTTTTCAAAATAATTCTAACATTTTTTAAAATCAACATTCAAATGTTTTTTATTTTAAAATTCTAACTCATTTTTTTTTTTTTTTTTAAACTTAAAATTCTAATTTTTATTTAACTTGAAACTCTTATTTTCTTTGCTAACTTTTTTTTCCAACACTTTTTTAATCAAATCCAATCCCAATGAATTCCAGATGGAGCAAAATCAAATCAATCAGATCATATCATCATCATAAGAAAATCAGATCTAAATATCAACATCACCATCATTGAATCAAATCTGAAATCATCATAAAAATTCATTCAAATCAAATCAGAGATTGAAAAAGATTGAGATATTCAAATCAAATCTGAGATTGAAAAAGATTTAAAAATTAAGTATAAAAGGACCCTCAGAAGCAACAAAACGGGGGGATCGACAAGCATCAAAAACTCTTACAGTCTTCATCAAAAGTAACTAACTCTTCTTTTTTTTTTTATAATTTCTAATCTTTTTTATATCTTTTTTTCAAAATTTCTACCATTTTTTCTTAATTAAAATTCTAACATTCTAACTCTTTTTTTTATTAAAATTCTAACCTTTTCTCTTTTATTTTCAAACTTTTATTTTTATTTTCTAACCTTTTTTTTTTAAAAACCAAATTTCGAAGTTCTAATTTTTTTGCTAACTTTTAATTCTAACTTTTAATTCTAACTTTTAATCTATTTTCTTTTTCTTAATCACATTAAAAACTCTAACTTTTCCAAATCTCACAAAAAAAACCTAATTCCATTCTAACTCTTTTCTTATTACCTAAATTCTCATCGTCTCAAAACATTCATCACTTAACTTCTAATTATTGTCAATTCCAATTTTCATCCTTCATTCCTAACAGTATTCTTGATTATCCATGAACCTGTTCACTAATATTTATTTATTTATTTTTGTATTTATTTTTATATTTGTACATAATCTGACATCATCGTTGCTATTTCATATTCCATTATCACTTGTATATTATCACTATCTTCATTGCGTATCAATTTTCATTGTTTATTAATTTTTCGCTAACATCCTCCTTTTTAAGATCCAAATTTCTAATTTTTTTCTTGTTTCGTTAAAATTATAATTTTCTACTTAAATTCCTAACATTCCCGTCTAATTTTTCGTCTAACCCCGTATAATAACAGTCTCAGTTTGTTTTGGTTTTTTGCAGCTGACTAAGTTCAATTGATTTTATTTTCAGTTTAAATATTCAATTATCATATTTGTAACTGCTTATGGGATGTAATTTTGCGAGACAATTGTCGCATTTATCTTTCCGCACTTTATGTTCTGCCATTGTATGTTTATCGCGTCTTTACCAATAATCTCACTCTTCCGAAGGATTAGGTCTAGCCGTTTGACCGCCGAGTCAATAGTCCTAACCCTTGACCGTTTCCAAAATCCTAATTTTCATAAATGTCTCGCCGCAGGCAAAATTACAACTTTACCCCTAGCATTAGGTCAAAGAGCCGCCGCGCTCATTTTAGGGTTTCCCGCCGCGGAATCCCTAACCTAATTTAACCCTAATTACAACTTAACAATTCAACGTAGAGATTTGGAGTTTCCACACTCCACGTAAGTGTGTCCTTAAGATGCGTTTATTCCCCTTGAGACCTTGACCACAGTCAAGAAGTCTCTAACCTCCCTTTTGAGGGGAACTACGATTACTCTGATTCCACTCCCGTAAGGATACGTAGGCACAAGATGCGATGTCTTGCCGAGTAAACTTAGAACTAATCCCTTAGGTCTCTTTTCTCACTTTTAATCCTTTGTACATATACCTTAAGCAAATAAATAAAGCAAATAGTAAACATCTGAACAAAAGGTTCCTGTAGAGTACTACAGAAGTTTAGGGTGCTAATACCTTCCCTAAATTTAACCAACCCCCGAACCCTAGATCTTTCCCCGCATTGTGTTTACGATGCAAAATAGGTTTTCCCTTTTTGACCTTTTCCTTCGGATAAATCAAAGAGCGGTTGTGAATTGAATTGCGATTCAAACTCATTAATAGTTTGTGATCCTATTTCCACCGCAACAGAAAATGACAACTTCACTGGGGAGAATCTCTTAACTTTTGAGGGTTATCCCTAACTTGTTCATATTTATTACTATCTGTGTTATTATTCATTTGCATGTATATATTTGTGCTTTGATTGTGGGACTGTTCCTTGTGCTGTGAGATAAGTCCTACGCCCGGACTAGTGACATTATTATAGGATGGGGATATATTCGATGAGGCTTATAGGGAGTGAATCCCGACCAAGCTGATTCGAGAATCACCGCTCAGTTGAGACCTTTTCGAAAATGGTTCGGTTGAACGAGTAATCGTAAAAACTTTTTCCATGGTCGATTGGAGTCTGTGATATTGGGGACCGTAGTACCTTAACACCACCTTGGCCTTATTTAGGACGTAGTGCGGGAGCTATGTGGGAGTAATCCTACAACGGCTGCTACGCGATACTACACTCAAAAGAGATTCTCTTGAGAATATTATTCACCCCCGAGTCAGTCGGAAGGTTGATAATATCCGAAAGATGGGCTGATGACTTTGGGCACTTTGTAGAACCTTGTTCGGCAGGTACAACTAACCTATAGTACACTCCTTTTGGGATGGGTAGACCTTGACTCCGCTCACGTTCCTTTAACCTAGGACTTTGTGTGTTTTCATGCATCCATAAAGCATCTCATTGCATTGTATTTCATGGAGTTCAAACATCATTTATGGATATCGCGGGATACCATAAATAAAAAAAATAAAATGAAAAAACAAGAAAAAGATTTCCTTGGTACCCCACGACATTCGTAAATGTTTGAATTCCATGAAATCTTCATTTACATTCACATTTTAGCATCATACTTTTGCATTGCATGTGTCTCCCGATTTCTCATACTCGGTTCTCTCACCCTCCAGTTTCGTCACCCTGAGTTCTCTGCATCAATACGACCCTTCAAAAGAATGGAAGATCAAAACCAAGAGATCAACTGTGTCAGCCATGAATTCGAAGATCTTCGAGGAAGTGTAGGGCAGATTTTGGAGATGTTACGAGCTCTTAGTGTGAAGGTGGATGCTCAGTCTACTGTTGTTTCTAAGACTAATACCGTTATGGAACCTCAACCAGCTGTTACTGTCGAGAATGTACCTCCTCACGGTCTTCAATCCGGTTTGGTGCCTCCCAGTGCTCGACCAGTTCGACGAGCTACCCCTCCAAAGTGCAAAACTCCTAACTCCGACCATGGTAAAGGACCTACACGTTCAAAGAACCGCAAAAAGGCCACTCCTCAACCTTTACAATATCAGCAGAGTTATGTTCAAGGTTATCCGTTTCTATATGTTCAACAACCCTATGTAGCTATTGTTGCACCTCCTTTCGATCAGCAGTTTCCTACATGCCAGCCTGCACAGTCAGCTCCGGTATATCAGGCACCAGTTTATCAACAACCTTCCGGTTATTCGCCTATGCAAGTTCCTGTCGACAGTCAACGAGTGCCCAACGCTCTTGTTCACCAGCAATCACAGGATCAGGTTCCTTATCCCCGTAAGAGTCAGTATAAGCCTTGTCCTCCAATTCCGATGACTTTCACTGAGTTATACCCCCATTTAGTACAACAAGGTCTGATTACCACCAGTGCTTTGGGTCCTCCACCTAATCCATTACCTGCAAGTTACAACGCTACTGCTCATTGTTTATTTCATGAGGGTGCGCCCGGCCATGATCTAGAGAATTGCTATGCTCTTAAGAAAGTTGTCAGAAATTTGCTAGAAACGAAGAAGTTGTCTTTTGGCGATGCTCAGCTGAAGATCGAGACTCCTCTCGGGGTCCCTCACTTGTCAAGTGCGAATTCTGCAAAGCATGCTACGCCTGTGGCAAATCAGCCGAATCCAGTAATTATTCGAAGGCCTAGCTCGCTTCATTTCAGTAACCCTCAAGGTGATATGACCGGGATCAACAAAGAATCTGGGAAAGTTATTTTGAAGCAACGACTGAAAACTGTTGAAGATGTGACCAACGTAACTGGGGCAAGCCGGGACGACTCACAGTGATCGTAAACTAGACGTCCTTTCCATTGAGGCTCCGCCAAAGGAAACTGTTACTCTTGAATGCAAGATTTCATAAACATTTAGAAGGATTTTTCCGACAGTTCATTTGTTTATTTATATGTATTTCTCTTTGATTAAGCATATTTAGCATGTACGAACTTGTTTATCTTTGATTAATTAATGCAACGCATATGTTTGTCTTGAATAAATCCATTCGTTTCACTCATTCAAAAAACATTTTCATAAATCATAATGCCAACTTTACCCGATCTCTTGTTCTGATGGAGAATTGGGAGGAGGATGACGAACCTAAAACGTCAGATTTCTTGTCGTATGCTTTCAACTAAAACCTGCTGATGATGTAAGGCATTGTTTCAAATCCCAAACACTGGAGATATAAGGATGTTAATCCCTCGTTAACCTCTTTGAGCCTTGAAGTAAGAGTTTTTCTTTCTTTTAAGAACCTTCATCCTAACCTGGGGCAGGGTAGGTTTCAGTTAAACCGATCGAGCGCTTAGATCCTCAAAAAGGAAGAGCCAACCTTCGAGAATTTATCCTTAGCATCTTAAGCAGTCCAATACAATGGCTATCCCTCGGTTACCTAAGGAGTGGGGCAGTCACGAGCCTTTCGAAAGATTTACACGACTTGTGCATAAAAGAATATTCAAAAAAATAAGAGCCCGCTAAGTCAAAACCTATGAAGGAGACTTAGGCAAAACTGGGGCATCCCGCTGGACTCCAAAGTCAAATCAATAGACGCTGTCCAGGCAAAAGTTAGGGAATAAGAGCAACAAACCAGTAGTTTTTTTAGAATCCCTATAAAGAACAAAGTCGTGTGATCGAATTGCCATTAGAAATAGGTGAGTGACTGCCATGGCCAAAGCCTTGATAAGTTCTCGACCATAGCAAATCCACTTGAGATATGAGCGTTCGTATCCGATTAACTGAATTAGGATTGGAGAACATCACGAAGAAGGGGTGGGTACAAATATAACTTTGAGCATTTATCCTTTGTTTCTTAAACCGTGAACTGAGCCACAATACAACCTTTAAAAGACCTAATTGAAGTAGGACTTCGGTTGAAAGCATACTCGACAAGATCACGTTTCCTGACCCCTACGAGCTATGCTCAGAAAAAATTCATGTTGGCATTATAATTAAAACTTATATCCTGACTAGTGATTTCGGTCACAAGTTATTGCGATATCTTTTTCAAAACAAAGTTCAAGACAAATATATGTGTACATTGACAAGCTCAGGATAGGCATTTCAGGCATGATGACTTTGCTTGATATCTTAGAGATTTATATATGGACATAACCCATGGAACTTGAAGATCCTGCTAAACAGGGGCAGGCGGTTTCCCAGTTCGCTTACCAACGCGAGGCTGACGTTCTTAAGAGCTATTTCTCAAAGACTTCATCGCGACACGATTAAGTTGTGCCAGTTATGTCGAGACCTGACGCATCTCTCAAAGAGTTTGAAAACAGTGGGGCAACCAGACTCCGTGTTCTCTATGAAATCCTCTTGAGATGACCCTACCTTACAACACAAGTATCCAGGGGCACCATGTTTTTAAAGGAAACAAATGGCGACTACTACAAGATCCTTCAAGATCAAAACTATGTGGTTTCACAACTTTTCCTCATACACCCTATGGATTTTACTCGCAGCGGCCTTCATTCTCCAGTAAATCTCAGTGTTGCAACAGGCACCTAAACTATTGCCTCATCACAGTCCCCAGAGAGACTATAAGCTGACAACTTTTTCTGGGGCAACTCGAAAGTATCCCTCAGGTTTTCTTCTCCCCATGTGAAGACGTGATACTGTGCACCCAAGCAATTTACTTTCTCCCCAGAGAATTCAGAATTTTGAAACCAGATTTGGTCCTACCATTCCCTCCCATGATTGACGTATTGGTTGCAGAGAACGCAGGGTATCCCCGTCGAGATGTTTACTTCATCTCTCGTCCCGTCTCTAGTCTGTTTCGTCAGCCTACGCAGGGGCATAAGCATCACATGCCTATTTCATTACATATTCATTACATACTCATTACATATTCATTACATACTCATTACATATTCATTACATACTCATTACATATTCATTACGTATTCATTACATACTCATTACATACTCATTTCATAACATCTTGCATACATAAACATTAACATACATTCACATTAACATATGCATCAACATATGCGTTAGCATTCACAGGTTCATTGCGTCTCTATCATTGGTCGTTACCGCCGAGTAACTGGGTTCGTCCTTTCTCTCCAAATAGATTGTCAGCCCTAAGCATAAAATACTTACTTGTTTCCAGTTTCCCCACATAGCTCGATCCTCGTGGATGACGGTTACTTCAACTATCTTTCCGCACTAGGATAAGATATCTACCCTTCGAGATCATTCCCTCGACGGAGTCTTGATTACCAGTCTTCTTTCTAGCTCGATCCTAGATTTGAATCTCAGTATTGTCGGTCGTCGAGCCCAACCGGACGTGCATTTATTTTGCACCATCTAAAGATTTTCACCATACCACGACAGACGCGCGACTGTTCTCGCCCGAGAAGTTTATCACTGTACCCGGACGTGCATTTATTTTGCACTATCTTCAACTACAATCATTTACAGATACACGCCAGTTCACGCCTGGAAAATCTATCAGTACAACACTTTACAATCCTACATGTTACAACATCGGTATGCAACATTTCTCACCTAAGAAGCCGATCCTATCTTCGTTATGACTCGCAGCAAATGGCCATCTCCATGGAGCAGTTGGGCTTCCATTTTACCTGTCGTCTTGAAGTATGGGGGGGTTTCGAACCAAATCGTATTCAGGAGAGCGCGATCTTGAAGTACGGGGAGGTTTGAGCGGAATCATATTCAGGAGAGCACGATTCTGAAGTATGAAGAATTTCATTTACAAGGAAGAGCCGAATCATATTCAAGAGAGCACGATTCTGAGTTATGAGGAAGTTCAATTAGCCCTTTTCATATTCAGGAGAGCACGATTCTGAAGTATGAAAGAGCCGAATAATATTCAGGAGAGCATGATTCTGAAGTATGAAGAATTTCATTTACAAGAAAGAGCCGAATCATATTCAGGAGAGCACGATTCTGAAGTATGAGGAAGTTCAGTTCACCCTTTTCATATTCAGGAGAGCACGATTCTGAAGTATGAAGAATTTCATTTACCCGAAAGAGCCGAATCATATTCAGGAGAGCACGATTCTGAAGTATGAGGAAGTTCAGTTTACCCTTTTCATGTTCAGGAGAGCACGATCTTGAAACATGAAGAAGTTTATTTATCCTTCAGTAAGAGAGAATCAGAATCGTATTCCAGGCGCCGACCTTAAATGCGAGAAGATTTATTTATCAGATAAGCAGCAGCCTCTTTATTTGAGTGCTTATCCATTTTGGCACATAAGTCCCTTCCAACGATGAGTGACAGTTCTCCCTCGAGAAGCTTATCCGGGCAGTTCCCATCAAAGTCCATTTATTTTGGCATACAGTCGGTCTTTACCCTGTATATGGTATGGATTTCTGAAAAGTCCATTCGATCCCATCACGAAGGATAGTTTATAGAAGCTTGGATGTTATTCTTTGCTCAATGCTCCAGCATTCTGTAATCGATCTTGTAGTCGTGTAGATCCAGTTTTATTGTTAGATATTCCCCAAGTGGAGGCCGTCTCATAGGTGCCATCTCCATTTAGGATCTTGTTCTAACCACTCAAAGTCCATTTATTTTGGCATACAGCCGGTTCTTTTCACCCTGTATATTTGCTACGGATTCCCGAAAAGTCCGTTTGATCCTGTCACGAGAGATAGTTTACAGAAGCTTGGATGTTATTCTTTGCTCAATGCTCCAGCATTCTGTGATCGATCTTGCAGTCGTACATGGTCCAGTTTTACTTTTAGATTCCCAGTGGAGGCCGTCTCACAGGTGCCATCTCCATTTGAGAATCTCGTTCCCGTTCTAAAAATGACAATTGGTCGTGTTCACACCAGTTGACCATCATTTTAGAATTCCCCGGTGTTGTGCTGTGTCCCAGCGCGTCGTTTTCCCCAGTGTGTTCTTCTCGTAGCGTCTGTCCCTGTGTCGTCGTATTCGTCAGCATTTTCGCATTCATCATTTCAACATACGCATCATATCATATTCATGGCATTGTCTGCATTAGTCTGTTTTTGTTTTGTCCATAACATCGCATATCGCCACATATAAGGGAAAAATTTTCGGTTATCTATATTTAAATCCCTCCACCATGATTCCTCGAGTCTCCGCCACTCAAATCATCCGGTGTAGTTATTTAAATAGGGGCAACTGTAATACCCCAAATTTTACCCTTTCTTTTTTTTTTTTTAAATTCTGATTAACTTAATAAATTAACCTTTTTTTTTAAATCTTGTTTTTTTAAATAATAATTTAATTAAATTTTTTTTTTATAACTTTACTAATGTTTTTTATTAACTTTTTTTTTCTTCTATTTAGTTTATTTATTTAAATCATTTTAAGCTCTTCTTACTAACTTTTAGGATTTAGATTAAAATTTAACTTTTTTTTCTTTTCTTTAAGAGTAAATTTTTTTTATAACCTTTTTTAAATTAATTTCTAACACTTTTTTTTTAATCAAATTCTAATACTTTTTTTTAAATAAAAATCTAATACTTTTTTAAAACTAAATCTTTTTTTTCTAACTTTTTTAAAGTTAAATATTTTTTTCTAACTTCTTTTTTAAAGTTAAATCTTTTTTCTAACTTTTATAAAATTAAATCTTTTTTTCTAACTTTTTTAAAAAAAATTAAATCTTTTTTTCTCTAACTTCCTTTTAAAATTAAATCTTTTTTTTCTCTAACTTCTTTTTAAAATTAAATCTTCTTTTCTAACTATTTTAAAAAATTAAATCTAACCTTTTTTTATAAATTAAATCTATCCTCTTTTTTAAAATTAAAATTCTAAATTCCTTTTAAAATTAAATTCTAACAGTTTTCAAAATAATTCTACATTTTTAAAATCAACATTCAAATGTTTTTTATTTTAAAATTCTAACTCATTTTTTTTTTTTTTTTTTTTTTTAAACTTAAAATTCTAATTTTTATTTAACTTGAAACTCTTATTTTCTTTGCTAACTTTTTTTTCCAACACTTTTTTAATCAAATCCAATCCCAATGAATTCTAGATGGAGCAAAATCAAATCAATCAGATCATATCATCATCATAAGAAAATCAGATCTAAATATCAACATCACCATCATTGAATCAAATCTGAAATCATCATAAAAATTCATTCAAATCAAATCAGAGATTGAAAAAGATTGAGATATTCAAATCAAATCTGAGATTGAAAAAGATTTAAAAATTAAGTATAAAAGGACCCTCAGAAGCAACAAAACGGGGGGATCGACAAGCATCAAAAACTCTTACAGTCTTCATCAAAAGTAACTAACTCTTCTTTTTTTTTTTATAATTTCTAATCTTTTTTATATCTTTTTTTCAAAATTTCTACCATTTTTTCTTAATTAAAATTCTAACATTCTAACTCTTTTTTTTTATTAAAATTCTAACCTTTTCTCTTTTATTTTCAAACTTTTATTTTTATTTTCTAACCTTTTTTTTTAAAAACCAAATTTCGAAGTTCTAATTTTTTTGCTAACTTTTAATTCTAACTTTTAATTCTAACTTTTAATCTATTTTCTTTTTCTTAATCACATTAAAAACTCTAACTTTTCCAAATCTCACAAAAAAAACCTAATTCCATTCTAACTCTTTTCTTATTACCTAAATTCTCATCGTCTCAAAACATTCATCACTTAACTTCTAATTATTGTCAATTCCAATTTTCATCCTTCATTCCTAACAGTATTCTTGATTATCCATGAACCTGTTCACTAATATTTATTTATTTATTTTTGTATTTATTTTTATATTTGTACATAATCTGACATCATCGTTGCTATTTCATATTCCATTATCACTTGTATATTATCACTATCTTCATTGCGTATCAATTTTCATTGTTTATTAATTTTTCGCTAACATCCTCCTTTTTAAGATCCAAATTTCTAATTTTTTTCTTGTTTCGTTAAAATTATAATTTTCTACTTAAATTCCTAACATTCCCGTCTAATTTTTCGTCTAACCCCGTATAATAACAGTCTCGGTTTGTTTTGGTTTTTTGCAGCTGACTAAGTTCAATTGATTTTATTTTCAGTTTAAATATTCAATTATCATATTTGTAACTGCTTATGGGATGTAATTTTGCGAGACAATTGTCGCATTTATCTTTCCGCACTTTATGTTCTGCCATTGTATGTTTATCGCGTCTTTACCAATAATCTCACTCTTCCGAAGGATTAGGTCTAGCCGTTTGACCGCCGAGTCAATAGTCCTAACCCTTGACCGTTTCCAAAATCCTAATTTTCATAAATGTCTCGCCGCAGGCAAAATTACAACTTTACCCCTAGCATTAGGTCAAAGAGCCGCCGCGCTCATTTTAGGGTTTCCCGCCGCGGAATCCCTAACCTAATTTAACCCTAATTACAACTTAACAATTCAACGTAGAGATTTGGAGTTTCCACACTCCACGTAAGTGTGTCCTTAAGATGCGTTTATTCCCCTTGAGACCTTGACCACAGTCAAGAAGTCTCTAACCTCCCTTTTGAGGGGAACTACGATTACTCTGATTCCACTCCCGTAAGGATACGTAGGCACAAGATGCGATGTCTTGCCGAGTAAACTTAGAACTAATCCCTTAGGTCTCTTTTCTCACTTTTAATCCTTTGTACATATACCTTAAGCAAATAAATAAAGCAAATAGTAAACATCTGAACAAAAGGTTCCTGTAGAGTACTACAGAAGTTTAGGGTGCTAATACCTTCCCTAAATTTAACCAACCCCCGAACCCTAGATCTTTCCCCGCATTGTGTTTACGATGCAAAATAGGTTTTCCCTTTTTGACCTTTTCCTTCGGATAAATCAAAGAGCGGTTGTGAATTGAATTGCGATTCAAACTCATTAATAGTTTGTGATCCTATTTCCACCGCAACAGATTGCAATTGTTTCTGAATACAATTTTACTTTGTCTTACAGAAAGACATGGATTGCAAGGAATAAGGCAATTAAACATGTATACGGTAATTGGGAGAACTCATACAATGAACTTCCACATTTTCTGTTAGCACTTAAAAAATTTGTTTTGGGCACTGTGCTGGAAATAGAAACACTACCCATGTATACAGATGACGAAACACTTGCTGAAAGGAAACACATTTTCCTCTGGTAATTCTGGGCATTCCAACCATGCATCAGAGGTTTTGCATATTGCAAACCTATACTTCAAATTAATGAAACCTGGTTATACGGTAAGTACAATGGCACACTGATTATGGCAGTGGTACATAATGGTGTCGCACCTCGAAAAATCACGGAGATATTTCGGAAATACGACCCTCGCGCAAAAGGCGCGGAAATTGCGGTTCGACAGAGTCGCCACCGAACTTTATTTTTCCCGAAATAAACGGGAGAGGAAAATATCGAGAAAACCTCTTAAAACGAAAGGATAGGAACAGGGCTGTCGCAACCAAGTTCCGGGTTCGGGAGTCGGTTACGTGAGGGGAAGGTATTAGCACCCCTCACGTCCGTCGTACTCGACGGGAACCTCTTAAGGTAAATGTGGGGAGTGTTGTCTAGGTTTACTGGTTTTCTTCTCGCTATTAAAGATAGAATTGGTAGGGTAAAAGGTTAAAGACGCAAAGGAGAGATGGGTGATTAGAGGATAGGGTGCTCGCCAAGGATTGGGGCCCTTGTGCCTACGTATGCTCATTCGGACGAGAATGAGAAATCAGAGCGTCGTAGTTCGACTACGGGAAAAGGTGGGGGGAAAACGGAAGATGGATAGAAGTGTGCTCGCCAAGATCATCGCAATCTTGTGCCTACGTATCTTATATTCAAGAATGAATAAAGAATCAGAGCGTCCGTAGTTCGTGGTAACAACCACGAAAAAAAGAGGTTTGAATTGGTTTGACGTTGAATTGAGAGACGAAAGAGTGACTGACAAACAACCTAAGGGCGTGCCTCAAGAGCTTGTCATTCAAGAATTCAAGGAATGCAAGATCCCAAGAACTCAGTTCTTTCGGAAATTGAGTTGAGTAAGTTGAAGATAAGAATTGGATATTTTGAAATCGAAAGAATGAACTAATAACAACTCGGGGGCGTGCCCAAGAGTTACTCATTCGAATATTCAAAGAATGCTAGATCCTAAGAATATCCCTCTTTCGTAAGTTTTAAAAATGCGTTTGTGAAAGGATCGAATCGAAGAATGGCATGCGAGGCCAAAAGGGAAGTTGTTCTGAACTGGTTCGACGACGAGTCGAGGATTTGATTGAAGATGGAACCGGCCTGACGACGTGTCAAGGGTTAAGGTTGTGAGAAACGATATTAGTCCCTGAGGGTGCTCCTAATATCGAGACCACGAGGAATTGTGAATGTGTGCGAAATGTGGGTTGCGAATGCGTACGAGCACTCGACTTAAGAGAACGCTGGGAATGATTGAGTTTGAAAAAGGCGAAAGGTTGAGTGAATAACAACCCAAAGGGCGTGCTTCGAGAGCTATTCACTCGAAAATTCAGGGAATGCTAGACTCCAAGAATCTCCTTCTTTCGAAGTTTGAGTCGGAAAGAAAATAGTTTGGAAAAGATTTGAAGTGAAATGAGGCATGAAAATAGTTTGAAGTACGAGATGTGAGATTGGATTTGAAAATGAGAGAAATGACAATTATTTGATAAATGAGACGCGGGCCTCACAACCAATTAATTGGGGTATTATCGAAATGCTAGATCTCGACGACACCTTTTTCATTTGGAGAATGCTTGAATGAACAAAGGAAATATCACAAAGAATGCTAAATTCTCATGACATTTCTTTGTTAGAAAAATATAATTTTTTGAAAATGAGAGGTCGAATAATACACTACTTAAGGTGTACACCTTAGTAATGACTATCCAAAAATTCAAGAAGTGCTAGACTTCAAGAACTTAGTTTCTCACGATTTGAAAATAATTTAGATGAGGATCAGGAAAACTATTAATTTTGAGGATGGTTTTGATTTAATTTAAAAAATAATGTTTGAATAAACAATGAATATATTACACAGAGTGCTAGACTCCTATAATATATTTTTGCTCGAAATAGTGCATTAAGACGAAAAGTTGAATAATACATTATTTAAGGTGTACACCTCGCTAATGATCATCCAAAAATCCAAGAAATGCTTGATTTCAAAGATTTAATTCGTTTTGAAAAAGTATTCGGACCGAGTCAATAATTTGAAATTGAATTTTAAGCGTGTGCACTAGCAAAGTGGGCTAGTCTTCTAAGTGACCAATTAGAAGTAACTGATCAAATAGGTATCACTGTAAGGAAGCCCAGGATTAAGCTTTAAATTGTTGTGTATGGTGATCAAAGGTCGATGGCGAGGCCTTGAAAGCACTCGACTTACATGGGTGAAAATGACTCGATAAATCGAGAATTTATTATTTTGAAAATTGCTTTGAGACATTAAAGCATAATTAAGAGAAAAAAGAAAGAAATTGTAATAATTATTACATTTGGAGGAGGTACCTTGTTGTTAAATGGGAATAATAAAAAAAAAGCAGTGACCACTTTATTTCCACCGTCATTTCGAAGTGCAAAAAGAGCTGCATATCGCTCATGCATCCTTTTCCTCATAATAATATTAACATTAACACTGATCCCACAGTGCTCATCACCTCTAACTGAACATTGCCCACAGTCGTAAGACATATATTAAATATTGAAAACAAACTAGTTATTACTTTAGCAGCAACACCAGAATAATTCCATAATACCCACACCAGAAATTGACATAAAAGAAACTCAAAACCGTAGCAAAGTGCTGGTCACAAAGTTGCGTTCTTAATGCGTATCCAACTCCACCATAAGCTCATATTTCAATACGAAGGAAGAAAGAAAGAAGTGAAAAATAAATAGGCAACCAACTTCGTGAAAGCATGCTTAAAACTCAAATGCATATGGTTCCATCAAAACAATCATCATTTAACAATTCACAAAATACCCAAAATTTGAAATAAGGATAATGCAATATTCACAACTGACAAAATGAAATAATAAACAAAATTGCAACTCCCTGTAATATTTACCACTCAGATGCAAGATAACAATATCATTTAGAATTCAAGACCAAACTTCAATCAAACTACCTACTGTATACGGCAATTAGAACAACAATATGCCAACCAAAATATAATACCAATCAGTAACCCAAAGCATCAGCTCAGTTTAGAAAAGCTGTTAAATTTTAAAACATTAAACACACCATGACGAGATACTCATCACCGATAACAATTTAAAGTGCTATTACCAACCGAATTAGTTGAGGTGGAAGCTTTTATCACTCTTAGTCATTGATGAAATTGATGAGAGTTTGCAGCATTACAGACACCGTCGAACCTGTGTCGAAACGTTGTTGCTTGTGAGATACAACTTTGCTGTTGCTGAAACTGAGCTGTTGGTGTTGGAAATGTCGCGAATGGTGGTATCAACTGGTTTGTGTCGTGGTTGTTACATCGCTGCAAGCCGAGGATGTCGCATCCTAGCTGGGAGCAAGTGCGAGGTTGAGTTCAACTATAGACCGCGAATCACAATTTGATGCTGTCTCTGTTGCTATCACCGCAAGTTGTGGTCACTTCAATTGAATACCTGTCAAAACAAAGGTTAATACAACAGGAAAATCCGAATCAAAGCCTCAACAATGTAATGGCTTTTGATTCGAAAACTCTCAATCCGGTATGATAAGCTTGGAGTAATATCAGCTCAACAAATCCTTTACGCCGTGTTTTAACTTCGCTGAGATGAGAGGAAACGGAGCTAGTTGAGCACCTCTTGTTTGCCGAAGCCGGATGCGACGCCAAGGGATGTGTGTGAGATCGTCACCCGTCGAACTAAACCGCAACCGTCATAACTTGTTATGTCGCTACGAGTTGTTGGGTCGTCAGAGAAATGAATGGCGGAATGAATATGTTTTGTGGTGTGGAAACGGGTAATGGTGAGAAACCAAGGCGGCGGCGTGTGAGGGTTCAGAAGAGGGGTGGAAGACGAACAGCGTTAGTTTAGGGTTTTGAGATGGCAAGAGGGTGGCGGCGGATTTGTGAGGGAATGAACGAACGAAATTGGGATTAGGGTTAGGAATCTCCGCCGTTTAGGGTTCCAATTGGGATCATGAACAGTGAAATCCCCCTCCTCTGCTGAGTCAATCTCCCTTTCCTTTTATAATCTGCAGACCTTCTTCCCCAATTCCCCCAATGGGCCTACCCGATGGGCCTTATGCAACTCAGAAAATATTATTCAAACAATATTCTCTCCCCTTTTTTATTAATTAAACAAATTGATTACTAATTAATATTAACAATATAAAATATTAACTATAACTAGCAGATTGATAAAACTATAAGAAAACTAATATTATACTAACAAATAAATTGATATAAATCTAATTAATATTTATAATCTAATATATATACAAAATACTATTATTACTAGAAATATTTTAAAAAGAAGAGAAGAGTTGAGAAATTGAAATAAAATAATATTCACAGAGAATTTGTATTAAGCCACGTGTTACCTTTTAATTGGTCAAAAAGATAGAGTTCTGAAAAATCAACCAATTGTGAGCAGACACGCGTCTAAATGGCATGAAACCATAAATACGAAAATATTTACAAAAAGGGTAGGACAAATTTAGGGTATGACAGATGCCCCTATCTAATCGGCTTAAACATAGGAAAATGAACTGCATTAGCGTTCATATTCCTGAGGTAGAAGTCAATTAGATATGAAGAAGACCCTGAATTTGTCCGAAACGAAAAGAGATGCCTGAGAATTGAAAATGCTGGATGATGTAAACCTCTTAGTAAGCTGGCACAAGTCGTCATCACCAAAAAGATGATGGGATGAAACACACACGGCTATTACCACCAAAAGGACGGTAGAGCAAACACAAACACACATCGCACAGCCTATCATTAATGTCCATGATAGACCCACCACCAAAAGGATGAGGGAGAGAAACACAAATAAACGATCGCACAATCTGATACCGCCGAAGTACCAGACCTATCACCAAAAGGATGGTAGAGCGAAAACACAAAAGAAAACATCGCGCAACCTGATACCGACGAAGTACCAAACCTACCACCAAAAGGATGGTAGAGCGAAAACACAAATAAAACACGCAATCTGATACCGACGAAGTACCAGACCTACCACCCAAAAGGATGGTAGAGCGAAAACACAAATAAAACGCACAATCTGATACCGACGAAGTACCAGACCTACCACCAAAAGGATGGTAGAGCAGAAACACAAATAAAACACGCACAATCTGATACCGACGAAGTACCAGACCTACCACCAAAAGGATGGTAGAGCGAAAACACAAATAAAACACGCACAATCTGATACCGACGAAGTACCAGACCTACCACCAAAAGGATGGTAGAGCGGAAACACAAATAAAACACGCAATCTGATACCGACGAAGTACCAGACCTACCACCAAAAGGATGGTAGAGCAAAAACACAAATAAAACACGCACAATCTGATACCGACGAAGCACCAGACCTACCACCAAAAGGATGGTAGAGCGGAAACACAAATAAAACACGCAATCTGATACCGACGAAGTACCAGACCTACCACCAAAAGGATGGTAGAGCAAAAACACAAATAAAACACGCACAATCTGATACCGACGAAGCACCAGACCTACCACCAAAAGGATGGTAGAGCGGAAACACAAATAAAACGCACAATCTGATACCGACGAAGTACCAGACCTACCACCACAAGGATGGTAGAGCAAAAACACAAATAAAACGCGCAATCTGATACCGACGAAGTACCAGACCTACCACCAGAAGGATGGTAGAGCGGAAACACAAAAGAAACATCGCGCAATCTGATACCGACGAAGTACCAGACCTTCCACCAAAGGGATGGTAGAGCGGAAACACAAATAAAACACGCAATCTGATACCGACGAAGTACCAGACCTACCACCACAAGGATGGTAGAGCAAAAACACAAATAAAACACGCACAATCTGATACCGACGAAGCACCAGACCTACCACCAAAAGGATGGTAGAGCGGAAACACAAATAAAACGCACAATCTGATACCGACGAAGTACCAGACCTACCACCACAAGGATGGTAGAGCAAAAACACAAATAAAACGCGCAATCTGATACCGACGAAGTACCAGACCTACCACCAGAAGGATGGTAGAGCGGAAACACAAAAGAAAACATCGCGCAATCTGATACCGACGAAGTACCAGACCTACCACCAAAAGGATGGTAAACAAAACAAGTCGTTATCACCAAAAGGATGATAGGACAACGCAGATTTGAAGTTTACCAACATCAAAAGGATGCAGGCTAAGTTGAACTGACGAAGTTCGACTATCGCCAAAAGGATGATAGTAAGGCAATTGACAACGGTCACGCTTGCTGGGTACAACCCATTGGGGAATCCCTGAGAGGAAAATTGAAATGAGTCAGCGGGATACGCCCACCGTCTTTGCTTGGAAATCATAATTTGCTGAAATGATTTCATGGTTACGCCCATGAATTCTGAAGAGGATGCCCCTGACTGGGCTGAATTTGTCTTGATGTCTTGTCTTGCTCAACACAAGGTTGAACAACTTCATGAGGGACGCTCACGGTCTTGTTGAAGATGCCCCTGTTCGGGGTTGATCTTGCTTTGAACTTCTTGGATTTGCTCAACAAAAGGTTGAACAACTTTGTGAAGAACGCTCATGGTCTTGAATGGTATGCCCCTGACTGGGCTGAATGTTGATTTGCATACTTGATCAACCACGAGATTGAAATACGTCATGGGAGACGCCCATGGTATTGAAAAGATGCCCCTGACTGGGTTGATGACTGCTTTGAAGCTCTTTGAAAATTGTAGGGTAAACCCACCATCTTGCGGAAGATGCTCCCTGACTGGGCGATCGATGGTCTTGGAAATCTTCGAGATTGATCCTGGACCTTGACTTGCATATATGAATGCTGGATGATAAATGACGTTCCATACGAGTGGAAGTGCAAATGCAAATGCTGACGTGCGAAGATGCAAGAGCTGGGGAAGTATGGTATGATTGGAGTATGCATATGATGCAAGATATTTATGAGATCGAAAGCGATGGGTATGATGCATATGATGCAGACGGGTAATTGGAAATGCAGGGAGAGGCTAGCGTGGTGGACTTTGGGTAGTTGCCAATGCGGATTGGACTTCGGGTGGTGGGAGGGATTGACTTCCTCGACACACAGTTTGTTGAAGACGTTACGATCGAAGCAGAAGATGATGCTCTGGATGCCCCAAGTCTGGGTACTTGGTGGTTTGTTGTGAATTTCCCTCAGAAAAGGTTGCAACTTTGCTTGATGGTCAGGACGACCTGGTCTTGCCCCGGTCTGAACATGGTAATGGTCTGCCCCAGATTAACCAGTTCTGGCGTATGGAAGTTGAACTCGGATGACTTGCCCCTGCTCGAGCTGTTGAACACTTTGCCCCAGCCTGTGGGTTCTGAAATTATCTTGCCACGTGTACGCCACTGAAAGTCAAGCTCTTCCTTGATTGCCCCTTGCTGGAGTTTCTTTGAATACCTAGCACTGATTTGCAATTAAAATTGTACATTCACAAATGGTAATAATTAATGCAAAGTTCGATGCAAGTTTGAAAAAGTGTCTTTATTTGGAAGTGTCGTGATAGTGAGACAAATGGACTGCTAGCCCATACGTTGTGCTAATTTGATTGGTGCGAAAGATATAGCAAGCAAAATGACACCAATGCTGATGATTAGAAATCATGTGAGGAGTCAGGTTACGCAACCTTGCGATGATATGCTTTCAGAATGAACCTCGTCTCAATTAGGTCTTTCAAGGGTTGTAACGTGGTCTGGTTCACGGTTATGAAACAAAGGATATTGGGCTCAAAGTGTGATTTGTACCCACCCCTTCTTCTTAATGATCTTCAGTCCTACGCTCAGTTAATCCTACACTTGCCTGGACGATGTGAGCTTGATGGTTCAAGATTTGCTTGACGTGGCAGTCACCTTTATTTTGGTTTTTTGATGGATGTCAGTGCCCCTTTGATCTGGGTGGCCACTGAATCCTATTTTGTTTTTGTTGAGGATTTCGGGGTCCTCTTTTGCTTTTGTTTTGATCCCTAACTTTTGCATGGATTGACTTCGTTTGTCAGATCCCGGGATTGCCTTGATTTTGCCTAAGTCCCCTCTAAGGTGTCTGACTTAGCAGGCTTTTGATTTTTTTTTTGATTTTGTTGTAACTGCCATAGCGTGGGTCATTGATGAACAACCGTCTTCTGGATTTTGCTTGTTGATTCGAGTGTGGAATTGGATTAACTGCACACTACCCTGCCCCAGGTTGAGTGTAAGGGTTTGAATATCCGAAGGGAACTGCTACTTCTAGGCTCGAAGTGGTTTACTAGGGATTAACTCCTTATATCTCCGGTGTTTGGGGAATTGAAGCAATGCCTGTACATCATTGACGAGATTCGGTCTGAAAGCATACGATTTGCAATTATGGGTATCTCGTTTTCATCATCCTCCCTCAAATCATGCTAAACAACAGTGAATAGAGTGGAGTAAAGAGATGTGTCGGTGATAAGCGAAAAATGAGTGAATACGACATAACTAATTCAAAACATGCATAAACGATACATTAATGAAAACCGAATACGAATGGCAATTGTTCAAAGCATACGATACTTAAATAAACAAAGACAAAACATAAGAAGCTGCGAATAATGAAATGGCAACACGACTGCCTTCTTCGGGGAACAGACTTGACTTGATTAGATTTGACGTTGGCACTAGTTGGCCGGCGACCTCGGGTTGTTGATGGCACTGAGATACTTCCCATCAAAGGTGAGAGCTTCCTTGTCAATCAGGTCTTGAATTTTGTGCTTGAGAAACCTGCAGTTCTCAATGTTGTGACCTGGAGCGCCCTTATGGAACTCACAATGAGCATTCGCGTCATAATCAGCAGGAAGGACAGTTGGGGGAGCTAAATCTCTTGGGACGATAGCCTTTTGTTCCATTAATTGAGCAAAGATATCTGCATATGTCATTGGGAGACTATCGAATACTCTCTCCGGCTTCCATGTCCTGTGTTGATTTTGCTGACGCGGTCGTTGAACGGTCTGCTGTTCTGATTCCTTTCCAGTTATGGAGAGGGCTTCGAAGATCTGATCCATCTTCCTGTTGAGGGATTCCAGCTCCTTCCTGATAGCAATTTGTTCTTGCCGAATCTGCTCCATTGATCGTCTGGTATTGGCTCTAGCTGCGTACTGGTGTTGAGGAATCAGCTTGATTTACTGGAGAAGAAGGAACGGAGACATAAGATTCTGTTGAAGGACTGGCAATGCAAAAATGCACAACATATGAAATGCAATGCAAATGATATGCAAGATGCAATGCAAGATACAAGATCCAGGATCACAGGATCATAGTTCCAACAACTCCTGAAGCTGGTAACTGCGATAGATAAGTAACCATAATTCCTGCTCAAAGGAAAGTTGACAGGTAAATCCTATATGGGAAGATCTAGACACTCTACCCATAAACCCACTCACGGGATGGTTTCTATGTTTGGTTCCCAGGATCACGGACACTAGTCGTATTAGCGTCACGCAACAGGCTGGCTGCATTACGACGATAATGACGATAAGGTCTCTCCTGAGCGGAGTCCTCGTGCTAGGCACACAAGGAGCGAGTCCTTGGAGACTAACACTACACGACCACCAATATCGGAACTGGTGCTAACAAAGGTTCCCAGAATCACAAACCCTTCATTAATCAAGTCGTGCGACAGGCTAGCTGTGTTACAACAAGATCTACGAATAGGTCTCCTCTGGAGGAGCTTTCATGCTAGGCCCACAAGGAGCGAGTCCTTGGAGACTAACACTACTCGACTACCGATTCTAAACTATGTGTTCCCTCTGCTTTTACCAAAGCTCGGGTGTAGAGCCTTACTCATGATGTCATCCCAGTAACCAACAGGCGACAAAGCACAAATAAAATCTATAAGAGAACAAAAACAAAAAGAAAACAAATAAAAACAAACACTCCTCACAAACCAAAAGATAGGCTCGACTCTCTCTTTGCATGGAGCAATGCGTCCCCAGCAGAGTCGCCACCTGTCGCACCTCGAAAAATCACGGAGATATTTCGGAAATACGACCCTCGCGCAAAAGGCGCGGAAATTGCGGTTCGACAGAGTCGCCACCGAACTTTATTTTTCCCGAAATAAACGGGAGAGGAAAATATCGAGAAAACCTCTTAAAACGAAAGGATAGGAACAGGGCTGTCGCAACCAAGTTCCGGGTTCGGGAGTCGGTTACGTGAGGGGAAGGTATTAGCACCCCTCACGTCCGTCGTACTCGACGGGAACCTCTTAAGGTAAATGTGGGGAGTGTTGTCTAGGTTTACTGGTTTTCTTCTCGCTATTAAAGATAGAATTGGTAGGGTAAAAGGTTAAAGACGCAAAGGAGAGATGGGTGATTAGAGGATAGGGTGCTCGCCAAGGATTGGGGCCCTTGTGCCTACGTATGCTCATTCGGACGAGAATGAGAAATCAGAGCGTCGTAGTTCGACTACGGGAAAAGGTGGGGGGAAAACGGAAGATGGATAGAAGTGTGCTCGCCAAGATCATCGCAATCTTGTGCCTACGTATCTTATATTCAAGAATGAATAAAGAATCAGAGCGTCCGTAGTTCGTGGTAACAACCACGAAAAAAAGAGGTTTGAATTGGTTTGACGTTGAATTGAGAGACGAAAGAGTGACTGACAAACAACCTAAGGGCGTGCCTCAAGAGCTTGTCATTCAAGAATTCAAGGAATGCAAGATCCCAAGAACTCAGTTCTTTCGGAAATTGAGTTGAGTAAGTTGAAGATAAGAATTGGATATTTTGAAATCGAAAGAATGAACTAATAACAACTCGGGGGCGTGCCCAAGAGTTACTCATTCGAATATTCAAAGAATGCTAGATCCTAAGAATATCCCTCTTTCGTAAGTTTTAAAAATGCGTTTGTGAAAGGATCGAATCGAAGAATGGCATGCGAGGCCAAAAGGGAAGTTGTTCTGAACTGGTTCGACGACGAGTCGAGGATTTGATTGAAGATGGAACCGGCCTGACGACGTGTCAAGGGTTAAGGTTGTGAGAAACGATATTAGTCCCTGAGGGTGCTCCTAATATCGAGACCACGAGGAATTGTGAATGTGTGCGAAATGTGGGTTGCGAATGCGTACGAGCACTCGACTTAAGAGAACGCTGGGAATGATTGAGTTTGAAAAAGGCGAAAGGTTGAGTGAATAACAACCCAAAGGGCGTGCTTCGAGAGCTATTCACTCGAAAATTCAGGGAATGCTAGACTCCAAGAATCTCCTTCTTTCGAAGTTTGAGTCGGAAAGAAAATAGTTTGGAAAAGATTTGAAGTGAAATGAGGCATGAAAATAGTTTGAAGTACGAGATGTGAGATTGGATTTGAAAATGAGAGAAATGACAATTATTTGATAAATGAGACGCGGGCCTCACAACCAATTAATTGGGGTATTATCGAAATGCTAGATCTCGACGACACCTTTTTCATTTGGAGAATGCTTGAATGAACAAAGGAAATATCACAAAGAATGCTAAATTCTCATGACATTTCTTTGTTAGAAAAATATAATTTTTTGAAAATGAGAGGTCGAATAATACACTACTTAAGGTGTACACCTTAGTAATGACTATCCAAAAATTCAAGAAGTGCTAGACTTCAAGAACTTAGTTTCTCACGATTTGAAAATAATTTAGATGAGGATCAGGAAAACTATTAATTTTGAGGATGGTTTTGATTTAATTTAAAAAATAATGTTTGAATAAACAATGAATATATTACACAGAGTGCTAGACTCCTATAATATATTTTTGCTCGAAATAGTGCATTAAGACGAAAAGTTGAATAATACATTATTTAAGGTGTACACCTCGCTAATGATCATCCAAAAATCCAAGAAATGCTTGATTTCAAAGATTTAATTCGTTTTGAAAAAGTATTCGGACCGAGTCAATAATTTGAAATTGAATTTTAAGCGTGTGCACTAGCAAAGTGGGCTAGTCTTCTAAGTGACCAATTAGAAGTAACTGATCAAATAGGTATCACTGTAAGGAAGCCCAGGATTAAGCTTTAAATTGTTGTGTATGGTGATCAAAGGTCGATGGCGAGGCCTTGAAAGCACTCGACTTACATGGGTGAAAATGACTCGATAAATCGAGAATTTATTATTTTGAAAATTGCTTTGAGACATTAAAGCATAATAAGAGAAAAAAGAAAGAAATTGTAATAATTATTACATTTGGAGGAGGTACCTTGTTGTTAAATGGGAATAATAAAAAAAAAGCAGTGACCACTTTATTTCCACCGTCATTTCGAAGTGCAAAAAGAGCTGCATATCGCTCATGCATCCTTTTCCTCATAATAATATTAACATTAACACTGATCCCACAGTGCTCATCACCTCTAACTGAACATTGCCCACAGTCGTAAGACATATATTAAATATTGAAAACAAACTAGTTATTACTTTAGCAGCAACACCAGAATAATTCCATAATACCCACACCAGAAATTGACATAAAAGAAACTCAAAACCGTAGCAAAGTGCTGGTCACAAAGTTGCGTTCTTAATGCGTATCCAACTCCACCATAAGCTCATATTTCAATACGAAGGAAGAAAGAAAGAAGTGAAAAATAAATAGGCAACCAACTTCGTGAAAGCATGCTTAAAACTCAAATGCATATGGTTCCATCAAAACAATCATCATTTAACAATTCACAAAATACCCAAAATTTGAAATAAGGATAATGCAATATTCACAACTGACAAAATGAAATAATAAACAAAATTGCAACTCCCTGTAATATTTACCACTCAGATGCAAGATAACAATATCATTTAGAATTCAAGACCAAACTTCAATCAAACTACCTACTGTATACGGCAATTAGAACAACAATATGCCAACCAAAATATAATACCAATCAGTAACCCAAAGCATCAGCTCAGTTTAGAAAAGCTGTTAAATTTTAAAACATTAAACACACCATGACGAGATACTCATCACCGATAACAATTTAAAGTGCTATTACCAACCGAATTAGTTGAGGTGGAAGCTTTTATCACTCTTAGTCATTGATGAAATTGATGAGAGTTTGCAGCATTACAGACACCGTCGAACCTGTGTCGAAACGTTGTTGCTTGTGAGATACAACTTTGCTGTTGCTGAAACTGAGCTGTTGGTGTTGGAAATGTCGCGAATGGTGGTATCAACTGGTTTGTGTCGTGGTTGTTACATCGCTGCAAGCCGAGGATGTCGCATCCTAGCTGGGAGCAAGTGCGAGGTTGAGTTCAACTATAGACCGCGAATCACAATTTGATGCTGTCTCTGTTGCTATCACCGCAAGTTGTGGTCACTTCAATTGAATACCTGTCAAAACAAAGGTTAATACAACAGGAAAATCCGAATCAAAGCCTCAACAATGTAATGGCTTTTGATTCGAAAACTCACAATCCGGTATGATAAGCTTGGAGTAATATCAGCTCAACAAATCCTTTACGCCATGTTTTAACTTCGCTGAGATGAGAGGAAACGGAGCTAGTTGAGCACCTCTTGTTTGCCGAAGCCGGATGCGACGCCAAGGGATGTGTGTGAGATCGTCACCCGTCGAACTAAACCGCAACCGTCATAACTTGTTATGTCGCTACGAGTTGTTGGGTCGTCGGAGAAATGAATGGCGGAATGAATATGTTTTGTGGTGTGGAAACGGGTAATGGTGAGAAACCAAGGCGGCGGCGTGTGAGGGTTCAGAAGAGGGGTGGAAGACGAACAGCGTTAGTTTAGGGTTTTGAGATGGCAAGAGGGTGGCGGCGGATTTGTGAGGGAATGAACGAACGAAATTGGGATTAGGGTTAGGAATCTCCGCCGTTTAGGGTTCCAATTGGGATCATGAACAGTGAAATCCCCCTCCTCTGCTGAGTCAATCTCCCTTTCCTTTTATAATCTGCAGACCTTCTTCCCCAATTCCCCCAATGGGCCTACCCGATGGGCCTTATGCAACTCAGAAAATATTATTCAAACAATATTCTCTCCCCTTTTTTATTAATTAAACAAATTGATTACTAATTAATATTAACAATATAAAATATTAACTATAACTAGCAGATTGATAAAACCATAAGAAAACTAATATTATACTAACAAATAAATTGATATAAATCTAATTAATATTTATAATCTAATATATATACAAAATACTATTATTACTAGAAATATTTTAAAAAGAAGAGAAGAGTTGAGAAATTGAAATAAAATAATATTCACAGAGAATTTGTATTAAGCCACGTGTTACCTTTTAATTGGTCAAAAAGATAGAGTTCTGAAAAATCAACCAATTGTGAGCAGACACGCGTCTAAATGGCATGAAACCATAAATACGAAAATATTTACAAAAAGGGTAGGACAAATTTAGGGTATGACAAATGGCAACAACAATATTTTTCCTGTTGCTTTTGCCCTTGTGGAAGGTGAAACCGCTGAAGGTTGGGGGGTTTTTCTACGAAACTTAAGGAGGCATGTTGCGCCACAACCAGCCCTATGTTTGATTTCAGACCGACATGCATCAATTGAAAGTGCATACAACAATGCGGAAAATGGTTGGCATAATCTCCCATCAGTGCATGTTTATTATATCCGACACATTGCGCAAAATTTTATGAGAGAAATCAAGGACAGGAACCTACGGAAAAAAAAAATTAACATGGGTAACTATTTTTGATAATATTCATTAAATTTTGTCAATAACATATATTATTTTTTTGTCCATTGTTGATATTTTAATTATTTAGGGTATGCTTTAAACCAACCAACATTTCATTACTATCGGTCTGAGATTGACACGTTGGGGTCACATGACTACCAACCTTGTTGAGTCATTAAATGTTGTCTTTAAAGGCACACGTAATTTGCCCATTACAGCATTGGTAAGGGCAACATATTATAGACTGAGATCTTTATTTGCTGAAAGGGGTGTAAAGTGGAGTGCTGTGTTGAATTCTGACCAAACATTTACAGACAACTGCCTCAAGGTGATGAAACAAGAAACAACAAAATCCAGCACACATCAAGTCAGAATTTTTGACTACACTAACAATGTTTTCAGTGTGAAGGAGACAATGGACCATGGTGAAGGGAAGCCTATGGGATATTATAAGGTCAACCCTCTTAAACGGGTGGTGTGACTGTGGAAAGTTTCAAGCATATCGTGTCCCTTACTCACATGTTATCGCTATAAGTTCGAATGTGCGTCACGACGCTTACGCTCTTTTGTCCGACGTTTATAGGGTTACAAACCTGTTTGAGGTTTACAGCACAAGCTTTCAGTGCTGCCGTACGATGAATATTGACCCGTTTATGAAGGAGATCAAATTTGCCATAACCCAAGAATGCGGAGGAACAAGAAAGGTTGCCTAGTGAGCACACGTATTAGGACAGAAATGGATAACTTTGATAAGCTTGAGAGAAAATGTTCCATGTGTCATCAAACGGGCCACAATCGAACCTGGTGTCCCAATGTGGGAACAAGTAATCGTTAGTGTTTTCATTAATAATCATGTATTATTTTCATATTAATATCTAACTTCTAGCAAAAACCACACAACTTTATATTTCATTAAATGACATAACACATACATAAATCAACATGCATAATAATTAATGAAAAGCAACATTAAACATAATATTTGGTACAATTTCTCTAACTGATTACTCGCACCCACCCACGTCGGGCATCATACCTCTCAACACTTCTGATTTTTTCCCCTTCCGGTATGTCTCCTTCTAACCAACGCTTCAATTCCCTATGTAGTTGCTCTAAATTACATATGTTCCAGAAAAGCATTTCCATAGCCGGTTTTTCTCTCGAAAAAATCACTTTTCTCCAACGGCGAAGATACATCTTCAAAACAGATGTGAAGAATATGTCACACCACACCTCTATTTATATTAGTGTCGGCACTGTACAAAAACATTAAAATATCAAAAAGTTCCGCTCATTCAGGTGCCGGCACGGTACAAAAACATTAAAATATTAAAAGGTTCCGCCCATTCAGGTGCAGACACTGTACAAAAATAAAAAAATACTCGTTTATTTATTATTAATTAAATTAAATAATAATTTTAATTATAAACATATTAATAATAAAATTAACTATTAATATATTATTAATAATTATATGAGCTTAATTATCTCTTACTAAATAATATTAATTATTATTATCAACATATATTAATATTAATAATATAAATTAATTTTAAAATCGTATTAATATTAATATTTAAATTATATTAATATTATTATTATATTAATTAATTATATGAATATTAATATTAATATTAATAGTATTAATATATATTAATATATATATTAATAATATATATATATATATATATATATATATATATATTATTAATATATATGTTATTAACATATATAATATTAATATATATTATTATTAATATTTATTAATATTGACATTATTAATATATATATATATATATATATATATATATATATATATATATATATATATATATATATATATATATATATATATATATATATATATATATATATATATATATATATATATATATATATTTATATTTTGTAAAAAGGAAAAATAAATTTCAAATCTTTAACGGTGCCGTCCTTTTAATGGACAGCAAAAACCATCTTAAAAGTGTTCCGCTCTTTGTTAGGCTTGGCATGAAGGTAAAAAATTCCACTCTAATACCATGTTTTCATTAAATATGGTTTACATGCAATTGCATTCTGGATTTTTTAAAATTCAGGTAAAAACAAATAACAGATTTATTAGTTTACCTTTAATATTAGGTACAATCCCAAACTTTTCGACCTCTAAGTATCATGGGTTTCTACCGGATTTAGGCTACAAGTACAGAATTTTAGAATTCACAAATAAATAAAGGGTAATGTTAACTTGTGTTCTTGGGGTACATGTTAACAACTAAATTAAAAAACATTGTCTTGAAAATTATGTATAAACTTTAATTAAAATATAAAATTAATTTTTAAATCGTTTTTTCAATACAAATTTACTATAAGTGATTTTCTTAACATGTGCCCAAAAAACACAATTAACATTATCCATAAATAAATTATGAGATGGATAAGATTGGGTTTTTAAAAGATTATAGGGCGTGGAGTGCAGCTCATAATTGTTCGAGTCAATGCGGATGGATGGCCCAACAAAGTAAACAGATTGATACAGACTGACACTGACAGGAAAAATTCATGATTTATCAATCCATATCCTTATATATTTAAATATTATGATAAATCTCTTGTTTTTAAGAGGTGGATTGAGAAACTCTTAATTTCATCAATCACCACCAATGCCTAAACCTTTTTTTTCTTCTAAAAGTTGGTGTCAAATAGTAATGTGCACATTTAATTTTGATCAATAGGGAAAATCTTATGTTGATCAATAGTTTTGGTGTCAAACAAATTGCAGAAAGAACAAAACAACTTTCATAACTTGGATAACATGATAAATATAAAAAGGATTACATCTAATGTGGTGTCAAATAAATTGCAGAAATAGCAACAACAATTTTGTTTTTCACTACAAAGCAAACAAATGCTGAGAAAAGTAAGTAATAGAAACTGCAACATCTAATCTAAATGCTTAATAAAACTACACCATTAGTTAATTCAAGACTAGGATTTAGGAACAACTTGCATTGTGGACCAAAAGTGAGGAACTAAAACTCAACTTTGAGGAAGATAAATCAAACACCAGAAGATTGTCCACCAGTTGATGTCCACCAATAACAATTGAAGCTTTTGTAAACGACATCCTTGACTCTGTCCCTCCATCCACAATTCCAAGACATGCTACATTTTTCTTTACATTTATCATCAAATTGGTTTCATGAATTGTCCACTGCACACCCTTTTGAAGAACAAGATCTATTCTTGGTAAGTTTCCATTTCCAATGCTAGTTGAGTCAAAACATGCCTCAAATGGTGCCACTGATGATACTCTCTTTAGTTTCCTATCAGAAGCCTTCTTGAGGAAATCACGAATAAAGGGCTTGAAAACTGTTGTGTGCAATTCAGTGAAAGGAGTTATAGTACTAATTTTGGTGCCACCATTTCCTTTTCTGTCAAGGGACAACAAAGAAGGCTTTAAGTTCAAAACATGTCCATCGATCTTAATAGCATTCACACCAATAAAATATTCATTTGAAGGAACACCTTCAACTGAAACAGGACCTGTGGAAAAAGGGTTGACAAAGAGTGGTGTAGTTTGAACAAATTTGGAGACTTTATCTGATCCAACAAGCAAGTTAGTGAATCCTTGTTTGTTTGAAGAAGGCAAACAAAGAGAGAATTTGGGTGGAAGCTTGTTTTTCAAAGCAAGCTGTTTTGGTAATGAAAGGTTAGATCTTGAAAGACCAATGATTCCTTTGGTGTTTTTTGGTAAGCCGTTAAGTGCTGAATCATTGCCAGTGAATGATGGAAATGAATCAGTATCAATGCAACTTGAAAGCAAACCAGAAACTTTGTTTTGAGAAATGAAAATGAAATCTTGACCAAGGCCACCACCAAAAATGAATTTGGCTAGTGAGTTTAATGCAGAAGAAGGACATGTGTTGTTGGTGCAACCTGGTTTGAAGGGGCCATTACAGCCAGTACATCCAATTTCTGGACATTGTTTAGAGCCACATTGGATAGGAGTATAGGTTGATGAATTGTAGTGAGTACCACAGTCATACCAGAGATTTTCTCCTCCAAGATCTACGACTAGATTGAAATTTGTTCTAGGAGTTCCTATGCCAAGTGAGGTATAGAAGAGGTTGGTTGATGGGTCTTTTTTGATGGGAAGAATGAAGGAGTGTGGTGGTTGAGATGATGCTGATACAGAAGAAAGAGAGAAAAGGGATAGTGATAAGATGAAGAAATAGATGATGAAAGAAGAAGTCGTCATTGGGAATGATGAAGATATTGTTGTAGTGTGATTAGTTTGTGGAGAAGAGCTTTCCTTTTATACAAGATGGGGGGACATGTTGTTTATGACTCTAATTTGACTATCGTACATTTGAGTGTTTGGTCAAAAAAAGGTAGCTATTTAATATAAGTATTATAATATTAAATAATTGAATTGTGTGTCTGTTTTTACTCGGGCCATGATTTTGTGACACAATTTTGGTTATTGGATTAAAATCATATTGTCTAGATTCTAAGTTTGATATTTTTCATTTTAAAATAATTAACAAATACATTAAATTTGAACCTTTTGATCATTATGTAACTATTTTAAAGGTGTTGAGTGTGTGAATGTGTGAATATTTTGAAAGTGTGAAAACATAAAAAGTGTTAGAATAACAATCATTATCAAAGATTAAAGAGAAATAAAATTAAAAGACAATGAATACAAGCAATCTTTGGAAACGCGGTTTGACTATAATTACTTATGTTGTTATATAGTAGTTATAGTTGTCTTAATTTCTATCTAATAATTAGGATTTATGGAGTTACAATGATACCAACAATCAATATATAATCCTAGGGCTTAACTTGCAATAATATCCAAGAAGCCCCTGCACCCCTATGTTACTTACTCACAACAAACAATTAGGTCTAAGATGTGTTTAAAATTTTCACATAATATGAGTCACACTAAACAATTTCTACCTTGGTGAATATTAAACCCCTATGAATATTTCATGCAAGACGATCACATCCTAACAACTAGAAAGGTATAACTCCTACTTAACACTCAAAAACATGTAATAAGTTCAAGTAATGCTTGAACTTATTACTGATGACTTGCTTAGTCAACATATCAATTGTATTCTCTGAAGTATGAACATTTTCAAGTAATATTTGTTAAGATGCAGGTAAATCTATAATATTTTGAAACCTCACATCAATGTGTTTGGTCTTGGCATTATACACTTTATTGTTTGTCAAATAAATGATACTCTGATAGTCGCAGTGTAATCAAACTCTACCTTGCTTAACACCTAATTCTATCATCAATCATGTAATCCATCAGACTTCTTAAGTAGCTTCACCTGCTTCCATGTACTATGCATCATTTGGATGATAGGAGATCTACAACTATGTATATCTTTACTTTAATAGGAGGACCTATTTGTAGGAAATCTTCAGCTTAGTTAATAATCATATTCCACAAATAAGTCATTCTATTAAAGTAAAGATATACATAGTTGTAGATCTCCTATCATCCATAACATTAGCTAGTTTGAATTATCATATCCCACAATCGAAGGATCACCTTATTCACTACTAAACATGATACCAAGACACAATATACCTTTCAAGTATTGAAAAATTCTTTTGAATGCTTCACAATGATGGATGCCTGTTTTGGACATAAACTTACAAACTTAACTTAAAACATGTGCCAAATCTAGCCTAGTGTAGACCATAACATACATTAAAGAAACAAACAACACTTACATAAGGAACCTTTGACATATGCTCAACTTCTGCATTTGTCTTTGGACATTCATCCAATGAGAGCTTAAAGTGATTCGCTAATAGAGTACTCGAAGCCTTCAAATTACTAATGTCAAACTCGTTTAACACCTATTCAACATAAATTTATGAGAGAGACATAATTTTCTAGCAGTTTTATCAGTGTAAATTTTCAATCCAAGAACCTTTTTGGCAACACCTAAGTCTTTCATGACAAAATCCTTTCCCAACATGATTTTCAATTCATTTACGTCATGTAAATGACTGGCAAAAATCAACATATCATCAATATACAATAACATGGAAATAAAAGTGTCATCATCGAGGCTCCTAACATAAACACAACAATTATATTCACACTTCCTGTGGCCAGTCTTAACCTTGTAGAAATCAAAGCGCTTGTATAATTTCCTTAGACACTTCTTCCAACCATATAAATACCTCCTCAATTTAAAAACTAGTCTTCCATATCCAGTGTCACCAAACTCATCTAGATGCTCCATATAAATTTGTGCATCTAGATTACCGTGAAGAAATGTTATCTTCACATTCCCCTTCTCTAAATGCATATCCCGACTGGATACCAAGGCTAACATTACCCTAACAGAAGTATGTCTAACGACTAGAGAGAAAATTTCATCATAGTCAATTCCATTATGGTGTGACTGCCCCTTTACAAAAAGGCAAGCCTTGAACTTTTTCCTTTTGTTTTCTATTACTACTTGTTTTCTATCGAACACCCACTTACAACTGACGACCTTTTTACCATTAGGAAGCTAAAGTAGCTCTCATTTTTTATTTATCTTCAAGGACTTCATCTCCTCCACCATTGCACACATCCACTTATCTTTCTCATGGATAGTTATAGTCTCTCGAAAGGTGGAAGGGTCTCCAAAAACTTATAATAAGTGCATATGCTACTAAGTCTTCATACCGACATCTTTCTAGTGGTTTTGTTGAATACTGTTCTCTATCACATACAAGAATATAATCTTGTACTCCACCTGAAACTTCAAGTTAATGGTCAACTTTAATATCATAGTTTTTTCTCTTGTGGTTCAGGCACTACTTGTGTATTGTTACTAGTGGTAGATAAACATCCACTTGAATCACTTATTTGCTAGAAGTTTCTCGTTTTGTTTAACCGGTAAAGACACATATCTTCAACTTTAGATTAAGTTTGGATGGATCTTAATAAATGCATATAATCTGGACACTCAAAACTCCATAAATTATCAAGATTAATATGATTACATATCGATACCTCCTTTGTAACCTTCCTCTCCAATGAAGTCCATTATGACCTATTGATAAGATAACATACCATGTTAACTGCCTCTATCCAGAAACCTTTTAACAGTCCAACATTTAACAAGAGACATCTTGTCTTTTTAGTCAGAGACATATTCATTCTCGCTGCCATAGCATTTTATTGTTATGTCTTACAAACTGAGAAATGTATTTGAATACAGTGTTGATCACAGAACCTCCTGAAATTCAAATTAGTGTTTAATGTCCCATTATCTAACTGTAAATACTTAATTTTTCTTCTTGTTTGAGTCTTTACCCATGCCTTCCAAAGCTTGAACTTGGTAAAGACTTCGGATTTCTTCTTCAAGAAATACAACCAAACGTTGCAAGAAAAATCATTTATGTAATTCACAAAATACTTGAAACCACCCATAAAAACCTCTTTGGTAGGTCCCCACACATCAGAATGCACATAGTCTAAAATTTACTCTGTTTTATGCTTTCCAGTCTTGAATCAAACACAACATTTTTTCCCAATTACACAATACTTTCACAAATCCATCTTGAAACTATGAACACCCTTCAGTAGATTTCTTTTATTAAGTTCCATCATCCCATGCTCACTGAGATGACTCAGGCGTATATGCCAAAGTTTGTTGCAGCATTATCAGACTCAATTAATACAACATCACCTACAATAGTGTTCTCCAATAGTTTGTAGATGTTACCTATTGTTCTTCTTGCTCTCATCACAATCAATGCACCCTTTCTAACCTTCATAATGTCCCTATCTCCATTAGACTTGTAGAAGAAACTATTTTCATTTCGAATTCCTAAGGAAATTGAGTTATCCATCCATTGTAGAATATATTTGACATCATTCAATGTTCACACGCCTCCATCGTCCATGGAAATTTTAATTTTTCCCATTATAGTGATAAGACATACTTTATCATCACCTAGATAAAAAAAAATCCAAAATTACCTAACTAGTCGGTAAGTTAGCAAGTGTACTAATCTTCCAATGTAGTAATAAGGGAAATTCCTTAAATAACAATCTCAATGACTGCTTGGCGATACAGAGTTTTGGTTCTAAATTAGTTAAACAAAAGACTCGAGGGTTTTGGATTGTTGTTTTGAAAATAGAAAATAAATTGCAATTGAAAGTAAATAAAACAGTTGAATGGTTTAAAAGAGATTATGAGTGAACATGCTAGGGAACATTTATGAGTGGATTCTTCAATAAAAATAACTTGACCTTGCAACAACTTAATTCAACAACACTGATTACCGGTCCTCAAGGGTGTTTACTCCTAAGTCCTTTGTGAGAAAATCTTTAACCATTCAACTTAAATCCTATGTCCATAGTGAATTACAAATAAAATTAAGCATTATTTTAATCAAGAATATTTCAGCTTCCATAGGGTATCCCTAGTTCTAGGTGATATCTATTATGAAATACTCATAGTTAAGCGTTAATAATGGCAGTTCACCCTAAGTATTAATCGTAAATCAAACTCAATTTGTCCGAGAGAGAAAACATTAAGAAAAAATTGCAAGTAAATCAAATATGATCAAATCATTGTCATTACAAGGTTCAAACCAAAATTATTTCATAAACTTGAATCAGGGACACCCCCTAGCATTGGGAGGGGGGGGGGGGGGAGGTTAACTACTCATAATAGTAAAGAGAAACAAAATAGAAAGTGTAGACATTATAAATTAATCGAATAAAAGAGGTCTCCAATCACTTAGGGTTCATGAAAGCCTTGATCCACCAAGAATTCTTGAGTTCTCTAGCCTTCAAAAAGTGTTCTTTGCACCTAAAAATCATCCATCCGTTAGAAATTCACATTTTTTTGGCTAAAGAGGTGAAATTTGGGCTTTTCAGATATGGGTTGTGTCATACGTGTATGACCTCCTCCTATACGCGTATGATACATTTGGTCACTTATATGCGTATGGCCTAGGGTAAGGTGTAGGGCCTAGCTGGAGCCATACAAGTAAGGTTTTGGCCTGCATATGGGGGTTTGGCTGGTTAGTCTCATACACGTATGGACCTTCCCATACGCGTATGAGAATAGGCGTGATTTTTGCTCTCTCCCTGGTGTTACGTGTATGATGGATGGTGGCACTAGGTGGCCATACGCATATGAGACTCCTCATACGCGTATAGGCAGGAGATGCTCAAATTCTTCTCTTTTCTTCTGCTCATGCATTTTTGTCTGGATTCTTTTCTGATCAATTTCCTCTTGATTCTTCAGACCTTTAAACACATGAAACACCACCTCACGCGCGTAAAATTGCTCAGAAACAATAAAACCTCAGCAATCAAAAACATGATAAAAATCTACTAAAATAGGCCTAAACTTCTACCAAAACTCACAATAGTTCACCTACTTAAGAATCCACACATATGCTCACTTATTGGCTTAAACACATGTGTTATATACTTCACTAATAGGATGATCAGTTTGAGCCATATTTGTAGAGCTGGAAGAGTCATGCTTTTGTTTGAACAGACCCTCTTCTAGTGGCAAATCTTTTTGCAATTATAACACTCAGTTATTTTCCAATTCTTTGATTTATATCTCTTATTTTTATAACCTTCATTACCCTCATTCCTACCACAACCTTGAGTTCCTTTCTTTTCACTTTGTCTCCTTTTCGAACAAGACAAAAGTGTAGCAGTAATCACATCAAGGCTGATAGTATTTTCCCAAAGTCTCACTAGATCAGTGATTATATTATTAAAGACATTGACATATTGTTGCAAATCAGCTTCTTGCATGTTTAGAAGTTATAGTCGTTGTTTCACAAACAATTTGTTCATCGGTATCTTTGACATCTATTGACTCCTTATTCAGCATCGTCAGGTTAGGCTATTATACATCACCTCTTATGAAACACATATGTGAATCAATCATGAAGTTTTCTCTTTCATTTCTTCCTAATAGGTATCATCCATGTCGGTCAATTTTGTTTCATGCAACACCTTTTTTAAACTTTTTAAACTAAGATATCATTAACCCTCATTTACGATAATCCAAAATTACATGTTCCATCGGACCATGTCACCTCAAATTGGCACTAAAGTTAATCGTCATCTGATAATAATTGTTAGAACAACAACCATTATAGAAGATTATAGAGAAACAAAACTAATAGACAATGAACATGATCGATCTTTGTTAACACAGTTCGACCAATAATACATATCTCTATAACTATAAAGCAATTATAATTTCCTTGATTTATGTCTGATAATTAAAATTTATTAAGGATACAATATTGCAAACAATATACTCCATTCGTTCCAAATTATAAGAAGTTTTAAAAAAGTTATGAATAACTTTAAAATATTTTCCTTCATTTATTATATATGAAAGAGACATTTAAAGAATTAGAAGAATAAATAGAAATAAATAATAGAAAGTATATTAAGAAAAATACTATCAATATTGCATTGAATTTGTAAAGTGACTTATAAGTTACAATATTTTCCTTCATTTACTATACATGAAAGAGACATTTAAAAAATTAGAAGAATAAATAATAGTAAATAGTAGAGAGTATATTAGGAAAAATATCATTAATATTTCATTGATATTGTAAAGTAACTTAAAATTTAAAACATTATTTTCAAGTGGCTTATAATTTGGAATAAATGAAGTATATAATATTATAACAGAGTTTAGAATAATATCCTTAAAATCTCTGCACCTTCTAATTTCTACCGACAACAAACAAATGGACTTAAGATCCATTCATGTTTTTAAAAATAAAAATAAAAGTAAATGCTCATTAGACCCTTATGTGTGCATCTCACACCTTTAAAAATCCGAAAATAATTTTCATGCGTCCGAAGATGCATCTCCGGACTCCCCAAAAATTACCCCCAACAAGCACTTTTCTAAGATACACCACAACTTAAACAAAGGATGGTTCGAAGATGCATCTGCATATAGTATTTAGGTGTATCAGGAGACAAATCTGAAATATCCTTTGAATTTGTTTTAGAGATATTAAAAGTGTGTTAATTGCAAAAGGAAATTATTTCGGAGATACATCTCTGGAAACCCTCTGAATCATTTCAAAGCAGCAACACCATTGTCAAAATATTGTAATTCTTTTAGGCCAAGTTATATTAAAGAAAAATAATATTAAAAACAAGACATATTTAAAGTTAAATGAAAGTAAAAAGTTATACATAATATTTTTCCAAAAATAAAAATATAAAAACAAACATCCAAACATATACTATTAGGTATGTCTAACCCCTAGCTCCTCATCCGCCTATACTGCACGACATTCAATAACTCGGCAATAATGTTCTCCACGAGGGCCAACTGACGACTGCCATCCTTGAAGAGACCTGCTTGTATGCCTGCTCTACCCATCTCCACAACACGCTGACAAACCACCGACACGCTCTCGGTGTGGTCATCTTTAGCCTTATAGGTGGTCTTTTAGAAGCATCTGGTGTCATTATAGAGTGGGACACCATATAGAACCATGTCATGTAGTCACCTACATAGACTCGGTGTACAAGAGCTAGCACCATGCAATATTTCTATGGTACCAAGTGACTCTCGAAATCATCTAGTATAACACCAAGATCTCTCTGGAGATGCAGGGAGGAGAGGACTCATAGGGAGGTATCAGAATAATATTCAAGTAGCCAAACTGGCGCATCAATTGCTTGGGAAAATAAGGATACATAACATATGACCCACATGTCAGCCACATGAAGCATTAAGAAATGACGTCAAACTGACGCATCTCACGGTGACCCTCATATGGGGAGAAACAAATGTCATCTGATACATGACGGTTAACATAGAACAAATATGAAACACATGGACAGTCCTAAGTGTAGCTAGGTGTAGCTCCCCACCCGGTGATGCAAGGAAAGTGGGAGATAATCCATCCTTGAAAATGATTTGGATACAATATTAATAACAAGTGTAAAAAATGAATTATGAAAATATTAGTAATGGTAAATTATCGTAAGTAGTGTGCAACACCTTTCATCTACTTTGTCTTCCAAAGATAACCCTCACCCAACTTCGAGTACAAGTAGACCAAATAGGCGACCTCACGGTTGTAATCGTGAATTGGAGTCAGGTTGATGAAGTACTTAAGGTAGACCACATTGATATAAGTTGCACTTTTGTTCACAAACATGAAAGTGTCAACCAGGAACAAGAGGTAACACCTTAATGCACACTATCTGTGGTACTCAACCTGCACATCATTACCTTCGGCATCTAATGCCCACAAAATGGTATTTATAAAGCTTTATTGGCTTAAACACATATAGTTCTACCTAGACTTCTACCCAAACTCACAATAGTTCACCTACTTAAGAATCCACACATATGTTCACTTATTGGCTTAAACACATGTGTTATATACTTCACTAATAGGATGATCAGTTTGAGCCATATTTGTAGAGTTGGAAGAGTCATGCTTTTGTTTGAACAAACCCTCTTCTAGTGCCAAATCTTTTTGCAACTATAACACTCAGTTGTTTTCCAATTCTTTGATTTATATCTCTTATTTTTAGAACCTTCATTACCCTCATTCCTACCACAACCTTGAGTTCCTTTCTTTACACTTTGTCTCCTTTTCGAACAAGACAAAAGTGTAGCAGTAATCACATCAAGGCTGATAGTATTTTCTCATAGTTAAGAGTACTCATCGAGTGGTCATAAGTACCTAGTAACAAGCATATCAAGATAATTTCCTTATCTTGGTCATCAACTTTTGCCCAAAATCTCACAAGATCAGTGATTATATTATTAAAGACATTGACATATTGTTGCAAATCAGTTTCCTGCATATATAGAAGTTATAGTCGTTGTTTCATAAACAATTTGTTCATCGGTATCTTTGACATCTATTGACTCCTTATTCAGCATCTTCAGGTTAGGCTATTATACATCACCTCTTATGAAACACATATGTGAATCAATCATGAAGCTTTCTCTTTTATTTCTTCCTAATAGGTATCATCCATGTCGGTCAATTTTGTTTCATGCAACACCTTTTTTAAACTTTTTAAACTAAGAGATCATTAACCCTCATTTACGATAATCCAAAATTACATGTTCCATCGAACCTTGTCACCTCAAATTGGCACTAGAGTTAATTGTCATCTGATAATAATTGTTAGAACAACAACCATTATAGAATATTAAAGAGAAACAAAACTAATAGACAATGAACATGATCGATCTTTGTTAACACAGTTCGACCAATAATACATATCTCTATAACTATAAAGAACCTATAATTTCCTTGATTTATGTCTGATAATTAAAATTTATTAAGGATACAATATTGCAAACAATATACTCCATTCGTTCCAAATTATAAGAAGTTTTAAAAAAGTTATGAATAACTTTAAAATATTTTCCTTCATTTATTATACATGAAAGAGACATTTAAAGAACTAGAAGAATAAATAGAAATAAATAATAGAAAGTATATTAAGAAAAATACTATCAATATTGCTTTGAATTTGTAAAGTGACTTATAAGTTACAATATTTTCCTTCATTTACTATACATGAAAGAGACATTTAAAAAATTAGAATAAATAATAGTAAATAGTATAGAGTATATTAGGAAAAATATAATTAATATTTAATTGATATTGTAAAGTAACTTACAATTTAAAACATTTTTTTTCAAGTGGTTAATAATTTGGAATAAATGAAGTATATAATATTATAACAGAGTTTAGAATAATATCCTTAAAATCTCTGCACCTTCTAATTTCTACCGACAACAAACAAATGGACTTAAGATCCATTCATGTTTTAAAAAAAAAAGTAAATGCTCATTAGACCCTTATGTGTGCATCTCACACCTTTAAAAATCCGAAAATAATCTTCATGCGTCCGAAGATGCATCTCCAGACTCCCCAAAAATTACCCCCAACAAGCACTTTTCTAAGATACACCACAACTTAAACAAAGGATGGTCCGAAGATGCATCTGCATATGGTATTTAGGTGTATCAGGAGACAAATCCGAAATATCCTTTGAATTCATTTTAGAGATATTAAAAGTGTGTTAATTGCAAAAGGAAACTATTTCGGAGATACATCTTTGCAAACTATCTGAATCATTTCAAAGCAGCAGCACCATTGTCAAAATATTGTAATTCTTTTAGGCCAAGTTATATTAAAGAAAAATAATATTAAAAACAAGACATATTTAAAGTTAAATGAAAGTAAAAAGTTATACATAACATTTTTCCAAAAATAAAAATATAAAAACAAACATCCAAACATATACTATTAGGTATGTCTAACCCCTGGCTCCTCATCCGCCTATACTGCACGACATTCAATAACTCAACAATAATGTTCTCCACGAGGGCCAACTGTCGACTGCCATCCTTGAAGAGACCTGCTTGTATGCCTGCTCTACCCATCTCCACAACACGCTGACAAACCACTGACACGCTCTCGGTGTGGTCATCTTTAGCCTTAAGTACCTCCTAATTAGATGGTATAGGTGGTCTTTTAGAAGCATCTGGTGTCATGATAGAGTGTGGCACCCTATAGAACTATGTCATGTAGTCACCTACATAGGCTCGGTGTACAAGAGCTAGCACCATGCGATATTTCTATGGTACCAAGTGACTCTCGAAATCATCTAGTATAACATCAAGATCTCTCTGGAGATGCATGGAGGAGAGGACTCATAGGGAGGTATCAGAATAATATTCAAGTGGCCAAACTGGCGTATCAATTGCTTGGGAAAATAAGGATACATAACATATGACACACATGCCAGCCACATGGAGTATTAGGAAATGACGTCAAATTGACGCATCTCACGATGACCCTCATATGGGGAGAAACAAATGTCATCTGATACATGACGGTTAACATAGAACAAATACGGAACACATGGACAGTCCTCAGTGTAGCTAGGTGTAGCTCCCCACTCGGTGATGCAAGGAAAGTGGGAGATAATCCATCCTTGAAAATGATTTGGATACAATATTAATAACAAGTGTAAAAAATGAATTATGAAAATATTAGTAATGGTAAATTACCGTAAGTAGTGTACAGCTCCTTTCATCTACTTTGTCTTCCAAAGATAACCCTCACCCAACTTCGAGTACAAGTAGATCAAATAGGCGACCTCACGGTTGTAATCGTGAATTGGAGTCAGGTTGATGAAGTACTTAAGGTAGACCACATCGATATAAGTTGCACTTTTGTCCACAAACATGAAAGTGTCAACCAGGAACAAGAGGTAACACCTCAAAGCACACTATCTGCGATACTCAACCTGCACATCATTACCTTCGACATCTAATGCCCACAAAATGGTATTTATAAAGCTTTTCCAAAAAAGTAAATCTCGTATGAGCACCACTTGTGTCAAAGGCCTCCTATGAGGCCTTAGTAGGGCTAGCCCCTAAGTGTGTGGCTATCATATCGATAGCTTCTTCTTGCCTAATCCTTTTGTGATCCAGTAATATTCCCTGATGGGAATATGCATGAGGCGTGAGACATTATCCAATGTGATGGTCATCTCACCTATAGGATGGGAGGAAGATGACGCGTCAGAATTCCATCTCTCTACAAATGCCTTCTACATGTCGTGGTTTATGATCATGTACATAGTAGAACATAAACTAATAAGATTGGAATAACAGATAACATCGATGAACCAAGCAGCATTGGGTTGTGGCAACTCCAATATCTCCCTTCTGCGTTTTACCAATTGTAGACATGTCACTCCTATAAAAAGAAAATATCACCATCTGTATCGATTTAATTAGTTGAAAACATATTTATTGTAAAAGAAAATAAATATATATCCCCTTCCCAAACTTGCCTATCAGCGTCGTCTGCATATAAATTAAGTAAGGAGTTATCAAAGGGGCATCCTAGGCAACTCTCTAAAGGGAGCATTGGCAGCGGCTTCCTCCTGGGATTCTGGGACTTCGGGTTATGCAGCTTCATTTGGGGACTCGTGGCCCTATGAAGTAGATGCTTGAGAGAGGAAGCTACGAGAAGCAGAACCATATGGTTGGGAAACTCGGTGATGCGAACCATCAAACCAGTTATCATCAATTTGTAGCTTCGTGGTCCTTGTTGCGGTCTTCTCACGTTGTACCAAAGAGGTTAAGGATACACGGTCGAGCCTAATTTCGCTAGGGTTGTCATCAGTCATTACACATACATTAAAAAATGACACTCACGTCACAAATTCATACAAAATTCAAACATAGAGTAATTTAGGGATGCATCTCCAAAATAATATCATAAAGATTTTGGCCATGCATCTACAGACAAAGCTGTGATTTTGCATAAAGGAAATTGCATTCCTAAACTCGAAAAACTTCTAATGCATTTCCAAAAGAAGCTACGAATTTTGATTTCACACTACCTAATGCAACTTATATGAGTGCCTTTTGGATTTTGAATGATGTCTAAACTAGAATATTGTAGCGTTAATGTATATTGGACGGTATCCTCGGGTTCTAGATGTTAATTTTAGCATTAGGAAGAATTAAAATGGTTTGGAAAAGATTCATGTAGCATAAATGCATTAAAAACATGGTTTTTGGCAAAACACTACAACATAGACCGACAGATGCAAGTATAGGTCGACCTATAGAAGTTTTCACTTCAGTATAGGTCGACACCCACACATCAATATTAAGGCATGTAGCTTTTGTCCAATGTACTAACCAACATAGGTTGACACATGGTCGACACAAGACGTTGTCAGGTCGACCTAACACCTTAATAGGTCGGTTCACCTTCTTTGATAGGTCGACCTGTTACTTACATAGGTCGACAAGCATGATGCATTCCTTCAAAAATATTATTTTTCCCTCCATCCATTTGCATTTATTTTGCTCCATACCTCTCATATATATAAATACTCATGCATGCACCTTATTCTAGCAAGATACTAGTGTAAAACCTAAACGAAACCAGAATTACAAAGTAAACCAATCATATTCAACCTCACTTCTATGCATACACACAATCAAACTACACGTAATCCTTTTTTGATTAAGTGACTATCTACATTAAGGTTGATAATGTCCAATTAGGTTGGTGTAATTGAGAATATTGGGTTGGGTTCTTTGTGTGTTTCAAATAAGAAAACCAAGCTGGGGTTTTCCATCAAGATCATTAGAATTTGAAGATTTTGGACAAGATCACTCAAATACATATTCGATCGCGTGAAGAGGCCTTGGGACAAGGTAGGTGGTACTTGCACGGGAGTAGCATGAAACAGTTGATCGTGTTCGTGAATTTTGGTATCAACACGTGCATACTAGGGATTAATCCGACCGAGTGAAAACCTTAAAGATGAGGAGGTCTTGCAAGCTAATAACAAGAACTGGGGATTGTAACAGCATCGTTGGTTACTTGATCAATCTTTGATCAAAAGTTTTGGAAGTGGTAGAATCAACAACAAACCATATGGTAGGTGGGGTTAGAGTTCTTCATATTTTTTATATACATTTTTTGCAAAGTAAGGTTAAATTCAAACTATCTCAATTCAAATTCGAATTGAGGGCAGTGTACCCATAGCGAGGCTGATTAGGGAACCACCTAAACAATCACTTTTCTCTCTCTCTCTCTCTCTCTCTCTCTCTCTCTACCTAAAAAAAATATTTATTATGTTTGAATTATGATTTATTGATATAATCATAATCACTTTGATTGTGATTGGTTTTAACATCAACAAATCAAATTAAACTTCCAAGTGTTATCGATTGTAGTCAAGGTGTTCGATAAATTGTTTCGATTTCTTTTAATTGATCTTTGATAATTGGAAATAAGCTATGTGTGTAGCTTTGCATTTAATTGATTTGTGAATTAATAGTTGTTGAAAAATTTGTGTTTATTATCACCCAATTGGTTTATGTTATGCATATTCGAGCTTTCTGATAGTAGGTTTGGTTAGACGATTCGATTCGGGTTGTTTCCGCTGTGGCATAAAAATTTTGAAAACCATTTTTGCCAAAAGTTAAAATTTTTAATTTGAGATCTATTCACCCCCTCTAGATCGAAGCCTATCGTCTAACAAGTGGTATCACGAGCTCCGGTTAATCTCGTGCTTAAGATTTACATTTTAGAAGAATGACTACCAAACCTAATGAAGCGTACAGTAGAGCACTAATTTTTACCGACAAAAATTATGGCTATTGGTAAGCTTGTATGCGTATTTATATCAACTCCGTTGACAAGGGTATATGGAACGCCATCCAAAATGGTCTGAATGAAATAACTGTGACTAATAATGGTGTTACAATACCCAAATCGGAAGCATAATATGACACTAATGATTAGAAATTATGGTCACATGATTAGAAAGCGAAAAATATTCTCATTGTGAGACCACCAATGTTACGTAAGACGCATTAGAGGTTTCCCATAAGGGTACTAATGATGTCAAACAAGCTAAGATAACACATTACATCAAGAGTTTGAATTGTTTTTTATTGAGCATAGTGAAACCATTTCGGACATGCGAAAACGGTTCACACATCTTATAAATTGATTAAATGCGCTAGGTAAGCATATTTCTAATAAAATTTCTAATAACAAACTTTTGAGATGTTTAAGTAGGGAATGGCAACCCAAGGTCATCGCAATCAAAGAGGAAAATGATCTTAAAGTGCTTGATCTCACTTTGTTTGGTAAATTAGAAGAGCATGAGCAAGAATTCACTTGCTTAGCAAAATATGAAAAAGAGAAAGAAAAGAAAAAGGCAAAAAAAAAGTCCATAGCTCTAAAGACTTCTAGCTCAAAGTTCTCACATTATGATCTAAGTGATAGTGAAATTGAAGATGACAAGGATTTCTATGAGGAGGATATGGGATTGTTTGTCAAACGATATCAAAAGTATATTAGGAGGAATGGAGTTAGACACACTGGCAAGAACATAGCCAAATTTAGAAGGTTAACAAACTCCTCAAAGGATGATGAGGATAGGAAGAGTAAGTTTAGAAGATTGTGTTATCATTATGGTGAAGTTGGTCACTATAGACCGGAATATCCTATTAGGAAGAGAGACAAAGAAAAGAATCATCACAAGAAATCGAGCAAAACTAGGAGAGCTTATACTGCTTGGGAGAGTGAAAGTGACTACTCTAGTGATGAAAGCACAACATCAAGCGTTGAATTGGCTTGAATTTTCCTTATGGAAAATAGAAAGAAAAATAAAAATGAAAGTATCTCTAAGCTTGAATCTATTAATGATTTATCCTACACTCAATTATAAAAAGCCTTTGAAAATATTCATAGAGAGGCCTTAAGAGCTTCTAACAAGTTAGCATCACATGAAAAAATCATTTTAAATTTGGAAGCTAAAGTGTTATAATCTTAAAGGAAATTTGAAGCTATTAAGAAATATATGATAGATATCCAAAGTGACAAGAATGAGAATATAAAACCTCATAGGTTTGGTTGTGAACATTGTCATAATAGACAAGAGGAAATAAAATCCATTCAAGTCTAATTAGATGATGCCTTACAACCTAAGATTGATTTTTCTATTGATTCTTCAAAGGTCGAAAAGCCTTTGAACCATTTTAAAAATAAACATAGATATGTGCATAAGGATTCTAATAGCAAGAACATATCTCATAAAAACTTATCTTGTCATTATTGTTGCAAAAGGGGTCATACCATTGAAAGATGCAAATTTAAGAAACTCTTTGTTCCTAAAGAAGTTATTCAATGGTGTCGCACCTCGAAAAATCACGGAGACATTTCGGACATACGACCCTCGCGCGAAAGGCGCGGAAATGCGGTTCGACAGAGTCGCCACCAAACTTTATTTTTCCCGAATAAACGGGAGAGGAAAATATCGAGAAAACCTCTTAAAACGAAAGGATAGGAACGGGGCTGTCGCAACCATGTTCCGGGTTCAGGAGTCGGTTACGTGAAGGGAAGGTATTAGCACCCCTCACGTCCGTCGTACTCGACGGGAACCTCTTAAGGTAATTGTGGGGAGTGTTGTTTAGGTTTACTTGTTTTCTTCTCGTTGGTAAAGGTAGAATTGGTAGGGTAAAAAGGTTAAAGACGCAAAGGAGAGATGGGTGATTAGAAGATAGGGTGCTCGCCAAGGATTGGGGCCCTTGTGCCTACGTATGCTCATTCGGACGAGAATGAGAAATCAGAGCGTCGTAGTTCGACTACGGGAAAGGATGGGGGAAAACGGAAGATGGATAGAAGTGTGCTCGCCAAGATTATCGCAATCTTGTGCCTACGTATCTTATATTCGAGAATGAATAAAGAATCAGAGCGTCCGTAGTTCGTGGAGATGACCACGAAAAGGTGAGGTTGAATAGATTGGAAGTTTGAGAAAAAGACAAAAGGGTGACTGACAAGCAACCCAAGAGCGCGCCTCAAGAGCTTGTCACTCAAGAATTCAAGGAATGCGGATTCCAAGAACTCAATTCTTTCGGGAATTGACTGAATAAGTTGGAGATAAAGAGTTGGATGTTTTGAAATCGAAAGAATGAATTAATAACAACTTAAGGGCGCACCTCGAGAGTTACTCATTCGAATATTCAAAGAATGCTTGATTCTGAGAATATCCCTCTTTCGTAAGTTTTAAGAATGCTTGTGAAAGGATCGAATCGAAGAATGGCATGCAAGGCCAAAAGGAAGTTGTTTTGAACTGGCTCGACGACATGTCGAGGATTTGATCGAATATAGAACCGACTTGACAACGTGTCAAGTGTTAGGATTGTGAGAAATGATATTAGTCCCTGAGGGTGCCCCTAATATCAAAAACCACGAGGAGTTGTGAATGAAATGGGTTGCGAATGCGGATGAGCATTCGTCTTAGGAGAATGTTTGAAAATGATTGAATCTGAAAGAGTCGAAAGGTTGAGTGAATAATAACTCAAAGGGCATGCCTCGAGAGTTATTCACTCGAAAATTCAAGGAATGCTAGACTCCGAGAATCTCCTTCTTTCGGAGTTTTAATCGAAAAAAGACGTTGAGAATGTGTAATACCCCAAATTTTACCCTTTCTTTTTTATTTTTATTTTAAATTCTTATTAACTTAATAAATTAACCTTTTTTTTAGATCTTGTTTTTTTAACTAATAATAATTTAATTAAATTTTTTTTATATAACTTTACTAATGCTTTTTATTAACTTTTTTTTTTCTATTTAGTTTATTTATTTAAATCATTTTAAGCTCTTCTTACTAACTTTTAGGATTTAGATTAAAATTTAACTTTTTTTTTCTTTTCTTTAAGAGTAAATCTTTTTATAACCTTTTTTAAATTAATTTCTAACACATTTTTTTAATCAAATTCTATTACCGTTTTAAGATTAAATCTTTTTTTCTAACTTTTTTAAAGCTAAATCTTTTTTTCTAACCTTTTTAAAATTAAATCTTTTTTTCTAACTTTTTTAAAGCTAAATCTTTTTTTTCTAACTTTTTTAAAGTTAAATATTTTTCTTTAACTTCTTTTTAAAAATTAAATCTTTTTTTCTCTAACTTCTTTTTTAAAAATTAAATCTTTTTTTCTCTAACTTCTTTTTAAAATTAATTTTTTTTCTAACTTTTTTTTTAAAATTAAATCTAAATCTTTTTTTTGACACCTTTTTTTTTTCAAATTAAAATTTTAAGTTCTTTTTAAAATTAAATTCTAACGCCCTTTTCTTTTTCTTTTTTTTTAATTCTAAATTCCTTTTAAAATGAAATTCCAACAGTTTTTAAAATAATTCTAACACTTTTTCTAAAATCAACATTCAAATATATTTTTTTTATTTTAAAATTCTAACTCATTTTTTTTAAACTTAAAACTCTAATTTTTATTTAACTTGAAGCTCTTATTTTCTTTGCTAACTTTTTAAATTTAAATCCCAACATTTTTTTAATCAAATCCAATCCCAATGAATTCCAGATCAAATCAATCAGATCATATCATCATCATAAGAAAATCAGCATCACCATCATTGAATCAAATCTGAAATCATCATAAAAATCTACTCAAATCAAATCAGAGATTGAAAAAGATTGAGATATTCAAATTAAATCTGAGATTAAAAAAGATTTAAAAATCAAGTATAAAGGGGACGAAAATCATAGCAAGAAAGGGGAACTTTTTCGTAAAATCCAAGCAAACCCCGTCAAAAAATCCTCTAGCCTCAGGACAAAGCATCATCGGCCATCATCATTCCGTAAGGATCAAAAAATATAATTACAATTTTTGTGTTGCTTTTCATGTTTTTCAAGAAAAAGAGATGAAGAAGACAAATCGGCGGCCATGCAAAAGAAGAAGAAGATAACATCCGTGAGAGGCAAACAAGAAGAAGAGGAACACACGCAAACTCAGAGAGCAGAGAGAAGAAGAGTGATGACCGGCCCAACCCTCTTTTTTTTTTTTTATTATTTATTGTTTTTCCATTTGTTATTTTATTTTGTTTATCTTTTTTAAAAAAAATCAAGAAGGCCCTTTCTTTTTTATAACCAAAAACCTTTTTCAAATTAATTAAAACTCTTTTTAAATAAAATAATCAAATGTTTTTTTTCAAATAATAAAACTTTTTTATAACTTTAAAGTAAAACGTGTTTTTAACTAACATTAAGATTTTTTAAATTAAACCAATTGTTTTTTTAATGATTAAATCTTTTTTTCAAAATATTATCACTAAAACTCCTTTTTTAGAATAATTAACCAAACTTTCACTTTTTTATTAATAAATTTTTTTAAAACTCAAAACTCTTTTAATTAAAATTAATCTCTCTTTTAAATCCTTGGTTAAAAAGACCATAAAAGTCCTCCAAAATTCATACGGTTTGTTTCTCGTTCAATTTTGATTTCGTTTTCGTCTAACTCCACATACTGACATTTTTGTTTGTTTTGTTTCTTGCAGCTATTATGTTCAATTTGAAACTTATTTTCGGTTTTATATTTAGCTATTATAATTGTAACTGCTTATGGGATGTAATTGTGCGAGACAATTGTCGCATTTATCTTTCCGCACTTTATTTTCTACCGTTGTATGAATATTTAATTTCATCGCATCTTTATAATTAATTTCACTCCTCCGAAGGAATTAGGTCTAGCCGTTTAACCGCCGTGTCAATAGTCCTCAACTTCAAACCCTTACAACCTTACAAACCCTACTTTTCACAAATGCCTCGCCGCAGGCAAGATTACAATTTTACCCCTAGCATTAGGTCAAAGAGCCGCCGCGCTCATTTTAGGGTTTCCCGCCGCGGAATCCCTAACCTAATTTAACCCTAATTACAACTTAACAATTCAACGTAGAGATTTGGAGTTTCTACACTCCATGTAAGCGTGTCCCTAAGATACGTTTATTCCCCATTGAAACCTTGGCCACAGTCAAGACGTTTCTAACCTCCTTTTTGAGGGGAACTACGATTACTCTGATTCCACTCCCGTAAGGATACGTAGGCACAAGATGCGATGTCTTGCCGAGTAAACTTAGAATTAACCCCTTAGGTCTTTTTTTCTCACTTTTAATCCCTTTGTACATATACCTTAAGCAAATAAATAAAGCAAATAGTAAACATTTGAACAAAAGGTTCCTGTAGAGTACTACAGAAGTTTAGGGTGCTAATACTGTAAGAGCAAGATTTGTCTCTACAGGATTATCTCTATGTTTTGATGATAACAATTGAGTATTTGTGAAAGAACCATTTTATGGTTTAATGTTTGTTATGTGCAGGTCATATTAAATTAAATATATTAGACCAAACAAACAAAAGCAACGTGTGCAGCTAGTAATATATGGAATTACTATGTGTAACGTTGTGAAGCGCTTGGGAGAAGCTAGTTTGCTTATGTATCTGATCACCATCAGTAAGGAACCAAGGATGCTGTATATTGCAGTTGCAATGCTCCTGTGGTTTATGATCTGAAGAAGTGCATCTGATCTAAAAGCAAATGAAGCTCAGTAAAGAAGCAAGTTTGTTTCTACATCTGATCATGTTCAATAAAGAATCAAGGATGCTGGATATTGCAGTTGCAATGCATCTGTGGATTCTGATCTGAGTTGTGCATCTGATCTGGAAGCTAACAAGCGTCTCTGAAGAGTGAGCCCTCTAAAGAACTGAAGTGCTGAAGAATCTGATGACTTGAAGTTCTGAAGGCTGAAGGCTCTGAAGACCAAGTGCGTCAAGACTCTGAAGACATGTTCTGAAGGACAAAACTCTGAAGACTCTGAAGACATGTTCTGAAGGTCAAGACTCTGAAGACTCTGAAGACATGTTCTGAAGGTCAAGACTCTGAAGATATAATCATCTGAAGAAGTTTGTGTTGAAGACTCTGATGACTTGAAGTTCTGAAGGCTGAAGGCTCTGAAGACCAAGTGCAAAAGACTCTGAAGACAAGACTCTGAAGAAGAAAGATTATGAAGCTTCACCTGACAAGACGTGTTCAATCAGATGAGCTGCTGCTATCAACTCTGATGAACAAAGTTCTGAAGTCAGAATCTGATGTTTACTATGCTATCTATACCAAAGTAGTTTCTGAACTACTCATCTGTAACACATCAGAAGAACCAAGCCAGAAGCAAATTTTTCCAAGCTGTTAAATGGAATATTACCGTTGCGAGAAAAGGACAAGAAAGTGATGTCATCCAACACGTGCTTATCTATCCGTTGAGATATGACCGTTGGAGTTTGAATGAACATCCTTATCCTCTCAACGGCTCTATTAGCTGTACTATAAATGAATAACATTTGAATCATTCAAATGTTAGCATGCTTGTAAGCATGAAGTGAAGAAAAGAAAGAAAGAAGAAAAGCTTAAAAATGAAAAGAAGCCTTAGTGCTCACACACAGAAAAGCTTTTAAGCAATATGGAAACTGTACTCAATAATCTCTTAGAGATTTATTATTAGATTAGTTTCTATATTAGAAAGCAAGGAGTTGTTGCTCAATACTTGCTAGGAACTTAATTAGGAGTAATCTGCTTATTTGAGAAGCACTTATGTAATCTCCGGCAACACAAATTCTTTTTAGAATTAAGTGGTTCCTCAAGTGATCTTGTTAAGATCAGTATACTTGAGATGACAAGTGACAGTAGTCATTTGTGGAAATCCTAATAGAAGATCTTTAGTGATCGGATTCTATTAAGGTGTCAATGAACGTTATATCCTTGGGGATCCCTGAACGTGTCATTGTCAAGTTGTTAGTCACTTGCAGTTAGCTTGTGCATCTGTAATCAGTTCGGTTATAGTGGATTAAGTCCTTATTTGATTAAGGCGAAATCACCTTGGAAGGGTGGACTGGATTAACTTGAGAGTTGCTCAAGTGAACCAGGATATATCTTGTGTTCTTTAATTGTTTAGTTTATCATTTATGCTTCCGCATTGCCACATCTATAAACAATACAGAAGAGACTCTGAATGAAAGTCATCAAGATTCTGAAGATACTGAATATACAACACGCTGCATATATTATCAAGAATCTGAATGAAAGAAGACTCTGAGTGAAGAGACTCTGATCTGAGTGAAGACTCTGATCTAAGAGCATGTTACGCTTCAAGCACACAGCTGCACCAGACTCTGATTCAGCAACATCTGAAGAACATCTTAGGCTCTGAAGTTTCCAGAAGATTCTGAAGACTGAAGACTCTGATATTTATTGTTGATCTGAACTATCTGAAGAATTATTTGAAGAAGATGTCAAAAGTTTTAAGTAACCAAATACCCAATTCAAACCCCCCTTTCTTGTGTATTTTTCACACCTTCAATTGGTATCAGAGCCTGGTTCTGTTATTGATGGATATCAAACACCTAACAGTGTCAGATAAAGATCCATAGGCTGTGTGAAGAAATACTTTTGGGGATATTTCACCGTTCTTACAATTTCAGTCTCATATCAGTTTTTGAGGATAATGAGTACTAAAATTGTAATCTATTGAGTTACCTTGAGCAAGTCACTGATTCTATGAAGTTTGAAATTTGTAGTGTTGAAGCCTTCAACAGCAAATCTCCTCCAGAAGATTCTGAAAGAAGAATGAAGAATCAGTTGACAGGATAGATTCATCAGATAAGAAGATATATCTGTTGAATGCTGATCTGAAAATACGTTTGGATTTACAACATATTTGCTCAAAGATAAATCTTCTGCAAGCAATAATTCTTGATCTCTAAAGATTAATTCTGGTGAGTATGAGATGTTTTCAAGAAACGGATTAGTCCACACTTGACTTTCTCATGACAACTCATTGGGATTTATCTTAAGTAAGAAAAGATATATTGTTGGCTAATGAATCCTATTCATCAGAACGCCAGAATGAAGTCTGCAGAAAAGGGTAAGTTTAGAAAAATATTCAAATCTGGAAGAAATGTTTCCTCAGATTCAAAGCATTTGAAAGTTGCTCTCCTTGAAGAGCTTCAAAGAATTCTGCAGAGGTTTCAAGAAAGGCAGTGTTGTATCAACTCATATGGATATGATGAATTCAGAAGATCTGATTTGAAGCAGAATGGACAATTAAGTTCTGTTAACTTGAGATGTTATCTCAGTTGAACAAACAGAAATTGGTCAGATGCTATCAGACATTATTTTTCAGAAATTCATAATGAATGTTTTGAGAAATAAAGATATGAGGAAAGATACAATGATAGTAGTCATTCTGTCAAATGTAAAAAGGATTTAAGTTTCTGGGGTTATTCAATTTGAATAAGTCAGTAAACATTCTTTTTCAAGAGCAGATGTTATGTCAACTCTGATAATCTAACTCCTTACATGTTAGCTCAGCATTGTAAGAGCAAAATTGTCAGTCAGACTGTGTCTTTTGATGCATCTAAGTTTGATGATAACTGTATCTAGATTGGATCTGTATTTGTTTCAAGCAGAAAAATTCAGAAGATGAAGCCTGATGGAAGCTAGATGCTCTCTACACATGAAGATCAGATTATCTGTGCTCTGAGGATGTCTCTCAAGAATCAAATGGATGTTGTTGTGTTGATGAAGATGCTGCAGAATGCTAACAAAGGAATTGAGATCTGTTCAAGAAGAGTTATTCAGAATATTCTACTTTAGTTGCTGTTACTGGTTTGTCTCACAAGATGTTGGAGAATCAGAAGCAGAATGTGTTCCAGCTGAAGAATCAGGAGCTACTCCAGATGCTATTCAATTAGCTGTTTCTGAAGAATCAGCTCTGAGAAGTTTCCCCCAGAATCAAATCTTCTTTTCTAGAAGAGACATTCATTGGAAAGAAGGATGATTCCATAAGAACAAGATTCTTTCTTCTCAAAGATTGTCAGCAAGAAATTCTTGACTATACAGAAGACATATGCTTTTGTGACAAGGTTAGAATTCATATTCTTTTCATCTCGTTCGTTGATCAGTATAACATCAATATAAATCAGATGAATATTAAAAATACTTTTAAATGGTTTTATTGAAGAAGAAGTATATGTTTATCAACTTCCCAGGTTTCTTTTTGAAAATTATTTTGTCAAAAGTAAAGTTGTTACTACTCTTCTTCTTAAAGACTATTAAGAAAGATATTTTAAATCTGTCAGATTTATTTACATTGATGATACTTCTATTTAGAACCATATACTTCACTTGGAAAGGAGTTTGCTGAGTGTATGCAGGCAGTAGCTAAAACTAGCATTCTAGAAGAGGCTAGTGAAGTCAGATCAGTAGCTGTACAGAAGGTTCTGTAACACTGATTTTGTAGAGGCTCTGTCAATCAAGACATCTCTCCTTCAATTGTTGGTGACTCTGAAGCAAAGCTATAGAAGATAGTTCAAAGTATCAGAAGCAAAGCAACTGAGGCAGGATACTGAAGACACTTAAGTTGGTATCAGTATAGACTCAGAAGAAAAGCTACAGAGGCAAAATTACAGAAGAATCTGATGAAGCAACGCTAACAGGAGATTCTGAAAGTTTGTTGAGAAGCAACTCTATAAAAGACTCTGAGCAATTGGTTGATATGTCAGCAACATAGCTCACTTCTGGATAATAAGGACACCTGAAGAATGAAGATCTGGTTTGATCTGAAGCATACCTCTGGATGAACGGTTGGTTGAATCATTCTCTAGAGCTAATCTGCATAGATCTGAAGCAGAGGATCTAATGCAAGGAATCATTTCCACAGTTGTTCACTTAATAGATGCTGATCAAGATAAGTTGGGTTGCAACTTCACTGTCAGAAGAGTCTACTTTGGATATCATAAAGTTGGTATCAGACTGTTATCAGTCTCCAACCTTCTGAAGAAGCACTTCTGGGTTTGATGTTATTAATTGAGCTAACATCTGTTGATTAAGTGCTTTTGGGCAAAGGCTGATTGTTGATGATCAGAAGAACTTACTAACATAACAGAAATAGTTATGGTTAGAAAATCTGATGTAGAGAATCTCTTCAGAATATTAAGCAGAAGCTTTGAAGATTTCTGAAGCTAATTCAGAAAGGAAAGATTGTCTCAATTGGTATAAGGTATTATCTAATGAAGCACTGATGCTAAGATTCAAGTTTTGATAACAAGCTTGGAATCAGAAACCAAAGGTGGAGAAACCTAAGGTGATCTAGCAGTAGATCCTACTCCTTCTATTGGTACGAGAATTCTAGAAGAAGAAGTCACCCTCAGATACTGATTGATAAGAACAAGATTGTCATTCAAATCAGTTCAAGAAATTCATCTTGGTTTGATGATAATTTTTGATGATCAACCACGTCTGTCCAAAAGATAAATTCTTGGTGCAAGAAGATTTAGCTTTCATCTGGAAGCAAGTCATCTTGAAGATAAAGAAGCATGATCATTGTCATCAGAAGATGGATGATCAGAAGATGAAGACCAAAAGAGGAATCAGATAAAGAATGTAGCAGACAGAAGAGTAATCTGTCAGAGAGTAGCCAGCTAAGACTCTCATGCATTCAACGTACACTCTGAGAAAGAAAGAGGTTAGTAAAATGGTAGATCAGAAGCTCTACAAAGGTATGAGTTGTACTCTTCTGTATTTTACTGTTTCTAGTCCTGACATTCTTTTCAGTATATGTATATGTGCTTGATTCCAATCAGATCCTAAAGAATCTCATTTAACAGTTGTTAAGAGATTTCTGAGGTATCTGAAAGGTACTACTAACGTGACTCTGTGTTGCAGAAAACCAGATAACTATTTTTAGTAGGTTTTTGTTATGCTGATGATACTGAAGTCAGAGTTAGTTGCAAAAGTACCTCTGGTTAGCACTATCCCTTAAAGAAGCAAAATACATCAGATGCTGATTGAAGTATCAGATGCTCTGGATGAAGTGTCAAATGAAGGACATTCATGTACAGAAGATTGAAGGATAATATGGCACATCACCTTCAATTGATATCAGATGATATCTAAAGATCTGAGAAAATCTGAAGTCGTAGACTATCAGAAGATTTGGATTATCTGGAACTCTGGATAAAAGATTCTATTAGAAGATGGTTTGTTAAATCAAACATTGATACTTGTGTAGTATAGTGTTTTGATGCTGAAGAAACGAGCTGAAATAATTTCATTATTTCACACCTTCAATTGGTATCTTACATCTTAAATTGGTATCATGTCTCTGACATCCAACCAGAAGCAAAGTGTCAGATAACTCTGGAAAAAAAACTTCAGAAGATGTTTGAGTGAAGATACAGAAGGTTCTGGGCGCAGAATCAAGAATCAAAGCAAAGGCCAGAACAAGCACTTCAACTCTGGAACTTGAGACTTCTTGAGATATTTTTCAGAAGTAATTAGACTCTGAAATTAGATGCATTTCAAGTTGTTCTAAGGACTGGAATTATTGGTATCAAGATCAAGCTAGAAGGAAGAAGAGTTTTCAACCTTCTTGTCTAAATCTAGCAGAGGAAAATTTCAGAAACGAAACTTCCAGATTAGTACAAGAAGCTGAAGATGCTAAGAAGACTAAGCAAAATGTTGTAGTTGGATTCTCTTGTGAAACTACTTTTGTACGTTGAGAACGTGACATTAGTAAGTTTAGAGGAGATCAACAAGCTATGAAGGATGTATAACAAGTTGTCAGAGAAAGATCTGTTGAATAGAAACCTGTCAACAATCCTCGTCAGAGCATGCTTCTACAAATTCTGAAGAATTGTCACTCTCAAAGAAACAGGGGGAGATATAGAAGATGAAATCTGAGAAAAGATATCAACCTACCTTAATTGGTATCAACCTGTAAGAATTAAGTTCTCAAGGGGAGAAATGAAAGATGATTAAGTTCTCAGGTGCTATCTCTCAACTCTTATCTTTTTAATTTCTGCCTTTAAAAAGAGAAATTTTTTTTAAAAATCTGTTTTGATGAAAAACTCAAACTTTTTGATGATGTCAAAAAGGGGGAGAAATGAAAGATGATTTTGATATTATCTGGAAGAATAGAATATAACTTGGGGAGAAATGGAAAATGTTTTTGAGAAATAGAATATAACTTTGATATATTCTATAACCTGAAAGAGAATGCAAAAACATATAAACTGCGTTTATTACTAATTATCTGTTTGATGTTTCCAAGGAACTCTGAACAAGTTCACTAGGCATTCTAAACAGGATAAATGAAAGAAATCTGAGTTCAAATGAACTGGTGTTCATATAATAGAAGTTATACACTTCATGAACATAGATTCAGAATCAGATGGACCCAATACTGTTCAGAGATCTGAAAGTTAAAGTCATCTGGAATCATGATGTTCAGAAGATGTAAATTGTCTGTGAAAATGACAGTCAGAGCATAAGAATCAGAAATCTTCATAGAGCAAGATTTGGATTCAGACTCAGAATCATGAGTATCATGTATTGGTATCTGTCTTAGAACCAACATTGGTATCAGATTCAGAAGCTTGCTAATTGGGATCAGACTATGCTTCAAAAGATCAAGAAGTGAATCTGATCAATGCATTGAGCTCTGATAAGACCAAGAATCATAGATGAAAGCAAATCTGAGAAAGCAAGAATCAAGACTGTATAAAGATCAGAAGATCCAAATATCTGACATATTGTAATCAGGGGGAGTTCTCCCAGGAAGGTTCACAAGTCAGGATATTTGATTTTCACCCAGTCTGAAACTCAGGGGGAGTTTCTCATCTGAAGGATGTTCTGAAGAATAAGAGAAAATGCTTTAGAAGATTCTGAAGTTATATGACCCTGATACAATGCTTAGAGAAGATAAGTTCTAAAGATCTGAAGATGGAAGTTCTGATTGAACTAGTCCAGATGCTGAAGACTCATGCTCTCTTATATTGTAGGGAAGTATTCCTTCTATTCTATTCTATTTGATTGTGTTTTATCAAATTTATTTATTTTTGTAAGTCTTGGGATCAGAGTATGTCTCTGAACAAGCATAAAAATGTTTTTAAGATTAACACATTCAGGGGGAGCAGTTGCTTAGAACTCTGAATAGGTTAATGCTTGGTGATTACCCTGTATAAAATGTTCTATCAAAATACATGGTTTTGTCATCATCAAAAAGGGGGAGATTGTAAGAGCAAGATTTGTCTCTACAGGATTATCTCTATGTTTTGATGATAACAATTGAGTATTTGTGAAAGAACCATTTTATGGTTTAATGTTTGTTATGTGCAGGTCATATTAAATTAAATATATTAGACCAAACAAACAAAAGCAACGTGTGCAGCTAGTAATATATGGAATTACTATGTGTAACGTTGTGAAGCGCTTGGGAGAAGCTAGTTTGCTTATGTATCTGATCACCATCAGTAAGGAACCAAGGATGCTGTATATTGCAGTTGCAATGCTCCTGTGGTTTATGATCTGAAGAAGTGCATCTGATCTAAAAGCAAATGAAGCTCAGTAAAGAAGCAAGTTTGTTTCTGCATCTGATCATGTTCAATAAAGAATCAAGGATGCTGGATATTGCAGTTGCAATGCATCTGTGGATTCTGATCTGAGTTGTGCATCTGATCTGGAAGCTAACAAGCGTCTCTGAAGAGTGAGCCCTCTAAAGAACTGAAGTGCTGAAGAATCTGATGACTTGAAGTTCTGAAGGCTGAAGGCTCTGAAGACCAAGTGCGTCAAGACTCTGAAGACATGTTCTGAAGGACAAAACTCTGAAGACTCTGAAGACATGTTCTGAAGGTCAAGACTCTGAAGACTCTGAAGACATGTTCTGAAGGTCAAGACTCTGAAGATATAATCATCTGAAGAAGTTTGTGTTGAAGACTCTGATGACTTGAAGTTCTGAAGGCTGAAGGCTCTGAAGACCAAGTGCAAAAGACTCTGAAGACAAGACTCTGAAGAAGAAAGATTATGAAGCTTCACCTGACAAGACGTGTTCAATCAGATGAGCTGCTGCTATCAACTCTGATGAACAAAGTTCTGAAGTCAGAATCTGATGTTTACTATGCTATCTATACCAAAGTAGTTTCTGAACTACTCATCTGTAACACATCAGAAGAACCAAGCCAGAAGCAAATTTTTCCAAGCTGTTAAATGGAATATTACCGTTGCGAGAAAAGGACAAGAAAGTGATGTCATCCAACACGTGCTTATCTATCCGTTGAGATATGACCGTTGGAGTTTGAATGAACATCCTTATCCTCTCAACGGCTCTATTAGCTGTACTATAAATGAATAACATTTGAATCATTCAAATGTTAGCATGCTTGTAAGCATGAAGTGAAGAAAAGAAAGAAAGAAGAAAAGCTTAAAAATGAAAAGAAGCCTTAGTGCTCACACACAGAAAAGCTTTTAAGCAATATGGAAACTGTACTCAATAATCTCTTAGAGATTTATTATTAGATTAGTTTCTATATTAGAAAGCAAGGAGTTGTTGCTCAATACTTGCTAGGAACTTAATTAGGAGTAATCTGCTTATTTGAGAAGCACTTATGTAATCTCCGGCAACACAAATTCTTTTTAGAATTAAGTGGTTCCTCAAGTGATCTTGTTAAGATCAGTATACTTGAGATGACAAGTGACAGTAGTCATTTGTGGAAATCCTAATAGGAGATCTTTAGTGATCGGATTCTATTAAGGTGTCAATGAACGTTATATCCTTGGGGATCCCTGAACGTGTCATTGTCAAGTTGTTAGTCACTTGCAGTTAGCTTGTGCATCTGTAATCAGTTCGGTTATAGTGGATTAAGTCCTTATTTGATTAAGGCGAAATCACCTTGGAAGGGTGGACTGGATTAACTTGAGAGTTGCTCAAGTGAACCAGGATATATCTTGTGTTCTTTAATTGTTTAGTTTATCATTTATGCTTCCGCATTGCCACATCTATAAACAATACAGAAGAGACTCTGAATGAAAGTCATCAAGATTCTGAAGATACTGAATATACAACACGCTGCATATATTATCAAGAATCTGAATGAAAGAAGACTCTGAGTGAAGAGACTCTGATCTGAGTGAAGACTCTGATCTAAGAGCATGTTACGCTTCAAGCACACAGCTGCACCAGACTCTGATTCAGCAACATCTGAAGAACATCTTAGGCTCTGAAGTTTCCAGAAGATTCTGAAGACTGAAGACTCTGATATTGATTGTTGATCTGAACTATCTGAAGAATTATTTGAAGAAGATGTCAAAAGTTTTAAGTAACCAAATACCCAATTCAAACCCCCCTTTCTTGTGTATTTTTCACACCTTCAAATACCTTCCCTAAATTTAATCAACCCCCGAACCCTAGATCTTTCCCCGCATTGTGTTTACGATGCAAAATAGGTTTTCCCTTTTTGACCTTTTCCTTCGGATAAATCAAAGAGCGGTTGTGAATTGAATTGCGATTCAAACTCATTAATAGTTTGTGATCCTATTTCCACCGCAACAGAAAATGGCGACTTCACTGGGGAGAATCTCTTAACTTTTGAGGGTTATCCCTAACTTGTTCATATTTATTACTATCTGTGTTATTATTCATTTGCATGTATATATTTTTGCTTTGATTGTGGGACTGTTCCTTGTGCTGTGAGATAAGTCCTACGCCCGGACTAGTGACATTATTATAGGATGGGGATATATTCGATGAGGCTTATAGGGAGTGAATCCCGACCAAGCTGATTCGAGAATCACCGCTCAGTTGAGACCTTTTCGAAAATGGTTCGGTTGAACGAGTAATCGTAAAAACTTTTTCCATGGTCGATTGGAGTCTGTGATATTGGGGACCGTAGTACCTTAACACCACCTTGGCCTTATTTAGGACGTAGTGCGGGAGCTATGTGGGAGTAATCCTACAACGGCTGCTACGCGATACTACACTCAAAAGAGGTTCTCTTGAGAATATTATTCACCCCCGAGTCAGTCGGAAGGTTGATAATATCCGAAAGATGGGCTGATGACTTTGGGCACTTCGTAGAACCTTGTTCGGCAGGTACAACTAACCTATAGTACACTCCTTTTGGGATGGGTAGACCTTGACTCCGCTCACGTTCCTTTAACCTAGGACTTTGTGTGTTTTCATGCATTGCATCCATAAAGCATCTCATTGCATTGTATTTCATGGAGTTCAAACATCATTTATGGATATCGCGGGATACCATAAATAAAAAAAATAAAATGAAAAAACAAGAAAAAGATTTCCTTGGTACCCCACGACATTCGTAAATGTTTGAATTCCATGAAATCTTCATTTACATTCACATTTTAGCATCATACTTTTGCATTGCATGTGTCTCCCGATTTCTCATACTCGGTTCTCTCACCCTCCAGTTTCGTCACCCTGAGTTCTCTGCATCAATACGACCCTTCAAAAGAATGGAAGATCAAAACCAAGAGATCAACCGTGTCAGCCATGAACTCGAAGATCTTCGAGGAAGTGTAGGGCAGATTTTGGAGATGTTACGAGCTCTTAGTGTGAAGGTGGATGCTCAGTCTACTGTTGTTTCTAAGACTAATACCGTTATGGAACCTCAACCAGCTGTTACTGTCGAGAATGTACCTCCTCACGGTCTTCAATTCGGTTTGGTGCCTCCCAGTGCTCGACCAGTTCGACGAGCTACCCCTCCAAAGTGCAAAACTCCTAACTCCGACCATGGTAAAGGACCTACACGTTCAAAGAACCGCAAAAAGGCTACTCCTCAACCTTTACAATATCAGCAGAGTTATGTTCAAGGTTATCCGTTTCTATATGTTCAACAACCCTATGTAGCTACTGTTGCACCTCCTTTCGATCAGCAGTTTCCTACATGCCAGCCTGTACAGTCAACTCCGGTATATCAAGCACCGATTCATCAACAACCTTCCGGTTATCCGCCCATGCAAGTTCCTGTCGACAGTCAACGAGTGCCCAACGCTCCTGTTCACCAACAATCACAGAATCAGGTTCCTTATCCCCGTAAGAGGCAGTATAAGCCTTGTCCTCCAATTCTGATAACTTTCACTGAGTTATACCCCCATTTAGTACAACAAGGTCTGATTACCACCAGTGCTTTGGGTCCTCCACCTAATCCATTACCTGCAAGTTACAACGCTACCGCTCATTGTTTATTTCATGAGGGTGCGCCCGACCATGATCTAGAGAATTGCTATGCTCTTAAGAAAGTTGTCAGAAATTTGCTAGAAACGAAGAAGTTGTCTTTTGGCGATGCTCAGCTGAAGATCGAGACTCCTTTCGGGGTTCCTCACTCGTCAAGTGCGAATTCTGCAAAGCATGCTACGCCTATCAGCCGAATCCAGTAATTATTCAAAGGCCTAGCCCGCTTCATTTCAGTAACCCTCAAGGTGATATGACCGGGATCAACAAAGGATCTGGGAAATTTATTTTGAAGCAACGACTGAAAACTGTTGAAGATGTGACCAGCATAAATGGGGTAAGCCATGACGACTCACAGTGATCATGAACCAGACGTCCTTTCCATTGAGGCTCCGCCAAAGGAAACTGTTACTCTTGAATGCAAGATTTCATAAACATTTAGAAGGATTTTTCCGACAGTTCATTTGTTTATTTATATGTATTTCTCTTCGATTAATCATATTTAGCATGCACGAACTTGTTTATCTTTGATTAATTAATGCAACACATATGTTTGTCTTGAATAAATCCATTCGTTTCACTCATTCAAAATATATTTTTCATAAATTATAATGCCAACTTTACCCGATCTCTTGTTCAGATGGAGAATTGGGAGGAGGATGACGAACCTAAAACGTCAGATTTCTTGTCGTATGCTTTCGATTGAAACCCGCTGATGATGTAAGGCATTGTTTCAAATCCCAAACACTGGAGATATAAGGATGTTAACCCCTAGTCAACCCTTTGAGCCTTGAAGTAGGAGTTTTTCTTTCTTTTTAAGAACCTTCATCCTAACCTGGGGCAGGGTAGGTTTCAGTTAAACCGATCGAGCGCTTAGACTCTTAAAAAGGAAGAGCAAACCTTCGAGAATTTATCCTTAGCATCTTAAGAAGTCCAATACAATGACTATCCTTCGGTTACCTAAGGAGTGGGGCAGTCACGAGCCTTTCAAAAGATTTACACGACTTGTGCATAAAAGAATATTCAAAAAATAAGAGCCCGCTAAGTCAAAAACCTATGAAGGAGACTTAGGCAAAACTGGGGCATCCCGCTGGACTCCAAAGTCAGATCAAAAGACGTTGTCCAGGCAAAAGTTAGGGAATAAAAGCAAAACAAGAGGGTACAATAAATAGTCCCTAGTAAAGAACAAGATCGTGTAATAGGTGAGCGACTGCCATGTCCAAAGCCTTGATAAGTTCTCGACCATAGCAAATCCGCTTGAGATATGAGCGTTCGTATCCGGTTAACTGAATTAGGATTGGAGAACATCACGAAGAATGGGTGGGTACAAATATAACTTTGAGCCTTTATCCTTTTGTTTCTTAAACCGTGAACTGAGCCACGATACAACCTTTAAAAGACCTAATTGAAGTAGGACTTCGGTTGAAAGCATACTTGACAAGATCACGTTTCCTGACTCCTACGAGCTATGCTCAGAAAAAAAATTCATGATGGCATTATAATTAAAACTTATATCCTGACTAGTGATTTCGGTCACAAGTTATGGCGATATCTTTTTCAAAACAAAACATTCAAGACAAAAATATGTGTACATTGACAAGCTCAGGATACGACTTTGCTTGATATCTTAGAGATTTACATATGAACATAACCCGTGGAACTTGAAGATCCTGCTGAACAGGGGCAGGCAGTTTCCCAATTCGCTTACCAACGCGAGTCTGACGTTCTTAAGAGCTATTTCCCAAAGATTTCGTCGTAACACGATTAATTTGTGCCAGTTACGTCGAGACCTGACAAATCTCTCAAAGAGTTTGAGAACAATGGGGCAACCAGACTCGGTGTTCTCTATAAAATCCTCTTAAGATGACCCTACCTCGCAACGCAAGTATCATGGGGCACCATGTTTTTAAAGGAAACAAATGGCGACTACTATAAGGTCCTTCAAGATCAAGGCCATGTGGTTTCACAACTTTTCTTCATGCACCCGACGGATTTTACTCACGGCGGCCTTCGCTCCCCAGTAAATCTCAGTGTTGCAACAGGCTCCTAAACTATTGCCTCATCACTGTCCCCAGCGAGACTATAAGCTGACAACTTTTTCTTGGGTAACTCGGAAGTGTCCCTCAGGTTTTCTTCTCCCCATGAGAAGACGTGATACTGTGCACCCAAGCAGATTACCTTCTCCCCAGAGAATTCAGAACTTTAAAACCAGACTTGGTTCTACCATTGATCTTTCTTACCCATGATTGACGTATTGGTTGCAGAGAACACAGGGTACCTCCGTCGAGATGTTTATTTCATCTCTCGTCCCGTCTCTAGTCAGTTTCGTCAGCATACGCAAGGGCATAAGCATCACATGCCTATTTCATTACATATTCATTACATATTCATCACATATTCATTACATATTCATTACATATTCATTACATACTCATTACATACTCATTTCATAACATCTTGCATACATAAACATTAACATACATAGACATTAACGTACATTCACATTAACATATGCATCAACATATGCGTTAGCATTCCCAGGTTCATTATGTTTCACCATCATTGGTCGTTACCACCTAGTAACTGGGGTTTGTCCATTCTCTCCAAATAGATTGTCAGCCCTAAGCATAAAATACATATGTGTTTCCAGTTTCCCCACGGAGCTCGATCCTCGTGGATGACGGTTACTTCAGCTATCTTTCCTTACCAGGATAAGATATTTACCCTTCGAGATCATTCCCTCGATGGAGTCTTAATTACCAGTCTTCTTTCTAGCTCGATCCTAGATTGAATCTCAGTCATGTCGGTAGTCAAGCCCAACCGGACGTGCATTTATTTTGCACCATCTAAAGATTTTCACCATACCATGACAGATGTTCGACTGTTCTCGCCCGAGAAGTTTATCACTGTACCCGGACGTGCATTTATTTTTCACTATCTTTCAAGAAAATCAACTACGATCCTTTACAGATGCACGCCAGTTCACGCCTGGAAAATCCATCAGTACAACACTTTACAATCCTACATGTTACAACATCGGTACAACACTTTACATCTTACAACATCGGTATACAACATTTCTCACCTAAGAAACCGATCCTATCTTCGTTATGACTCGCAGCAAATGGCCATCTCCATGGAGCAGTTGGGCTTCCATTTACCTGTCGTCTTGAAGTATGGGAGGTTTGAACCAAATCGTATTCAGGAGAGCACGATCTTGAAGTACGGGGAGGTTTGAGCGGAATCATATTCAGGAGAGCACGATTCTGAATTATGAAGAAGTTCATTTACCCTTTAGTAAAAGAAGGAGCCGAATCATATTCAGGAGAGCACGATTCTGAAGTATGAGGAAGTTCAGTTAGCCCTTTTCATATTCAGGAGAGCACGATTCTGAAGTATGAAGAATTTCATTTACAAGAAAGAGCTGAATCATATTCAGGAGAGCACGATTCTGAAGTATGAGGAAGTTCAGTTAGCCCTTTTCATATTCAGGAGAGCACGATTCTGAAGTATGAAGAATTTCATTTACAAGAAAGAGCTGAATCATATTCAGGAGAGCACGATTCTGAAGTATGAGGAAGTTCAGTTAGCCCTTTTCATATTCAGGAGAGCACGATTCTGAAGTATGAAGAATTTCATTTACAAGAAAGAGCCGAATCATATTCAGGAGAGCACGATTCTGAAGTATGAGGAAGTTCAGTTAGCCTTTTCATATTCAGGAGAGCACGATTCTGAAGTATGAAGAATTTCAGTTACAAGAAAGAGCCGAATCATATTCAGGAGAGCACGATTCTGAAGTATGAGGAAGTTCAGTTAGCCTTTTCATATTCAGGAGAGCACGATTCTGAAGTATGAAGAATTTCATTTACAAGAAAGAGCCGAATCATATTCAGGAGAGCACGATTCTGAAGTATGAGGAAGTTCAGTTTACCCTTTTCATGTTCAGGAGAGCACGATCTTGAAGCATGAAGAAGTTTATTTATCCTTCAGTAAGAGAAGAATCAGAATCGTATTCCAGGCGCCGACCTTAAATGCGAGAAGATTTATTTATCAGATAAGCAGCAGCCTCTTTATTTGAGTGCTTATCCATTTTGGCATATAAGTCCCTTCCAACGATGAGTGACAGTTCTCCATCGAGAAGCTTATCAGGGCATTTCCCATTAAAGTCCATTCATTTTGGCATACAGCCGGTCTTTACCCTGTATATTTGATACGGATTTCTGAAAAGTCCGTTCGATCCCATCACGAAGGATAAGTTACAGAAGCTTGGATGTTATTCTTTGCTCAATGCTCCAGCAGTCTGTAATCGATCTTGCAAGCCGTGTAGATCCTGTTATTATTAAACATTCCCAAATGGAGGTCATCTCATAAGTGCCCTCTACATTTAAGAACCTTATTCCTAAAGTCCATTTATTTTGGCATACAGCCGGTCTTTACCCTGTATATTTGTTACGGAATTCCGAAAAGTCCGTTTGATCCTGTCACGAGGGATAGTTTACAGAAGCTTGGATGTTATTCTTTGCTCAATGCTCCAGCATTCTGTAATCGATCTTGCAATCGTACGTGATCCAGTTTTATTTTTAGATTCCCCAGTGGAGGTCGTCTCATAGGTACTATCCCCATTTGAGAATCTCGTTCCTTTTCTAAAAAAGACAATTGGTCGTGTTCGCACCAGTTGACCATCATTTTTAGAATCCCCCAGTGTTGTACTGTGTCTCAGTGCGTCGTTTTCCCCAGTGTGTTCTTCTCGTAGCGTCTGTCCCTGTGTCGTAGTATTCGTCATCATTTTCGCATTCATCATTCCAGCATACGCATCATATCATATTCATGGCATCATCTGCATTAGCTTGTTCTCGCTTGGTCCATAGCATTGCATATCGCCACATATAAGGGCAAAATTTTCGGTTATCTATATTTAAATCCCTCCACCATGATTCCTCGAGTCTCCGTCGCTCAAATCATCCGGTGTAGCTATTTAAATAGGGGCAACTGTAATACCCCAAATTTTACCCTTTCTTTTTTATTTTTATTTTAAATTCTTATTAACTTAATAAATTAACCTTTTTTTTAGATCTTGTTTTTTTAACTAATAATAATTTAATTAAATTTTTTTTATATAACTTTACTAATGCTTTTTATTAACTTTTTTTTTCTATTTAGTTTATTTATTTAAATCATTTTAAGCTCTTCTTACTAACTTTTAGGATTTAGATTAAAATTTAACTTTTTTTTTCTTTTCTTTAAGAGTAAATCTTTTTATAACCTTTTTTAAATTAATTTCTAACACATTTTTTTAATCAAATTCTATTACCTTTTTAAGATTAAATCTTTTTTTCTAACTTTTTTAAAGCTAAATCTTTTTTTCTAACCTTTTTAAAATTAAATCTTTTTTTCTAACTTTTTTAAAGCTAAATCTTTTTTTTCTAACTTTTTTAAAGTTAAATATTTTTCTTTAACTTCTTTTTAAAAATTAAATCTTTTTTTCTCTAACTTCTTTTTTAAAAATTAAATCTTTTTTTCTCTAACTTCTTTTTAAAATTAATTTTTTTTCTAACTTTTTTTTAAAATTAAATCTAAATCTTTTTTTTGACACCTTTTTTTTTTCAAATTAAAATTTTAAGTTCTTTTTAAAATTAAATTCTAACGCCCTTTTCTTTTTCTTTTTTTTTTTAAATTCTAAATTCCTTTTAAAATGAAATTCCAACAGTTTTTAAAATAATTCTAACACTTTTTCTAAAATCAACATTCAAATATATTTTTTTTATTTTAAAATTCTAACTCATTTTTTTTAAACTTAAAACTCTAATTTTTATTTAACTTGAAGCTCTTATTTTCTTTGCTAACTTTTTAAATTTAAATCCCAACATTTTTTTAATCAAATCCAATCCCAATGAATTCCAGATCAAATCAATCAGATCATATCATCATCATAAGAAAATCAGCATCACCATCATTGAATCAAATCTGAAATCATCATAAAAATCTACTCAAATCAAATCAGAGATTGAAAAAGATTGAGATATTCAAATTAAATCTGAGATTAAAAAAGATTTAAAAATCAAGTATAAAGGGGACGAAAATCATAGCAAGAAAGGGGAACTTTTTCGTAAAATCCAAGCAAACCCCGTCAAAAAATCCTCTAGCCTCAGGACAAAGCATCATCGGCCATCATCATTCCGTAAGGATCAAAAAATATAATTACAATTTTTGTGTTGCTTTTCATGTTTTTCAGGAAAAAGAGATGAAGAAGACAAATCGGCGGCCATGCAAAAGAAGAAGAAGATAACATCCGTGAGAGGCAAACAAGAAGAAGAGGAACACACGCAAACTCAGAGAGCAGAGAGAAGAAGAGTGATGACCGGCCCAACCCTCTTTTTTTTTTTATTATTTATTGTTTTTCCATTTGTTATTTTATTTTGTTTATCTTTTTTAAAAAAAATCAAGAAGGCCCTTTCTTTTTTATAACCAAAAACCTTTTTCAAATTAATTAAAACTCTTTTTAAATAAAATAATCAAATGTTTTTTTTCAAATAATAAAACTTTTTTATAACTTTAAAGTAAAACGTGTTTTTAACTAACATTAAGATTTTTTAAATTAAACCAATTGTTTTTTTAATGATTAAATCTTTTTTTCAAAATATTATCACTAAAACTCCTTTTTTAGAATAATTAACCAAACTTTCACTTTTTTATTAATAAATTTTTTTAAAACTCAAAACTCTTTTAATTAAAATTAATCTCTCTTTTAAATCCTTGGTTAAAAAGACCATAAAAGTCCTCCAAAATTCATACGGTTTGTTTCTCGTTCAATTTTGATTTCGTTTTCGTCTAACTCCACATACTGACATTTTTGTTTGTTTTGTTTCTTGCAGCTATTATGTTCAATTTGAAACTTATTTTCGGTTTTATATTTAGCTATTATAATTGTAACTGCTTATGGGATGTAATTGTGCGAGACAATTGTCGCATTTATCTTTCCGCACTTTATTTTCTGCCGTTGTATGTATATTTAATTTCATCGCATCTTTATAATTAATTTCACTCCTCCGAAGGAATTAGGTCTAGCCGTTTAACCGCCGTGTCAATAGTCCTCAACTTCAAACCCTTACAACCTTACAAACCCTACTTTTCACAAATGCCTCGCCGCAGGCAAGATTACAATTTTACCCCTAGCATTAGGTCAAAGAGCCGCCGCGCTCATTTTAGGGTTTCCCGCCGCGGAATCCCTAACCTAATTTAACCCTAATTACAACTTAACAATTCAACGTAGAGATTTGGAGTTTCTACACTCCATGTAAGCGTGTCCCTAAGATACGTTTATTCCCCATTGAAACCTTGGCCACAGTCAAGACGTTTCTAACCTCCTTTTTGAGGGGAACTACGATTACTCTGATTCCACTCCCGTAAGGATACGTAGGCACAAGATGCGATGTCTTGCCGAGTAAACTTAGAATTAACCCCTTAGGTCTTTTTTTCTCACTTTTAATCCCTTTGTACATATACCTTAAGCAAATAAATAAAGCAAATAGTAAACATTTGAACAAAAGGTTCCTGTAGAGTACTACAGAAGTTTAGGGTGCTAATACCTTCCCTAAATTTAATCAACCCCCGAACCCTAGATCTTTCCCCGCATTGCGTTTACGATGCAAAATAGGTTTTCCCTTTTTGACCTTTTCCTTCGGATAAATCAAAGAGCGGTTGTGAATTGAATTGCGATTCAAACTCATTAATAGTTTGTGATCCTATTTCCACCGCAACAGAATGTATTTGAGAAAATCAAAAGATTGAATGAATAACAACTCAAGAGCGAGTCTTGAGAGTTGCTCATTCGAAGGTTCAAGAAATGCTAGATTTCAAGAATCCCCTTCTTTTGGAGTTTTTTCGAGGAAAATGCTTAAAAAATTATTTGAAGCGAAAATAACGTAGTCTTGACTGAATTATCATCTATCAATAATTTGACCGATAATAATCATTAAAGTCATCATTGACTAGGGAATAAGAAAAAGTGGATAAAAACAAAAATGAAATTTTTGAAAAGAAATGGTCTCGGGTTTGCTATTATTTATCAATAATTTGACAAACTATAACTCGGGGTATCGTCATCGACCCAAAAGCAAAGTAAATATTGAAATGAAAATATCATCGAAGTTTGAACAAAAATTTAGTAAAATCTAACAAAATACTTAATGAGGTCTTCTATAAGCACCTAAGAATATCAAGTGATGACCAAAACTCTAAATAAAATTGCAACAAAACTTCAATTAAATAAAGGGAGTTCTCTTGAAAATAGACATTTCTAAAAAAACAAGGGATCATCTAGACCTTTTGAAGCCCATCACCCAATCATAAAACAAAGGGGTGCAGCGTCTCAACATGGTGTGATGAGGAGTAGTTGTATGGGCCATGGATTGAGACTCACAGATCTAGTATATGAACAACATGATTCATCATAGGCCTTAAGCCCATTCAATTCACAAAAGGGGAAATGTAATAAAAAGGTGGTGATAAGTAGAATTATCACGGGCCTCACGGTCCATTCATCCACCACAAGCAAACACAGTTAATAAAAAGAAGGGGGTGGAATAGGAAACCGATCATCATCATGTTTTTCAACTTACAAGAAAAACAAGGCAAACAAATAAATCAGTTTTTAACATTATAAAGAAACAATCCGTGACTTTTCTAAGGAACCATGCTAACTAGAAACCCTTCTTTCTCATCGTGAAAGAAAAAAAAAACTCAAGGGAACAACAAGTCGATTTAAAGACAATCAGTGATTTCAACCTTCTTACATGAATCTCCTTTCGACCTATTGTTCTTCGTCTCTCGCTCGTACTCGATTCAGTTTCAGGTTCTCTGTATGATTCACTCAGGTTTGTTTGTTTGATGTTCTTTTTCGCGTTTGGGTTTGTATTCGTCTCATTTTTCTCTTCTTCTACTCTGATTCTCTGTTCTGTTCTCTGGTTGGGGTTTTAGCATGTTTATTTGGGTGTGTTAGAGAACTTCTGATTGTGTGTGGATGAAGATGAGGTGGGTGAAAGGTTTGGGAGTGTGGTTGGCTTGGAAGGTTGTTTCGTAAGGTTGGGTTACAGAAGATTGATGAAGGATTCTTTGAAGATTTGAAGAAATGTGAGGTTAAAGGAGGTTGATGAAATGTATGAAGATGAGTCTCTTGGTTTTGGTTGTTGTTGTTTTAGTGAGAGGATTTGGAGATCGGATAAGAAAAATCGTGTTTAGAGGTTTGGGATTTTCTTTGATTTAGGGATTTGGAGGTTTGTGCGGTTATCAAGATGAATGTTTGGTATTGTAGTGGTGGCTTTCAAGTTTGAGAATGGTTTTTTCGGAAGAAGAAGATTGGGTTTGTGATTCTGATGTTGAAGGAGATGGTTTCCAAGCTGTGGCTGCTAGGGTTTTTTCCTCTCCTCAAGGTCCTCTTATAAGATATATGAAGGGTATGCTTGAAAGAGAGCTCAGAGGGATTTTGCTACCGTTTTGATACTTGTGGTAGGTCGTTTTTATTACTCTTGGCATATTCTTTTTAATCCATTTTGTCCTGTTTTACAGTGTGTTAATACCCTTTTGTTGTGCTGCTCTGTGTAGTGGGATGGGAGCTGATGTTGTCCTTTTGCAGAGTGGTTGCAGCTAGTACGATTTTGGAGGGGGCCAAAGGTACAAGTCTGTCTTTATCATGGGCTGGTAAATTTATAAGTTTTCTACCATCAATTCATTGTTTTACTGCGGTGACTGAGTTTTTGTCTGTTATGGATTTATGTTAGCTGCCATGATGCTGCAGGTTGTTATGTGGTGGTTTACCAATGTTGTCCTTTTGCTGCATAACATCGCGAGTGGTTTGTGCCAGATAAGGGACATCACGTACAGAACAAGCATCGTGTTGCTTTTTGTGAAAGATGTTACCACTTGGTATTTTCATTTTACCACTTTTCCTTTTCTTTTCCTTCTTCAGATTTCATCCATTGTACCATATTGCTGCCCATTTATTTTCACTTTTTCATAATAGCTGCGTTTGGACTGCATTTTCTGTGAATATTAATGGCACATCTGCTTAATGTTTTATTGAAGTTTTGTTGCTGATTGTGTTTTTCTCGTTTGTTTTATGCAGGTAAAAACAAGTTTATGGCTTGTTGTGGATCACTTGTGTCATGGTTGTGGTCCATACATCTCCTTCATATTCTATATTCTTTTAAGCTCTGTATGTAGATTTTTCAAATTGCAAATTTTGTGGATTTATGATCTCGCAAGATGTTCAACTCGAACCATCTTTGAGCTGTCAATTAACACAGATTTTTTTGAATAAGCTATGACTTGGATGAAGTTTTGTGACAGATTTATCGTTTTATCTTATGCGTGAGATGTGATTGTTGGTGTGTCACCTATCAATTTAAATCGTACATCAAGTTGGGTGCAAGCAAAAATTACAACTGGGAATTAGTCATGACAATAGGATTTGGCTTATTTTGTGCGTGAAGCTGGCTTTAATACGGCTGATGGCTTTGGCGGGATAAAGGCGCTGCATATTCTTTCTTTACCAGCTGTGTATTGGTGAATTCCCCTCACATTGTGTACTAATCTTTTGTTCATGTTGCAGATGAGGTTATGTGGCTTTGCACGACATTACGAACATTACGGTTTTGAATGGTTTGTTTTGAAGCTGTGGCAACGGCGTGAGTGTCGTAACAATTTGTTGAGTTTTGTGAATCACCCTATTTTCATAAATCTTTTCATTTTTGACAGGTAGCTAACGCAAGGAGCTCGTGAGCGGTGTTTTTCTATGTTGCAAATTCAAGTCGGGGTTACGGCGCATGTATCGTAGTGAGTGGTAGCTTGGTGACTTTTGTTGGCTTCAAAGACATGAGGTGAAGGTTGCTAGGGTGTATGCTTTTTGGAACATTATCATCCAACCTCTCTGACTCACCCATCTCTGTTTCACGTCAAAACGTCCATACTTTGATTGCCCAAGAAAGTTATAAATATTTCTCTGATCTTTAAGTCCTCGAAAGTGATGATGGTTCATAGCTTGTGAATTTATGACCTGTTTGTCTCCATAAGGTTCCACTTCAACACCAAGATCCCCAATCGGATGATACTGAAATTTACGAGCTATGGAAGATCTTTGATGTGCCTGACCAGCTGACTTTGGGCTATGCAAATCATTGCCATCACAATTTGCATTTTCTCTCATACTACCATCTCTTGGATGAGAAGGATTAGATCCAAGACCATCTTTTGACTTTTCTATTTTATTACAGTCATCCGCATCATCTGCATCACCTTCAAATTTTCCATTCTTAGATGATTCTAAAATTAAAGGGTTCTCCATATGATACTTGTATTTTCTTGGACCTCCATTTCTTTTATAGCTAACTGCTGACTCTGAATCTCTACATACATCAATGTTAGGGAACTTCTTGCTGCTTGGCTGGCTGAACCATGCAGGGACCGAATTCGGTAATGCGGCAATATCATTCATACCAGAATCCTCCTGACGAATTTGCATGTTATTGTCGCTACTGCGAAAATCGGCGTCGGCTGACAAAAGAGTCGCCACCGTGCGTTATTTATCCCAACGGAGGGAAAGGAAACGCTCAAAGTAAACCTCGCAAAAAACGGGAAAGGTATGGTCATCGCAACCAAAACCGGGGTTCGGGAGTCGGTTACGCAAGGGGAAGGTATTAGCACCCCTCACGTCCGTCGTACTCGACGGGATCCACGCTTGCTTGGTTTGTCTAAAGGATGCAAAAACAATCTATCTACGGCTGCTAAATCTAAACGGAAGGGAATTGACTCGATAGAGCGTCGCACTCTACGCCTACGTATTCTCAAGAGAGAAAGTCAGAGTCAACGTAGTTCGGGAAACTACAGGGAAATTGGCTCGCCAAGACTTCGCGTCTTGTGCCTACGTACTTCCACACTGCATGGAAGATCAGAGCTTACGTAGTTCAGGCTAACTACGACTAGACTGGGGTGTTCTCACACAACAGTGAGAAATTAAACTGGTTTTAAAGGTACGGGAACCTATGGGAAAAACTACGGTCTGGTCTCAAATGCACTCGGGCAAGAGAAAGGGATAACATCAGTCGTCAGCGGGAAAGTCTCGATCGCACAGCAGCGAGAGAACAAAAGGTTAGTCGTTAGTGTGCTCGCTAGGATATCGCATCATATGCCTACATATTCTCGTCTGGTACGAGAAATCAGAGCAGCTGTAGTTCGGCTACTTTCGGGACCACAGCTCAAATCTCGTTTTATTGATATTCTAAAAATGGGTTACAATGGTGGAGAACTGAAAAATAAACTCCTAAAAACTATCCAACTATCCTGGGAAAATCAAATGGGAAATAGTCCCCTAACAAGTGGACCTTTGAAAAACTATCTCTAAAAGTGCAAAAAGTCCCCTAACAAATGAACTTCTAAAAACTATCTCTAAAAGGGTAAAATAAACTCCTATGAAGAATATCTATTCCAAAGAAAATATGAAATCTACAAACTAATATTTTTATACTCTTTTTTCAAATATTTTTCTTTTTTCATATTCTTTTCCAATATTTTCTCTTCTTATTTTTTTTAATATTTCTTTTTTTCACATTTCTTTTTAACTACTTTTCTTCTTTTCTTTTTCCTTCTTTTTTCGATCTTTTTCTCAAATATTCTTTTTATTTCCCTTCTTTTTCAATCTTTTTTCAAATATTCTTTTAACTATTTTTTCCATATAAAATCTACGCAAATGAAAATACAAGAAAATAAAGAAAAAAACAGAAAAAAGAACACTGGGGGGTGCAACTAGCCCAGGAGGTACAATCAGCAGAAAAAAAAACAAACAGAATTGGGCCCAGCCCAACAAAAACATAAGAAAAAAATGGGGAGGGGGCGCAGTCTGTTACGGGGGTATACGTATGAGAAAAAGAATGAAAACGGGCTTAGCCGAGGGGCCCAAACCAATCACACGATCCATTGCCAATTCACCCTTCAGTAACAAGATAGAAACCCTAGGTTACTACTAACTTGTCATCACTGTTCACACCAACTCAAACGCGCCGCTTCTCTCGTTCCTGTCTCTCTCTCAAACGCTCAATCTCAACCTCACCTTCACCACCTTTCAGCTTTTCAGAACCTGCATGTCCTTCGAAACCAGTATAAACAACCGATCAACCAAAACACGAGTCCCCTAAGATAAACATCCATCCCTTGATCTTCGAGGATTTATGACGAACTTTGAATATTGGACCAGTGAAGGGTTCGTGAAGCTATCCATGAAGATTTCTGACGAACGAGGCTCTTGACGGAAGCGGTGGAAGAAGATGGTACTAAAATCTGGAAAAAAGGCTCGGCCACTAACCTCATGAAGAGTGACGAGGATGCATGTTCCTGATGCGATGTTAAAAGATCTTGATCGGAGACGAGGCGGAGTTGATGATCGCTGACGAAGATGTTAAAGTTCACGAATCCAGAGAGCGCTCGATGAAATAATGAAGAATCTGAGGGAAATCTAGCAATCTATGATGAACTCGCTGAAGAATTCGTTGAAGTTCTTGAAGTAAATTTGGCAATTTCTGGGCAAAGTTGGATGACTTTGGTGATCAATGATGTTGATGATTCTATTAACGACTTATAGAGGATGAATCTGATCGGAGTTGTGGATGATGAATTGGGTGAGGATTGGAGATTAACCTTTCTGAGTTTTCGTTGATTTTTCTTGTTGTTGATGATGATCGGAGAAGATGTTCTTGATGGATGAAGATCGAGCGCGCGTGTGTTATTGATGTTGGCGTTCTGGAGATTTGCGCATGAATCCTTCACGAAGATCATATAAACAATGATGAAGATCTCGCGATTTCTGAGGATTGGATGAAGATTGATGATGTTTGGATGAAGATTGGTGGAAAAGAGATGAAGATTAGAGAAAATTCTGGAAAAAATTGATTCCTGGCGAAGTTTACGGCGGAGGGCGGTGGTCGGAGATAGTTGAAGGTTGGTTAGGGTTGCCGGAAGAAGTTGGTGGCGGTGGTTGCATGGCCGCCGGCCATGCAACCGGCGAGGTTCAGGCGATGCCAAGTGGCTTGGTGAGTGCTGAGGGAGAAGCTGCATGTACCACACGCGGCGTGAAAGGCAGTAGTGGAATGCCACGCGTGGAATGAGAAGGAGTGAGTGGATTATGAGGTGTCTCCTTTAGAATTGCACGCGTGGCTGATTTATATATGGACATGTGGCGAATCTGGACACAAAAATGGACAAAAAGGACTGAGATACTGGGCCTCCAAAAAGCTCTTGGGCCCAAACGAAAAATGAGTTCAATAAACCCAAAAATCTGAATTAAAATGGATTAACCCAATTAAAAACTAATTAAGAACTAAACCTAATTAACTAGCTAATACTCAACTAACTAATCTGAAAATTGAGACTAATCTAATCTAATTAATTCTGATAAATCCTAATTAACACCTAAACAACCGATTAAGACCTAATTAATCTAACTAAATCTCAATTAAACCTAAAAAGAGAATTAACCTAAAAAAAACTCTATTAATTCCAATTAATTTCTAAACTAATAAAACTCTAATAATCCCACTAATCTAAAAACTCTAATAATTCTCTATTTAAAATTTAAAAGAAAATCTTTTATTCTAAAAAAACTCTAGCAAAAGAAAATCATATTAAACTATTATCTAAAAATGACTTAATATCTAAAATAGAAAATTTATTCTAAAATCTATTAAAAACAATTTATAAAATTCTAAAAAGATTTAAAACTATTAAAAATATTAAAAGAAATCTATTTAAATTCTAGAAAATCTATAAAGCCTATTTAAAATCTACAAAAGGCTATTAAATTCTAAAAAATGCAAACAAAGGCAAATAACCAACATAAAAGAGAGCGCGAGACCAGATCGAAGCAAAACAGTAAACCCGGACACCAAGAATCTCAAAAATCACTGCGTAAGCCGAAAACACCCAGGAAGCGCGTGAATTCTCAAAATAACCTCCGATTACCCGAACCGGTCTGAGATACCTGAAATGCGACAACAGGACTGTAATCCCGATAAAATCACCATGATTGAGAAAATGCACTATATGCAGTATGTAAATGCTAATGCGAAATGCGTCGAAACATCGAGCCAGATACGGGACCCGGTTGGTCAAATTTTAGGGTGCAACAGCTGCCCCTATTCAAGCAGCTTGGACCTGAATGGTTGAGGAGCGCCCAACCTTTGATCATTCAAAGGTAGAAGATGGTTGAATACAAATGGAACCCTGGAATTTGCCAACCGCAAAATAAACTGCAAAACTGCTTGAGAAATAGCGTCTAATAAACTGAAGTCTGGTTGTCACGGCAACAACTGTCAATTATCTGATAAATTTTCTGCTTGTTTCTTTTCAACATCAATCACCTGTGTGACGCCAAAGATACTGATTCTTCGGAATAATGCTTCAAAAAAGCAAACACCTTCCCATCTACCATGGGATCTTTTCTGTCGACTCATGGTTCCTGGCGAACCTGAGGAAACTCTCCTGGGGAATTCTGAATTGAACTGCCTGGCACCTATTTCGACGAAGGCGGAAGCTTCAGAAGTTCGATATGTGTCAATCTTTCTTTCTTTTTTTTCAGTGCTGACGTAACAACCAGATGTGAAGAATCACTCCGCTGGGGGGAGTAGAGAAGCTTAACCAAACAACTCTGCAGGTGAACAAATTCGAAGGCCAGTAGGTAACCATCCTGGTCTATGTTTCGACATGCGGATGTCTGAAATGATGCAATGCCCTATATGACATGTAAATGTTATGCGCTTGTAATTGCAATACCCTATACTGCATGAATATGCTATGCATTTTGATAGATGTAAATCTGACGATATATGCAAATGCTAATGTAAGCTCGAGCTGCCAGAGAACACCAGGTCTACAAACCACTTTGGCAAAATAAATGCCGGAGGCAAAGTCAAGTCCACTGAAGGTAATCTGGTATCACAGAATCATCTCAGCAAAATAAATGCTGGAAAAGGGAAACCAAATCCGCTCGGGATAACCATCCTGCTGGAGAAATGGAAACGCAACCCTGCTTGGGGAGAAAGAAAAAACAACTCTGCTCGGGGATGCTCTCTTCAAACCATTGGCAACTGATTGTGCTCTGTGGGGATTGACCCGAACTGGGGTTGATTGCGCGCAGCACGTTGCTGGAAATGCCCCTACTATCAAGGATATCAATCTTAATCTGCTGAGGATACTCCTGATCCTACTCTGATGCGGGATAGCAATACAATCTCAATTCTTCCGGGAACAATACACAACTTTCAACTGCTGAAGAGGAGTAATTCTGATTTAACAACGTCCATACGGTATTCAACATTAATCAAGGAACTGACATCAATTAAGCTTCGTATCGGGGAACCTGACAAATTATTGTATCGGGTCTTTACACATTTTTTTTGGGTTTTTAGGATAACAACGGGTTATTAACAAGATGGAAAATACTAGACGAGAACTAGCATTCAAAGGTAGACTACCAGGAGAGAACTGATAGCAAAATAGATTAGGAAAATTGAGCGAAAGTTGGTTTTTATGTTTTGAACGTCAAACGGGGCTGACTGGATATAGGCTAAGAAAAGACAACTAGGCGAGAACCGGCTGAAAGCTGACATGTACGAGACGAGAACTGATACAACAATAGGTTAAAGAAAAGAAAACAACCAGACGAGAACTGGTTGGAAGTTGACATGCATTAGGCGAGAACTGATGTTTACGAGAAGCAAATCGACAATACGATAACTCGTTAAAAGAAAGGCAGTACCAGGCGAGAACTGGTATTTACGGAAACATGGGCCAGACGAGAACTGGTTACCGGTTTGCCAGGCGAGACCTGGGCTTTGGAAATGACTTAGTTACGAAGTTCTGACACGTAACAGATTTAAACTGCAGGATAACAATCCACCGACAACACGGCTCTTCTTATTTAGAAGGTTCAGGTTTTTGATAAGGGTATTGACATGATTCCCCGATACTCAACTCTTACTGGGGATAAACAATCTTGCCTGAACAACTTGCCCCAGTACAATTCAACTTGCCCCAATCCAACTTTTGGGAATACTCTGAACAGCTCTCTACGAGACGACCTCGAGATTATTTGCCCCGGTATCTGTACGACAAAAGGATTCAACCTCAATCAAACAATTGTCAACCCAGTTGGTCTTCACTATCTCTGAAGTGACTTTGCCCCTGAATGAGCGTATAAGCGACTTAACCTGATCTGATTACCCACTGGAAGGTTCTGCTTTCAAATCACGACATTCTAGATGATTGCCCCTGATTGGGTCTCGAGAATATTCATTTCTGATCAACTGCTTCTCAAACAAACTGCCCCATAATCCACTGATGCTTCGGGACTTGTCCTCAGACTAACTGATACTGAACTTACTGGAAATTAATGCCCCTGATTCATAGGGCTTCACAACATACTATTCTGATTCAGACTACTGTATTATTTAGTCCTGTTTGATTATTCCCTGTTGGAATTCCCTTCTTGCCAATTACTGACCTGCAAGTAAAAATCGTCTATTCACGAATGGTAATCTTAATGCAATGTTTATGCAGATTTTGAATTTTTTTTGCCTTGTCACTCATTTATGTGTCATGATTGTGAGTGATGAATGAACCGGAGTTCAAACGCAGTGCTTACGTGGTCAGTGAAAAACACAATAAGGATGTGACTAGCAGATCAAGAAGGAGTCGGGTTACTCAACCTTATCGTAGTGCGCTTTCAGAATAAACCCTACCTCAATTAGGTCTTTTAAGGGTTGTATCGTGGTCGGGTTCACGGTTCGTGAAACAAAGTATATTTGGCTCAAAATTTGATTTGTACCCACCCCTTCTACGTGATGTTCTCCGATCCTAAGGTTCAGTTAACCTGGCTCGAGCGCTCGCCTCTTCGAGAGGTATGCTGAATGGTAAGAACCACAATTAAGGAACTCACAGGGCTTTTCCGGAGTGATAGTTACTCCTTCTCGTTTTCGGTGTCTGTGTACACGACTTTGTGACTCGCTGGGGAAAAAATTTCTATTGATATCCTTTCTTTTTCATTCTTTTGATTCCCTAATTTTTTGCCTGGACTGACTCCTTTTGAGTTCTGTTCAATTTTCGTTTTCTTTTGAAGTCCAGCGGGATGCCCTGATTTTTGCCTAAGTATTAGCTTTCCAGCTTTTTCTTTCTTTTTACTTAGCGGGCTTTCTTTTTCTTTCTTTTGGAACAAAGTCGTGTGACACTGGTTGTCTTGATTGCTCCGAAAGGGTTGTAACTGTCTCACTCCTGATTGGTGAGGTTTAACCACTGTGGTTGACGAAGTACGACCTCTGGGGAAAAATGCAATGATTGGTCCTCGAAAGACAACACTCCTCTGTAAGACTTGAATGCTCGGTCAAGCTAACTGACAACTACCCTGCCCCGGGTTAAGATGCGAGGGTTTTAAAAAGTCCGAAAAAACTTCTACTTCCTGGCTCGAAGTGGTTAACAAGGGACTAACTCCTTATATCTCCAGTGTTTAGGGATCTGAAACAATGCCTTGTACGTCATCGGCAAGGTTTTATCTGAAAGCATACGATCATCGGTTATGAGTTTAATTTCATCATCCTCCCTTCAATCTTTGCTAATCACAGTGATAAAGTGGAGTGAATAAAATGCAAGTGTCAGCGCAATACAATAAATGAGCGATAGCGACATGATTAATTCAGAAAAATGCATGGTCACATTATTAATATCACCATTCGAAACATACAATGTTTACAGCAAGTAGTAACTAACAGAAAAGAAACTACAAATGCAAATGATATAAAGTCTGAGGACTGCCAATGCTGAGGGCGCCTGCCTGTCTGGACCACTGGCTTTTGCTGGGGAATACTTTCCGAGTCTACGAGCTTAGACAGCTGAGCGGTTGGTATGAACAAACAGAAATCCTTCTCGAAAGGAAATGCGATCTTGGTCAATCAACTGTTGTACTTTTGCCTGAAATGCTTTACAATCTTCTGTCGAATGCCCTGGAGAGCCACCATGGTAACCACACTGAACGTGGGGATTGTACCCAGGAGGGTAAGGTTCTGGAACTGGCTTAAGAGCTTTAGGTTCCACCAAAGAGCTCTGGATCAAAGATGGTAGCAGCTGGCTATACGGCATAGGCACTGGGTGAGAAGGAGCTTTCCTTCGTTCCAAATTGTTACGAGGCCTGTTCTGATTCTGACGCTGATTCTGATAACCTCGACCACGAGTTCGCTGCTTTGCAATGGAAGCGACGTGAGATTCCTGATATGGTGCCCTAGGCACGGCTGTCTGTTCAGTATAACAAGCCACAGGAGGTACTGATCTCTGATAAGATGAAGAACCAACAAAATTCACTGATTCGCTTCGAGGATATTCAACCTTTGGCATGACTGCATTGATCACAACTCCTTCTTCATTCTGATAGTCACAAGGGTATTCAGTTTCACCAGCTTGATCGTTTGAAGTAATCTGAATTTTCCCGATTCTTATGGCATACTCAAGGCGTTCTCCTAATGTTACCACGTCAGAGAAACTTAACGGAAGTCCAAGCAATCTTTCGAAGTACGGATCTTGTAGGGAATCTACAAACATGCTTGTCAGCTCTCGGTCTAACAGTGGTGGGTGCACTCTAGCAGCAAATTCTCTCCATCTCTGAGCATACTTCCTGATAGGTTCATTGTTCTCTTGAGACAATTCTTGCAACTGCATGCGATGGGGAGCTATGTCTAAATTATAATCGTACTGCTTCAGAAATGCCCTGGCTAAATCCATCCATGATTGAATCTGATTTTTCTCTAACTGCATATACCACCTCAAAGATGCCCCAGTCAGACTATCCTGAAAGCAATGGATCATCAATTTGTCGTCTCGCACAAACAAAGTCATTCTTCGACAGAACATCATCAAATGTTGCTTCGGACAGCTATCTCCCGTGTACTTCTCAAAGTTCGGCACTTTGAACTTATAAGGCAACACCAGGTCAGGAACTAAACACATGTCTGCAGCATTCAGGTTAACAGCATCCTTCACTTTCAAAGCTTTCATTCCTTCTTCCAACGCTCGGAGTTTTCTATCCGTCTCAAGAGCTCTTGGATCTACGGTCCTGGCTATTGGAATATCTCTTCGTGGATTCATCACAGGGAAAACAACATCCTGATTGTTAACAGGAGGAGGACGCTCATATCGGGCACTAAACTGCTCATGTCGATCTCGGTTCTCAACAGAAGGCTGTACAACTTGGTCTTGCGGGAAGTCTTCCATGGAATCATACAGAGGGTTGGACGTCATAGTGAACCCTGTCAAGGTATTAGGAGACTGGAAATTGCCTTCAGACATAGCTACCAATAGTCTTCAGCTGACTTCAATGCTCGATTCTGCTCAAATCTACTCAACCCCTAGGTCAGTCTTCTGACAATCAACAGTTTCTCAATCCAAACTCCGGGTAATCACCTTCAGGAAATAAAGGCTGGATCAGAACTCTGGCTAACTGGAGGATGATATGCAATATGATGCAACACTGTTATGCACATGATATGCAAGATGCAGCAAACAACGGGACCACAACCCCCACACAAAATCTCTGAATACTGCGGCGCTGCTGACGGAGTACGTTCGCTCTGAAGAGAAGACCAAAATAACGGGTAGGTTGGAAGTCAAGGTTCCTGCAAAAACCCTCCCACTCACGGGTATGGACCTATATCTGTCAAGGTACGACATCCTATGCGGTCGTCAGCGTCACAGACTTTCAAAACTGACGATACGATTCCCAGAAGGAGTGGCATCATCAAGTCTTGAAGAGGCCTCACTTAGCTAACTTCCAAATGATCGGTTCCCAGAGTCGACAATCCAACTAACCAGCAACCCGAGCCACCCAAAGGGTGGGACAAGAGGCCAACCAGAAGAACCTCGTCTGAGTGTGGATTTCGCGGGACACTAATACAAGCAAAGCCGGTAGGCGCCCACTAATTTCCACTCTAAGTCTAAAGTGCACTCAAGCCCAGGTCCGGCTTATCTCTCAATCATAGAACACCCGTCACACCCCAACAGCACAATAGCAACAAATAATATCAATAAATAAACCCAATAGACAAGCAAACAAGCGCTAGGATTGACTCTCTTAGGGGACGTTGGATCCCACATGCATAAGGAACTATCGCAGTCCTTAGCAGCCAGGGGACGTTGGATCCCCAGCAGAGTCGCCAGCTGTCGCTACTGCGAAAATCGGCGCCGGCTGACAGAAGAGTTGCCACCGTGCGTTATTTATCCCAACGGAGGGAAAGGAAACGCTCGAAGTAAACCTCGCAAAAAACGGGAAAGGTATGGTCATCGCAACCAAAACCGGGGTTCGGGAGTCGGTTACGCAAGGGGAAGGTATTAACACCCCTCACGTCCGTCGTACTCGACGGGATCCACGCTTGCTTGGTTTGTCTAAAGGATGCAAAAACAATCTATCTACGGCTGCTAAATCTAAACGGAAGGGAATTGACTCGATAGAGCGTCGCACTCTACGCCTACGTATTCTCAAGAGAGAAAGTCAGAGTCAACGTAGTTCGGGAAACTACAGGGAAATTGGCTCGCCAAGACTTCACGTCTTGTGCCTACGTACTTCCATACTGCATGGAAGATCATAGCTTACGTATTTCAGGCTAACTACGGCTAGACTGAGGTGTTCTCACACAGCAGTAAGAAATTAAACTGGTTTTAAAGGTACGGGAACCTATGGGAAAAACTACAGTTTGGTCTCAAATGCACTCGGGCAAGAGAAAGGGATAACATCAGTCGTCAGCGGGAAAGTCTCGATCGCACAGCAGCGAGAGAACAAAAGGTTAGTCGTTAGTGTGCTCGCTAGGATATCGCATCCTATGCCTACATATTCTCGTCTGGTACGAGAAATCAGAGCAGCTGTAGTTCGGCTACTTTCGGGACCACAACTCAAATCTCGTTTTTATTGATATTCTAAAAATGGGTTACAATGGTGGAGAACTGAAAAATAAACTCCTAAAAACTATCCAACTATCCTGGGAAAATCAAATGGGAAATAGTCCCCTAACAAGTGGACCTTTGAAAAACTATCTCTAAAAGTGCAAAAAGTCCCCTAACAAATGAACTTCTAAAAACTATCTCTAAAAGGGTAAAATAAACTCCTATGAAGAATATCTATTCCAAAGAAAATATGAAATCTACAAACTAATATTTTTATACTCTTTTTTCAAATATTTTTCTTTTTTCATATTCTTTTCCAATATTTTCTCTTCTTATTTTTTTTAATATTTCTTTTTTTCACATTTCTTTTTAACTACTTTTCTTCTTTTCTTTTTCCTTCTTTTTTCGATCTTTTTCTCAAATATTCTTTTTATTTCCCTTCTTTTTCAATCTTTTTTCAAATATTCTTTTAACTATTTTTTCCATATAAAATCTACGCAAATGAAAATACAAGAAAATAAAGAAAAAAACAGAAAAAGAACACTGGGGGGTGCAACTAGCCCAGGAGGTACAATCAGCAGAAAAAAAACAAACAGAATTGGGCCCAGCCCAACAAAGACATAAGAAAAAAAATGGGGAGGGGGCGCAGTCTGTTACGGGGGTATACGTATGAGAAAAAGAATGAAAACGGGCTTAGCCGAGGGGCCCAAACCAATCACACGATCCATTGCCAATTCACCCTTCAGTAACAAGATAGAAACCCTAGGTTACTACTAACTTGTCATCACTGTTCACACCAACTCAAACGCGCCGCTTCTCTCGTTCCTGTCTCTCTCTCAAACGCTCAATCTCAACCTCACCTTCACCACCTTTCATCTTTTCAGAACCTGCATGTCCTTCGAAACCAGTACAAACAACCGATCAACCAAAACACGAGTCCCCTAAGATAAACATCCATCCCTTGATCTTCGAGGATTTATGACGAACTTTGAATATTGGATCAGTGAAGGGTTCGTGAAGCTATCCATGAAGATTTCTGACGAACGAGGCTCTTGACGGAAGCGGTGGAAGAAGATGGTACTAAAATCTGGAAAAAAGGCTCGGCCACTAACCTCATAAAGAGTGACGAGGATGCATGTTCCTGATGCGATGTTAAAAGATATTGATCGGAGACGAGGCGGAGTTGATGATCGCTGACGAAGATGTTAAAGTTCACGAATCCAGAGAGCGCTCGATGAAATAATGAAGAATCTGAGGGAAATCTAGCAATCTATGATGAACTCGCTGAAGAATTCGTTGAAGTTCTTGAAGTAAATTTGGCAATTTCTGGGCAAAGTTGGATGACTTTGGTGATCAATGATGTTGATGATTCTATTAACGACTTATAGAGGATGAATCTGATCGGAGTTGTGGATGATGAATTGGGTGAGGATTGGAGATTAACCTTTCTGAGTTTTCATTGATTTTTGCTGTTGTTGGTGATGATCGGAGAAGATGTTCTTGATGGATGAAGATCGAGCGCGCGTGTGTTATTGATGTTGGCGTTCTGGAGATTTGCGCATGAATCCTTCACGAAGATCATATAAACAATGATGAAGATCTCGCGATTTCTGAGGATTGGATGAAGATTGATGATGTTTGGATGAAGATTGGTGGAAAAGAGATGAAGATTAGAGAAAATTCTGGAAAAAATTGATTCCTGGCGAAGTTTACGGCGGAGGGCGGTGGTCGGAGACAGTTGAAGGTTGGTTAGGGTTGCCGGAAGAAGTTGGTGGCGGTGGTTGCATGGCCACCGGCCATGCAACCGGCGAGGTTCAGGCGATGCCATGTGGCTTGGTGAGTGCTGAGGGAGAAGCTGCATTTACCACACACGGCGTGGAAGGCAGTAGTGGAATGCCACGTGTGGAATGAGAAGGAGTGAGTGGATTATGAGGTGTCTCCTTTAGAATTGCACGCGTGGCTGATTTATATATGGACATGTGGCGAATCTGGACACAAAAATGGACAAAAAGGACTAAGATACTGGGCCTCCAAAAAGCTCTTGGGCCCAAACGAAAAATGAGTTCAATAAACCCAAAAATCTGAATTAAAATGGATTAACCCAATTAAAAACTAATTAAGAACTAAACCTAATTAACTAGTGTTGCACCCTAAAATTTGACCAACCGATTCTCCTATCTGACTCGTGGTTTAAATTTCATATTCGCAAATCAGACGTATGATATTTGTGCATAGACAGAGGATATCAGGGTTACAGCTTGGTTTTCGTCTATCAGATACGGCAGATCCAGTCCAGATCATCAGGGTTTTATTTTCGGGAAATTGTGCGCTCCTCGGTGATTTTTAGCTTGCATAGTGATTTTGGGATATTCTGACGCCCGGGGTTCTCTGTTCAATTCGATCTGGTCTCGCGCGCTCTTTTATGGTGGTCGTTTGCATTTGTCTGCATTTTCAGGGTTTAATAGACTTTTGTGGATTTTAAATAGGCATTTTAATCATTTTTAGGATTTAAATAAATTTTTTAGAATTTTAAATAGTTTAAATCTCTTTTTAGGATTTTATAGATTTTTAAATAGATTTAATAGTTTTTACCATTTTTTAGAATATAAAAGATTTTAAATAGTTTTAATTGTTTTTAGAATAATGAAGAGAAAAGGGGAATATAGTTTTTCTTTTATGTTAATAGGAATTTTAATAGTTTTTAATAGAAATAAATAGAATTTGTTTTAATATAGTTTTCCTTTTAAATAGATATTATAAATAATAGTATAGATTGTTAATAGGAATTTTATAGAATTTTAAATAAAAATTAAACAGAATTTTAGTGGGTTTTTTTTTAGAGATTAGTAGAGTTTTAATCATTTTTGGTTTAAATAGAGTTAATTAGATTTTTAATCATTTTTAGAGTTGATTAGGGTCATTAGTTAATTAGGTCTTAATCAGATTTAGTGTTTTAATTCAATTTTCAGGGTTTTAATCAGCATTTTTCGTTGGGCCCAGGAGGCACTTTTTTTTGGAGGCCCAATTTGCTATTCAGTCCAGTTTTTGGTCAGTTTTGGTCCAGAGAGTGACACTTGTCACTATAAGAAGGGCGCCACATGTTGCACTCAGAAGCTAGCCACCACACAACTCAGACTTTCCCTTCTGCTGCCACGCGCCCCACTACACTCTCCCTCTGCCAGCGCGTCTCACGCGTGTCACCACCTGGACCTCCCCTTCGCCACTTGTCACGCCCTCAGGTCTCGCCGGACCCCCTCGTCGCCGGCCATGCATCCTCCCTGAACCACCACACCGCCGGCCACCCTAACGCCTTCCGGCCACCGCAACAGCTCGCCGGAGCTAGTTTTCCACCCAGAAATTCCCAGAAGCATTCCCTTCTTCATCTTCCTCCTCCGTCCACATTCATCACTACCTCGCCGGAGAACTCAACAGCGCCGGAAAACTCATCATTTGCGCCCAGAACCTTCATACAATTTTCCAGAAAATCAGCAAGGCTTCATCGTTCTTCAAGAAGTTTTCCAGAACATCATCAAACATTCATCGTTCATCTGGAATTTCCAGAAACATCCATCAACCAACGAACGTCAACAACCTTCGAAGATGATCCTCGTGGTTCGTCCTCCCTCATCAAGATATTCAAAGATCTTCTGAAGATCTTCCTCAGAATATCCAAGCAACTCAAAGGACCTTCAAGATCTATCAGCTTCGGAATCATCGTCTTCATCAGTTCTTGAAGTTTTCTTCCCAGATCTTCATAGAACTCATTGAGTTCTTCACTGTTTGCCCAGAAATCTTCGAGCAAGCGTCAACGTTCCCTTCAGGGCCTCCACAAGCACCTTCAACAGTCAGGAAGACGTCAAGATCTTCCTCTCTCTCGGCGATCTTCGTTGAGCCTTCAAGGGATCCCAGCAACTTCATCGTCTCAGGTTTGTCCTTTCTCATAATCTCCATTGATGTTCATGCACTAGTATAAGGTTTCTTGTTTTGAGAAGTAAGGTTTTAGGGTTTGATTTGTAGAGTTTGAGCTGAGTGAAGGTTGTTTGGGGTTTTGGATTGCAGAAAGGGTGAGGAAGACGAGCGGCTAGGGTTTGAGAGCATGAACAGTGATCTGAGTTTGGAAGGGGAAATTAGGTTTTGGTAACTGGTTAATTGGGCTAGGGTTAGGGTTTGGGTAAAGCCCAATCTCGTTTTGCTGAACCACTACCCGTTTACTCTTTCACCCCCCCCCCCTGTGAGAGAGGAGATAGAATGATTGGGCTGGGCCTTATGCCCACTGCTATTCGCACCCCCTTGTGCGTAAGCCCAGTGAGAATAGCCATGGAAAACCTGCTGACTGCACCCCACGCATTCTTTCATTTTTTTTCTTTTATTTTCCCTTGGATTGTGACATTGGGCCTGCGCCTTTTGCTAGGCGCACCCCCCATTCAGGGCCCATCCAGAGTTAGAACTGAAAAGCATTGCTATTAGCACCCCCCTCCTCCCTTATTTCAATTTTGTTTTTTTAATTTCTTTTATTTTTTTCTTGCATATTGTAAAATTCATAATAAAATGAAAACAATTGATTTTTGAGTTCTTGTTTTTTCTACCACTTCATGAAAATGTCTAGAAAATTAAATAAAAATAAAAATGCCATTTTATTTTTGTTTGCTATTTTTGGTATATTTTCCATTTAATTGACTTCTTTTAATATTTTTTAGTGCATGCATATTATTAGAAAATTCATAAAAAATAGTAGGTTTAATCAAATAATTCCGTTCTTTTTTCTGTAGACTCGTAATTCAATGTAGAATTTTATAGTACAAAAACATTAGCTTAATCATGCATTTTCAGTTTAATTGCATTTTTTGTATTGTTTTGATATTGAATAATTGGTTTGTGGATATGTCTGCTTTGTTGATTTTAGTTCTTGCATCTGGTAATGAATTTTGCTCTGATTTTTTTAGTATGTTGTCATAGAGCCATGTAGGTTTCCCATAGATTTTTGATAGATTTTTGTAGGGTATTCTGTTATTTTTTGTCTGAGCTTGAGGATAGGAGAAGTCTTGATGGCTTCAGACTTTGAAGTTCAACTGTGGTTGAACTTCAGAGATAGTTTCTTGTGGTTTGAGGATCTGTGGTTTCTTCTTGAAGATGGAGGCTGGATGAAGTCCTGTTGGAGCTTGCAAGGATGCATTGGATTGAGGCTTAGTCTAGGAGCTTGTTCCCTGTTTGTGAGGTTCGAGATCCTGAAGTTTGAAGGGAGTTTATGGTACTTTCTTGAGGAAGGCACTATGAATGACTTTCATTCTTTCTTCTCACCTCTTTCTTAAGTATCCAATGATGTTGGAGCCAACTTGTGAGTTTAATTTCTCCTGAGGAGGAATGTAAACTGATCACAGTTGTTGAGCCACGTAGGATACGATTCCTAAGTGTCAGCCTCCTGGTACTTTCCTGAGGAAGGTCCTAGGGGTCTATTCACTTAGTTCCCTTAGTTTATCTAGGATTTCTTAAGTATCCAATGATGTTGGAGCCAACTTGTGAGTTTAATTTCTCCTGAGGAGGAATGTAAACTGATCACAGTTGTTGAGCCACGTAGGATACGATTCCTAAGTGTCAGCCTCCTGGTACTTTCCTGAGGAAGGTCCTATGAGTCTATTCACTTAGCTCCCTTAGTTTATCTAGGATTTCTTAAGTATCCAATGATGTTGGAGCCAACTTGTGAGTTTAATTTCTCCTGAGGAGGAATGTAAACTGATCACAGTTGTTGAGCCGCATAGGATACGATTCCTAAGTGTCAGCCTCCTAGTACTTTCCTGAGGAAGGTACTATGAGTCTACTCACTTAGTTCCCCTAGTTCTGATAGGATTTCCTAAATATCCAATGATGCCGGAGCCTTCGTGTGAGTTTAGTTTCTCCTGAGGAGGAATGTAAACTGATCACAGTTGTCGAGCCGCCTAGGATATGACTCCTGAGTAGTAACCTCCTGGTACTTTCCTGAGGAAGGCACTATGAGTTTGTCTGCTTAGCTCCCTTTCTTTGGTAAGCTTGTTCTGAAGCTTGGAGACTGGGATTGATTCCTCTTGCTTAGGGTTTTGATTAGAGTTTTTGCTTAGATCTTTGCTTAAGGTGTTGCATAGGGTTTTGTTTAGAGATAGATTAGAAGTTTGTTTCAGGGTCGTTAGGGGCCCTGCTCAGGGTTGTTGTTTAAGCTTTGGATAGAGGTTTGCCAGGTTAGCTAGCCTTTTCTTTGTGTTGTTTGACTTGTGTGGTGTTGTGTTGCATTAGACTTAGGTATTCATCTAGATAGTTCTGAGGTAGGTGCATCTTAGAAATAGGCTTTGTGTGCATGAGAAGTTGAGGTGGTCCTCCTTCTGCTTGTTTGTTATTGAGTGGCTTTGCTTGTTGGTATTTGGTAGAGCTGAGCTCCCTTACCTCTGTGGTTTGCGGCCTGTGCGCCTTGTTTGTTTAGTTGTTGCATTCATGCATATTTTCAGTATTTCTTTACTTTGTAGTATTTCCCGTTTGTTGTTTAGTCCTGTTGCCATGATCCCTTAGGAGCTCTGACTTCTCCGCGGCGGAGTTGTTATGATAGACATTAGGATGGTCAGCCAGGCATGGTAGCAGTAGGTAGATTCCCCTTTTCCAGCTATAGTTTAGGGTGTCTTTTCCCTTTCCTTTCAGTAGGAGCCTTTGAGTAGCTTGTGCCGTAGTTAGCTGAACTACAGCTGCTCTGATTCCTTGTGTCAGACAAGGATATGTAGGCATAGGATGCGATATCCTAGCGAGCACACTAACGACTAACCTTTGTTCTCTCGCGGCTGTGTGATCGAGACTTTCCCGCTGACGACTAATTGTTATCCCTTTCTCTTGCCCGAGTGCATTTGACACCAGATCGTAGTTGTAGGTTCCCGAACCTTTGAGACCAGTTTGTTTTCTCATTGCTGTGTGAGAGCCCCCTGTTTAGCCGTAGTTAGTCGAACTACGTTTGCTCTGATCTTCCATGCTGTGTGGAAGTACGTAGGCACAGGACGCGATGTCCTGGCGAGCAACCTTTTCCCCGTTTAGACGTAGGTAGTCGAACTACGTTGACTCTGACTTTCCCATTGCCCGAGGGAGTACGTAGGCCCAGAACACCGTATGTTCTGTTGAGTCCTGTCCTTTTCTTTTCTTTTAAGACCGACCATTAGCGTAGATAGATAAACACACCCTTTTCCTTATAAACACCAAGCGTGGATCCCATCGAGTACGATGGACGTGAGGGGTGCTAATACCTTCCCCTTGCGTAACCGACTCCCGAATCCAGGTTTTGGTTGCGATGACCATACCTTTTCCCGTCTTTGCAAGGTTTACTTCGAGCGTTTCCTTTCCCGTTCTGAGGGATGAATAACGCACGGTGGCGACTCTCCTGTCAAGCCGGCGCTGATTTTCGCAGTAGCGACAGCTGGCGACTTATAGCATCTAGGGACTTTTCCCATCCCTCATGCTGGGACCGTTTCCCATCCCCTACGCGAGTCAATCCTAGCGCTTGGGTGTTTATTTGTTGGGTGTTGTGCATATTGTGTTTTATCTTTTCGCACTTTACTTTTCCGTACCTTTACCTTTCCGCATTTATTTTCCAGCATTATATTATTGTGATTATTGTTGTGGGCAAGGGAGGTTACTGTGAGTGAGAAGCCGGACCTGGGCTTGAGTATGCACCTAGATATAGTTGTGGAGAGTAGTAGACGAACCTGTCTGCTGAGCAGGCACAGTTCCCTACGAAATCTACGCTCAGATGAGGTTCTCGCAGAGGTGCTCCTTTCCGGTCCTGAGGATCTGAGGGGAGTCCAGACGTGAGGATTGTCGACTCTGGGGACCGATCATTTGGAAGTCAGCTAAGTGAGGCCTCTTCATGACTTGATGATGCCACTCCTTCTGGGAATCGTATCATCACTCATGAAAGTCTGTGACGCTGATGACCGCATAGGATGCCGTACCTTTGTTCGTGGATTAGGTCTATCATACCTGTGAGGAGGATTGGGTTATTGCAGGAAAACTGGCCTTCAGAAACCATGATTCAGTAGTTATCAGATGGTGTTCTTGATTCATCTCCAGGTGTGTTGTCTGGGTCAGATGGGTTTCTTATCTGAGGTTGATACTATTATCAGATGGTTTTCTCGTCAGATACAAAGGTTCAGATGGTTTTCTTACCAGGGGATTGATATTTTGAGTATCAGATGATAGTTAGTGTCATGAGGTTCTGGTGACTATGGGGGTTTTCTGTTCTTGATCACAGAGATGTTCCTCTTCAGGCTACAGCATAGCCCCTGTGTTCACAGATTGCATTATTTATCATATTGCATCATTGCATTACCATTTTGCATTCAACTAACGTGTGTGTATTGCAGGTACATATTTTCCCTCCCAGTTCTGGTGTTTGTTTTCTAGCAAGACATGGAAACCCTGAAGAGAGTGTTGCCCTATAAATTCCCATCTCCGGATATCAGTCTATTGTTAGAGTTGATTACTATTGCTAAGAAGAGGGTAATGGGAGATTTCAGAAAGAGATATGGGAGGATTCTGACCTATGTTTATCAGCCATCGGCCTACGAGATCAGCGACATTTATACCCTGTTACAGTTCTATGATGCGGAGCTCAGGTGCTTCGTATTTCCTGACTTTGTTTTGGCTCCTACCCTGGAGGAGTATTCTGCACTTCTGGATATACCGATCCGCGAGCAGATGCCTTTCTATCGTACGGACGCTGAGCCTAATCTGGCTGAGCTTTCTGCCGTCCTGTACTTGAGAGAGTCTGAGCTGACTGGGAAGATGATCAGAAGAGGGGACGTATGGGGATTTCCGTTGGATGTCTTGGTGGAGAAGGCTCGGGAGTATGCCCAGAAGGGTGGCTGGGTTGTCTTTGACGTCATCCTCGCTGTATGTGTTTATGGCATCGTGTTGTTCCCAAACATCCCTGATTTTGTTGAGTCAGATGCTTTCTATATTTTGGCTGCGAAGAACCCAGTTCCTACTTTGCTGGGCGATATCCACCATTCAACTCACTACCAGAACGAAAAGCGGCGAGGAAGGAATGTGTCTTGCTGTGTACCTCTCCTGTGTAGGTGGTTCACCAGTCATATGCCTAAGTCAGGCCCTTTTGTCACCTCTATTGATTCTCTAGGATGGCCGGAGCGCTTGATGGGGTTGACTGCTAAGGACGTGGTATGGGTTAACGAAGAGGTATTCGGAGTTGAGGTCATACTCAGATGCGAGGGATTCCCGAATGTTCCTTTAATAGGAAGGAAGGGGCGCGTCAATTACAACCCTTCCTTATTGATCAGGCAATTTGGGTATATACCTCAGGGAGCGCCGAAGCCCGAGGAGATACAGGAATCTCTGTATCTCACCGGGGCAATAGGGAAAGAGATGCTGACCAAGCTTGAGAAGGCATGGAAGAACTTGCACAAGAGAGGGAAGCCTTCAGGTAGCAGAGGGGATACTCGAGTTCCTGGCCCATATGTGGAATGGATTCGTGAGCGAGCTGTGAAATTCCTTATGCCTTATCCAGCGGTTCAGCCATTGCATCCTTCTCCGGTGGAGGAGCCTACCACTGTGGACATACAGGTCTACAAGCAGCTGATGGCGGAGAAAGAAGAGCTAGCAAAGGCTAAAGAGGCTTTAGAGCAGGAGAATGCCCAGCTTCGTCATGAAAGGATTGAAACAGGATATTTTTCTAAGCAACAGGCTGAAACTCTGAAACATCTGAAGACCATGTTATTGGAATTGACTGAAACCAAGAAGCGTCTGGAGTTAGATGTAGACTCAGTTAGCAGTGTACTGGCTACTAAGAAGCAAGAGCTGGAAAGGGCCTACACAAAGCTAGCTAAGTTCAGAGAGCACTGGGATCTCACTATGGCCAAGCGCAAAGAGCGGGACGAAGAGCTAAAGACACAGGTAGCTCAGTTAGAAGAACAGGTCAAAGTGAAGACTGAAGAGCTTGAAGAAGAAGCCTGCCGCCGATACGAGGCCGAGCGCAGACTGACTGATGCCATGAAGAATTTGGAAGATTTTCAGCACAGAGCAGATGCCAAGAGACCCAAACCTGGGGGTGGTGCCAATGATAAGGCTTGGGAAGACTTTGTCAGAGACATCCAGGGAACGGTCAGAAAAAGGGATCAGCTGATAGAAGGTTTGATTTATCGACCGGACCATGCAGAGACGAAAAAGATGGCTGAGGATTTCTGCAACCGTACCCGCACTTGATTTTCTCTCTTGTATTCTGTTATGTTGAGATCACCACCAGGCATGTTGGCTGGGATCCTCCTTTATCATATCAGCTGTATGGAGCATAGTTATGTAACCTCTTGACAAGACTGTTATTCTAATAAATATATGAGGGTTTTTCTAAATATTGTCTTTATGGTTTATCTTGTCTTGCTACCACTGACACTGGAATTGGAGGGGAAATATCTCCAATGCACACATGCACGTTAGCATTTTTGTATTTCTGTTTGCATAAATCATATTGCATAGCATTTCTCTAGCAGGCCAGAGCACTTATCCAGCCTTTGTTTTCACCAGAGGGTGATTCTCGGGGGATTGAAGACGACCAAGGGGCTGAAGCAGATTTGAGCAGAATCAAACAGGGTAGTCAGTTACAGGTAATTGGTAGCTATGTCTGAAGGCAATTTCCAGGCTCCTAACACGTTGACAGGGTTTACTATGGCGTCCAACCCTCGGTATGATTCTATGGAAGACTTCCCGAGCAATCTTGCTGCAGACCAAGTTGTACAGCCTACTATTGGGAACAGAGATCGACATGAGCAGTTCGTTGCCCGAAATGAACGTTATCCTCCTGTTAACAATCAAGGTGTTGCTTTCCCTGTGATGAATTACCGGAGAGATATTCCAATAGCCGGGATGGTAGATCCAAGAGCTCTTGAAAAGGATAGAAGACTCCGAGCATTGGAAGAAGGTATAAAAGCCTTAGAAGCGAAAGATGCCGTCAACCTGGATGCTGTAGACATGTGTTTGGTTCCTGATCTGGTGTTCCCGTACAAGTTCAAAGTGCCGAAGTTCGAAGAGTACACGGGAGATAGCTGTCCGAAGCTGCATTTGATGATGTTCTGTCGAAGAATGACTTCTTTCGTGCGAAATGACAAGTTGATGATCCATTGCTTTCAGTATAGCCTGACTGGGGCATCGTTGAGATGGTATGTGGAGTTAGAAAGTAATCAGATTCGATCATGGGCGGATTTAGCCAGAGCTTTCATAAAGCAGTACGATTACAACCTGGATTTGGCTCCTAGTCTCGTACATCTGCAAGAATTGTCTCAGGCGGAGAATGAATCATTCAGAGGGTATTTGCGAAGATGGAAAGAATTGGCTGCTAGTGTTCAACCACCGCTTCCGGAAAGAGAAATGGTTGACATCTTCTTGGGCACTCTGAAAGGCCAGTATTTCGACAAATTGTTCGGTTGTACAAGCTTTGTGGGCCTGATGAGAATGGGAGAGCTTGTTGAGAGAGGACTCAAGAGTGGAAAGTTTCGAGATGTTCCTTATGTCACAGTTGATAAGATTGAGTCAGTTATCAGTTCTCAAGAAGAGTGGGAAGAAGGAGATGGCGCCATCTCAGAATCTCTAGCATCTCAGGATCGGTTTTCAGACACTTCAAGTCAACGATCATCCTATCGTCGATCGCGTCAGCACGCCCCACGAAGACCAAGGAAACCTGAAAGGCAGTTTACTCAGCTACAGGTGTCGTACAGTCAGTTGTTGCCAGATCTGGTCAAAAGTGGATTGATAGTGCCGAAAGAGACTAAGCCGGTAATTCCACCGTATCCTCCAGGTTTTGATGTCAGCGCCCGCTGTGAGTACCATGTTGGGGCACAGGGGCATTCAACAAATGATTGTAAAGTGCTTAGAAGTCAGGTTCAAGATCTGTTAGACTCTAGTCGTATTTGCATCACTCCTCAGGGTTTTGTTCAGATTAATGATTTTCCATCCTCCAGTAGTGTGGGTTCGTCAGTTAATGTCATGGAAGACTCCACAGGAAGTGTGTGCTCTGAAGATTGTCAATCGGAGAGTTCAGTTGAATATGGGAGAAGTTTCTAGAAGTTTATGTGTCGGGGGTCGCATCTGTTTTCTCTGCATAATCCGTTTAGCTTTTGTGCACTAGTGTTTGCTGACCACCACCAGGACTGTTGGCTGGGGTCATTGTATTCGTACTCATTTGTGCTAACGTGCTGCTTTTGTTGGTTATACATGTGTGGGAGATGTTTGTCTGTGTGTTGATAGCTTGAGTTTCTCTTTATCTTGTATCGAATATGTGTTTGTTTTCTGCATTGCGTTATCGCTTAACAGGTACATCAGAACCGTGGGTCTTATTTCCTCATCGTCCAGTTTGTTGCAGGAATTCCTTCAGAGATATGGAACAGAATCAGTTTGAATTGATTGAAGTCCGAAGCCAGCTAGGGCAGATGATGAGAGACATGCAAGAGATGCGTCTGGAACAGAAGTTTCTCAAAGAGGAGAACAGTCAGCTGAAGACCCAAATGAGCTTGATCATGGAAGTAGTTAAGAATGTGCTTAGGAAAGAGGACGATCAGCTATTTGAAGCCGCAATGAAGAAGCTCGTGCCACCCGTGCATGTGGAACCTGAGCAGCAGCAGCAGAGGATACATCCGGCTCAACGGAGGATTCAGGAAGGGAAGCCAAAGAGAATATTTGAGGCGCCGCCTACGACATATGCGGAGCTCTTGCAGACGTTATTGAGGTTTAATCTGGTTGAGAAGAGAACGTTGGAACCACCCACGAGAGCGCTTCCTCATGGGTATGATGCCAGTAAGCAATGTGAGTTTCATTCGGGGGCATTCGGACACGACGTCGAGGGTTGCCATGCTTTTAAGCACAATGTTCAAGACCTGATTGACTCGCACGATATTGAATTCACGCCGAGCGGCGTAGCTGTACGTATTGCTCCTATCCCAGTCGATGCTAAGATGACAGATGTTCCTAAAGCTGCAGTGGGTCAGAAACGTATCATGGGCTCCATGGTGTCAGAATCTCCCGGCCCACAACTGTTGCCTATTCCTGGGGCAGATCTGAGAATGAAAATGGCTAAGCACAAGGAGGGCTTTAATCAGTACAGTGAAAGTCCAGAAACCGACGTTGCATTTGATACGAAGGATGTTCGAGATTCAAACCGATACCAGCAACAACAGCAACGATCTCCACAGTGGGAAAGGCAGCAGCATCCCAATCAGCGAAAAGCTCAAAATCAGAAGCCATTGAGGGTATTTAAGGTACCTCCGATGCCGTATGCCGAACTTCTTCAGATGTTGCTACGATTGCAGTTGGTTGAGAAGAGGAAGTTAGCCCCGCTGACAGGTACGCCCCCAGCAGGTTATGATGTCAAGGAGCGCTGTGATTTCCATTCAGGAGCACAAGGGCACAACATTGAAGATTGTCTGGCCTTCAAGCACAAAGTGCAGGATCTACTTGATAGTGCAGCAATCAGCTTCGGGCAGGAGGGTCCCAAAATCATCTGAATGAAGGAGGAGGGGCTCTATAATCTGGTTGAGTCGTTGAAAGCAGATCAGGACAGCATCGAATTGTCTCTAATAACTGATTGCGAAGATAGCTGGTTCAGCAGCAGGACAGATGTGAAAGCCCGGTTCTCGGAAGCTAGCATTTTTTCTTGTTTTATCTTGTCATGTCTTTACATTTGTAGTTTCTTTCCTGTTTGAATTTGCAATCTTGTTTGTAAAACTTGTTGTTTTCAGTCAATTGATGATAATGAAATAAATGTGCATGCTTTGATTAAATCCATTCGTGTTCACTAATTGTTTTTTACAAATGTCCAACGCTTGGTTAAGAAGAATCTGGGGAGGATGACGAAAATGAACGACGTGCAAAATTCCGATTGTATGCTTTTGAAATAAAACCTGTTGATGATGTACAGGCATTGTTTCAAATCCCTAAACACCGGAGTTATAAGGAAGATAATCCTGTATTAACCCCTTTGAGCTTAGTAGTAGGAGTTCTTTCTGAAAGCGAAAAACCCTCAACCTTAACCTGGGGCAGGGTAGGTGTTAGCTAATTTGACCGAGCGTCCAAATTGCAAAAGGAGTGTCCGTTCGAGGATCAGTCACGTCCCTAGAGGTCGTGCCTAAAAGACCACAATGGTTCAATCCAGAGTGGGGCAGTCACATCATTCCCCGAAGAGTCAGACAACCAGTGTCACACGACTTGGTCGAAAGGAAAAGAGAGAAAAAAGAAAAAGAATCAAAAGCCCGCTAAGTCAAGAAAAGAAAACAATTGACTTAGGCAAAAAATGAGGGCATCCCGCTGGACTCAAAAAATCAAAAGAAACTCAAAAGGAGTCAGTCCAAGCAAAAGTTAGGGATATGAAAAGGAAAAGATGAAAAGGATCAAAAGAAAAATCCTCAAAGGAAATGCGAGTCGTGTGACTTCAAGTGTCAAAGACGAAAAGTGAGTGGCTGTCACTCCGAAAACTCATAGTTTCTCGAACTATCACTCCTATCTTTCAACCTCTGAGAGGTGAGCGCTAAGGTCAAATTAGCTGAACGTAGGATGGGAGAACATCAAGGAGAATGGGGGGGGGGGGTTAAAATAAACTTTGAGCCTTTATCCTTTCCTTCAAAACCGTGAACCTGACCACGTTACAACCTTTAAAAGTCCTAATTGAAACAGGTTGTTTCGAAAGCATACTCCGGTAAAGGTCGCGTCGATTCTGACTCCTAAAAGGGTTCTTCATACCATGTTGGTACTGATGTTGATATTCTTGATAAACGTTTTGTGCATTTTATGCCATAAACTATTTTTTCCTTTTCCCAGTGAACAGATTGGATGTCAAAGCTGTCATATGTGTTGCATTAATACATCTTTTACGCAGAACAACTTGTTTTACTTGCGAGTAAGCGCTTGACGGCAGAAAAGCTTTCTACCATGGAAGGAATGATCAGGATAGAATGCAGAGCGCCCGAATGTTCCGGGAGCAGGGGCAAGCTATTATTGTGATCCCCAGTCAGGTCAGCTTTTCGAAGTCAGTTATCCTGGGGCAATCAGGTTGAGATTCAGGTAAAATGTGTTGTAGTCAGGGGCACTACTCTGAATCAGATAATCAGGGGCAAGGTCAGTGCAGTCAGGGGCAGGCCATCTTAAGAGCGCAGAAGTTGTTCTTTATTCGAGGAGCATTTGATGTGAAGTATCTTTCCGAAGTCCAGAATGTTAGGGCATGTCGTATCAAACCATCAGGGCTCAGATTTTCAGATTCCCTTTCAAGGATTATCCCCACGGAGATCCCGTAGGCTGGGGCATATCATAAGCGAAAGGTTTGTTCTTCTCCGTATCAGCAGGGTCATTCAGAACTATTCGAGCAGATTCAGTCGATTTTCGAGAGCGAGACGAATGCGGGAAGTCGTGTTACAATCCCTTGACTCTTCCACTAAAAGGCTGTGTATTCAGGCAGAGTGTTTTCCAGCGTCAGGTGTACCTGACCCATCGCAGATAGCCTAAGAATTCAAATCCGTGTTGGCGATCACTGTGAGGCCCATCCGTGTTGGCGCATCAGTTTCCAAATCCAATTTTCGGCAATACGCGGGAAGACTCCCTCTATTTTCTCCAGCAAAGTCCAATTTTTCATTGGTGCGGGTAGGCTATCCCCAGAGGAGTCCAATCATATTCAGCACATCTGCTATTTCACAGCGGAGTTATATTCCCCAGCAGGGTATTACTTCGTCAAGGTGTTCGGTTAAGTTCCCAATATCCCCAGCGGAGTTGATTTCACTCTTCCAGCATTTATTTTGCTGGAATAATTCTGTGATATCCGGGTTATCCCCAGCGGAGTTGGCTTAGTCTTCAGCATTTATTTTGCTGAAATGGTTTTATGTACCCAGCTTTCTCCGGCAGCTCGAGCCTGCATCAGCATATTGCATGCATCATCATATTTGCATCATACTTGCATGTCATTTTCAAAATGCGTAGCATTTCCATCCTGAATGGAGCATTACGCCGAAGAAAGATTAAAGCATAGGCATATGCATACGAAGCATAAGTCAGGTTTTCTACCAGCCTCACATGGTGCGTGAATTACTCTGTGATCAGTTCAGGGGCGTTTATCCAGCAACAAGTGTTCAGACGATTCAGCGGATTATTTGTATTCCAGATCATACAATAGTTGTGCTTTGATCAATCAGTCATCTGGTATCGGCCGAATTTTCTTCCCGTCAATTCATATTGACGATGTGTTCCTCCAATAAGTGGATTTCTCCGTCTATCATTAGACGTCTTGAGTTTGAACGTGGTTTTCTTTCCGTCTATCCTTAGACGATGTGAAGTTTTGGGTGATTTTCAGTGGGTTTCAAGACGGGGTTTCTCTAATATGTGATGTTCTTTCCGTCTAGCAGTAGACGATGTGAAGGTTCAGGTGTTTTTTTCCTCTCAGATGGGTTTTCAATATGGGGTTTCTCTAGCAAGTGGCTTTTCTTTCCGTCTATCAGTAGACGATGTGAAGTTTCAGGGTATTGTTCAGCAGGTTTCTTATTGTCAGATCATGCAGATGGGGTGTTTCCTCAGCGAATCTGCTCCGGCTATCTTTGATTGTTGAGGGGTTTCAAAACGATATTTCGGATAGTGGTTTTCTTTCTGTTTATTGGATGAGATGACGTTTCAAGAGGGACTTTTCTGATCGTCAATCCTTATTGATGTCGAGGCTCTTTGAAGAATGTTCAGTTTTCGTGATTGCCGATTCTTATTGACGACATGGTTCTTTAAAGGTGGTTTTCTTCCCGTCGGTCCATACTGACGATGTGGCCCCTTCAAGGATATTGATCTTTCCATCAATTCCCGTAGACAGAAGGATTCTGAAATTCAAGGGATGGTGTTGAATTGCGTTATGTTTTCTTTCCGTCTATCCTTAGACGATGTGAATATTTGATTTGTTTCATCAATCAGGATGATTCCGTCTACCCTTAGACGATGTGAGTATGGAGATTATTTCTGTCCGTCTATCAGTAGACGATGTGAGTATGGAGATTAATGGTGTCTTTCCGTCTATCCTTAGACGATGTGAATATTGATTTGTTTCATCAATCAGGATGATTTCGTCTACCCTTAGACGATGTGAATATGGAGATTATTTCTTTCCGTCTATCCTTAGACGATGTGAATATTAGCTTGTTTCATCAATCAGGATGATTCCGTCTATCCTTAGACGATGTGAGTGTGGAGATTATTTCTTTCCGTCTATCCTTAGACGATGTGAATTTTGATTTGTTTCATCAATCAGGATGATCCCGTCTATCCTTAGACGATGTGAGTATGGAGATTAATGGTGTCTTTCCGTCTACCCTTAGACGATGTGAGTATGGAGATTATTTCTTCCCGTCTATCCTTAGACGATGTGAATATTGATTTGTTTCATCAATCAGGATGTCTTTCCGTCTATCCTTAGACGATGTGAGTTTGGAGATTATGGTGTCTTTCCGTCTACCCTTAGACGATGTGAGTATGGAGATTAATGGTACCTTTCCGTCTATCCTTAGACAATGTGAATATTGATTTGTTTCATCAATCAGGATGATTCCGTCTACCCTTAGACGATGTGAGTATTGCGATCAGGCTTTCTTCCCGTCTATCATTAGACGAGGTGAGTATTCAACCAGGGTGTCTTCCCGTCCATCTTTGGACGATGTGAGTATATTTCTCTTCCCGCCTATCAGTAGGCAATGTGAAAGGATCAGGTGTTTCGTTGCGACCCTCAGGGTTTGTTATGTGCGGTATCACAGGACTTTATTCCCCAAGCAGTTTTACAGTATATGCTCACGGTTGGCAAATTTTCGGGTTCTATTTGTATTCAACCGTCTCGTACCACCGAATGTTTGAAGGCTGAGCGCTCTTCAAACCCTTCAGGTCCAAGTCGCTTGAATAGGGGCAGCTGTTGCACCCTAAAATTTGACCAACCGATTCTCCTATCTGACTCGTGGTTTAAATTTCATATTCGCAAATCAGACGTATGATATTTATGCATAGACAGAGGATATCAGGGTTACAGCTTGGTTTTCGTCTATCAGATACGGCAGATCCAGTCCAGATCATCAGGGTTTTATTTTCGGGAAATTGTGCGCTCCTCGGTGATTTTTAGCTTGCATAGTGATTTTGGGATATTCTGACGCCCGGGGTTCTCTGTTCAATTCGATCTGGTCTCGCGCGCTCTTTTATGGTGGTCGTTTGCATTTGTCTGCATTTTCAGGGTTTAATAGACTTTTGTGGATTTTAAATAGGCATTTTAATCATTTTTAGGATTTAAATAAATTTTTTAGAATTTTAAATAGTTTAAATCTCTTTTTAGGATTTTATAGATTTTTAAATAGATTTAATAGTTTTTACCATTTTTCAGAATATAAAAGATTTTAAATAGTTTTAATTGTTTTTAGAATAATGAAGAGAAAAGGGGAATATAGTTTTTCTTTTATGTTAATAGGAATTTTAATAGTTTTTAATAGAAATAAATAGAATTTGTTTTAATATAGTTTTCCTTTTAAATAGATATTATAAATAATAGTATAGATTGTTAATAGGAATTTTATAGAATTTTAAATAGAAATTAAACAGAATTTTAGTGGGTTTTTTTTTAGAGATTAGTAGAGTTTTAATCATTTTTGGTTTAAATAGAGTTAATTAGATTTTTAATCATTTTTAGAGTTGATTAGGGTCATTAGTTAATTAGGTCTTAATCAGGTTAATTAGGCTTAATCAGATTTAGTGTTTTAATTCAATTTTCAGGGTTTTAATCAGCATTTTTCGTTGGGCCCAGGAGGCACTTTTTTTTGGAGGCCCAATTTGCTATTCAGTCCAGTTTTTGGTCAGTTTTGGTCCAGAGAGTGACACTTGTCACTATAAGAAGGGCGCCACATGTTGCACTCAGAAGCTAGCCACCACACAACTCAGACTTTCCCTTCTGCTGCCACGCGCCCCACTACACTCTCCCTCTGCCAGCGCGTCTCACGCGTGTCACCACCTGGACCTCCCCTTCGCCACTTGTCACGCCCTCAGATCTCGCTGGACCCCCTCGTCGCCGGCCATGCATCCTCCCTGAACCACCACACCGCCGGCCACCCTAACGCCTTCCGGCCACCGCAACAGCTCGCCGGAGCTAGTTTTCCACCCAGAAATTCCCAGAAGCATTCCCTTCTTCATCTTCCTCCTCCGTCCACATTCATCACTACCTCGCCGGAGAACTCAACGGCGCCGGAAAACTCATCATTTGCGCCCAGAACCTTCATACAATTTTCCAGAAAATCAGCAAGGCTTCATCGTTCTTCAAGAAGTTTTCCAGAACATCATCAAACATTCATCGTTCATCTGGAATTTCCAGAAACATCCATCAACCAACGAACGTCAACAACCTTCGAAGATGATCCTCGTGGTTCGTCCTCCCTCATTAAGATATTCAAAGATCTTCTGAAGATCTTCCTCAGAATATCCAAGCAACTCAAAGGACCTTCAAGATCTATCAGCTTCGGAATCATCGTCTTCATCAGTTCTTGAAGTTTTCTTCCCAGATCTTCATAGAACTCATTGAGTTCTTCACTGTTTGCCCAGAAATCTTCGAGCAAGCGTCAACGTTCCCTTCAGGGCCTCCACAAGCACCTTCAACAGTCAGGAAGACGTCAAGATCTTCCTCTCTCTCAGCGATCTTCGTTGAGCCTTCAAGGGATCCCAGCAACTTCATCGTCTCAGGTTTGTCCTTTCTCATAATCTCCATTGATGTTCATGCACTAGTATAAGGTTTCTTGTTTTGAGAAGTAAGGTTTTAGGGTTTGATTTGTAGAGTTTGAGCTGAGTGAAGGTTGTTTGGGGTTTTGGATTGCAGAGAGGGTGAGGAAGACGAGCGGCTAGGGTTTGAGAGCATGAACAGTGATCTGAGTTTGGAAGGGGAAATTAGGTTTTGGTAACTGGTTAATTGGGCTAGGGTTAGGGTTTGGGTAAAGCCCAATCTCGTTTTGCTGAACCACTACCCGTTTACTCTTTCACCCCCCCCTGTGAGAGAGGAGATAGAATGATTAGGCTGGGCCTTATGCCCACTGCTATTCGCACCCCCTTGTGCGTAAGCCTAGTGAGAATAGCCATGGAAAACCTGCTGACTGCACCCCACGCATTCTTTCATTTTTTTTCTTTTATTTTCCCTTGGATTGTGACATTGGGCCTGCGCCTTTTGCTAGGCGCACCCCCCATTCAGGGCCCATCCAGAGTTAGAACTGAAAAGCATTGCTATTAGCACCCCCCTCCTCCCTTATTTCAATTTTGTTTTTTTAATTTCTTTTATTTTTTTCTTGCATATTGTAAAATTCATAATAAAATGAAAACAATTGATTTTTGAGTTCTTGTTTTTTCTACCACTTCATGAAAATGTCTAGAAAATTAGATAAAAATAAAAATGCCATTTTATTTTTGTTTGCTATTTTTGGTATATTTTCCATTTAATTGACTTCTTTTAATATTTTTTAGTGCATGCATATTATTAGAAAATTCATAAAAAATAGTAGGTTTAATCAAATAATTCCGTTCTTTTTTCTGTAGACTCGTAATTCAATGTAGAATTTTATAGTACAAAAACATTAGCTTAATCATGCATTTTCAGTTTAATTGCATTTTTTGTATTGTTTTGATATTGAATAATTGGTTTGTGGATATGTCTGCTTTGTTGATTTTAGTTCTTGCATCTGGTAATGAATTTTGCTCTGATTTTTTTAGTATGTTGTCATAGAGCCATGTAGGTTTCCCATAGATTTTTGATAGATTTTTGTAGGGTATTCTGTTATTTTTTGTCTGAGCTTGAGGATAGGAGAAGTCTTGATGGCTTCAGACTTTGAAGTTCAACTGTGCTTGAACTTCAGAGATAGTTTCTTGTGGTTTGAGGATCTGTGGTTTCTTCTTGAAGATGGAGGCTAGATGAAGTCCTGTTGGAGCTTGCAAGGATGCATTGGATTGAGGCTTAGTCTAGGAGCTTGTTCCCTGTTTGTGAGGTTCGAGATCCTGAAGTTTGAAGGGAGTTTATGGTACTTTCCTGAGGAAGGCACTATAAATGACTTTCATTCTTTCTTCTCACCTCTTTCTTAAGTATCCAATGATGTTGGAGCCAACTTGTGAGTTTAATTTCTCCTGAGGAGGAATGTAAACTGATCACATTTGTTGAGCCACGTAGGATACGATTCCTAAGTGTCAGCCTCCTGGTACTTTCCTGAGGAAGGTCCTAGGGGTCTATTCACTTAGTTCCCTTAGTTTATCTAGGATTTCTTAAGTATCCAATGATGTTGGAGCCAACTTGTGAGTTTAATTTCTCCTGAGGAGGAATGTAAACTGATCACAGTTGTTGAGCCACGTAGGATACGATTCCTAAGTGTCAGCCTCCTGGTACTTTCCTGAGGAAGGTCCTATGAGTCTATTCACTTAGCTCCCTTAGTTTATCTAGGATTTCTTAAGTATCCAATGATGTTGGAGCCAACTTGTGAGTTTAATTTCTCCTGAGGAGGAATGTAAACTGATCACAGTTGTTGAGCCGCATAGGATACGATTCCTAAGTGTCAGCCTCCTAGTACTTTCCTGAGGAAGGTACTATGAGTCTACTCACTTAGTTCCCCTAGTTCTGATAGGATTTCCTAAATATCCAATGATGCCGGAGCCTTCATGTGAGTTTAGTTTCTCCTGAGGAGGAATGTAAACTGATCACAGTTGTCGAGCCGCCTAGGATATGACTCCTGAGTAGTAACCTCCTGGTACTTTCCTGAGGAAGGCACTATGAGTTTGTCTGCTTAGCTCCCTTTCTTTGGTAAGCTTGTTCTGAAGCTTGGAGACTGGGATTGATTCCTCTTGCTTAGGGTTTTGATTAGAGTTTTTGCTTAGATCTTTGCTTAAGGTGTTGCATAGGGTTTTGTTTAGAGATAGATTAGAAGTTTGTTTCAGGGTCGTTAGGGGCCCTGCTCAGGGTTGTTGTTTAAGCTTTGGATAGAGGTTTGCCAGGTTAGCTAGCCTTTTCTTTGTGTTGTTTGACTTGTGTGGTGTTGTGTTGCATTAGACTTAGGTATTCATCTAGATAGTTCTGAGGTAGGTGCATCTTAGAAATAGGCTTTGTGTGCATGAGAAGTTGAGGTGGTCCTCCTTCTGCTTGTTTGTTATTGAGTGGCTTTGCTTGTTGGTATTTGGTAGAGCTGAGCTCCCTTACCTCTGTGGTTTGCGGCCTGTGCGCCTTGTTTGTTTAGTTGTTGCATTCATGCATATTTTCAGTATTTCTTTACTTTGTAGTATTTCCCGTTTGTTGTTTAGTCCTGTTTCCATGATCCCTTAGGAGCTCTGACTTCTCCGCGGCGGAGTTGTTATGATAGACATTAGGATGGTCAGCCAGGCATGATAGCAGTAGGTAGATTCCCCTTTTCCAGCTATAGTTTAGGGTGTCTTTTCCCTTTCCTTTCAGTAGGAGCCTTTGAGTAGCTTGTGCCGTAGTTAGCTGAACTACAGCTGCTCTGATTCCTTGTGTCAGACAAGGATATGTAAGCATAGGATGCGATATCCTAGCGAGCACACTAACGACTAACCTTTGTTCTCTCGCGGCTGTGCGATCGAGACTTTCCCGCTGACGACTAATTGTTATCCCTTTCTCTTGCCCGAGTGCATTTGAGACCAGATCGTAGTTGTAGGTTCCCGAACCTTTGAGACCAGTTTGTTTTCTCACTGCTGTGTGAGAGCCCCCTGTTTAGCCGTAGTTAGTCGAACTACGTTTGCTCTGATCTTCCATGCTGTGTGGAAGTACGTAGGCACAGGACGCGATGTCCTAGCGAGCAACCTTTTCCCCGTTTAGACGTAGGTAGTCGAACTACGTTGACTCTGACTTTCCCATTGCACGAGGGAGTACGTAGGCCCAGAACACCGTATGTTCTGTCGAGTCCTGTCCTTTTCTTTTCTTTTAAGACCGACCATTAGCGTAGATAGATAAACACACCCTTTTCCTTATAAACACCAAGCGTGGATCCCATCGAGTACGATGGACGTGAGGGGTGCTAATACCTTCCCCTTGCGTAACCGACTCCCGAATCCAGGTTTTGGTTGCGATGACCATACCTTTTCCCGTCTTTGCGAGGTTTACTTCGAGCGTTTCCTTTCCCGTTCTGAGGGATGAATAACGCACGGTGGCGACTCTCCTGTCAAGCCGGCGCCGATTTTCGCAGTAGCGACAGCTAGCTAATACTCAACTAACTAATCTGAAAATTGAGACTAATCTAATCTAATTAATTCTGATAAATCCTAATTAACACCTAAACAACCGATTAAGACCTAATTAATCTAACAAAATCTCAATTAAACCTAAAAAGAGAATTAACCTAAAAAAAACTCTATTAATTCCAATTAATTTCTAAACTAATAAAACTCTAATAATCCCACTAATCTAAAAACTCTAATAATTCTCTTTAAAATTTAAAAGAAAATCTTTTATTCTAAAAAAACTCTAGCAAAAGAAAATCATATTAAACTATTATCTAAAAATGACTTAATATCTAAAATAGAAAATTTATTCTAAAATCTATTAAAAACAATTTATAAAATTCTAAAAAGATTTAAAACTATTAAAAATATTAAAATAAATCTATTTAAATTCTAGAAAATCTATAAAGCCTATTTAAAATCTACAAAAGGCTATTAAATTCTAAAAAATGCAAACAAAGGCAAATAACCAACATAAAAGAGAGCGTGAGACCAGATCGAAGCAAAACAGTAAACCCGGACACCAAGAATCTCAAAAATCACTGCGTAAGCCGAAAACACCCAGGAAGCGCGTGAATTCTCAAAATAACCTCCGATTACCCGAACCGGTCTGAGATACCTGAAATGCGACAACAGGACTGTAATCCCGATAAAATCACCATGATTGAGAAAATGCACGATATGCAGTATGTAAATGCTAATGCGAAATGCGTCGAAACATCGAGCCAGATACGGGACCCGGTTGGTCAAATTTTAGGGTGCAACAGTTATCAGTAGATTTCTCATGTTCAAACCCAGCAGATAAATTAGCATCAAAATTAGGCTCCCAGGAAGCAGGTACCTGGCTCATCTCTTCATGCACAGCTTTCTCATGATGGTGTTTCAATGAGTTTTCATTTACATGGGTTTTGAAAATAGTGCTTTTTTATTGCCTTCGGGTTGTTTTGTAGTTGTAACATTCTTGATTTCGTCTCTTCATCGCAGGATATGGGCTGTTATGACGATGGATTAGTACTCATACTACTTTCGATATTGAAACGGTTTTGTGAAGCATGTGCTGTTGGTTTTGCAGCAGGGAGCTCAGCAAATTACTTGTATGCATTTTTGAACCACCAGGAACTCCATGAACAGAACACATAACATGAATGCCATTAATGAGGTCAAAGAAGTTAGATTCAGTACGGTTGGATGAATTGGTAAAAGAGGCAGCTGATCTTGCAATGGCTTCGAGATATTTTGTGGTAACATTAGTTAAGGCCTCAAGAGCATCGTATTTGGATCTTTTGTAGCCAACTGATTGGCAGATCTGAGAAACTGCAACTTTGGCTATATCAAATGAGAATTCTGAGGGGGTTTCTTGCTACTTTAGCGTCTTTTACTCGTAGCCCCTTTTTCTTTTTACGATGATGCAGGTGGGGATATTATGGATTTTGAGATAATTGCTGAGCTGTACAAATCATATTGTATGATGTGTGAATTGAACTTACCCATTAATGTCTTTTTCAATTTGAAACAAGCTTATTTGCTGTGATGTATTATCAAAGAATAATGTACAAATCCAAGAGTCATGTTGATGTAACTTTGATGTGCAAAAGAATTATTTTTTTGGCTTCATCTTGATTTCCATGTCTTACAATTGCATCGTTCCCATTTTGCCTAAAATCGTGTAGGAAGCTCTATGATTCTGAACATTTGTTTGTCTATTTCAGTCACAGCTCTATTGACTATATAACCATCCTTTTTGGCGCTCACTCAAATATTCAAGAAGCTTATCATCATTCTCATGGAAGAGGCATCTACTAACAAGACCAAACTCCAAGTTACGGGTACCAAACTGACCATTCGGTCCGAGAAGATTGATATGAATTTACAACATGAATTATGACTTTAAATAAAAATAAATTCTCAACCCAATTTGGTAGTAACTTTCCTCATGTTGTATCCCACGGGGCTTGGAAATGATAGAAATGAAACAACCATACTTTGTATTATGCTTCCCTTCAAATAATAACAAAACATCTTTCCTTGAGTCGGATAAGAAACAAAATTTTACATCAAACCTCCGTCAATCCCGTTCATTTAATAGCACTCCTTGTGATATTTTAATTCTCATCCAGACAATCCAAAATCAAGACTCATAACTTCAGTGACAAAAATAATTCTTGAATTTTACCAATAAACTCAACGAACCTCAACTCCACATGCAATACATGGAGCCTCTAGAACTAAACATGTGTTCCATATGGATATAATTAGACGTGAATGTTTCCTGTAACTAGAGGCAATATATGATCAACGAAAATGAACTGAAACAAAGATGAAGTAACTTAGCGTAGGACAAATTTGGGGTATGACAAATGCCCCTATCTAATTGGCTTAAACCAAGTAAGATGAATTGTTGTTGCGTTTCAATCTTTCAAGGTGGAAGTCAATTAGATACAAGTAAAACCCTAAATTTGTCCGAAAAGGAAACACATGCTCGACAATTGAAGTGCTGGATAAGGTAAGCCTCTGAGTAAACTGTGGAAAAATAGCAACAGGTCGCCATCACCAAAAGGATGATGGGATAAAACACACACGGTTACTACCACCAAAAGGATGATAGAGCAAAAACCCACTCGCACAATCTGGCATTAATGACTATGACAGACCCCCCACAAAAAGGATGACGGAGCGAAACACAAAACAAACAATATCGCACAATCTATCATTAATGACCATGATAGACCCCCCACCAAAAGGATGACGGAGCGAAACTCAAAACACATCGCACAATCTATCATTAATGACCATGATAGACCCCCCCACCAAAAGGATGACGGAGCGAAACACAAAACAAATCGCACAATCTATCATTAATGACCATGATAGACCCCCCACCAAAAGGATGACGGAGCGAAACACAAAAACACATCGCATAATCTATCATTAATGACCATAATAGACCCCCCACCAAAAGGATGACGGAGCGAAACTCACACATAAACTATCGCACAATCCATCATTAATGACCATGATAGACCCCCCACCAAAAGGATGACGGAGCGAAAAAAAACAAGCTATCGCACAATCTATCATTAATGACCATGATAGACCCCCCACCAAAATGATGACGGAGCGAAACACAAATAAACATATCGCACAATCTATCATTAATGACCATGATAGACCCCCCACCAAAAGGATGACGGAGCGAGACACAAACAAAATATCGCACAATCTGACATCGACGAGATGCCAAACCCACCACCAAAAGGATGGCAGAGCGAAACTCACACCAAAATATCGCACAATCTGACATCGACGAAATGCCAGACCCACCACCAAAAGGATGGTAGAGCGAAACTCACACCAAAATATCGCACAATCTGACATCGACGAAATGCCAGACCTACCACCAAAAGGATGGCAGAGCGAAACTCACACCAAAATATCGCACAATCTGACATCGACGAAATGCCAGACCTACCACCAAAAGGATGGTAGAGCGAAACTCACACCAAAATATCGCACAATCTGACATTGACGAAATGCCAGACCTACCACCAAAAGGATGGCAGAGTGAAACACAACACACAGGTCGCTATCACCAAAAGGATGATAGGACAACACAGATTTGAAGTTTACCAACACCAAAAGGATGCAGGCTAGGTTGAACTGGCGAAGTTCGACTATCACCAAAAGGATGACAGTAAGGCAATTGATAACGGTCACGCTTGTTGGGTACAACTCATTGGGGAACCCCTGAGAAGAAGATTGAATTGAAATGAGTCAACGGGGTACGCCCACCGTCTTGTTTGGAGATCATAGTTTTGCTGAAATGATTCCATGGTTACGCCCATGAATTCTAAAGAGGATTCCCCTAACTGGGCTGAGTTTGTCTTGAAATGTCTTGTTTTGGTCAACAAAAGATTGAACAACTTCGTGAGGAACACTCACGGTTCTGCTGAAAGTGCCCTTGCTCGGGTTGGATCTTGCACTGAACTTCTTGGATTTGCCCAACAAAAGGTTGAACAACTTCTTGGGGAACGCCCACGGTCTCGAATGGTATGCCCCTGACTGAGCTGAATGTTGATTTGCATATTTGATCAACCACGCGGTTGAAATACATCATGGGAAATACCCACGGTCTTGAAAAGAATGCTCCTGACTGGGCTGAATCTTGCTTTGAATGTCTTGAAAACCATGGGACAAACCCACAATCTTGCAAAAATGCCCCTGATTGGGCTGATGTTGTCTTGAAGTTTCGTCGAGGTTGATCTTGGACCTTGACTTGCACATGTGAATGCTTGATGATATGATGTTCCATATGAGTGGACGTGCAAATGCAAATGCTGACGCGCGGAGATGCAAGAATTGGGGAAGTGTGATATGATTGGAGTATGCATATGATGCAAGATGCTTATGATTGCGAATGCAATGCGTATTATGCACGTGATTGCAGACGGGTAATTGGAAATGCAAGTGGAGCCGCCAGCGTGGTGGACTCTGGGTAGTTGCCAATGCGGTTTGGACTTTGGGTAGTGGGAGGGATTGACTTCCTCGACATGCAGTTTGTTGAAGACGTCATGATTGAAGCAGCAGATGATGCTCTGGATGCTGCGAGTCTGGGTACTCGGTGTTATACTGTGAATTTGCTTCAGAGAAGGTTGCAGCTCTACCTGATGAGTAGGGTAACTTGGTCCTTCCCCAGTCGAAATATGGTAATGATATGCCCCTGCTCGAGCTGTTTGAATGATTTGCCCCAGCCTGTGGGCTTTGAAATAATCTTGCCTCGTGTGCGCCACTGAAAGTCAAATTCCTCTTCGATTGCCCTTTGCTGGAGTGTCTTTGAATACCTAGCACTGATTTGCAAATAAAATTGTACATTCATAAATGGTAATATTAATGCAAAGTTTGATGCAAGATTTGAAAAAGATGTGTCATTTATTGAGGTGTCGTGAAAGTGTGAGACGAATGGACTGCTAGCCCAGACGTTGTGCTAATTTGATTGGTGCGAAATATATAGCAAGCAAAATGACACCAATATTGATGATTAGAAATCATGTGAGGAGTCAGGTTATGCAACCTTGCGATAGTATGCTTTCAGAACAAACCTCGTCTCAATTAGGTCTTTCGAGGGTTGTAACGTGGTCTGGTTCACGGTTATGAAACAAAGGATATTAGGCTCAAAGTATGATTTGTACCCACCCATTCTTCTTAATGATCTCCAGTCCTACGCTCGATTAATTCTACACTTGTCTGGACGGTGTAAACTTGAAGGGTCAAGGCTTTCTTGACGTGGCAATCACCTTATTTTGGTTTTTTTGATGGATGTCAGCGACCCTTGATTTAGGTGGTCACTGAATATAATTTTGTTTTGTTGAGGGTTTCGGGGTCCTCTTTTGCTTTTGTTTTTTTTTATCCCTAACTTTTGCATGGATTGACTTCGCTTGTCAGATCCATCGGAATTGCCTTGATTTTGCCTAAGTCCCCTCTAAGGTGTCTGACTTAGCAGGCTTTTGATGTTTTTTTTTTGAATTTTGTTGGAGGATTGTGACTGCCATAGCATGGGTCATTGATGAACAACCGTCTTCTGGATTTTGCTTCGTTGATTCGAGTGCGGAGTTGAATTAACTGAACACTACCCTACCCCAGGTTGAGTGTAAAGGTTTGAATATCCGAAGGAAACTGCTACTTCTAAGCTCGAAGTGGTTTACTTGGGATTAACTCCTTATATCTCCGGTGTTTGGGGGATTGAAGCAATGCCTGTACATCATTGACGAGATTCGGTCTGAAAGCATACAGTTTGCAATTATGGGTATCTCGTTTTCATCATCCTCCCTCTAATCAAGCTAAACAACAGTGAATAGAGTGGAGTGAACAAATGTGTCAGTGATAAGTGAAAGATGAGTGAATACGACATAACTAATTCAAAACATGCATAAACGATACATTAATGAAAACCAAATACGAATGGCAATTGTTCAAAGCATACAATACTTAAATAAACAAAGACAAAACATAAGAAACTGTGAATAATGAAATGGCAACATGACTGCCTTCTTCGGGGAACAAACTTGACTGGAATCAATCTGACGTTGGCGCTAGTTGACTGGTGGCATCGGATTGTTGATGATATTTGGAGACTTCCCATTGAAGTTGATAGCATCCCTATCGATCATGTCTTGAATTATGTGTTTGAAAGCCCTGCAGTCCTCAATGGTGTGACCTGGAGCGCCCTTATGAAACTCACAATGAGCATTTGCATTGTAATCGGCAGGAATGATGGTTGGAGGAGCTAAATCTCTCGGAACAACAGCTTTCTTCTCCATCAACTGAGCAAAGATACTAGCATATTTCATTGGCAGACGATCAAAGACTCTATCTGGTCTCCATGTTCTCTGCGGACGCTGTGGGCGAGCCCCTTGTCGTTGCTGAGTAGCTTGCATCTGCTGTTGCTGAGGAGGATACTGATATCCTTGCTGGTTGTAGGCTTGTTGCTGAGGAGCCTGTTGTCGTGGCATCTGAGCTTGCGCTGCTTGAACAGCTGGCTGATAAGGCATTGGAGCATATTGCGCAGCAGCAACATATGGATACTGATAGTAGGGAACTTGATAAGGCATAGGAGCAGGAGCTTGTTGAGAAGCTTGCCCTTTCTGCAAAAAGATGGCATTTGTTTCGCCCTCCTTCTTTTTGTATCCATTGAAAGGCTTCTTGGCATTGGCCTGATTGTTGGAACCTCCTGGGATCTTCCCACTCTTCAGCCCTTCTTCAATCCTCTCACCGACGATCACCAAGTCAGAGAATCCAGCGGAGACACTGCCGATCATCTTTTCGTAGTACTGGCCTTGCAAGGTACCCATGAAGATGTCGATCAGTTCACGGTCAACCAGAGGTGGATGCACCCTTGCGGCTAGCTCTCTCCATCGTTGCGCGTACTCCTTGAAGGATTCGCCATCCTTCTGAGTCATACTCTGAAGCTGAGTACGGTTAGGAGCAAGGTCGGTGTTGTATTTGTACTGCTTGACAAATGCATCAGCTAGCTCGGCCCAAATGCGCACACTATTACGTTCCAGCTGCATATACCATTCGAGTGATGCCCCAGACAGGCTGTCTTGGAAGAAATGAATCATGAGCTTTTCATCTCTGGCATAGGCAGCCATCTTGCGACAGTACATCTTCAGATGAATATTCAGGCAACTGAGACCTTTGTACTTCGAAAATTCGGGCACCTTGAACTTGGGAGGAATGACAACATCAGGCACCAAGCACAATTCCAGAGCACTGAAAGAGTTTGAGTTATGCCCCTCCATGGTGCGGAGTTTCTCGGCTAGATCTCGGCACATCTTCATGGCTTCTGAATCCTGAGCGGCAACAGGACTGGCAATGGGAATAGCAGCATGATAGTTCTGAACGTCGTCATACTGATCCATCAAAGTATCTTCGACATGGGGAGCTGGGATTTGCACAACAGTAGGCTGGGCCTGCGGGATAACTCCAACGGTAACTCCAGGCGCTGGGATTGGCTGAGAAGTGTTTCCCTCGACTGTGTTGTTGAAGTTCAACGGCATCCCATGAGAATTTGGAATTGGAACCAGAGGGATGGCAGTAGACCCTTGTCCTTGACCATTGTTGTTGACAGAAGCGGCTTCACGCTGTTCTTCCTCTCTCCTGGCTGCGAGGATGGCTTCGAGGATCTGGTCGATCTTTCCTTTCATAGAATCCAATTCTTCCCTGAAGGCGACTTGCTCCTGTTGAATCTGCTCCATCATTCGTCTGGTATTGGCTCTAGTTGCGTACTGGTGTCGGGGAATCAGCTTGATTTACTGGAGAAGAAGGAACAGAGACATAGGACTCTGTTGGAGGACTGGAAATGCAAAAATGCACAACATATGCAATGCGAATGATATGCAAGATACAAGATCCAGGATCACAGGATCACAATTACACAACTCCTGAAGCTGGTAACTGTAATAGATAAGTAACCATAATTCCTGCTCAAAGAACATTGACAGGTACGACCTATGCGGGAAGATCTAAACATTCTACCCATAGACCCTCTTACGGGATGGTTTCTATGTTTGGTTCCCAGGATCACGGACACTAGTCGTATTAGCGTCACGCAACAGGCTGGTTGTATTACGACGATAATGACGATAAGGTCTCTCCTGAGCGGGGTCCTCATGCTAGGCGCACAAGGAGTGAGTCCTTGGAGACTAACACTACACGACCACCAATATCGGAACTGGTGCTAAAAAAGGTTCCCAGAATCACGGACCCTTCATTAGTCAAGTCGTGCAACAGGCTAGCTGTGTTACAACGAGATCCACAAATAGGTCTCCTCTGGAGGAGCTTTCATGCTAGGCCCATAAGGAGCAAGTCCTCGGAGACTAACACTACTCGACTACCAATTCTAAACTATGTGTTCTCTCTGCTTTTACCAAAGCTCGGGCGTAGAGCCTTACTCATGATGCCATCCCAAGAACCGACAAGCTAAGATAACAAGCATAAATAAAACCCACAAGAGAGCAAATACAAAAGAAAACAAATAAAAACAAACACTCCTCACAAACCAAAAGATAGGCTCGACTCTCTCTTTGCATGGAGCAAAACGTCCCCAGCAGAGTCTCCAGCTGTCGCACCTCGAAAAATCACGGAGACATTTCGGACATACGACCCTCGCGCGAAAGGCGCGGAAATGCGGTTCGACAGAGTCGCCACCGAACTTTATTTTTCCCGAATAAACGGGAGAGGAAAATATCGAGAAAACCTCTTAAAACGAAAGGATAGGAACGGGGCTGTCGCAACCATGTTCCAGGTTCGGGAGTCGGTTACGTGAAGGGAAGGTATTAGCACCCCTCACGTCCGTCGTACTCGACGGGAACCTCTTAAGGTAATTGTGGGGAGTGTTGTTTAGGTTTACTTGTCTTCTTCTCGTTGGTAAAGGTAGAATTGGTAGGGTAAAAAGGTTAAAGACGCAAAGGAGAGATGGGTGATTAGAAGATAGGGTGCTCGCCAAGGATTGGGGCCCTTGTGCCTACGTATGCTCATTCGGATGAGAATGAGAAATCAGAGCGTCGTAGTTCAACTACGGGAAAGGATGGGGGAAAACGGAAGATGGATAGAAGTGTGCTCGCCAAGATTATCGCAATCTTGTGCCTACGTATCTTATATTCGAGAATGAATAAAGAATCAGAGCGTCCGTAGTTCGTGGAGACGACCACGAAAAGGTGAGGTTGAATAGATTGGAAGTTTGAGAAAAAGACGAAAGGGTGACTGACAAGCAACCCAAGAGCGCGCCTCAAGATCTTGTCACTCAAGAATTCAAGGAATGAGAGATTCCAAGAACTCAATTCTTTCGGGAATTGACTGAATAAGTTGGAGATAAAGAGTTGGATGTTTTGAAATCGAAAGAATGAATTAATAACAACTTAAGGGCGCACCTCGAGAGTTACTCATTCGAATATTCAAAGAATGCTTGATTCTGAGAATATCCCTCTTTCGTAAGTTTTAAGAATGCTTGTGAAAGGATCGAATCGAAGAATGGCATGCGAGGCCAAAAGGAAGTTGTTTTGAACTGGCTCGACGACGTGTCGAGGATTTGATCGAATATAGAACCGACTTGACGACGTGTCAAGTGTTAGGATTGTGAGAAATGATACTAGTCCCTGAGGGTGCCCCTAATATCAAAAACCACGAGGAGTTGTGAATGAAATGGGTTGCGAATGCGGATGAGCATTCGTCTTAGGAGAATGTTTGAAAATGATTGAATCTGAAAGAGTCGAAAGGTTGAGTGAATAATAACTCAAAGGGCATGCCTCGAGAGTTATTCACTTGAAAATTCAAGGAATGCTAGACTCCAAGAATCTCCTTCTTTCGGAGTTTTAATCGAAAAAAGACGTTGAGAATGTGTTTGAGAAAATCAAAAGATTGAATGAATAACAACTCAAGAGCGAGTCTTGAGAGTTGCTCATTCGAAGGTCCAAGAAATGCTAGATTTCAAGAATCCCCTTCTTTTGGAGTTTTTTCGAGGAAAATGCTTAAAAAACTATTTGAAGCGAAAATAACGTAGTCTTGACTGAATTATCATCTATCAATAATTTGACCAATAATAATCATTAAAGTCATCATTGACTAGGGAATAAGAAAAAGTGGATAAAAACAAAAATGAAATTTTTGAAAAGAAATGGTCTCGGGTTTGCTATTATTTATCAATAATTTGACAAACTATAACTCGGGGTATCGTCATCGACCCAAAAGCAAAGTAAATATTGAAATGAAAATATCATCGAAGTTTGAACAAAAATTTAGTAAAATCTAACAAAATACTTAATGAGGTCTTCTATAAGCACCTAAGAATATCAAGTGATGACCAAAACTCTAAATAAAATTGCAACAAAACTTCAATTAAATAAAGGGAGTTCTCTTGAAAATAGACATTTCTAAAAAAACAAGGGATCATCTAGACCTTTTGAAGCCCATCACCCAATCATAAAACAAAGGGGTGCAGCGTCTCAACATGGTGTGATGAGGAGTAGTTGTATGGGCCATGGATTGAGACTCACAGATCTAGTATATGAACAACATGATTCATCATAGGCCTTAAGCCCATTCAATTCACAAAAGGGGAAATGTAATAAAAAGGTGGTGATAAGTAGAATTATCACGGGCCTCACGGTCCATTCATCCACCACAAGCAAACACAGTTAATAAAAAGAAGGGGGTGGAATAGGAAACCGATCATCATCATGTTTTTCAACTTACAAGAAAAACAAGGCAAACAAATAAATCAGTTTTTAACATTATAAAGAAACAATCCGTGACTTTTCTAAGGAACCATGCTAACTAGAAACCCTTCTTTCTCATTGTGAAAGAAAAAAAAAACTCAAGGGAACAACAAGTTAATTTAAAGACAATCAGTGATTTCAACCTTCTTACACGAATCTCCTTTCGAACTATTGTTCTTCGTCTCTCGCTCGTACTCGATTCAGTTTCAGGTTCTCTGTATGATTCACTCAGGTTTGTTTGTTTGATGTTCTTTTTCGCGTTTGGGTTTGTATTCGTCTCATTTTTCTCTTCTTCTACTCTGATTCTCTGTTCTGTTCTCTGGTTGGGGTTTTAGCATGTTTATTTGGGTGTGTTAGAGAACTTCTGATTGTGTGTGGATGAAGATGAGGTGGGTGAAAGGTTTGGGAGTGTGGTTGGCTTGGAAGGTTGTTTCGTAAGGTTGGGTTACAGAAGATTGATGAAGGATTCTTTGAAGATTTGAAGAAATGTGAGGTTGAAGGAGGTTGATGAAATGTATGAAGATGAGTCTCTTGGTTTTGGTTGTTGTTGTTGTTTTAGTGAGAGGATTTGGAGATCGGATAAGAAAAATCGTGTTTAGAGGTTTGGGATTTTTATTTGATTTAGGGATTTGGAGGTTTGTGCGGTTATCAAGATGAATGTTTGGTATTGTAGTGGTGGCTTTCAAGTTTGAGAATGGTTTTTTCGGAAGAAGAAGATTGGGTTTGTGATTCTGATGTTGAAGGAGATGGTTTCCAAGCTGTGGCTGCTAGGGTTTTTTCCTCTCCTCAAGGTCCTCTTATAAGATATATGAAGGGTATGCTTGAAAGACAGCTCAGAGAGATTTTGCTACCGTTTTGATACTTGTGGTAGGTCGTTTTTATTACTCTTGGCATATTCTTTTTAATCCATTTTGTCCTGTTTTACAGTGTGTTAATACCCTTTTGTTGTGCTGCTCTGTGTAGTGGGATGGGAGCTGATGTTGTCCTTTTGCAGAGTGGTTGCAACTAGTACGATTTTGGAGGGGGCCAAAGGTACAAGTCTGTCTTTATCATGGGCTGGTAAATTTATAAGTTTTCTACCATCAATTCATTGTTTTACTGCGGTGACTGAGTTTTTGTCTGTTATGGATTTATGTTAGCTGCCATGATGCTGCAGGTTGTTATGTGGTGGTTTACCAATGTTGTCCTTTTGCTGCATAACATCGCGAGTGGTTTGTGCCAGATAAGGGACATCACGTACAGAACAAGCATCGTGTTGCTTTTTGTGAAAGATGTTACCACTTGGTATTTTCATTTTACCACTTTTCCTTTTCTTTTCCTTCTTCAGATTTCATCCATTGTACCATATTGTTGCCCATTTATTTTCACTTTTTCATAATAGCTGCGTTTGGACTGCATTTTCTGTGAATATTAATGGCACATCTGCTTAATGTTTTATTGAAGTTTTGTTGCTGATTGTGTTTTTCTCGTTTGTTTTATGCAGGTAAAAACAAGTTTATGGCTTGTTGTGGATCACTTGTGTCATGGTTGTGGTCCATACATCTCCTTCATATTCTATATTCTTTTAAGCTCTGTATGTAGATTTTTCAAATTGCAAATTTTGTGGATTTATGATCTCGCAAGATGTTCAACTCGAACCATCTTTGAGCTGTCAATTAACACAAATTTTTTTGAATAAGCTATGACTTGGATGAAGTTTTGTGACAGATTTATCGTTTTATCTTATGCGTGAGATGTGATTGTTGGTGTGCTACCTATCAATTTAAATCGTACATCAAGTTGGGTGCAAGCAAAAATTACAACTGGGAATTAGTCATGACAATAGGATTTGGCTTATTTTGTGCGTGAAGCTGGCTTTAATACGGCTGATGGCTTTGGCGGGATAAAGGCGCTGCATATTCTTTCTTTACCAGCTGTGTATTGGTGAATTCCCCTCACATTGTGTACTAATCTTTTGTTCATGTTGCAGATGAGGTTATGTGGCTTTGCACGACATTACGAACATTGCGGTTTTGAATGGTTTATTTTGAAGCTGTGGCAACGGCGTGAGTGTCGTAACAATTTGTTGAGTTTTGTGAATCACCCTATTTTCATAAATCTTTTCATTTTTGACAGGTAGCTAACGCAAGGAGCTCGTGAGCGGTGTTTTTCTATGTTGCAAATTCAAGTCGGGGTTACGACGCGTGTATCATAGTGAGTGGCAGCTTGGTGACTTTTGTTGGCTTCAAAGACATGAGGTGAAGGTTGCTAGGGTGTATGCTTTTTGGAACATTATCATCCAACCTCTATGACTCACCCTTCTCTGTTTCACGTCAAAACGTCCATACTTTGATTGCCCAAGAAAGTTATAAATATTTCTCTGATCTTTAAGTCCCTGAAAGTGATGATGGTTCATAGCTTGTGAATTTATGACCTGTTTGTCTCCATAAGGTTCCACTTCAACACCAAGATCCCCAATCGGATGATACTGAAATTTACGAGCTATGGAAGATCTTTGATGTGCCTGACCAGCTGACTTTGGGCTATGCAAATCATTGCCATCACAATTTGCATTTTCTCTCATACTACCATCTCTTGGATGAGAAGGATTAGATCCAAGACCATCTTTTGACTTTTCTATTTTATTACAGTCATCCGCATCATCTGCATCACCTTCAAATTTTCCATTCTTAGATGATTCTAAAATTAAAGGGTTCTCCATATGATACTTGTATTTTCCTGGACCTCCATTTCTTTTATAGCTAACTGCTGACTCTGAATCTCTACATACATCAATGTTAGGGAACTTCTTGCTGCTTGGCTGGCTGAACCATGCAGGGACCGAATTCGGTAATGCGGCAATATCATTCATACCAGAATCCTCCTGACGAATTTGCATGTTATCAGTAGATTTCTCATGTTCAAACCCAACAGATAAATTAGCATCAGAATTAGGCTCCCAGGAAGCAGGTACCTGGCTCATCTCTTCATGCACAGCTTTCTCATGATGGTGTTTCAATGAGTTTTCATTTACATGGGTTTTGAAAATAGTGCTTTTTTATTGCCTTCGGGTTGTTTTGTAGTTGTAACATTCTTGATTTCGTCTCTTCATCGCAGGATATGGGCTGTTATGACGATGGATTAGTACTCATACTACTTTCGATATTGAAACGGTTTTGTGAAGCATGTGCTGTTGGTTTTGCAGCAGGGAGCTCAGCAAATTACTTGTATGCATTTTTGAACCACCAGGAACTCCACGAACAGAACACATAACATGAATGCCATTAATGAGGTCAAAGAAGTTAGATTCAGTACGGTTGGATGAATTGGTAAAAGAGGCAGCTGATCTTGCAATGGCTTCGAGATATTTTGTAGTAACATTAGTTAAGGCCTCAAGAGCATCGTATTTGGATCTTTTGTAGCCAACTGATTGGCAGATCTGAGAAATTGCAACTTTGGCTATATCAAATGAGAATTCTGAGGGGGTTTCTTGCTACTTTAGCGTCTTTTACTCGTAGCCCCTTTTTCTTTTTACGATGATGCAGGTGGGGATATTATGGATTTTGAGATAATTGATGAGCTGTACAAATCATATTGTATGATGTGTGAATTGAACTTACCCATTAATGTCTTTTTCAATTTGAAACAAGCTCATTTGCTGTGATGTATTATCAAAGAATAATGTACAAATCCAAGAGTCATGTTGATGTAACTTTGATGTGCAAAAGAATTATTTTTTTGGCTTCATCTTGATTTCCATGTCTTACAATTGCATCGTTCCCATTTTGCCTAAAATCGTGTAGGAAGCTCTATGATTCTGAACATTTGTTTGTCTATTTCAGTCACAGCTCTATTGACTATATAACCATCCTTTTTGGCGCTCACTCAAATATTCAAGAAGCTTATCATCATTCTCATGGAAGAGGCATCTACTAACAAGACCAAACTCCAAGTTACGAGTACCAAACTGACCATTCGGTCCGAGAAGATTGATATGAATTTACAACATGAATTATGACTTTAAATAAAAATAAATTCTCAACCCAATTTGGTAGTAACTTTCCTCATGTTGTATCCCACGGGGCTTGGAAACGATAGAAATGAAACAACCATACTTTGTATTATGCTTCCCTTCAAATAATAACAAAACATCCTTCCTTGAGTCGGATAAGAAACAAAATTTTACATCAAACCTCCGTCAATCCCGTTCATTTAATAGCACTCCTTGTGATATTTTAATTCTCATCCAGACAATCCAAAATCAAGACTCATAACTTCAGTGACAAAAATAATTCTTGAATTTTACCAATAAACTCAACGAACCTCAACTCCACATGCAATACATGGAGCCTCTAGAACTAAACATGTGTTCCATATGGATATAATTAGACGTGAATGTTTCCTGTAACTAGAGGCAATATATGATCAATGAAAATGAACTGAAACAAAGATGAAGTAACTTAGCGTAGGACAAATTTGGGGTATGACAAATGGTTGCCTAATTTCAACTTTAATTTCACTCACTCTGAAGGACCCAATAAAAATTGGGTACCTATTTCCTTTGTTTAAATTTTCAAGTTGAATGTCTTGACTCTACCGAAAAGATGTGGTATCTTGATAATGGATGTTCAAGGCATATGACGGGTGACATATCTCTCTTCATTGACTTTGTGCCAAAGAAAAAGGGGTTCTCCTCTTATGGAGATAATAAAAAATGAGTTATACTTGGAAAAGGTAGTGTTGGTAATCCCTTATCTACTACTATCTCCGATGTTATGCTAGTCGATGGTCTTAAACATAACCTTGTAAGCATTAGCCAACTTTGTGACAAAGGTTTTAACATCACTTTTATAAATACTTGTTGCTTGTTTGTGCATGATGAAAAGAATAAATATATGTTTAAAGGCTTGAGGGTTAATAATACTTATATGCTTAACTTAGATGAGGTACTATTGGTTGGAACTAAGTGTTTAGCCACCATGAATGAAAACTCTTGGTTATGGCATAGGCGCCTAGCTCATCTTAACTTTGACTTACTAAAAAAAGTATCCTCAAAAGATTTAGTAATTGGTGTACCTAAAATGAAGTTCACTAAAGACCATTTATGTGAATCTTATCAAATGGGGGAAGCAAACAAGAATCTCCTTTAAATCAAAAAAATCTTGTTTCTACCTCGAGACCTCTTGAGCTTCTCCATATGGACCTTTTTGGTCCCTCAAGAACCAAAAGCATAGGTGGAAATTATTATGGCTTTGTTATTGTAGATGATTACTCAAGATTTTGTTGAGTTTTATTTTTGTATAGTAAAGATGAGACCTACTCGGCTTTTAAACAACTTGCTAGAATATTCCAAAATAAAATGAATTTAAAAATCGTTTACATTCGAAGTGATCATGGAGGAGAATTTCAAAATCACCTCTTTGAAAAGTATTTCTGGGTCGACGCCATTAACACGGCTTGTTATGTCACGAATAAGATTCTCATACATCCTATTTTAGACAAAAACCCTTATGAACTACTTAGAGGTAGAAAACCTAATGTTTCTCATCTACATGTCTTCGAATTTAAATGTTATATTTTAAACAATGGAAGGGATAATCTTGGTAAATTCGATGCAAAAGCCGATGAGGGTATCTTCCTCGGATAATCACAATCTAGTAAAGCGTATAGGGTTTATAACAAGAGATTACTTATTATTGAGGAGTCCGTACATGTTACGTTTGATGAGTCTTACCCAAAATATGTTGGGAAAGGTGTTGTTTTTAATGATATAGGTGTATCTTCTCAAGAAATTCTCAATGAACTCGAACAAGGAATTGATCAACCTAAAGCGGTAGACCATGAGAAGAAAAAAGATGACGATCATGAAAAGGAGAAGGTCAAAAGTACAATTGTAATGGAAGATCTTCTTTTGACTTGGAAGACATCAAAATATCACCCTATTGACAACATACTTGGGGATATCACAAAAGGAGTAAAATCACGCTATAAGATAGGTAATTTCTGTTATCACTTTGCTTTTGTTTCTCATGTTGAACCTAAAAATGCTAAAGATGCATTGCTTGATGAGCATTGGCTTGTGGCCATGCAAGATGAACTAAACAAATTTCAAAGGAATGACGTTTGGGACCTTGTTCCTCGTCCTAAAGATCATCAAGTAATTGGAACCCGATGGGTTTTTAGGAACAAGCTTGACAAAAACGGTGTGATAACCTGCAATAAATACCGACTATTTGCTCAAGGGTATAACCAATATGAGAGCGTCGATTATGAGGAGACTTATGCTCTGGTTGCTCGCCTTGAGGCTATACGCCTTCTTCTAACATATGCCTGCACTAAAAAGGTTCAAGTTATTTCAAATGGATGTGAAAAGTGCGCTTCTAAATGTCGATATTAATGGAGAAGTGTACGTAGCTCAACCCCTAATTTTGAAAGTCATGAGTATCCAAATTATATGTACAAGCTCAACAGAGATTTATATGGTCTCAAACAAGCCCCTAGGGCTTGGTATGAGAGATTAAGAAATTTTTTAATTGATCAAGGATACTCAATGAGAAAAGTAGATACAACATTAGTCATTAAGCGCCAACTCTTCTTGTTCAAGTTTATGTCGATGATATTATTTTTGGATCAACTAATATGAAACTTGTAGAAGAATTCTCTAAGGTTATGCAAGGAGAGTTTGAAATGATCCTCATAGGGGAGTTGAACTACTTCCTTGGTCTTAAAATTAAACAAATGAATGAAGGAACATTTGTATGTCAAACTATATATTACAAAGACTTTCTAAAGATATTTGGCATGGAAGATGCAAAGTCTATTGATACTCTTATGGCTACAAATGTTAACCTAGAAAGGAATGAAAATGGTAAGGATGTAAATGTAAAGAAATATGGAGGTATGATTGGCTCTCTTCTATATCTTACCGCACCTAGCCCTGATATCATGTTTAGTGTGTGTATGTACGCCTGTTATTAATTGGATCCTAAAAAATCTCACTTGAAAGCTATAAAACGTATTCTTAGGCATCTCTATGGTACTTGTCAATTCGGGCTTTTGTATCCTAAGGGAAGCGATTGTAACTTGGTTGGTTATACCAATTCCAATTTTGTCAGTTGCAAATTGGATAGGAAGAGTACTATTGGAACTTTCCATATGTTTTAAAATGCCTTAGTAAGTTGGCATAGCAAGAAACAAGTTTATGTTGCGTCGTCAACCGCCGAGGCGGAATATGTTGCAGCCGGTAGTTGTTGTGGACAAATTTTGTTCCTTAAACAAAAATTACTTGATTTTGATATAAAATAGCAACATATTCCTATTATGTGTGACAACACTAACGCAACCAACTTGACCAAGAATCCGAAGCTACATTCTTGCACTAATCATATTGAGATTCGTCATCATTTCGTACGTGACCATGTTGAAAAAGGTGATGTCGTATTTGAGCGTGTTGATAGTAAACATCAACTCGCTGATATTTTTACAAAACCTCTTGCGACTGAACCATTTTTCTACATCCGAAGGGAATTAAGGATACTTGATATCTCAAACCTTCTCTAAATATGAATTATGCATGCACTTTATATACTATTTCTCTAACTTGCATTGAAAGTTCTATTACCTAGGAGTCCGTCATTCATCAATACATTAGTGAGGTATTATCGTTCCACTTCTCTCTTATTTTATAAGCCTTTTATTATTACATGTTGCTTGTGTTCCAAATAATGAATATTCTTGATGCTTGAAATAGTTCATAATTGTTCACTTCCAAAAATGTATATTGATGTATGTCAATTATATGCTTATAGTGATGTTGTGTTATTCCATCTACATGCTTCAAATATCTTCTTGGTGGATATGGCTTGTTATCTATTTGTGCATGAACCTTTGTTGAACACGTTATAATGTTAATAAGATTCTTGTTGTGTGTCATTATTATTGTTACACCTCTGTTTTTAGTTTGAGTGGTGATGAACTTGTATCACCTTGCTAAAGCATATGCGTGTGCAGCATTTCAGGAGCACCAAAGGTATATGTCATGTAATCATGTCGCTTTTGTAGCAACCTCTAGGGTTTTTGATGTCATTTTATCTCTCGTGTTCATGTTTATATTATGTTTTTGGGCATCAATGTGTGGAAATTGTGTTCTATTGTTGCCTTTTTTTGCTTGTATTTATGTTTAAAGATTTCATTTCAATATGAATGCCATTCTATGTGAGTGTTATCATGTTGATAGTCTTATATTTGAAAATTGCCTTTGTGTAGTATTTTCGTTTGTATGTGATTTAAGATACTTCTTGTTAGGTTTGTGATTTTATGATTGGAAACAATTTTGGTAAAACATGTTTAATTTGGAGAAACATGTATCACAGCCAGATGTTGAGCATAATGTCATGACATCTTGACCAACTGGTACAGCAAAGTCTGTTGTTACTTTTCTTGACAGATGTTGTGACATGTTATATCAGAACAGTTCTGCATTTTAAATCCTTGAAATTTTGATTTTAAAATATCAGATTCTGGATGGTTTTGGTTCTCATACAGGCGCAACTAAGCAGAGATATTTTAGGAACATTGTAGATTTGATCTGTTTTCATTAAAAGGATCTTAGAGACTTTTTAGGAAACTTTGAAGATTCGTTCCTATTTTTGGGGTAAATATTTTGCAGGTAATTTACAACTGGAAGATTGGATTTGATTGGAGAGTCCAAGACCACTTTGCAAGAGTCAATATAAAGAGACTTCTAAACCTAGAAACCGAAGGCGTTATCATTGAAGAAACCGTGTGTGCATAAATAAGAGTTTAGGGTTTAAGAGTTCTTTTAGTGTGTTATGTTTGTTGTATGTCACTCTTGTATCAGGTTCGATGCCTTGAGTTGACTTATTATTCATTGTTAATTTTTCACTCTAAAGCTTTTAATAAAGAGTGTATTGTTACTAGTTAAAGCTTTTAAACAAAACTAAGTATTGTCTTGGAAGTGTGTCACTTCTATTTTGGTGTTGTTGAATTGTCTCTGGTTTGTGACTGGTAGGAAGTGAGAATGGTTTCTCATATCTAGGAGTTCCTAGGTGGAAGTTAGCACGAGGAGTGATTAGGTGATAAGTTGTAAACAAGGGAGTTTAGCTTTATACTAATACTATTATAGTGGATTTCCTTCCTGGCTTGGTACGCCTCAGATGTAGGTGAGTTGCACTGAACTGGGTTAACAACTACTGGTGTTATTTTATCTTTCTTCCATTTAAGTTTCTGCATATTTACTTGTGTGATCAAACTATCTTAATCCCAATGTTGTGATATTTGTCTCGACATCTGGTATCTGCGTGCCATAATTTCAATTGGCTTCAGAGCAGGTCACCTTGTTCTTTTTTTGGATGAGCTCTAGGGAGTTTATATTCTGGTACTATAGACACAGAAAGAGGAGGAAATGTTAACAGGACCCCAATCTTAGATGGCACTAATTATGACTATTATAAGGCACATATGGTGGCTTTCATAAAATATATAGATAGCAAAATTTGGAAGGTTATCATCAAGAATTGGGAGCACTCTGTGGTTAAAGATGAAGATGGGAAGGAGACCTTGAAGCCAGAAGAGGACTGGATCAAGGAGGAAGATGAAACTACTCTCGGAAACTCCAAAGCCTTGAATGCTTTATTCAATGGAGTTGACGAAAATATGTTTAGTGATCAACACATGCATTATAGATAAGGATGCTTGGGAAATTCTCAAGACAACTCATGAAGGTACATCTAAGATAAATATATCCAGACTTCAGCTGCTGACTACCAGGTTTGAAAATCTTAAGATGATGGAGGATGAGAGTATTCATGACTTTCACATGAATTTTCTTGAAATAGCCAATGCCTTTAGTGCTCTGGGAGAGAAAATATCAAAATAAAAACTGGTTAGAAAGATCCTCAGGTCTCTCCCCAAGAGGTTTGATATGAAAGTAACTATCATTGAAGAAACTCAAGATATCAACAACATAAAAGTTGATGAACTTATTGGTTCACTTAAAACTTTTGAAATGGCTATTAATGAAAAGTATGAGAAGAAGAACAGAGCATAGCCTTTGTTTCTAACACTGAAGATAAAGAGGGTCAAGCTAACCTGAATACTGATGAAGTAATTTCAAGTACCATTGTATTAATTGGGAAGCAATTTAACATAATTTTGAAGAAAATGGACAGAAAATGAAGACCAGGTGTCAAGAATATCACATATGACATCAGAAATAACAATGACTCTCAAAATAATGCTAGAACTGAAGAGAAGTCAAATCAAAGTAAAGGTATACAATGTTATGAGTGTGAGGGTTATGGTCATATCAAGCTGGAATGTCCCACCTATCTCAAGAAATAGAAAATGGACGTGTCTATATCTTGGTCTAATGATGATGAGTCAGAAGATGAATCTAACTCTAAGACAGTCAAACTTGTGACTGCTTTCTCTGGCAGATGGGCTGATGAAGTAGAAGCTTATAATGAAAATAACCTCTATGAAGATTTAGATGTGTCCTACAAGGAAACCTACAACAAGTGTGAAAAACGTCTACTGAAAGAGGAAAATCAGAGAAAGTCCATAGCTGAATTGGAAAATGATAAGAAGGAACTCTTAGGTGTTGTTGCTCATCTTCAAAATGAGGTAACTCTCTTAAATTCTAAGCTCAATAACGTGAAATATTCCTCGAGAAGGACGAAGAAGGTTGGAGACACAGAAGTTCATTATCAATCTGGTAATAAACAAAGAAGAGTGTATGCAGAGAATTTCCTTCCTATTGAAAGAAAGAAAATGATGTCCAACCACATGTTATAACATTCCGGCAATCATGATGAGGCTCCAAATAAATCTCAATCTACTTGGAGATGTCATTATTATGGTAAGTATGGTTATATAAATCCTTTCTGGTATAAATTGTATAGAGATCAACAATCTTCAGCTCACTCTAAGGCTAATCAAGTGAGCAAAAAGAAAAGTGTTAAAGATAGGGATGTTAACCTTATAGCTCATACTTCCTTGAGAGCCTCAACTAGAGAAGACAGGTAATTTGACAGTGGTTGCTCTAGACATATGACATGGGTTCAGAAGTGGTTGATGGATATCAAATCTCATCCCACAGGTGCTGTTAGATTTGATGATGGATTTAAAGGATAAATTGAAGGAGTGGGAAAATTGAGGTGTCTTGGCTCTCCTAATTTAGAAGATGTTCTTCTTGTGAAAGGATTAAATGTTAATCTTATTAGAATTAGTCAGTTGTGTGATCAAGGTTTGCTGGTCAATTTCTCCAAGTCAGAATGTTTAGTCAAAGATGAGAAAGATGTTATTCTAATTAAGGGTATCAGGTCTAAAGACAACTGTTATCTGTGGGAACCTCAAATAACTGCCTACTCTTCCACATGTTTAATAATCAATGAGGATGAAATGAACTCATGGCACCAGAAACTTGGGCACCTACATCTCAAAAGAATGAAGGAAACCATATCTGGAGGAGTCATCAGAGGAATGTCAAAACTCAAGATTAAAGAAGGGAAAATCTGTGGTGAGTGTAAAATTAGGAAGCAAACCAGGATGTAACACCCAATGTTGCAACAACAGACTAGTTCTAGAGTGCTGGAACTTCTCCATATGGATTTAATAGAACCAATGCAGATAGAGACCTTAGGTGGAAAGAGGTATGATTATATGGTTATAGATGATTTTTTTGGGTTTACATGGATGAACTTTCTTAGAGAAAAATCAGACACCTTTGAAGTTTTTAAAGATTTGTGACAAAGTATTCAAAAGGAGAAGAACATTGTAATTGTCAAGATTACAAGTGAACATGACAAGGAGTTTGAGAATGCAAAATTCTCTGAATTTTGTGCTTCTGAAAATATCAGTCATGAATTTTCTTTTTCCATCACTTCTTGGCAAGATGGAATTGTTGAGCAGCAGACTGGAACTATACAAGAATCAGCTAGATTTATTCTTCATGATAAGCAATTGCCATTGGAAATTTGGGCTGAAGCCATGAATATTGAATGCTACATTCATAATAGGGTCACTTTGAGAGGAGGTACTTTAACCACTCTCTATGAGCTATAGAAAGGAAGGAAACCTATAGTCAAATACTTTCATATCTTTGGAAGTAAATGCTATGTCTTGACTAACAAAGATTAAAAGGTTAAGATAGCTCCCATAAGTGATGAAGGCATATCTTTGGGTTATTCTTCAAGTAGTATAGCTTATATAGTTTTTAACTCCATAACTAAAATGACAATGGAATCCATCGGTGTGGTAATTGATGATTCAATTACTGAGCAAAGGATGGATGTTGAAGCCAATGTTGAAACATCCTCTGGGTAGACTGATGAGGCAGGAAGGGAAGAAAGTTATAATTTCTCTAGCATTGTGTCAGATAACTCTCAATTTACTACAGCTCTCTCTATTAGAGTTATATAGAACAATCCAAGGAAATCATTAAAAGACACCCTACTAAAGACAACATCACTGAATTTACAAAGAAAATATCAAACTCTTGTCTTGTCTCTAAGCTTGAACCAAGGATGAGTCCTATTATTCAAGAAAAGAAGATCTTGAATTGCATCATTGGAACAAGTGCTTATGGTGTGTTCTACTTTCACAACACTAATTTCATGATGAAATAATTTTACAATGTTGATGGATATGTTAAGGTTGCTTTCAACTAGTGTGGATGAAACAAATGCTGAAGGAATATAATATCAAGAAGGATGTCATGATATTACATTGTGAAGATCTAAATGTTATCAGATATCCCATTCAACATGGCTGGAACAAGAACCTTGATAGTCATAATCAACTAATCAGGAATCTTGTTAAAGGCAAGGTTGTTATTTTGGAGCATGTAGACACTAAGGAACAACTGAGTATTATGTTTTTCCTATATTCTCTGAGGAATGATAAGCATTTGCCCTATTAAGGATTTATAGTAATTACAGGTGTGGAGGAATGCAGCAGATATTGTGTCTTTCCTATATTCTCTGAGGCATGATAAGCCTAAACAAGTTGTCATGGTTAAGGGATGGAACAAAAGATCTTTGCAAGATAGTTGGGTTGGTTTGAAAAAGGCATGTTTTAAGGTTGTGGCAAGGGAGTTCAGTGTCAACACTCTTAAAACATGTGGCAGTAAGAAGGAATGCAGAAAGATCTTTAACAGGGGCAAGAGGTGGAAGATCACCTTAAGATGGTCAAGAATGTATGTTTCCACCAAGTTATGTGTGTTTCCATTTGAGTTTTATTTGTTTCCAACGGCATTTTGTGCTTCCATAGGGGGAGTTCTACTACTGGCTCTATGATGTCAGACAAGATGTGTTGTCATTGTGATCAGCTGCACTTTGTTGAATTCCTAAGTTATGTAATTCATAGGGAGTTTGTTTTTGTTACCATTGTGTGGTGTTCTTGTGTAGATCCTGAATTAATTCAACTTAATATGCTCCTTTTTTTTCTTATGATGTTTCTTCTTGAGAAACAATCTTGTCTTTTGGATCAGCAAGAATATAATTTGGACCAAGTATAATGCTGAGGAAGATGTTGCTTTAACTTTAGTAGGATGCTAAAAGAATAAAATGTCATGACATTGTATTGTGACAAGTTGGGTCAATCATGATTGTCAAGGATTTCTTTCTGGTGAGCAAGATTATGGCATTATGAGTAATCATCATTTTTTTTGGAGTTACGTTTTTATGGTGCTTACGTATTCAAGAAAAACATTTTTCAATGACATAGAGATTGTCATTTCAAATTTTATAGTCAAAGCATGGAAAGAGAGAAAGAGGAATAGAGAATGTCTCTCTCCTATAGTTAGCGGTGCTCTGTTAACAAGAATAATTTTACTTCCTTCAAAAATTCTCTCCTTGACTGATCAGGCGATACAAGCAAAGTTTTTGTCTTATTAAAATCCAAAACCTTACTACTTTTGCCTACTACCAAGCTGTGTTTTAACATGAGTTAGTCCTCCAAAAATGGTGATGCTGAAAAATGTCATTTGCTAGAAGCCAAGAAGGATAAGAGTACGGATCCAAAGAAGGTGGAGTCCAAAGTTGTGACATATGTTGAATCATCTACTGGAGCATCTAGGAGTAGGAAAAAGTCTGTGGAAAAAGATGAAGTCCTTCAAGAAAATTCATTCACAATTACATGACTCTGATGCGGATGTTGATGAAGGTTGGGTTAATTTCATTAACTCAGGTAGTTGAAATGGATAGCTGGCTCCAAAGATGAAGATTCTTTGTTTTATTGTTTTCGTTGTAATAATTTCCTAACATTGTTTGCTTCCATCAATTGCTTTGTGTTTCCGTTTGTTTCCATTTGAACTGTTTGTTTCCATTGCTAGTGTGTGATTCCAACTTGTTGTTTACATTTACTCTATTTTTTTGTCAATTTTTGGCTAGAAAAGGATAGTAAAGTGTTGAGGTTTGTTAGACTATGGCACGGATCTAGAAGGGGGGGTTGAATAGATCCCCAATTAAAATTTGAGTCGGCGCTACCAATTTAAAATTGGTTTTAAAAATGTTTTAAGTGCGGAAGCGGCCGAGGAAAAATATAGTCTAAAACGAACGGTTATTGGAAAACCGGATATACGTAAGCCTATGGATTAATGACAATTCGGAAAAATAGAATCACAACAAAAACTATGCTTATCAATTATTTACTTCAGTTGTAAGGATTCCTAGTTCCAATGATTCAAAATCAAACCAAAACTAGATACACAAGTAAGATAATTTTGGTTCAAGCAATATGTCAAACACTTGGTGTGCAAAGACACTCCAAGTGATGTTTATGTTGAGTAAGTGATTTCAACCAGCCTAGTACAATGTATTGTTGTACTTTAGAGTTAAAAACAAAGTTTTAATCTCTTACTCAATTGATATCACAATTTTGACAATAGAGCTTACACAAAAATTACTTATTTGAGCTGTAACGAAAATGCTGAAAATAAAGAAGACAAGTAATTTGGTGAGGCAGTTCCCCCGTCGTCCTCGCTTCGGGGTACGTCTGCCCTCAATTCTAAAACTAGAATTGAGATATATTGTATAGATATCACCTGTTTGAATGCACAGTTTATACAAGGATTGAGCAGCAAAATTACAACAAAAATCTCAATGTGTTGAAAGTTGCCTTCACTCCTTGCCCCTTGATTCAAGCTGAATCAAGTTCTTCGATTTGTGTTGATGGACCTCCGACTCCAGCCACCTTATTGAAGAACACGTTGTTGTTCAAACCTTTGGCTCCGGCTGATCTCAACAGCACCAAATCGAACCCAAGATCTTCCCTTCAAAATCACTGAATCCGCTACTAGACTTGTGAAGACCACCTATTCACAATCACCTTCGCTCGATTGACCGTTGATGAAGAATCTCGTCCAAAAACCCCCAAAATTCAAACCAATCTTGGAGGGTAAAACCCCAATGGTTTTATTCAAGAAAGAACCTGTCACAATCTTCAACCCGAGCTTGATTCTCCAATCTAAGCCTCGAACCTTATCACCTTGAATCTCTCACAAATGCATTTCAAAAATGATTATGTGTAATTGAAATGTTGTGAGATGTTGAAGATGAAGATGATGAATCTTGGACACCTATTTCACTCTTTCTTGTTTTTGAACACATGAATCAAAAGAATATCAAATGTTAGTAGACATAAGTGTTTAAGCAAGTATATATAGTGCCAACTAACTTCAAGACATAACAGTATTTCAAATATGAGAGGGAACTATTTTAAAACAGTTTTTCCGCGTGAACGGTCGACCATAACAGGTCTGTGCGTCGACGCATGGCCTGTGCTGTTTTTGAATTTCTGGAAATTTCATCAGTGTGCATCGACCATACAGTCGGCGTGCGCTGACCCGTTGAAATTTATCTCCTTTATGCGCCGACCCTATGGTCGACCAATGCTTTTATGCGCTGACCCGCTGGAATATCAATCCTTCATGCGCTGACCCTATGGTCGACGCATGCCTTGTGCGCTGACTGATTTTGCCCTTTTTCTGATGGATACGCCGACCCTATGGTCGACCCATGTCCTGCAAGCCTGCACAATTTCATTAGTTTGAGGTTTTTCATGTCTTTAGTCATGATTGCAATTTGTCAACTCAAAGTATATTCATTTCAGAGATTTTAAGACAGGCGAAAGAAGGATATGGTGGGTGATATGTTGCATCTGGTTTAGTGGATCTGGAATTCATACTTTCCAGTCTATCCTGGGAATTTGTCATCATCGAAACCTGCATTTTCCAATGTCTTGTAGACTTGTGTGATATGTGGCGATTTGCCTCCACAAGGTTGATTCTGTTTGTCCTGATGTCTTGTCACATGTCTTGACATGTTGACTAACATTGTGATAGGACTTTGCTACTGCTAAGAAGAGAGTAGTATATTATTGATGCTTGCTATATGCAACTATTTATGGGGATCATGATTGTCTGTCATGCTTGTTTGTGCTTGAGGGATTTTTTGTTGTTGTTGCTACTGTTGATGTGGTATGTGTGGCATGATGTCATACCAGATGTTGTGACATATTTCTCGATGTGTTTATTTGTGAGGCTTATTTTTCTTCTGTTGCATGTGCCTCTGATGTGTGAACTTGGATAGTTCATGTTTTGGTTTTTCTTGTGATTTGGGTTTTCCCCTTGAGGGGGAGTATTGGTAATGTGTGAAAGGGGGAGTAATGGACCTGTTTGAGGTTGTTGTGTTGATGTGATGTCAGACCACATGTCTTGACATCTGATCTCTAGAGATTTCTAGAATTTGAAAGAGTTGCAATCTCTGATGATATGTAGCTTCATTTTTTCTCTGATATCTTTTTGTTTGCAGTTTGTACAAAGTTTACATGTTTTCATGTAGCTTGTGTTTTGTGTTTATGGTTTTATTCCTCTTCTCTAGAATTATTGTGCAAAGGTTTTTTTAGCCAAAATTTGCCAAAGGGGGAGATTGTTAGGTCTCTGATTTTATGATTGGCAAAAATTTTGGTAAATACATGTTTAATTTGGAGAAACATGTATCACAGCCAGATGTTGAGCAAGATGTCATGACATCTTGACCAACTGGAACATCAGAGTCTGCTGTTACTTTTCTTGACAGATGTTCTGTCTTGTTATACCAGAACATCATAACAGATCTGCATTTTAAATCCTTGAAGATTTGATTTTAAAATATCATATTCTGGATGATTTTAGTTCTCATACAAGCGCAACTAAGCATGAATATTTTAGGAACATTGCAGATTTGATTTGGATTCATAAAAATGATCTTGGATACTTTTTAGGAAACTTTGAAGATTTGTTCCTATTTTTAGGGAAACATTTTTGCAGGTAATTTACAATTGGAAGATCGGATTTGATTGGAGAGTCCAAGCCCATTCTAAAAGAGTATATATAAAGAGACTTCTAAACCTAGAAACTGAAGGCGTTATCAATGAAGAAACCGTGTGTGCACAAATAAGAGTTTAGGGTTTAAGAGTTCTTTTAGTGTGTTGTGTTTTGTGTATGTCACTCTTGTATCAGATTTGATGCATTGAGTTGACTGATTTTTCATTGTTAATTGTTCACTCTAAAGCTTTTAAGCAAGAGTGTATTGTTCTTAGTTGAAGCTTCTAACCAAAACTAAGTATTGTTATGGAAGTGTGTCACTTCTATTTTGGTGTTGTTGAATTGTCACTGGTTTATGACTGGTAGGAAGTGAGAGAGGTTTCTCATATCTAGGAGTTCGTAGGTAGAAGTTTTCACGGGTAGTGATTATGTGATAAGTTTTAAACGAGGGAGTTAAGCTTTGAACTAATACTATTATAGTGGATTTCGTTCCTAGCTTGGTAGCCCCCAAATGTAGGTGAGTTGCACCGAACTGGGTTAACAACTACTGGTGTTATTTTATCTTTCTGCCATTTAAGTTTCTGGATGTTTACTTGTGTGATCAAACTTTCTTAATCTCAGTGTTGTGGCATCTGTCTTGACATCTAGTATCTACATGCCAGAATTTCACTTCTTGTCGGACCTGACTTTCTTCAGGGGTTTGATGAGTATTTCATCTAGTTGCACTTATGTCTTGCAATGCTCAAGTTTAAGCTTTCCTTTGTTGACTTGATCCCTCAGAAAATTATATCCCCTTTGTATAAGCTTACTTCGACCATGACACACTGAATGATTTTTCAGGTCGATAGCTGACTTGCTGTCAACAAATAGCTTTATTTTTCTAGGTTCCATTAACTTGAGTTCTTCAAGCAAAATTTCTATGTTGCTTGATATGTTGCATATGATGTATCCACGTACGCAGCTTCACATGATAACAAAGCCATAGTGCTTTGCTTCATTTAGCTCCATGATATTGGAGCGCCTTCGATCATGAATATGTATCCAACAGTACTCTTATTTTCGTCTTGATCTCCACTAAAATCTATATCAATGCAGCCATATACTTCTGCATCTCTGTTGGCCTTCTTCTACCTTGGCATCAACACACCATGATCAATAATACCTTTTATGTATCTCAACACCCTCTTAACTGTAATGAGATGACTAAAGGATCCAATTATTTGTTTATACATTGTTGCACTTACAAATTCATCATTTATCTTCGTCCTCAACTATGCTCCAGTTCCTAATGATGTAGCAGCTGCACTACAGTTGCTCATCTTGAACATTTTCAAGATATCTTGGGCATACATCTTTTGGTGCATGAATACTCCTTCACTTGTGTCTTTGAACTCCATCCCTAAGAAATATGACAAATTCTCTAAGTCGAACATTTCAAACTATTGAATCAACATCGATTTGACTTTTCTTATCTCTGCTTCATCTACACCTATAATCAACAAATCATATACATACAGGCATATGATGATTCAACTAAACTTGTCTGCATCATTGACATGCACTTTATGTTCCGAGACATAATTTATGAAAACTGCTTTAATCAGGAAACCACTTATTCTCTTATTGTAAGATCTTTGAGCTTGCTTGAAACCATAGAGAGCTTACCTCAATCTGTACACCTTCGACTCCTGCCCTTTGATTTTGAATCCTGGTGGTTGACTGACATAGACTTCTTCTTCCAGAGGTCCATTTTGAAATGATAATTTTACATCTAACTAATGTATCTTCCACCCTCTGTATGCTATTTTCGACACAACAATTCTGATTGTTTCCAGTCTCACCACTGATGCATACACTTCATCGAAATCAATACAAGATTTTTGCATAAAACATCTCGCCACTAGTATTACCTTATGCTTGGAAATTTCTCCAATAGGCCTTTGTTTCAGATTGAACACCCACTACACATCAATTGGCTTCTTTACTGACTTTTCGACAAGCTCTCAGGTATTGTTCTTCTCAATTGACCTAAGTTCTTCTTTCATAGTTGCTCACCATATTGAATTGTTCATGGATTGATCCAAATTGATTTTTTTCTTCATCCATCACCATCGCTTCTTCTATCAATTCACCATCTACATCGACTGCTTTATATGGAAATCATTCATATCCAGCTAGCCTTATTGACTCAGTTCTTATTCTAGTCTATATTCTAACATTTTGCTTAGGTAGTTCCTCATTTTATTTGTTGGGTCTTCGGTTTGTTGATCTTCTTCAAACATAGTTGTAACCGTATTTGACTCCTGTCGAACTCACCCATGATTACAATTCCACCCTTTTCTTTCATCCACTAGAACATTCTGACTGGTCATTAGTTTATCATTATTTGGTGAATACAGGTTGTATGTATCAGTCGAATGATAACCTATGAGCATCATAGTTTGACTTCGATCATCTAGTTTCTTCCTCAATTTTTCAGGTACATGCTTGAAGCACATTGATCCAAACACTCTAAGATGACTAACATTCGACTTCACACATGTCCAAGCATCATAAGGAGTCATCTCCACCATCTTTTTAGTTGGACATCTATTTAAAATGTATATTGTTGTCGAAGTTGCTTCAGTCCAAAATCTCTTTGGCATATCTTTAGCTTTCAACATGCCCCTAGTCATGTTCAGTATACTTTGATCCTTCCTCTCAGCTATGCCGTTATGTTGAGGTGTATAGGGTTCAACGACCTCGTTCTCTATACCTTCCTCATTACAAAATCTAGAAAATTCTCGAGAAGTGTATTCACCACCACCATCAGTTATCAATTTCTTCAACTTGCATCCACTTTGCATTTTGACATGCAATTTGAACTTCTTGAACTGTGTGAATACCTCAATCTTCCTTTCAATAAGATATATCCACATATATCTAGTGAATTCATCTATAAATGTTATGAAGTAGTAGTTACCTATATTCAACATCACCTAAAATAGTCCACACACATCATAGTGAACTAACTCTAACTTTTCCTTTGACCTCATTGGAAATTTATTCTTGAATGCTTTTCTAGCATGCTTTGCTTTGCAACATTCCTCACACACATGACTTGGTTATTTCACCTAAGGTAAGCCATACATCATCTTCTTCTGGTTGAGCATACCTAAACTTCTGAAGTTTAGATGTTCATCCTATGATGCCATAACTAGTTCTTGTCTTCTTCTGCAGTCGAAGCAAGACACTTGTGATCAACTAGGTTGACCTATAATTTGAAGGTCTTATTGTCTACCAAGGGTGCCTTTAGTATCATCCTGTCATCATGATGATACACCTTCAAATGATTCTTTTCTATCTTCATGTTGTACACTTTTGCAAGTAATTGGCCTATACTTATCAAATTACTTGTCATTAATGGTACATACAATACATGAGTGATGCTCGCTTTTCGACCACCCTTCCTAAAAATAGGAATATCTCTTTTTTCACCTGATGTGATGTGTCTGCCATCTGCAAAATTTATCACTTTCTTGACTGATTCATCTAGCTTGGGGAACCAGGTTTTATTTCCAATCATGTGGTTACTGCATCCTGAATCAAGGTACCACATGTTAGTTTTCTTAGTGTTTGAATGAATATTGGCCATGAATAACACATCATCAAAATCACTATCTTCAGCATGTGCATATTGCACTTAATCATTATCTTTCACTCATGCTTCCTTCTTTTTTCGACAGTCTCGAGCATATCAACTAAATCCTTGACAATTGGAACACTGCACCTCTTTCATGTCAACTTCCTTCCAATAATACTTGTTTCCCATGCCTTTCTTGATTGAATCATAGTCATTAGTTGAGTTCTTGCTTGATTTCTCATCATTAGCAAGATTTTTTCCCTTCTCTTTCCTAGATTTCTTGATGAATCTTGCTTGGAGTGTCTGTTCAGCCACCTTCTCCCTTTATGAGTTCCTCCATTTTATCCTCATATCATAAGCCTCTAATGAAGCTTTAAGTTCTTATAACTTCATCTCAACTAGATTCTTGGACTCTTCAATTGACACTACAATGTAATCAAACTTTGCAGTCAGAGATCTCGAAACTTTCTCAATCTTCTGCAAATCATTGTTTAGTTCACCATATGACTTTATCTGGTGGTTAGAAACACCACATGTGACAGATATTTCAAGATTGATTAATCTTCTTTAATTAGAATCATCTCGAATTTCTTTCCTAATTTCTCCAACTTCACATTTTTTAGTTTTTCATCTTTGTCGTACAAGCATTTCAACTTGTCTCACGCTCCTTTCGCCATTTCTTCTTTAATAATCTTTTCAAACACATTAGAATCCACACACTGGTGAATCAAGAACAAACCTTTTCCATCTTTCTTTCTATGTTCCTTGTGTGTAGCTTGCTGAACATCATTTGCATTCACTTCTAATGTCGGCACTCCATCATTCACGATTTCATACACATCTTAAAATCTGAAGATAACCTTCATCTGCGCAACCCACCATTCATAGTTCTTCCCTTTGAAAACTTGTAGATTCGCTGGGAATTACATTGATGTTGTTGTTCCGTTTGCATTACAAGTTCTCTCTGAATTACAACAAGGCTCCTTGATACCAATTTGTTGGAACAAATGTTTTCAAGAAAGATGAAATACGGAGGAGGAGGAGGAGAAGAAGAAGAAGAAGAAGAAGAAGAAGAAGAAGAAGAAGAAGAAGAAGAAGAAGAAGAAGAAGAAGAAGAAGAAGAAGAAGAAGAAGAAGAAGAA